>JANBXA010000031.1:3592500-4282500 GCA_030556225.1 Cricetiscus sungorus | reverse complement strand
TTTCAGCCTGCCTTTTGCAAGTTCCTATTAAATTTAAATCATTGTAATTCTTATGTGCCTGCCTCTGCACCCCAAGTGCTGGGGTTAATGATGTTATAGTTATTCTCATAGGGTTGTCCTGGTTTAATTTGGTTCCTCATTCCCCCCCCCCTTTTTTAATGTTAGGGATAAACTTTCAATTTTTTTGAATATGTAATCTATCATTCTTACTGGTTTTATTCTGAATTTGTTCCCTGATAGATTTTAATATTTTAGTCCAGTATTGTCTACTATTTCATTATTCTCAGAGGTCTTTGCTAAGTTTTGCCATTTCTAATGCCTCCCATGACCAGATGTCTTTGCATTTATCTGCCAGTTAGTGGTTTTCTATTTTGATGACCATATAGCTATACCGTTGCATGTGCTTTGTGAATTAGAGAAGATATTTTCTTTTTGCTTTCCTAGTTGTTTGTCTTACAGCTGTGCTGATTTTGTGGTTTCTTCCTCAGTATCGGCCATCCCATCCCCAGTGTATGGGCTGTTGGTTCCCATTAGCTTTGGCTCCATCAGTGGTTGATGAACCGTCAGTAAACCTTGTGTTAGCCAAATGTTGTGACCATTCCATTGGTCCCCACAGTTCAATAGGTGCCTCTCTTCAATAGGTGGAAGGGTGAGCAGTTTAGGCAACTGAGCTATTTTGTCAGTGTGGGAAGGCATACACCCCTTTGTTACCACATCCTGGTCATGAAGGAATTCAGATAGGTACCAGTTCCACTATAATACCTTTCCTTCCATGGCTAAGCTTGCTAGGGACTCTGCCTTTGAATGGATTTAGTCCATTATTGTAAGGGACACCATTATGACCATGGCAATGACTGAGTATAAGGTTCTTGTGCCTCATAAAATGTGTAGATTTGTTTTTCAGAAGAGAGAATATTTATCCTCCATATACAGAAAGCATTTTAAATAGAGGCCAACAGGCACTGCTAGGTGGTGGTAGTGCACGCCTTTAATCCCAGCACTTAGGAGGCAGAGGCAGGCAGATCTCTGTGAGTTCGAGGCCAGCTTGTTCTGTAGAATGAATTCCAGGACAGCCAGGACTACACAGTGAAACCCTGCCTCAAAAAAACAAAACAACAAAACAAAAAGCCAATAGGCTGATGTTGATGGGCTCCTTTTTTTTTTTTTTTTGTTTGTTTTTTTGTTTTATGAAGAGTCTCCAGTTTTCAATTTACCCATAAATACGATATCCATAATTGGGCTATAATCAGGTTCAGTATTGGTCAGGGTTGCATGCAATGATAGAGCTTACAGGCAGTCCCAAAGGCTGCTCTTTGTTCCTGTCCCTTTGGAGATTAGCTGCCTTTCTCTTAACCTTGTAGAGGGTTTTTTTAAAAAAATAATAACCTATAATTATCATATGGCATATGATTTCTGTAGTGTACAAACATACCAGTTAGGAGCTGTATCTGAGTTTTGTCTCTGGGTGCTGGGATTAAAGGCTTGTGCCACTGCTACCTTGTCCACTATAACTCAGAATTTAGGAAACAGCTAATTTTCAGGGACCTACCTGTCTCTGCTGGGATTGAAGGCCTGGGCTACCACTGCCCTGCTCAAATATTTTATCTAAGCTCCAAATCACTCCAACTCTTAGAGAGTTAGAAAACAAGTTTGAATTGTAGTAACCCTTTGAATTTACTTAAAACATTTAAAATCTCTTAAATGGGCTCTCCCCACCCTCTCCTGCCCCAAGTCGGGGTTTCTCTGTGTAGCCTTGGCCATACTGGGCACCACCACTACCCTTCACTTAACTGGATTTTTAATATCAAACAACAAAATATTCTTTTTATTTAAAGCTGATGCCCAAGTGGCAATCTATAGACTAACATCTTAGCATGTAATTAAGAAATGTGGCTTAAGAAAGCCCATTTTTCATTTCATTCCAGTAAGTTATCATCCAAAATTATTTTTATTTTTTCATGCCTGATCAAATGAAACACAGTTGTTAGTCTTTATAAGGTAGTTTGGACTGAATAACCAACCTGTCTGATGAATTATCACCTCTGCTTATTCAGGAGGTCTCTCCTGTTCATATCTTACCTTTTTCAATCTATCCATAGCTTTTTTTCTCCTGTGGAAACAAAGGCAAATCCCATCCCCAATGTAACACATATCCCAGGTTCCATTCTGAAGTCAACACACCTTTAAAATACACAAGATGATTTAACTTTGCAGTTTTTTCTACTATCCAATGTCTCTTAGTAGCTGTTATTCCTATCTCATTAGCATTTAAGAGTTTAAAGTTAATAAAGCATTATGTAATCTATCTCTGGAGGTTTTTATTACCCCTTTCTGTTTATATAACTGCTTGTCCTGTAGGATTTTGTGGTATACCTCTATTATGCTTTATGTTGTAATATGCAAAATCCTGTTCCATTTTACTACAGACATATGCTGGAGCATTATCGGTCTTAATTTCTACAGGTATCCTCATAATGGCCATAACATCTAATAGATGCATAATTACAGAATCAGCCTTTTAAAAACTTAAAGTAGTTGCCCATTGAAATCCTGAATATGTATTTATGGTATGGTGCACATACTTTGATTTTCCAAACTCCACAAAATGAAACATCCATTTGCCATTATCTTTGGGTACTTTTTGGGTTACTTCCTGCAGGTAGTGGTATAAGATCCTAATCTTGGGGTCCTGATGGGCCGGTGGGAGAGCCCCGCGACACAAACACCAAAACCAGGAGATGCAACAAACAAGAGGTGTTTATTGAATGAGTGCACTTGGGTGTCAGCAATCTCGGGGAAAGCTGCACACCCCTCAAAGGGTTCAGTCTCTCTTTTTATAGAGAAGGACAGCAAATCAGCATACATGCATGGGGCACAAGGTGATTGATTACAAAGTATGATCTCATATTTGAGAGATCACCCAAGTATGACCTGTTCTTTAAAGGATAAACCATAGAATGACTTGAAAAGTCCCCAGACTGTCCGTTGGCCAGGAGTGACCCAAACACTGCTGTTCATCTGGAATCATTTGTTCCAGGGTTGGGGGCCTATTTCCTTGTTGTGGGCCAAAACCTGTGAGAAACTTCTTTCATATTCTGACTTTCTCTTGGCTGTACATTTAGAGCCCTCAGTTATTCCACAAAGGTTTGGTGATTCAGTAACTATCCCTATTTAACAAGATCAGCCTAGCATATAACCATTAGCCCCATCACCATAGTAACCTTCCTTGTTCTCATGATTCCTGGTCTTTCCACCTATGTCAATGTTCATTCTTTGTGATTTTGTATATTCTGCTTGTAAGAACTATTTTCCTTACTCTTTCCTACATCCTTGCTCTGCAAACTAAAGTTTTTCAGTGGAGTTTGGTTATATGAATAACAAGTAGAACATTTTATAATTTCCTTGGCCAAGTGATACAAAACTCTTTCTTCAAGGCTTTGTTATTAACATGGTGTTTCTTATGATATTCTGAGGTTTCTAGCACATTTCCTATTAAAAGCCAATCAATTTCATCATTACATTGTGCTAGAGGGCTGGGTAGATACATATGGGATCTGATATGTGTTATGTATATAATGGGTGATTTCTATTTCTGATTACTTGTTGTAGTTGAATAAACAGCAAAGTTAATTCTTAATTAACTGGAATAAATTCAGTAGTTTCAATATGTAAAACAAGTCTTTCTGCATATTGAGAGTCAGTAGCTATATTAAGAGGTTCTGGAAAATCTAATAATACTATAAAAATGGCATATAGCTCTGATTTTTTTTAACAGAATTATAAAGGCTTTGAGCCACTTTACTTATTTTTCCTGACTTTTATCCTGCCTTTCCTGATTTATTTGCATCAGTATAGAATGTAGGGGCTCCAGAAATTGGTGTCTCTTTTACTATATGAAGGAGAATCCAATTAATTCTTTTTAATAAACTGGTCTCTTGCTTTTGCCAAATTTATAGATAATTTTTCCCAAAAAAATTACTACAAGCTCTTTGCCAGTGTTAATTTTCTGCCCATAATAGGCAATTTCAGCATTAGTAAAAGGTGCCACAATTTTTGCTGGTTCTATTCCTGCTAATTGATGAAGTTTCATTTTTTTTCCTTTCAGAATTAATTCAGAAACCTTTTCTACATCAGTCTTTAATTTTTTTACTCTGTTTGTATGCTAAAAATATCCATTCTAAGATATTATCTTCTCTCTGCATAAGAATTCCTGTGGGAGAATGAAGTGAAGGCAAAATAACTAAAATACAATCAAACTTTGGATCCAAGTTATCCGTGTGCGTCCTGTATTTTTCACCAGAGCCAAGTCTCTCTCAGCCTCAGCTGATAATTTCCTTGGACTATTTAAGCCCTTATCACTGTGTAAGGTTTGAAATAAATTACTTAGCTCTTGAGTAGTTAATGCAATTGGGGTCCATAGCCAGTTAATATCTCCCAGCAACTTTTGAAAAGCATTAAGAGTTTTTAATTGATCTCCCTCAATTTGTACTTTCTGTAAACCTTTTTTTTTTTTTTTTTTTTTTTTTGAGACAGGATTTCTATGTAGCTTTGGAGCCTGTCCTGGAACTCACTCTGTAGACCAGGCTAGCCTCAAACTCTCAGAGATCTGCCTTCCTCTGACTCCCAATTGCTGGGATTAAAGGTGTGCACCACCACTGCCTAGCCTGTAAACCTATCTTATATACTAGATAACTGATAGAATCTCTTCTATGTATTTTTCAGGAGCAATTTGTAATCCTCAACGAGGCAAAATTCTCTTTATTTCACCAGACATTCTTTCTAAGGTGTCTGGGTCTGAATCAGCCAGTAAGATATCATCCATATAATGATAAATTTTAGATTGAGCAAACTGTTGACAAATTATTGGCTGTTGTACAAAATATTGACACAAGGTGGGGCTGTTTAACATTTCTTGTGGAAGAAATTTCCATTGATAACTTTTAATGGGGTGAGCATTATTATAAGTAGGCCCTGTGAAAGCAAATTTTTATTTATTCTGTTCTTGTAAAGGTATAGTAAGAAAGCAGTCTTTTAAATCAATCACTATAATAGACCATCCCTTTGGGAATTCCAAGCTGTAAAGAGCCCGTTGGCTGATTTACCTTATTTATTCTCTTTTTGATTTTTATTTTTTGTTTTCTCTCCGTGTAGCTTTAGCTGTGCTGGAACTTGCTCTGAAGACCAGGCTGGCTTGGAACTCACAGAGATCCTCCTGCCTCTGCCTCCCGAGTGCTGGGATTAAAGACGTGCACCACCACCACCACCACCACCACCACCACCACCAACACCAACACTACCACCTGGCTATTTATGACTCTTAAATCTTTGAACATTCTCCATTTTCCAGATTTCTTTTGAAAGACCCCAGAAGAGGACTTCCCTCCAGGAAGAGACCCCTGGACCCAAAGACCAAGCCGAGACCACGGATGCGGATGCAAACTGCAAGAGGTTTATTTGAGATACACAGGTACCTGTGGGCGACAAAGTCTCTCGGAGGACTTGCGCGCCCACAGGCTGGGGAGAGGGACTTTTATAGGGCTGGGTAGCAAAAGCATGGGTACAGAAGCGAGATGCATAGTTACAGGGGTCCCATTGGTCAGCTCAAATAAGGCGTTGAGTCATCCGAGGACAAGCCTCTTATGTGTTTGGGGATCTGATAATAGCTGACTTAACTCATGTTTGGGTTTTTCTCCAAACTCTCTGCTCCCCTCCCAAGGCCAGATGTGGCAGCCTGTGAGTACTGACCTTGTCCTGTACTTTTACTTGTTTATGTGGAAGCCTTGCAAAATGGCGTTACCATTGCTAAGCCAGGCCTTAAGCTATTAGCCTTGAGTGGGGGTCTTTCACTTTTTAATGATAAGTATAGGAGGATTGCAAGGGATGGCCAATTCTTCCACATGTTGAGCATTTAGCTGCTCCTGTACCAGCTCTCCCAGTGCCTGTAATTTTTCTGATGTCAAAAGCTATTGTTCTACCCACATAGGTTTTTCAGTTAACTATTTTTTAAAAGATTTATTTATTTACTATGTATGCAGTGTTCTGCCTACATGTCCAAAGAAGGTACCAGATCAAATTATAAATGGTTGTGAGCCACCATGTGGTTGCTGGGAATTGAACTCAGGCCTCTGGAAGACCAGTCAGTGCTCTTACCTCTGAGCCATCTCTCTAGCCTGTCATCTAACTATTTTAAAGGTATAGAGGTTGGTATCATTGAAAAACCAACAGCTGGCCGGGCATTGGTGGGGTGGTGCATGCCTTTAGTCCCAGCACTCGGGAGGCAGAGGCAGGCAGATCTCTGTGAGTTCCAAGCCAGCCTGGTCTTCAGAGCAAGTTCCAGGACAACCTCCAAAGCTACACAGAGAAACCCTGTCTTAAAAAAACAAAAAAGAAGAAAGAGGAGGAGGAGGAAGAGGAAAAGAAAAAAAAAAGAAGAAGAAAACAACAGCTGTTGTGGTGTCCTACTTATGTACAACCTGAACAGTGTATGACTGTTCTTTATAATAGCTTTTAATATTTTTCTCAGAAGCATTCTGGTTTTTTTCTGATATTGAAGGAATGTTAACCTTTGTTTTCCATTGCTACAATAAATCACACCTTCATAAATTCATGGCTATATTGCCACATATCGCTTTAATTTTCCTATTTGTCTTTTTGGCCCTATACACTTGTCCCGTCTTGTACTTTATTTTACCTGAGATAAAGTTCCAATTCCTAGAAGCTGAATATTTGCCTCCTGTAGAGGCCAATCTGGATGCCAAGATTTTGCTGGAAAAAAAAAAAAGTTACATCTGCCCCTGTGCCTACTAAACCTTCAATTGCAATGCCATTTATTTGTATTTTTAGCTTTGGTCTCTGATCATTTATAGCAGTTTGCTATAAAGAGTTACTTTGCCTGTTCCTTGTTGGTCTGCATTCAGTAGTTGAATGACAAGCCTTTGCCACCTTCTGCACTCCAGAGGGCTGGGGCCTTTCTCCCCCCCCTTTCTTCTTCTAGACAGGGTTTCTCTGTATTGCTTTGGAGCCTATCCTGGAACTAGCTCTGTAGACCAGGCTGGCCTCGAACTCACAGAGATCTACCTTCCTCTGCCTCCTGAGTGCTGGGATTAAAGGCGTGCACCAGCAATGCCCGGCTCACTGGGGCCTTCTTTTTGGATTATCTCTAGATAATCTCTAGAAAACACTGTTTCTAGGAATGTCTTGCCTACAATCCCTTTGCAAATTACCTTCCTTTACCATAATTTAAAACATCTGACATTTTGATTTTCTAAAACTTAAAATTTCTTCTATCAGATTAGCATCATAATTATGAGATCCAATTATCAGTCTTATTTCTAATCCATTTTTCTGTTGGTGCTAATCTTGCCTTTAAAGGCTTAATCATCTTTTTGCATTCTGAATTAGCATTTCCAAAAGCCAAATATTCTATTAATATTTGTTTGACTTCTGGATTTGTTACTATTTTATTTACAGCTGAAGTCAATCTAAAAACAAAACAAACAAACAAACAAAAACAAAACAAAACAAAACAAAAAACCAAAAAACAAAACCCAAAAAACACGTGGCTTCTTTTATAATTTTAGTAAATGACTCAGACCTCTTTCCTGATTTTCAACTTTGCCCCAAGCATTTAAAGCTGAAAATGACATAGTGCCTGCCAAGGTGTGATCATCAAATTCAAGCTGCCTTTGTAACTCAGCATATTGATCTTCATCTAGAAACTGATCTTGGGGAATATCAATACCTTTAGCCCCTTTTCATTGTTCTATGGCTCTAGCTTCCTCTTTCCATCATGTTTGCCATTGTAACTGAGGACCAGCTTCCAATACTGCTGCTGCCAAATCTTTTCAGTCTTGGGGGATAATTCTGTTCTGAGTTGCCCATGAATTTAATATCTGTTTCCCATAGGATGATACATACCATATGAAATGATCGCTTCTTTAAATCACTTCAATTCTGATATTTTTATAGGATTCCACTTCTATGTAACCTTTGTGTCTATCGTCTCCTGGTCATTCTTGCATAGTAACTAGATAAGCTAAGGTTGGTTTTCTAATAACTTTGGACCGCCTATCTTTAGTTTCATCATGCATCATGGTAAGTTCTTGTCTGAATTCCTGTTTCTGAGTATTTTTCTTATTTTCATTTATAAGCCTTTTTAAGGCTCGTATCTTATTTATCCACTTTTTGTATTTGGCACAAAAATTATTAAGGATAAAATATGAGTTACCAGAGTGGTAGTAATTATAATTGATATTATATCAATCTAAGTTAAGTCATTTATCTTTTTATTTTCTACTTCTATTTTCAAGTCATCTAAAGTAGCATTATATCCTGTGTTGTGATATTTCCCATATGATATATCCTCAACCTGGGAAAGGTTTTTTCTTTTAATACTATTTAACTCTCTCCTTGAGGACTTCCCAGGTGTCTAACCAAATCTGATCTCTTTTTTGTTTGTCTACAGCTGTTGTGATTTCACTGTGTGGTTGTGGAACACGTTGGAGTGCCAAATGTTTTTGACTAAATCTTAGTCTTTCAATTTTACTAATAAAGACTTGGGAGCCAGATGCTGGGGTGAAAGCCTGCTAGTTCAGAGAGGCAGAGAAAACACCCAACTGACCCTCTTCCTTCACTGACATCCCAGAAAGAGAGCTTTCTCCTGTGGGTATCTCAAACAGAACTCTCAAACTGGAAGTCCCTCCCTTCTACTTCCTGTGCATTTCTCTATCCTCATCCTGACTCCCTCTTACTCTCCACGGTTTTTTTCCTGCCAGCTGGTTGCTTGCTCTGCCTCTTGACCTATTGTTGACTTTAAATCCTGATTACAATAAGAAGAAAGCTCTTGGATTAAAGGTGTGTGTGCTAGGACTGAGCCACACCACAACTAGAAACAGGTTTTTCCAGCAAATAACACAGTCTTAGAGTTCACAGTGTGATAAAAAGTGCTGCAACACTGATAAAACTAACACTATGTGGGTGCACCAAGTTCTACTGTTGCTTCAAGATGAAGTCTGTCCCCTTTGTGTAAGAGTTGTAGTGGCTTCTGAACACACTCTTACCACACCTGGACACCTGGGGAAACTCTGTCTTGTTAGTTGCTGTTTTCAAACAGTGAATATTTTCAGTACTATTCTCAATTCAGGCTCTCTCACATTTGTGTTTTCACAGGTTGGTGTCTCAGTAGATGGGGTATTGCCTGTAGGGCACCTTTCCTACTGCCCTGCTCTCTCTTACTGTTAAGTTGGATAAGATGATTTGAGCAGTAACCATGAATATAGCCTGAACACTATGTTGTCATGATATTTCCTACACCCCCAAATTAGCCAGTTACTTTTTAAGATCAGCATCACTCAAGTTCTCAGGGAACGATTGCAGCCAGGTTGTTTGGCACAATGTAACAAGAATGGTGCTGCCAGCTCCTGGTAAGACCCCAGGAGCACAGCATTTACTGTCCTCCTGTTGTTAGTGCTCTGCTCTTCCAAACTCACACCATAGTGGCTCAGAGCATTGGCCGACTCCTCTTGCCTACGCCCAAACTCCTGCTCCCCAACCCAAAACCGGTTCCAGAGGCCGAGTCACCGTGAGATACCCCATCCTCAGCACCGTGTTTGTGGTTCTGTGTCCATTTCTTTTATTGTTCTCACAAAGCAGTTCAGGGGAAGATTTGTTTTGGCACACAGTGTGAGGGAAGCCATCTTTGCAGCAGTGTGAGGCGGCTGGTCACATTGCATCCCCAGTCGGTAAGCAGACAGAGCCAACATGCTGGTGCTCTGTGTTTCCTTTTTATTGACTTTGGAGCTCTGGCTTGTAGAACAGTGCTGCCCATATTCAGAGTGGGCCTTCCCACCTCAGTCAAACCTTCCCGGAAATGCCTTCATAGAAATACCAGACCTGTGTCTCCTAGGTGACTCTGAATTCCATCAGAGTAGTGATGGGGGTTGACCATCACCCCAGTCAGAAGGGACGGTGTGGTGTGGTGTGGCTCTGCAGGAAAGCATCTGATGAATTTGAAGAACAAGGATCCTAGTGTGGCCAGAGCAGGGTGATCTTGAAAACTAAGGAGATGGGAGCAGAGCAGTGTCTGTCAGGGAAGCTCTAGTCACCTTCTCATTCACGGTATGCATTTGGCTCTCTTCCCCACCCTTATCCCGAGACAGGGCCTTACTATGTAGCCCTGGCTGTTCTGGAACTCACTCTGTAGACCAGGCAGGCCTCAAACTCACAGAAATCCGCCTGCCTCTGCCTCCCTAGTAGTACTGGAACCAACAGTGTGTTCTACCATGTCTGACTGTGGGTTTTGTTTCTTATTCTTGATATATTAAGCCCATAATGATTACAAGAACATCCTACCATGTGATTCCATGTTTAAAGCAATCTTTACTGCCTTGTGAAGAGCACACCTTAGGGCCAGAAGAGGAGGCAGCTCAGCAATGAACAGTGGTTCAGATGAGAGGAGAGCTAAGGGGGTGAGCTGGGGCGGGGGGCTTAGTGTGGTTGGAAAATGGTAAAGATGAACAACAAGAACAACAAAATGACTGACAAGTTTTCTAGACAGGACCACAGGACCTCATAAGGGAGTAATACAGCTAGTGATGAACCAGCCCGTCTCTGTCCTAGGCTGAAAGCCATCTTATAATAAAGACAAACTAGGTTCTTCCCGTTTGTGATTAAACTTCAGTTTTTCAAGGATTGGGCTATAACCCACCTGTAAACTACAAATGGTTCTGTACTGCCTGCTCCAGGAAATGGCAACTATTTCAAAAGGTTATTATGACCACTTGCTGTTATGACTATCTTATGACCACCTTGCAGTCATGTCTGATTCACAAGGTTATTATGACTAACATATCTAGTTGCCTGTCAAATCCTCCTACCCTATAAAAACCTTATCTTCACCATGTTCAAGGCTGACCCTTTGGACCCCACCTTAGGAGGAGGTAGCCTGTGTACTCAAATTTAAAAAAATCTTGCTTTGCTGGCTGTGGTTAGCACATGCCATTAGTCCAGTACTTGGGAGGCAGAGGTAGGAGGGTTTCTGAGTTTGAGACCAGCCTGGTCCACAGAGTTCCAGGGCAGCTAGGGTTACACAGAGAAACCCTGTCTCAAAAAAAAACCCTTGGTTTAATTAATTTGGCTATGATGGCTTGATTTTGAGTCAGTGGTCATTTTCCTCAACTCTTTGGGATTAACACTAGGAAAGAAAGGGGGGATATTAAATGAGACATAGACAGCCTAAGAAACTGGGTGGCTATGACCCATACATGAAATTGCAGCTACTTTGACACTGAAGCAGGGGATTCACATGTTTGAGGCCAGCCTGCACTGCAGAGCAAAACCCTGTTAAGAAAGAAAGAAAGAAACGGAATACATCCCACATCTAAAGCCACCTGGCTGGCTTTCCCACCATCTCTTGCTCCAAGTCCCTGGGTTCTACCCTCCCTGTCCTGCCTTCCAGCATTCTTCCCACTGCTCTTCCTTCCATTAAGTCACAGCCAGGGTGCTCCTATTCCAATGGACTTCTGCTTAGATCAGACCACTGTTCTTGGGAGAGAGCTGCCGCCTATCTGACCTCATCCCCTCTCCTTCTGTTTCCAGTGCTTGGGCTTCTGGGCCTCTTGTCCAAAGAGCGGAAAGGAAGGGCTCAGGCAGATTTGCAAAAGGAGCAGAATAACTTTCTTCAAAGCAAAGCAATAGCACAGATTATGGGGGACATACTGTCAATACTGACATCAGGCCTCATGAGGAGAGGGCACTGAAGGGCCCTAAGCTACAGCCTGAGGTCTCTTTTTATTGGTTCTAAAAGGAAGGGGTAGTTACTAAGGAGAGTAGTTAGAGTGTTTCTCTATTTTAGTTGATAGATTAAATCATGTATTGTTTTCTTACAATATATGTCCCTTCACATAATGCATCTGATTTTAATCATATGCACACTCAATTATGCATAAGATTAAGATGGAAAATAGACTCCCCCTAAAACTTACCAGAAGACACCATTTTGTCTTTGTTGTACATGAACCTAAAACCAGTTCAGGCTGGATCAACGTTCCATTCTTCATACCCTGATATGTTAGGAATACTACTGAATAGGAACTGTTTTAATTTGATTGTTACTAGGGGCAGGACACTTAAACTATTATTCAAAGATGAGAGTTCTCATAACCTGATGCACACAGAGGATTGAAGGAATTCTGAGGTGGCTGGGTCCATTGTTTGAGAGGAATACATATGCACAATACATGTGGGTGAAGGAACTTGGCTGCCAAATGCATTACTACAACAGGGCGTGTATGCATAATGAATACAAATGGGGTCCTGTACCAGTAGGTCATTCTTCAGTGATCTGAAGGGGGCCAGAGCTTAGAGAAGATGGGAAAGCTGGGGTTGGGAATCTAGCACAGGCTATGTCTTAGGTCAAACAAGCTTATTAAGAAGGATAGCATCTTATACATATCTTTTTCACGAGAGAAATAAGACAAAATAAGCAGACAACAACCAAATATTGGGACAAAGTCTTCAGGAAGCTAATCAAGCATTGTTGCATAAAAGGGAACACAGAATATCTCAAGTTTGACACACTGAGCACACAGCAGTCTTGGGCCTGATAACCACCGCTTTTTAGGGAAGAATAGAATTGGGTTCTCCCACAGGAAGCAAAGCTATCCCCAGGTCCTGGCCCCAAGCCGTTACTTGCTTTGCCAAGGGTATTTCTAGTTTTAGACTGTTCCTTTTTCCATACATTAGGACTTTAGGGGAAAGCTCCCAAGGCCCTGGCTTTGCCAAGTATGTTCCTGGATTTTGACAAGGATGTTTCTCTATACAGCAGGGACCAGGGAAATCCTTAGACCAGCCTGCCTCTTAACACTGAACAATCTCCTATGCTTTCAGTCACCTTTCTAAGAATTTAAACCCCATCCTCTGTCCTCCTTACCCTGCCCAGCTGTTTGGCTCTGAGGGCAGTTGTTTGGGTCTTATATTTGTTGAGCAATTATCGTCAGTTACTACACAAGAAGAGTCTGTGGGAGGCACAGAATTGTGTAGGAGCAGAAACAAAGAGCTCTGAGTTAAATGGGTTCAGTTTTGGGTACCTGGAGATATTGGTGGAGATATTGAATTTACCAGGCAGACATGTGAATTTGGTTAGGAAAGAGGCCTGGGAGATGCACACAGGAAATCATTATCAGAAGATAGAGGTGTGAATGCTAGGAGAAGAGTAGAGATGGGTAGAATGAGGAAGGGCTGAGACCAGTGCAGGGACCCTCCAGCGTTCAAGATGAAGTAGAGAAGTGGGACTCACAAAGACACAGAGGACATGGATGAAAAGGAAAGCCAGCAGTGATATCAACCATCCAGCTTAGTTAACCATCAGGATGGAGAATATGCTGTCAGTCTTTCCCTGGTATGGATGTGGTTTACAGAGAGAGAGAGCCACGTTCACTGGTGCTTCTGGATCTTAGCTCAAGACTCCAGGCTCCTGAGAAATTAGAACACAGTGGTTGGGAACTCAGGATCTGGAGTCAAACTGTTGGTTTTATTTATTTATTTATTTATTTGTTTGTTTGTTTGTTTGTTTGTTTGTTTATTTGAGACAAGGCCTATCTATGTAGTCCAGGCTATCTTGGAGCTTGCTGTGTAGCCCAGGTTGGCCTCAGACTTACAGAGATTCACCTGCCTCTGCCTCCTGAGTGCCAGGACTAAAGGTATGCACCACCACACCTGGCATTTGGTTTTATTTTTTAAAGATTTGTTTCTCTCTCTTCTCTCTCTCTCTCTCTCTCTCTCTCTCCCTCTCCCTCCCCACCTCTCTATTTGTGTGTGTGTGCGTGTGTGTGTGGATGTACATGTGTCATGACAAATATGTGGATGTCAGAACACAGCTTGTGGGAATTAATTCCCTTCTTCCACTAGATAGGTTTGGGATTGGGATTGAATTTAGCCTTTACCCACTGAGCCATCTCACTGGCCCCATAGTTAATTTTTTTTCAACATGACTAAATTTCCACACTCAGCTGGATGTGGTGGTGCATGCCTTTCATCCCAGCACTCAGGAGGCAGAGGCAGGTGAATCTCTGTGAGTTTGAGGCCAGCCTGGTCTACAGAGCGAGTTCCAGGACAGCCAGGACTGTTAGGAAATCCTGTCTCGAAACAAAACCAAAACCAAAACAAAACAACCCAAAAAGGAAATTTACACACACAGTCCAAAGTTCATAATTATACTTAGTAAAAAATGAATTATATTATCCCCATTAAAGTGAGATTTGTGACAAAGTTTGTTCCTGTAGCTATTTTTATTTAACATGGCTTTTAAAGCACTTGCCTATATAATTACAGAAGAGAAACAAATTATATGTATTTATATATAAATGGATTAACATGTTTAGGATGGTAGCTTTCCTTTTTATATTTTTGACCACTTGACACAGCTAGAGTCATTTGGGAAGAAGAAACTCAACTGAGACATTTCTCATCAGATTGGCCCATAGGCAAGCCTGTAAGGCATTTTGTTGATTGACAATTGATTTAGGAGGACCCAGTCCGCTGTGGGTGGTGTCATACCTACGCAGGTGGTCATGGCTTGTATAAGAAAGCAGGTTAAGCAAGCCATGGGGAGCAAGCCAGTAAGCAGCACCCTTCCATAGCTCCGGTTTCAGTTTCTGCCTCCAGGTTTCTTCTTTTAAGCTCCTGCCCTGATTTCTCCTGAAGATGGACCTATAATTCAAATCCAAATAAACCTTTTCCTCCTTAATGTGCTTTTGATCATGACCCTTATCACATCAACAGAAAGCAAACTAAGACAATAGCTTATTTGCAAAGTCAAGGACATCAACTAAAAAGCTAATATAAATAAGACATATTTTGTGTGTGTGTGTGTGTGTGTGTGTGTGTGTGTGTGCGTGCACGTGTGCTCTCTCATGCATATGGAATCGAACTCAGATCATCAAGCCTGATACCTTAAGCAAAATAGACATAAGCTAATACACATTTTAAAATGAATTCAATAGAAAGTATAAGGAAATAAAATAGGTGTTATTCACTTGAAATAACAAAGTAAATAAAAAAGCAATCTAGTCATAAATATGCTAGATATAGGTACTTAAAAATGCTAGCAAAAGACACAAAAAGAAGCTTGGATAAATGGAGAGATACAGTATATCTTGAAGTAGAAAGATTCAGTGTCATAAAGATGTCAGCTCTCCATAAACTAATCTATAAATTTAATATGGTGTAATAAAAATACCAATAGATGACACAACCTGAATGCAAAGTTCATGTGAAAATTTATACCATTTTAAACAGCAGCAGCAGCAACAACAAACTAGCTATGAGCATTTTGAAAAGGAAGGTTAATGAGAGGGAGGAAGCTCCCCCAAATAGTACAGTGAGCTCTAGAGAATGCCAGTGCATGCATAAGTAGTTTCATCAAGAGAACAAAATGGTCCAGAAATAAATCCAAGACATTAAGAGAATTTAGTATGTTATAAAGATGGCATTGTCTGTCAGCAGGGATAGGATAGATTATACAGTTAGTAGTATTGAGACAACTGTGTAGCCACCTGGAAAAAAATAATGTGATGTCTCTGCCTCAGTTCTCACAGTAAATTACATTCATACCAATCAATTGTTTTTAAATAAATGTAAAAGAGTAAAACCACAAATTTACAGTATCACGGTGGAGGGGCAGAGGAAGGGCTTTTCAGATGGCACAAGATGTCTCAAAGCATAAGAAAGACAAATTCTGTCAACAGAAAAAAAAAATCTATAATTTCTGCGGAGCAAAAGCACACCATAAACAAAGACAAATGGAATATTGGTGTGTGTGTGGGGGGAGATTTGCAACTCATATCACAGACAAAAGAAACTAATTTGCTTTTGTATACAAAATCTTTTCAAATCGATATGAAAAAGAGCAAAATCGTATAAGAAAATGGGTTGTTGACAGAAGAGAAAAGATGAATGACCTTTGGACATAGTAAAAAATTACTAAAGTCTCTCATAAGAAAATTTAAATTACAATTAAGCATAATTTTTCACCTATAAATTGGTAACAATGTCAAATTCTGATGATGGGTCAAAGTGCACATTATCATTGCTTGTTGGAATTACAGCACCATATGATTTTTGATTCAGTATACTTGCATACATGGAAAATATTTTGATCCAGTATATTTGCATACATGGAAAATAAACTATGTACAAAGTGAAAACATTGATAGCAAAAGTTTAGAAAACATACAGACAGTCATCACTAGAGGGTCAATCAACAGTACAGTACGTCCAAGTAATGGTGTGCTTACCATACAGCAGCTGAAGGGCAGGTACAAAGGCTTTACAGAGTGATTAAGTATTTTCTTAAGAAAAGTAACAGCCACCAGGGGGTGGTAGAGCATAGCTTTAATCCTAGCACTTGGGAGGCAGAGGCAGGTGGATCTCTGAGTTGGAGGCCAGCCTGGTCTTAGAGCTAGTTCCAGGACAGCCAGGGCTGTTACACAGAGAAACAAACAAACAAACAAACAAACAAAAAAATGGCCACAAAGAGTTTTTTAAGTGGAGATGTTCTATGACGTCTACAGCATAGGTCTCTCCAGCATAGTGTGGAACATTGTTTGCAAGAGAATAAAACCAAAGAGACCCACAGCTTGGAGAGATAGCCCAGTGGTTAAGAGCTCTGGCGATTCTTCCAGAGGACCCAGGTATGATTCCCAGCACACATATAGCAGCTCACATTGTGTGTAAATCCAGTTTGAGGAGATCCAATGTCCCTTTCTGGCCTCTGTGGCTCTCATATACCTGGGTGGTCCACAGACATATGTGCAGACAAAACACGCATACACATAAAATATTTTTAAAACGTGAAGTGAGACCCCAGTTGGTGGCCTAAACTGGGCCACATAAGACGTCTAGTGGGGATAGACTAAATATGGGATGCAAGAGATGAGGCACCTGTTCTGGCAGAAGGAGGCCGGTGCGTGCACTCAGAGAGGAGAGAGGGAGAAATGCAGCTTTGGGTTGAGGTGGAGACATGGGCTTCATTTGCATGAGCTGACGGACGTACCAGTAAGCAGCTTTTGAGATGTTTGCTTGTGGGTTCGATTCCTAGCACCCACATAGTGGTTTACAGCCATTGATAGCTCCAGTTCCAGGGGATCCAGTGCCCTCTTGTGACCCTTTCAATCACCAAGCATGCACATTGTATACATACAAACATGCATTGTACACACACACATGCAGGCAAAATACTCACAGCAGAAGTAAAATTAATAAGTCTGATAAATGTTTTAAAAAGAGAGATGTCCAGCTGTTATGTGTGCTGTACAGCTCTGTGACTCAGGATAAAAGTGAGGCACATATGGGAATCTATTTCATCTATGTGACAGTTGCAGCCACAGTGCAAGGCAAAGTCTTCTTGGGAGAGAATCCAAGCAGAGAGGTGCCATGCCCCACCCCCGCCCCGCCCCATGCAGGCAGAAGATAACTAATGGGACAGTGGAGGGAAGCTGCCAAGACTGCAGAGAGGTTGCAGGGAGAGTGTGGTGAGGTTTGCTACTGTCTTTCACTCGACTGAAAACCTGTTCTTGATTTTCCTTGTCTAGTCACCCTCCCTTCAGATACTGTCCCACCCTGCTCCCTGTAGTTCTGTCTTTCCCGCCTCCAACATTGACTGAAACCCCTCTGAGCCTTGGCGGCCTTCCCCGCAGTGCTCACGTCTCCTCTCTCCATTTTACCTGGCTCTGCAGCACTTGCCATGGCTGTGTTTTCAGGTCTGACAGTCCACCACAGTTTACCACTCTGCCTCTGGAGTGGAAAGAGATATGGCAGTTCCGTGTCATAAAAACCATCTCAACGCAGTACACCAGGAAGCCATCCCTGAATGAGGGATGGATGGATGGATGGATGGATGGATGGATGGATGGATGGATGGGAGTTCTATAAGTTTAAAAACCTAGTTTTATGTTTTGTGACATTTTAGAACTTTATATATAGACAGGACCCAGTGTTTGTGATAAGCTCATTGGAAGTGTCTTATTCATATTTATGTTCTCTTTGCTTGGTGCAAAAACGACACCACAGTAGGTGTTTAAAAAGTGATTAAGACTCACTTTTTAAACATGGTGGCATGTCCTTTTGTTGTTGTTGTTTTGTTTTGTTTTCCGAGACAGGGTTTCTCTGTAGCTTTGGAGCCTGTCCTGTAACTGGCTCTGTAGACCAGACTGGCCTCGAACTCACAGAGATCCGCCTGCTTCTGCCTCCTGAGTGCTGGGATTAAAGGCATGCACTCAGAAGGCTGAGGCAGGTGGATATTCGGGTTTGAGGCAAACTCGTCTACATAGCGAATTCCAGGCCATTGAGGCCTAAATAACGAGACCCTGTCTCTAAAACAACCAATCAACCAGTAAATACAAAGTCATTTAATTTGATCTGCTTTCCAAGCAGAAGTGCAGCCAAGATACAAGAGCAAGCATTTCCATGGAAGGGAGCTTGACTAGGTTTTTTCTGTGTACACACTCCTCTGGGCAGGGTGCCTGGTGTCAAGTGCTTAACAGATATTTACGGAATGAGTAAGTGAATGAATGAATGAGGACGTAGCATGTGTTTGGCAGCAGTCCACCGGAGGGCCTCCTGGCAGAATTCTTAAAAGTGGTTGCCTCAATAATCATTTGCAAGAACAAATTTCTGCCTTCAGTGCTGAGGGCCCTATGGGGATGGGTAGCCAGGCACAGAGAAAGTGTCCTGAGGCTGAAGGTCAGAAGACTGACCACCACAAATCATCTGTAGGATCTAGACACTCAGAGGGTGTCGGTCAGGATCCTTTGTCTTTCTCTCCCCTTACTGAACTTGCTTTCCACACTCAGCCCAGCACCTTCTCAGGTGGAGCCCTTAGCAGCCGGGTACCTTCCCAGGTGGCTCCTGAACTTTTGCACTACCCACCCACCTTGCTGTGGTCCCTAAGCTTCCTGTAAAGCTGCCTCTTCTCCACCAGACCCGTGAGCCTCCTAAACAAGCACTTTGCTGCCTCCTAGTGGCTTCTCCCAGGAAGCAAGGCAGCCTGGCTCAGGTGACTCGCCACTAGTTGATGGGAGAGGACACACCTGGAATCTCTCTACTTTTGGACAGCCACACATTATTACTGACTACTCCCCCTCTCAGAAAGCAACAGTTCCTTAGCCGCTGTGCTATCTGTGCTCAGGCTGTGGTTGTTGTAAAGTAGCCCAGCCTATCTCACCTTTTGTGTTGAGGGACATTCACATTAGTGACTAGCGAACATAGCATATCAGGTCTCCTCTTGGCTTTCTCTGCTGTCCTTGTGGGGTGGTGAAGAAACCAGCCCAGGTCACAGAGCATGCAGCATGAGAAGAAAGGCTAGCATCTGTGGAGAACTAGAGGGCCTGTGCCTCGAGGGTCACTAGCCACTGGTGTACTCTAGCCAAACGTTTGTGCAGCTAACAGAAATCTAAGCTAATGGCTCCCAGGACTACTTGCTGATCTTGTGTACCTACAAGGCAGGGAAACAGCTGGGCTCAGGAACCGTCTGGCTGCCAAAGTTTCTAATGAGAAGACTGCTCTCTTTTTCTGCAGTTTCTTTCTCTCTCTCTCTCTCTCTCTCTCTCTCTCTCTCTCTCTCTCTCTCTCTCTCTCTCTCTCGTGTGTGTGTGTGTGTGTGTGTGTGTGTGTGTGTGTATGTGTGTGTGTGTGTAAGACCATGTGCATATGCGTGTGTGGTTGACTCTCAAACCAGGGCTTCATGTATGCTAGGTGAGTACTTTCCGGTTGAGGTACAAGGTTTTTTTTTTTTTATGGTTAATTTTAAGATGTTCTCTTGGGGATGGAGAGATGGCTTGGTGGTTAAGCACACTGGCTGCTCTTGCAGATGACCTGGGTTCAATTCCCAGCACCCACATGGCAACAAGCAACTATCTGTAACTCCAGTTCCAGGGGATCTGGTGTCCTCTTCTGGCCTCCCTGGGCAGGCACACGATACACAGATATGCATGCTGGCAAAGCATTCATGTGTGTAAGATTAAGATAATAAACATTTAGTTGAAGATGCTCTTTTGTCTTTAGCGTCAGGTCTCACTTTGGGCTCACATGTATAAGGCAAACATTCTACACTGAGCTGTATTCCAATCCCTGTCTTTCACTTTTAATCATGTGTATATGTTTATGTGGGCTGTGTGTGCATGTGTGAAGTGTCCGTGGAGTTCAGGAGAAGACTTAGCGGTTCCTGGAGCTGGAGTTATGGGCATTGTGAGTTGCTTCACATGGGTTCTGGGAACCAAACTCAGACCCTCTGCAAGTCCACGCTCTCCACCACTGAGCCATCTCTCCAGCCTCTAACTTCTCTTTTTAGAGAAGTTCCATCTTTAATCTCTTATCCTTTATTCCAGGTCTCCATTTACCCAGGTATATTGTCCACCTTTCTACTGGACCAGACCCTTCCTCGTATTAGTTCCTGTTCCTTCACAGTGCCCTGCTGCCGCCTGCAGTATCCCAGCCATGCACACCTCTTTTTGATGTGACTTATCTGATCAGGAAGTTATGCCTATCCTGCTTCTCTGAGTCAGCCTCCCACAATATGTGAAACAGGAATACATGGCTTCTGTCCCTGGCTCTTTGCCTGGGTAATTTCCGAAAGATTCTTGTCCCCTTTTCTTTACACCTCTTTGCAATCACACTTAGGGCTAACACGGGCCTTTCCCTAAGGTCCTCTTCCACATTCCTTTTGACTCCTCATCTTGAGGCTCCTGGGGCCTTGAATCATGCAAACAGAGCTATGGCCAAGTCCCAAATATAGTCCTTTCCATGCCTTCCTTGGCTCCCCTTGGGTGGTTGTTGTTTTGATTTTACAGACAATATCCTGTTTAATCAGGTAGGTTAACTCTGCTCTGAAAAACAAATGCATCCTGTGTACCAGCCTCTTTACTAGAAAAGCACCACACACACGCACACTCACATATGCATGAATTCATACATGCACACACACATGAACATACACGCATGAATTCATACATGTATGCACACATACACTTGCACACAGACATATGTACACACATGCATACACACACACACACACACACACACACACACACACACACACACACACACCGTATACACTTGCACATGTCTCTCCAGGTTGTTAGTGGAACAGGAGAAGAAACTATTAGGCACAGCTTGCTTACCAAAGATCTTGCTGAAGGACATATAAGAAGTCAAATCCTCCATTCTGGTGAAGCTACTAGGAACTTTAAGCACCATGCCAAGACTGTGAAAATATACAAAACCTTTAAAAATGTTATTGTAAAGTGTATTATATGTAAAACATTAATTTTACTTACTATTGACTTTAATATTCAAAATATTCTCATTTCATTAGTAAAATTTGTGAGAGTTCATCTCTTTCAGATGGGTGCAGAGATATGTCAGTTACACAGTAAATAACTGACTTATACCCAGTTAGTTCCCAAAGCAAAATTCATTTCAAATGCTGAGGAGTGGTGGCACAAACCTTTAGTCCCAGCACTCAGGAGGAAGGCAGATGAATCTCTGTAAGTTTGATGCTAGCCTGGTCTATAGAGTGAATTCCAGGACAGCCAGGGCTATACAGAGAAACCCTGTCTCAAAACAAAACAAAACAAAACAGAATTCATTTAAAATTATTTGAAGCAATGTATTTAATGTGAAGGCTTTTGTAATTCTTTTAAGACATGTGACCCAGGCTATTCTTAAACTCATCCTCCAGAGTCTGGCTGTGGATGTACTTTAATATGTTGGGATGGGATTGCAGTGAGGCTCCTATAAAGAGTAAGCCTGGAAACTGTCTCTTCCTGCCAGAGTCTGTCCTGTCTGTGACCTGCATCTGAATGCCATTGTCTTCCTCTTTGACCAGGCATCCTTGCTGGCTTAAGCTCTCGTTCAAAGCAAAACCTTACTCCTGACAGCCTTCATCGAGCTAGCCATGCATATTTCATCTTCCCTTTTCTTTACAGAGTTTTTGATTTTTGTTTTTGAGGCAGGAGCTCATCATGTAGCCCTGGCTGTACTTGAACTCATGTTAGCCCTGTGCTCATAGAGATCCTCTTGCTTTTGCTTCCTGAGTGCTGGGATTCAAAGGATGCACCACCATACCTGACTCTTTCCCTCATTTTATCCTCAACTGGAACCAAAGACGAGGGAAACCTAGATATGGGCTCACTTAGGACATTGGCTACTTGCTATGTCTGGTCTCTAGGCCATTCATGGCCGTGTAAATGGAGGAGAGGCTGGGAAAGACTTTGTGGGGATGAGGCAGGTTGGGTGAGGGAAGATGGGAAGGTGTTCATAGACAAATGTATTAACTACAGCAGGGTTTCTACTGAACAAACACATGGCTGCTGGGGATGGCCTCCTGAACTCCACCATCTAGATTTGGAACCTGTCTGTGCCCATTCCTTCTACCCTCGTAGTTCAGAATGACATGAACTCCTGATCCTCCTGGTTTTGCCTTCCAGGTGCTGGGGTCACAGGTGTGTGCCACCATGCTTTTTTGTTCTTCGGAGCTATCCTACTAATCACTTGAATATGACTTATTTGTGTTTGATTAAATGTATCTTCTATCCAGGCACCAATAAAAGCCATCTGGCTCCCAGAGTCATCGACCCCACTCGGGCAATCCTCTGACTGATGCCTGGCTTATTGTCAGATGGCCTTGGGCGTAGTTCCAAAGATGAGTTTCTGGGGGGCGTGGCTTTCCGCAATGAAACAGAAGACTTTGAACCAAATTATTTTTTATTAAAAACTAACAGTTTGGGGACTAAAGAAGAAAATAGTGTTCCTCAAAGTTCTAGGACAGCTCGTCAAAGCCCAGCTGGGAACCTGCGTTTGGAAAAAGTCCCTGTGAGGACTTCAGTGACCCAGAAGTTGAAGACTCACTAAGAGTTGGAGTGAGAGCTGGAACTGGAGTTAACCCATCCTTCTGGCTTTGTAGGGATCCAGGGAGTGACTGGCTGGACATTTTTCGGACAAGCTCAGCTGCCTCTGAGGGTTCCTGGAATTCCTTTCTTTGGGTCGCTGAGGCACTGAAAGAGCTGACAGTTACAAGTTATTAGCAACTGAGGCGAGGCCTGTGCAGCCCTCCCCGAGCAGCACAATTCCTGATGGTGGCTCGGGCTGGGCATGAAGGTAGAGCCGCTTACTGTGACATTGCTGCCCGGTCTTAGGGGCACAGCTTTCCTCTTTTGAGTCCATGCCTTGCCTTACTTCACAGGGCATTTCCTCTCCCTTCCCTTCAATCTTACGTGTTATTCACTGTCCCCCCCCCCAGTCTGATCTGATCTCTTTCTCAGATACCAAGTTCTAAGCCTTCTAAGTCTGGGCTTCAAGACTTCTTGGTAGGCAGGCATGAGAGCAACAGTAACGTGGCTCTGAGCAAGGGAGGGCGGGGCTGTTAGAGCTTCACAAACTGCAGAAAGCACTGGTATATGCAGACACAGCTGCCCTTATCCTGCCAGTCAGACAGCCCTGGAGCCCTCTGTCTCCTAGTCAGACAAAGCAGAGACCTCAGAGAAGTGGGCCTGTAAGGTTTCGAAGGACACCATCTTGGCATCTTGGCACAACACAGGAACCTCACACAAAGACACAGGGAGATCCAGCCTAGGGTGCAAATGTGTACTGGGACTGTGATAAGTGGAATAAACTCCTGTAGACTTGTAAGAGGGAGAAGAAAATTGTATTCACCTATAGTCTCTTCCAAAGAGAGAAAGCTGTCTTTGCTGAGAACAATATTTTGATAAGCGCTTCAGCCTGCGGCTGAGATCCCAGTGGAAGCTCAGGGGTGGGTGGAACAGCTCTTCGTGAGGCATGAAAGGGATCTTAGAATTTTGCATTATACCACAGAGTGTGAGCAAAAGATGAGAGAGAGAGAAAAAAGGGAGGGGGAGGGAAGCTTCTGTTGGGTGTTGTTCACTGTGAGTGTCTCCATCAACCTCTTTCTTTGTGTATGTGGGAGATGTACATGGGCATGTGGGTATGTGGATGTATTTGTGTTACATGTGTGTGAGTTATGTGGATGTATTTGTGTTACATGTGTGTGAGTACATGGGGAGGCCAGAAGTTGACATTGGTATCTTCAGCTGTTCTCTGCTTTTATGTTTTGAGGCACGGTCTTTCACTGAACCTGGAGCTCATCAGTTTGACTAGGTTAGCTAAGCTGGTCAGTGAGCTCCAGGGACCTATCTGCCTGTACCTCCTGGTGCTGGGAGTACAGCTGTGTGCAGCCATGCCTAGCATTTTATGTAGGTTCCTGAGATCTGAGCTCAAGTCCTTACATGTGTGCTTCAGTGCTACCCAGACAGAGTCATCACCCGAGCCACTATTGACTTTCATCTTCAGAAAGACCCTAATGCTCCAAATGCCAAAGTCAAGTGTAGTATGCACACCGGGTGTTTACCCAGGCATTTATACAGGGAAAGAACAAAGGGGTGGGTCTCATATTCCTCCAGAGACTGGGCAAAGCCAGGGCAATATCAGGAGTGCAGAGACAGACAGAAGGAGCTTGCAATCAGGGATACCACCAGAGGAGGGCCTCACTGATCAGACATGGCATCTCTTTGTTACAGATATTTCTTGGGATAAAGTCAGGTGCAGTAGCAGCAGATGAGCTGAACCTGAAAACGGTCCTTTGAAAGAGCCTCGAGTCTTCAATGGTATGTCTTCAAGCCAAGATAGTGTATTCTCACAGAAAAGCCTTCTGCGAGCCCACTGGGCCCTGAGTCCTGCTGCTCTCCCCTCTGCTGCTGTCCCAGGCTAGCCTTAAACTGGAGGTCTTGCTGTCTGAGCCTCCTGAGCGATGGGGTATAGGTCTGCATCCGCACACTGGGTCCTCACCACTCTCCCCAGTGACAGTTCTTTAAGGCAGTTAAGAGATGAAAACTTGGGCTCAGGCCCGAGTCTTAGATCTATCACACAATTCTTGGTTTCTCTCAGTCTCTTTGTCCCGTTTCTCTAGATCTAGAACAACGCTAGACTAAGGGCAAGCTAGGGCCTGAGAAAGGCATTAAAAACCCAGGAACATGTGCAAGGGCAAAACTCTCACGGCAATCTAAGTACTACAGGAAGTCTGTGAGAGGCTGCAGTGGTATTGTCTTAGGACCCAAACTGACAGCCAGTGAATGGATGAGGCAGAGAAGTGTATCTTTTCTGCTGTGGTACAATAACTGAGTTCAGGACTAGTATTTGGAAAGAAAGTGCCTGAGCTGCTGGGTAGAACCAGTGTATCTCGATGGACAGGTCTCCTTGAAGACAGGTTACTCCCCCACCCTTGATCCTTACCGAGTCTTGAAGGACATAAAGCTTCTGTGGTGGGAGGGATGCTCATCCATGGCCAATAGCCTGGGGATATCCGGGTAGCCCCCTAGTTGATCCCAGGGCAGGTTGGCAGGAGTCTTCTTTTCTATCGGGTGACTTGAAGAGGCCACATCAGTCTTCCATATGGCTTCCATCTGGTTCCCTTGTTGGCTAGGAGTGGGAGAACAGACAATATCAACAGAGACAAAGAGACATGGGAGGAGGCTGAGGAGCCACAAGACAGGGTTTCTCTGTCCTGGAACTCACTCTGTAGACCCGGCAGGCCTCCAACTCACAGAGATTCATCTGCCTCTGCCTCCTGAGTACTGGGATTAAAGGTGTGTGCCACCACTGCCTGGCTAGGCTCTACGTCTTAGTTTCCAAGGCTCCACTTTTGGGCACATGCCCAGGGACCGAAGCTCTGAATGGGTCCCATTGGGGTGCATCATCTTGGCTGCCCAAGCGTGTCTGAGCCTGGAGGCCACATGGTGGGAAGAATTGGGCTTGTTTACATAGACAGACCAATGGTAGATACTGGGTCAATATGCCCAGAGTAGAAATGTAGGTTTTCCCTTGTATTTCCTCAGAGTCAGTCAAACTACCCCTCCCCCAAACCATATACCGGGTTAGGGTTAGGGTTAGGGTTAGGGTTAGGGTTAGGGTTAGGGTTAGGGTAGAGTCCAGAGCCTGTCAGGGCAGCTGAGCAGACAGGCCTTGAAGCCAGTGAGGTGACGCTTGCCTGTATCCTCAATTGCTGTTGCTTCCCCAGGCCACCTGCCCCTGGCCCCTCTCCCCTTTTGTCTTACTGGCTTTCCCTCAGCCAGCCAACACCTACCTGGCTATCCACAGGGGCACAGATTCCCATTGCTGCTTGGGTGAAGGGGACTGCTTGTTGGTGACACCATTGGACCGGACTCTCTGGAGTAAGACTGGAGGTGACTTGCATTTTCCTGGCTTTGCAGAGTTGATCACAGGGACATTTAGGTGGATGTTCCACTCTTGCTTGATCTAGAGGAGCCAGCAGAAGGCATCAGGAAGATGGGAAGGGAGGCCTTTCAGGGATGGGAAGAAGTCTTGCCTGATTGTCACTGACCCTGTTGGGCTCTGGGTTGAGGAGAGGCTAAGGTCCTTTGCCTATATACCAAGTCCCTAGCACACGACACTTTCCTTGGAAGTCCTTCAATTCTTATTTGCTAGGGTGGTTCCTACTTTCTCCTTTGTTGTGAAGAATCTGGACAACAGGCTAAACAGAAGAATGACAACTGAACAAAGCCAGGCAGTAGAACCCTACAGCCCTCACAGGCAAGGTCTGAGGCAGAGTAGCCTTGCACTCACACCAGTTTGTGAAGCCGGGCATGGGGATGAGGAGTGTCACAGCATTCTTTACACAGACACTTGCCTTTTAAAACAAGACCGCGTCATGGTTCCAGTATTCCTTTCAAACGGTATTTACTTTTATTAATTCGTGCGCACCTGT
Organism: Cricetiscus sungorus; assembly: GCA_030556225.1. Taxonomy (NCBI): domain Eukaryota; kingdom Metazoa; phylum Chordata; class Mammalia; order Rodentia; family Cricetidae; genus Cricetiscus; species Cricetiscus sungorus. The sequence continues at coordinate 4,255,709 of JANBXA010000031.1, read as the reverse complement.
GAGTGCCCGTGGACTACATGTGGTGGTCAGAAGACAACAACTTCATGGAGTTTGTTCCCTTTCCACCTTTATGTGCGCTCCAGGGATCAAACTGACGTCAAGCTTGTGTGCCAAGTGCCTTCACCTCTGAGCCACCTTACTGCCCTCGTTAGTTCACTTTGTGCTTAGCAGTCCAAATGCTAGGATTTCAGACATGCAGCAGCATAGCATGTCGTTTCCATATCTTACCCCTTATAAAGACTGTTGCAATGATTTCATTTCCCTTGTGCATATGGAGTTTTGTCTCCAGGTTTCAGGGAGATCTCGGTCCATCAGAGTCATTGTTTCACATAGCTGAGACAGAAGGCAGAGAGCTACACCAGAATTAGGGGTGAGCATAACCTTCAAGGTCCAACGCTAATGACCTATGTCTTCTAGCCTGACCCTACTTCCTAAAGACTTCAAGGCCTTCAAAATAGTGACACAGACTGGAAAATTCAAAATGGGAGCCTATGGGGAACATTTAAACTCAAAGTGTAACAACCCAGAAGAGGGAAGGCCAGGCCCTGTGGAAATTCATTTTCAATTTCTTTTTGTTCTTTCTCTCTCTCTCTCTCTCTCTCTCTCTCTCTCTCTCTCTCTCTCTCTCTCTCTCTCTCTCTCTCTCTCTCTGTCTCTGTCTCTGTCTCTGTCTCTCTCTCTCTCTCTCCCTCTCTCTCTCTGTCTCCGTCTCTCTCTCTTGTTTTTTCTAGACAGGGTTTCTCTGTATTGCTTTGAAGCCTGTCCTGGAACTAGTTTTGTAGACCAGGCTGACCTCACAGAGATCCGCTTGCATCTGCCTCTAGAGCTCTGGGATTAAAGGCTTGTTCCACAACTCCTGGCTTCCATTTTCAATTTCTTAAGGAACTTCCCACACTAACCACACAACCAAATTTCCATCTTCATGAACAGTGTACAAGGGATCTCTCCTGTCCACACCATTGATTAATTTCAGATTACCTCTCTTTTCTGGTGTAGACCAGTCCCTCCCAAGAGGAGCTCCTATGATTTACTACAACATGCATGCTAAGTGAAGTAAGCCAGATTCAGGAAGAACATATTGCACAGTCTCACATTTATGTGGAATCTAAAAGGGAAAATTCAAATATACAGAGGTAAAAAATCAAGCGGTAGTTACAAAGTTGGGGTGAGTGAATAGCTGCAGTTGTGACTGATCTTGCAGGGACCAAGGTGTTCCAAAGAGGACGCTTGTGCCCCATCTTTTTAACCAGGTTCTTGAAAAATGGTTCCCAAGGAATTAGAATTTCCCAGGAACCTTGTGCAAGGGGAAAGGGAAAGCTAGAGCTCTGGTGCTCCCCAAGGCAGAGTTTGCCTGCCGGGAGGAGACTTCACCCAGTGCTGACAGCTTGCAGGATGATGGGACCACATCTGGACCAGAAACTTAATTCTATAGACCTCTCGTCTCTGTTTAAACCCCATGACAGTGCCCCAGACACACATCACTAGACCCTTTTACTAATCCTTCTCCCCCACTATGGTCACAAGGGACAAACCTGTCTGCTTTTCACTGTTACTTTCTCTTTAATTGGCATCTCAAGGATGGACAATTGATCCCAGCTTGTTAGAGCTGCCAGAGACCAGGCTTGTACCCAAAAACTCCAGTAACAAAAAGATAAGTATTGTATGAGGCTATAGTTAACAATGGCGGATTGAATTTAGGATTTTTGCCAACCGGATAGATTATAGCTACTTTTGCCACAGAGGGAAAGATGGGCACTACATGAAATGAAATGTCCCTGGCGCAGGGACAACATAGCTCCATTCTGTCACCCTCAGCAGCCTGAAGAGTTACCTCCATTTTTTAGGGATTTGACTTAGGCAAATGCAGGATTGGTGACTTCGATACAGAAAAGAATTTCAGAACTAGCCGGTTAAGTTTTCTTTAAAAAAAAAAAAAAATGCCAGCACTCTGGAGACAGAGGCAGGCAGATCTGTGAGTTCAAGGCCAGTCTGGTCTACAGAGTGAGTTCCAGGACAGCCAGGCCTAACAGAGAAATCTTGCCTTGAAAAGAAAAGAAAAGAAAGACATTTAAGAAAAGAAAAAGGAAAATAAACTATACTCAAAAGAATGGATGTGGCTTCTCAAAGAGTCAGTTTATCAAAAGACATTTTAAATGTAGATTTTTAGCATGGGAGTTAAGAGAAGGAGGTGCTCAGGGAAAGAATTAAATATACCCAGGAAGCACACGAGCCTCTCAAGGGAAAGTTTCAATTAAGTCCTAGCATTAGCCATTCTGGTGACTCTCAAGTTATATCTCAAAGGGTTGCTAAGAACACCCCTCGCCCGTGTTTAATGAGTGAGATTATAGGTTGGATCCAGCAGTTCCTTGGCAGGATGATAATGCAGTGAGGTAAACCAGAGCCACTGTGATTACGGCAGGCTTTTTGGCAAGATTCCTAGAAAACTTCAGGGTTACAGCCGGGAATGGACAAAACATTTTTTGCACTGGAATCTTGAATCTGGACTTCAGTCAGACTCTAGGTCAGGAACCCTCTTTTTCCTTCCTGTGTCTCCCTAATTTTCTATTTCTATCTCACTTCAATGGATATATTCATCTATTTTACTGTGAAACCATTTTACAACAGATAGTTACCTTATTTCATCTTATGTACTATACCTTAATCATACACAATAAAATTCATTGTAAACAAACACATTAATACCTTTTATCAAAGCTCCTGGAAAAGTATAGAACCAAGTAGGCATGTCCAGCCTTTTGATACTGTGGCATGAGAAAAATTACACTCTAGAACCTGCCCCCCCCAGACATACACACACTAGCTGGGCAGTGGTGGTGCATACCTGTAGTCCCAGCACTTGGGGGGCAGAGGCAGGTGGATCTCTGAGTGTGAGGCCAGTGTGGTCTATAGAGTGAGTTCCAGGATAGCCAGGACTACACACAAAGAAACCCTGTGTCGAAAAACCAAAATAAAGGGCTCTCCAAATGTTTTAATTAGCATTATGATTTGTTGGGCCTCAATTATAGCCCTTCTGGGGACATATAGGTCACAGGTTAGCTGTGCCGGAGTCCCCAGGGCCAGCAGATCACACCTGAACTATGGTATACTTTAAGAAAATGTGCTAGAACCAAAGGACTTAAGTTTCTAAACTGAAATGGTTGAGTAAATGCTCAGTAAAGTCAACAGAAACAGGCCTGTACCAGGCACATCATGATATTGTGAAACTATGTAGACACAGAGAGCTCCAGTCAGCCAAGAGAAGGAAAATAAGGGGAACCCAGGACTCAGGATGAACTGGGCCTCTAAGCAGCATCAGAACCAAAAAGGCCTGGAGTGGTGCCTGCAAAGATGTGGGGGTGGGAGTGGGGACGGCCGGGGGGAATGAAGCCTACTTTGGCTTCCATAAAGAGACAGCCTACCAACTACAAGTTAAGACAGACCTTAGCAAAGACACTGTCAAGGCCTGCACAGTGGCTGTGAAGGTGCTTGTCACAAAAGACAGCTGACCGGAGTCTGATCCCAGAACCTACAGTAGAAGGGGACACACACACACACACACACACACACACACGAGCATACCAAATGAAACAGATTTTAAAGAGAGACTCTTTGAGATTGCTGCTATCTCCCATCATTTACTCTTCACTGCATTCTTTATCAAGAAATGCCTGAAAGAAGGACTCTAGTCAAACAAGAAGACTCTGTAAGGCCAGGGCAAAGCTGGACCCTTGCCTGGACCCTTGCAAGGAGGTGAGGAGACCCCTTGTCTGGATGGCAGCCAGAGCTGAAGGGAGCAGGAAGAATTCCAATTCCAAGGAGAAACTGCAGGGCTCAGCTTCCCCAGCCTGAGGAAACTTGCTTTCTACAGTTTTGGAAAGGGCCCCTTTCTCACACACCTCCCTGTATTCACACACGGGACAGTGGCCCTCCTTCATACTCCAGCCCAGATTCTCTGATGTCCCCACCTTAGGGAATGTGGTTGCCATGGTATGTAGGCATTCCCGATACTTCTCCTCCAGGTCCTTCCGCTTGTCTGTCCAGGCCTGCAGCCTGAGGCTCTGCAGGCGGTCGATGTTTTCCAGGAACGCATAGAGGTTCTGGGCCTTGTAGGTGACCCTCATTTGTCGAATGGCTCCTATGTGTTTGATGACTTCTTGTCTGGGAAGAGAGAAATGACTTAGCTGGTGGAGGCTAAGTGGGCTTCCTCTTTGTTCATTCTTGAGAGGAAAAAGAGGAAGGGGTCTATGAGAAGGAACACAAAGGTGGAAGGTGGCATGAGGGGAGGAACCCCAGGCCTGGAATGGAAAATTCAAGCAAATGGTAGGGAATATATTGAGTGAAGGACAGGAAAATAGAGGCTGGAGATAGGAAGAGTGGGTTTGGAGGGAAAACCCACTGTAAGGGAAACAACATATTAGACGCTGTACCTTCTACATCCTCGAGTGTTGCCCAAGGCCTGACACCAAACAGCCTTTGTTAGTCCCCTTTCCCAGGAGACCTGGGGGAGCCCCTCATGGTTTTCCTTCCCACATTCCTTCACATCTGTCCCCTGGGTTTTGGATCTACCCTGTTTTGCAGTGGGTATGGGTGGGTTCTGGGTGTCTGCTGTGCGGGTATAGGTGGGTGCCGGGTGGATGCCGGCTGTTTGCTGGGCACCTACCGGAGGCTCTGGAAGCGTCTGTAGTGAATGTACTTCCTGCACAGGCACTGCAGCCTGAGGACACTCAGCTCCATGGCGATGGCAGTGACCTCCAGGGCCTTGTTGCGTAGGTATTGTGGCAGTGCCAGCTCTGATTCCGAACTCCCCAAGATCTGCAGGTTTCTCAAGTGGCCCTCCATGTTGATATGGTACACCTTGTCCTTAGAGGTTCCTGGGGCTTTCTGCAAAGAAGGCCGGCTCACCCTTCGGATGGATATTCCAGTGATGGGTAAGGAAGTACATTTCTTGGGTTTAGCAGAAACCTGGCGGGTCCGTGGTGTTTGTATCGACTCAGCTGTCCTCGGGGTCCTCTGTTTTCCCTGGCCAGGCTGCTGGGTGTGTGCAGACATGGGCAAATGTGACCTCCTGCTTTGGCGTGCAGACTGTGCCCGGCACGGGGGAGGCGCTGATAACGGTTCTGACTTCTCCAGGTTCCTCCACCGGCTGGTGGGCATGAAGATCAGTTTCTCCGAACTTCCCTTCTGCTCCCCCGAGGCCCTCCTGGGGCTTCGGGGCTCCTCTTCTGGCTGGGTGAGTCTCTGCCACTGCTGCCTGGCAGCTGCCTCTGCCTCCCACTGCCGCACCTTCTCCTGGTGCTCCTGTTCCAGCAGGGCCCACTTCTTCTGCCGCTGGAGCCACCTTTCCTCTTCCTGCAGCCACTGCTGCCTCCTTGTCTCCCAGCTAAGTTCTTCCTCCCAGTGCTCCATGTGGCTCTCCAAAAGCATCTTCCTGGAGCTCCCTGGGGACAGACACTTCCCAGGAAAGGACTCCTGTTGGACTTCATCCTTCTCCTGGAAGTGGTCCTCCTGGAAGTGGTCCTCCTGGAAGTGGTCCTCCTGGAAGTGGTCCTCCTGGAAGTGGTCCTCCTGGAAGTGGTCCTCCTGGAAGTGGTCCTCCTGGTCTTTACCTTCGTGTTCTGGGGCCTCTTCAACCAGTTTTTCCCATTGTGTAGGGAACTGGGGGGGTTCTGAGTGCAGCAGCACAGGCTCAAGGTTCTCAGTGTGGCCAGCGAACACATCTTCAGTCCTTGAATCTGTGGCCATGCTGGAGAGTGGCTGTTGCGCTGGTGTGGAGCTGCTATCCCAGGCCTTGGTCAGGTGACTTGAGGGAAGTGGTGAAAACAGCTGTTCCTCCTCCTTCAGCTTCTCTTGGGGTTCTCCCAGCGCTGTACCCTTCTCCGGAAGGGCCTCTTTCTTAAGGAGTTCTGGGGCATCCACAAAAGCTTCAGCTGGTTCTTCTGGGCCACTGGCAGTCTGAACCACCTTGAGCTGGAATTCCAGGGCTTGCTTTATCATGAGGAGGTCATGGTATTTACCCCCTAGGACCTCCACTTGTTTTAGCAGGGCATCCCTTTTGCTCTCAAGGACTTGGATGGATTTTTGGAAGTAGAGTCTCTGGCTGCTGAGCTCCTTGGTCATCTCCCCCTGGAGATATCTGTATTTTATCTCCAGACTCTTGTTTTCCTTGTGCTGGAGGATCAAGGCCTTGTTGAGGTTGTCCACCACAGTGGACATGTACCTGATGGCCTTGACCTCCCCTCTGTTGAACATGGTGGAGTCGAGGAGCTCCTGCAGCATGGACTTTACCTCTGAGACCTTTGTATAGGTGATGTTCTTGTCTTGGAGCATCTGTTCTGGGCTCAGCGGCTGAGGGGGGAGCAAGGACTTTTGTGGGCTTTTCTCCCGCCAGTTCTGCCAGAAGTTATGTTTGGACACTGGAAGAGATGGAGAGGAGAAAGGCAGCAAGCCCACGAGGAAGGAAAATACTGACTCTCCAGACCCTGACGAGCGAGAATTCTTACCCACCCCTCTTTGGGATGGGCAAGAGTAAGGAGCTGGCACTGTGAGCCCGGAAGGTGTTAGGAGGAGACAGCCTTGTGAGCAGCATGGGCCCAGCACCCAGCTAGGCACCCTGGCTTCCCTCTCTGCTGCTGCATGTGTGTCACAGAGGAAGGTCAGGAGCCCAGACAGATCCTCCTGACATCCCCTCCCCTGAGGGGCGTCCAGCCCACCCCTCCCCCACCCACCTCTCCTCCTAGATACTTCAGGGACTTACCTTGTGCCCTTTTCTTTTGCTCTTCAATGAGTGTGGAGCAAAGAGAGATGAGAGACTCGATGCCTCCTTTGGTGGCCATGAGGGACAGAGGCAACACTTTCTCCATCACCTCAATCCATTCGTCTAGAGCTTCCTCTTCCTCCACACCCCTCCTGTTCTTCATCTCGTAGGTCAGACTGTCACCTGGATGGGGTGTGATGTCACCAGAACAGTCTACCCTCTGGGGACCCCTCATGGAGCAGGGGAGTTGCAGCAGACCAGAGGGTGGACTGGTTCCATTGTACACTGGCTATTGGGAGGGTCACTCCTCCCCTGCAGAAGGGTTGGGTGAGGATTGTGTGGGGTAATACTTGTGAAACAATTGGCACGAGGCCTGCCATGCAGAAATTCCATAGACATGAGAGATTGCTGTCAAAGTGTGGGGTGCAGCCATATATCTGGCTCCTTAACCTGTGTCTGTTGCATAATCTAACACGTGGGCCACCAAGTGGATGATGAAGAATGAGCAGCTTCCTCTGTGCTTCTGTTTGTCTGCTGCCTCAAGGTAGAGTCTCACTGTGTAGCCTAGGCTGCTATGTGTGTCTGCATGCGTGTGTGCGTGCATATGTGTGTAGCCCAGAGTTACAGTGCAGTGTCAACTCTCACTGAACCTGAGACTTTACCATTTCTGCCAGGCTAGCTGCTTTCTCCACCCCCCAGTGCTGAGGGCACAGGCACATGCTGCCACTCTGAGGTTTTTGTGTTAGTTCTGGGAGTCTGAACTTAGGCCCTCCAGTTTGCACAGCAAGCACTTATCCACTGGGTCACATTCCCAGCCCCATCGGTGGCGGTGGAGCTTGACTGGATCAATGGAAGCACACCACTGGGGAGGGAAATTCCAGAGTTATCAGAACACGAGGGTTCTGACCTGTTACATTACTCCATTGATAGATTGAGAATTTCAGTGGACTGTTGTGAGGGCGATAGGAGACCCAGTTGGAGAAAGTGAGGGTGTGCCTTTATATGGTGTGTCTTGACCCTGGCCTCTTCCTGTTTCCTGCGATCCTGTCGCATGAGTGGAGCAGTCTCCTTTGCCATAATCCCACTGTCACCATGACATTCTGTCTGGCTCCAGCCTAAAGTGAAAGGGCCAAGAGACCATCACTGACAGCTTCGAAGCCAGGGGTCAGAATGAGCCCTTTGACCTTTTTGCCCCTCAGGTATTTGTCTGAGCAGAAAAGATCAGACGGATACAGCCCTTCTGGGGAGTGGGGCTGCGTGCTGTGATGTGATGCGAGTGGTAGAATCACTACAGAGGTAACACTGAAGGAGTGTTACACGTGTCCTTTGCTGTCCACATGCACCACCCCCATTCCCTCCCCAGAAAGTGCTGACTGAGGTGGAGAGAGGAAAAGCCTGGGCTTAGCCAGTTGTTGGTGGCGCACACCTTTGATCCCAGCACTGGGGAGGCAGGAGCAGGCGGATCTCTGTGAGTTCGAGGCCAGCCTGGGCTGTAGCTCTGTAGAGCTAGTTCCAGGACAGGATCCAAAGCAATACAGAGAAACCCTGTCTCGAAAAACAAAACAAAACAAAACAAAACAAACAAATAAATAGGCAGGCCTGGGTCAGCGGGGACCAGCATCTTGGTGGAAAGCACCAGCTCTCAGAGCCACCCTAAACCTACAGACTCACCCCAGTCTCCCAGCCAACGGAGGATCTCATACAGGTGTTTCTCTTTAGCCTTAGCGTCTTTGGAGAAAGAAGCAATTTTCTCCAGCAAGATGAATCTCTTCTTGCCTTTTTGCTCTGGTTGGTGAGGTTTTGTCCGTTCTTTTAAATCATATCCCAATTCTTCCTGGAAGCGATTGATGGCACAATTGACATTGTCCAAGATGTCTGAGAGCTGGGTGGAAATATCCTATATGGGGTGGGGGCAGCAGACAGCAGATGTTAGGAGTCTAGATCCTGGTGTCAGTTCTCCATGCTCTAGCAACATGATCTCAGACAAGTTGCTAAACTCCAGGTCCCAGGGTTTTCTCACTGGTAAAGTAGAACTCATTCTAGTACTTAGTGTCACTGGCTTTTAGGAGAATGGCATGAATTAATATTGTAAAGTGTTCAGACCTTGTTAGGATGGAAAAATTTAGCCTAATTCCCCAGAAAACCCAGGAAGCTGGGAGTCTTAAATCCCAAGCTGACAGTCACCTACTTTAATGTTTAAGGAAGTGAACGAACACCCAGAAGCCTGTGCGAAAGCAGACTTCCTGGGCTAAGGGCAGGGTTGGATACTTTAAAGCAATTGGTCCGCACTGGATGCTACGAGGTGATTGGTTCACAATGCGTGGGCTTGGTTGTAACCCTATAAAAGCTGTCTCAATTCTGTGCTAGAGGTCCTGAGCCCTCTACCCTGCATGGTGTATGGCTGATGGCCCCAGTATACTGGAATATAAAGAACCTTATGCGTTTGCATCAAGACCGCTTCTTGTGAGTGATTGGGGGGGGGCACCTTTCCTGAGTGGGAGCGAGAGGGACCACGCTCTCAAGGGTCTTACAAACTGTGACCAGAACACAGAGAGAGCACTAGCTCTTATCATTTTAATTATTAAGCTTAGTGACACTAAAGATCCACAGTAAACACAACATCAGAATTTCAGAACTTGCTGGGGACAGCTGGAATTTCACAAGGACTCAGAGGCAGCATGGGAAAAACAAAACAAAAACCCCAAAATCCAATCCCAAAGAAACACTCTGTATCAAATGTTCAAGAATGTGTCTTTTGCTGGGCAGTGGTGGCTCACACCTTTAGTCCCAGCACTTGGGAGGCAGAGGCAGGAGGATCTCTGTGAGTTTGAGACCAGCCTGGTCCACAAGAGCTAGTTCCAGGACAGGCTCCAAAGCTACACAGAGAAACCCTGTCTCAAAAAAAAAAAAAAAAAAAAAAAAAAGTGTCCTCTGCTGTCCCATGTCCACTACCCCATTCTGTTCCTTGTAAGTGCTGATTTAGGTGGATATGGAGGAAACTGAGCCAGAACTGTGTAGAGCCTCATATACAAAGTGGTCTGAGCCTTTGGACATCACCCCAAGTGTTTCTGGGACATGGCTTAGGGGATTCTGGTAGTCTGTCAACACAGAGTCTGAATTTTAAAAATTGCCCCCTCCCCCTGCCTTTGGGACCCCTCACTAGACACTGTCCAGAGGCCTTCTGCCCACTTATCTACGGTCTGTTACCTTACAGCCCTGCCTTACAGGAATGGTTGGTTTCAGCCTACTGTACAGAAGTTAAGCATAGGATGTGGACACTCTGAACTTATCTGTCTGCAAACACAGGTTGCCAATTATCCAAGGACCCCCAAAAGTCCAAAGGCTGGAATCTGGTGTAAACAAGACATCAGTCCCCAGCCCTAGTAGAAGGGTGTTTCCTCATCTATGGGGTTACCTCCTGAGTCCGAATTAGCTGGGCAGCCTCAATCTTTGAGATGATAGCCTTCACTGATGTGGGAGTCACCAAGTGTGGGGGGTTGTCCTTCTCCATTCCAGATAATTCTCTCAGTCCCAAGATACCCTGTGTCTCTTGTACACAGGCCTGAACACACAATACTGGCAGCTTTGGGGGTTAAGACCCAGGGAGGTTCCTGGGTATCCTGTGCTCAGCCACAGCTCCTCTAGTAACTGCCAGATACCAGGTTCCAACTGACTCTCTTCCCCCAGTGACATCATCAGTTTGACTTAAAGAATTAGAAGATTAAACTTCATGTATCTCGATTTCATCCATTACCTGCTATCCTCTTTTCTTAACCTGTTTTTTAAAAAATCATTAAATGTTATGCTCCCAAACTAAATATTAATGGCAAAAAATAGGAAGAAAAGCAACTAGGAAAAGTGACTTTCTGTTGTAGTTTAGACCTTGGTTCCACAAAGGTCCATATGTGGAAGGTTCCGGTCCACAGTGTGGCACCACGGGTAGGTTGTGGAACATTTGGGAGATAGGGCCTTGTGGGGTCCTTAGGACATACACTGAGAGTACCCTAGAAGGGGGCTGTGCAATTTCAGGCCTTTCCTTATCCTTCCTGCTTCCCTGATTCAGGATTTTGCTTCACCACATTGGAAACAGAAGGGCTGTTTGATCATAGCCTAGAATTTCCAAAATGGTGAGCCAAATAACTTTAATTATCTCAAGGATTTTGTTATAACATCAGAAGGCTGACTAGACACTTCCCAAGAGAATATTTGATCTTAAAATCAGAGCCAGTGAATAACTAAATGAGATACGGTCAGTTTTGTTCCAAGGATCAAGGATCAATCAACACTTTTGTTTGTTTGTTTGTTTTGTTTTGTTTTTCGAGGCAGGGTTTGTCTGTATAGCTTTGGAACCTGTCCTGCAACTTGCTCTGTAGACCAGGCTAATCTCGAACTCACAGAGATCCACCTGAGTGCTGGGATTAAAGGCATGCGCCACCACGGCCCAGCAATTTCAGAACATCTTATAGTTTATAAATTATTTCTAATTTGACTATGTTTAAATATTTTTTAAAATTTAGCCTCTCTCGATATTTCACACTTTCTAAGGATCAGATCTAGACCTATGTGCATACTAGACATATTCAACCACTGGACATACCCCAATTCCCCACCCCAACTCCTTCACCAACATACCTAAGCCAGTTGGGGCTCAGAGGGGTGGGACTCACCTAGTGACAGCATTGAAGAATGACGTTAGGGTTGTAACCTGGTTGCTCCATTCTAGCTCCTTATCTACACTCTTATTTCCCCTTCCATTCCTCTCTATTTAATAAGTTCACCACACTGATGAGTAGATTGTACGATTTAATTAATAAAAGCCCAAGACACCTCCTCAATTCAGCATGATATAAGCATGCTCCTTCATCAGAGTGGGCACCACTCACCCATTCCCAGCTTGTCTGTTAAAAGAAAGAAAGGAAGCCTGGCATGGTGACACCTTTAATTAATCACAGCAGTCGGGAGGAAGAAGTAGGCAGAGGTAGTTCGAAGAGAGTTCCAGGATAGCCAGCATGACAGAAACCCTGACTGGAGGGGGCTGTGCAAAGACTCAAACTGTACACTGCTTACCTGGAACTTTAAATGTGAAAGGCACATATTGGGTGTGGTGTCACATGCTTGTGATCAATCCTAGCTCTTAGGCAGTAGAGGCAGAGAGATCAGGAATTCAAGCCATCCTTGGATCCTTAACCCATTCAAGGCTGGCCTTTGTAAGAGCGCCTGTCTTCAAAAAAAGGGAGTAGGGATGGCTCCGTGGTTAAAAGCACCGGCTGCTCTTATAGAAGACCTAGATTTGCTTCCCAGGGACCACATGGCAATTTACAACTGCTTGTAATTCCAATCCAAGAGGATCCAGTGTCCCCTTCTGGTGTCTGCAGGAACTTTATGTACACAGTACACAGACAAACATGCAGGCCAAATACCCATACACATAAAGCAAAAACAAATATATCTTTTTTAAAAAATCAAATATTTGATTATACTAATACCATGTCACCAAAGAAGATATTCAAAATTGTAAATTACAAGGGCTGGAGAGTTGGCTCAGCAGTTACGAATAGTGGCTGCTTTTCCAGAGGTCCTGAGTTCAATTCCCAGTTCCCACATGGCAGCTCACACCTGTCTGTAACTTCAGTTTCAGGGGACCTAACACCTTCCCATAGACATTCAAAACACAGATGTATGTGAAATAAAATAAATACTAAAAAAATAAATAAAATCAAAATTGTAAACACAGACATAAAAAGATTCTTAGTGTCATTAATCAGTGTAATAGGGAAATGCAAGGGGAAACTATAAACAAGATACCAGCTTTGATAAGGGCGAGGCAGGTGTTGAAAGCAGAGCCATGCCAAGTGTTGAAGGGCACAGTGGGAATTGAAACACTCAAATTGTTGATGGGAATGTAAAATAGAATCGACTCCTTGGAAAACAGACAACTTTGTTTTTAAGTTGTTTATAATACTATCCGGCCCTGCAACTCACGCCTAGGTATTTACACAAGGGAAAGACCTATACACGAATAGAAAAACAGGTATGAATGTGCATATACGTTAGAAATAAATTTGGGGTTCCCCAAAAAGAGACCACCACTCCAGTTAAAGTGTCTCAACAAGATACTGTTTTACTCTTGGTTACCAGGGTGTGATAGGGGCTGGAAAGACGGCTCAGAGATTGTGAGCATTGGCTGCTCTTGTAGAGGATCTGGGTTCAGTCCCCAGCATCCACATGATGGCTCACAACAATTTGTAACTCCAGTTTCAAGGGATCTGACATCTTCTGATCTCCATGGGCACACGCGTGGTAAGTAGATACATATAAATACAGGCAAAAACACTCAGACTAATTGCAAAAACAGAGGGTGCACTTCTCATAAAGTGGAAGAGCAAGCACACCAGGGCAGGAAGTCACTTGGTTCTTACTCCAATATAGGCGGTGACTGTGCCTTTCCCCTATTGGCTGGGGTCTGACCTCACAGTCTTTTAAGATGGGCTGTTTTTAAAAGAAGTTGTGCAAAGGAGATGAATGATAGTAGAAGGTAGCCCACTTAAGTCACTTGCAGTCTGCCATTGCAGCAGGTAGAGTCTGTGTGTTCATAAAGTTTTAACAGTGTGTGTGTGTGTGTGTGTGTGTGTGTGTGTATACGAGCACACAAAAGCATGTGTACAGTCCTGTGTGCATATTTTGCTTTTATTTTTATGTGGTGATATTGTTTGTACTCCAACAGATAAAGTTTGCCTGAAGATCAGAGGGCGGAACTAGCCACTAGTTAATCATAGACGTCTGGAGGTGTGGACAGACAAACAGGAAGTGATATGACTGAGTGGAGAGAGGAATGTAAGGCAGGAGGAGACCAGGGCTCAGGCTCTTTTCACCTGAGAAGTTGGCGAGGTAAGGTGTGGCTCTGGCTTGCTCCTTTGTTTCTCTGATCTTTTAGCATTTACCCTTATATCTGACTCTGGGCTTTTATTATTAAGACCAATTAGAATTTGTGCTACATTTTTAGTTTTTGGTTTGTTTGAAACAGGCTCTCACCCTGTAGCCCAGGTTGCCCCCAAACCCACAGTAACCTACCTACCAGGGCATCTGCAAGCTGGAATCACAGGTGTGAACAACCACATCCATGTATGTGTGTACGTACGTTTTAAAGCAGTTAAAATATGTTTCAGGTTTTTCAGGTAAAAAATGTGGATGTCATACATGCATATAAATGTGTCCGGTTGGAGACTGACTAAAACTAGAGCAAGATTGTGTGTGTGTGTGTGTGTGTGTGTGAGTGTGTGTTCACACATGCATGTACACATGTGAGTGTGTGCTTGTGGAGGCCAGAAGTCAGCCTCAGATGTTATTCCTCAGGACAGCCATCCTTGTATTTTGAGACAAGGATTCACTGAGTAGGATAGGCTAGCTAGCCAGCAAGCCCCAGGAATCTACCTATCCACCTGTCTCCACTCATTGGGGTTGTTAGCATGAACCACCAAGCTTGGCTTTTACGTGTGTTCTGGTGATCAGTTGGGTCTTCATACTTGTGAGGCAAAAACTTTACAGACTGAATTGTTTCCTAGCCTCAAGGACTTTTGTTTGTTTTTGTTTTTTGAGACAGGGTTTCTCTGTGTAGCTTTGGAGCCTATCCTGGAACTAGCTCTGTAGACCAGGCTGGCCTCAAACTCACAGAGATCCACCTGCTTCTGCCTCCTGAGTGCTGGGATTAAAGGTGTGCACCACGGCTGCCTGGGACCTCAAGAACTTTTCCCCCCACAGAATAAATGCACAAGAGAAGGAGAACAAATTTATTATTTTAAAACCTTCTATTTGGGAATGTGACTCAGTGGTAGACCATTTGTGAGACCCTGGGTTTGAATATTGAATAACACACACACACACACACACACACACACACACACACACACACACACACACACACGCAATGAATGTAAGAAAATTAGAGTAAACAGATTCTGGAGAGAAAAGGATTAAATAAAACACAATCACTCAATAACTAGTAGTTTCCAAGATGGATCAGTGCAACCTGAAATACATAAGATACTGTAAAAGGATGTTTAGAGCACATCTAATAACAATAAATTCAACATGACAGAACACAACAAGTGCTGGGCGATGGTGGAACACATCTTTAATCCTAGAACTTGGGAGGCAGAAGCAGGTGAATCTCTGAGTTGGAGGCCAGCCTGGTCTACAGAGTGAGTTCCAGGATAGCCAGGGCTACACAGAGAAACCCTGTCTCAAAAAATAAAAACCAAAAAAGAAAAGAAAGTGAGATCAAATGTGATAGCTTAATGAGTAAAGGCACTTGTGACCAAACCCCATGACCTGAGTTCAATCCTGGGACTCCACACATAGAAGGAGAGGACTGATTCCCACAACTTGTCTGTGGGCACACACACACACACACACACACACACACAAAACACACACACACACACACAAAACACACACACTAATATTCAAACACAAATAAATTGATGAAAAATACACATAGCACAAAGCAAATAAACAGCATCAACAAAGCAGACAATGATTAATTTAAGGTAATATAATTTGTGTAGAAAAAGCAGAATCTGCTTTCTGCTTGGTTCCATTTTGAATAGCAGTCAAAGTGTTGTTTTTTCTGTTTTGTTTTGTTTTGTTATTTTTCAAGACAGGGTTTCTCTGTGCAACAGCCCTAGCCATCCTGGAACTCACTCTGTAGACCAGGCTGGCCTCGAACTCTTAGAGATCCACCTGCCTCTGCTTCCCAAGCACTGGGATTAAAGGTGTGTGCCACCACCACCCAGCCTCAGTGTTGTAAGAACTGACTATTAAACAATAAAAGAAATGATTACAGAATTGAAAGACATATTATAAATTATATGTTATGAGAAGGGAAGGGAAATGAGCGAAATCCTTACACCTGCCCCTATTGTTTCTGGGCTGAGGCAAGACTATAAGTCAATATTCATAAATATTCAGATACCATAAGCCAAAAAACTGTTAAGTAAAACACATTCTAAAATTTAGTTTCACAAAAAATGTGCCCAGAAGGCTAGGTTCTAAGTTAGAGTTCTGGACTCTCCAGGGCTCTGCAGGAGAAAATGGCACTGCCTGCTCTCTGACCCTTCCTCCTAGCCGTGTCCTGCCTTGAGAACACCTCACAAGGGATCAGTGGCCTCTGGCTTGTGCTGATCCTCTTTCTGCAGATAGCTGCCCTTGGCTATTCCCTAGGCCCAGGTATGCCCACATCATCTGCATCATCTCCCTGAGGAGGGATGTGGGAATCCAACAAAAAATGGGAGATGGCCCAGGAAACAAACTGGGTAGGGAATTGCACTGTCCCTGTGTTCGAAATATTTTCTATAAGGAGTAAGTAGCCTTGGGTCAGGATATCTTCTTGGATTCCCCACCTTCAGTCCTTCCCCTACTGGAAGGGGGATGAAGCTGGAAGAAGGATGTAGATATTCCAAACAATACAAAACAACAACAATATAACAAAAAGCATAACAAAACCAATCCAAAACAACTACACAGAAAAACCACTAAGTGCTGTGAAAATGGTTATTTCCAGGGAGAAGGTAAACCAGGCAAGAGTCTACTGTCTTGAAATTTTTTATATGTTTATTTGACTTTTAAAAACACGTGTCTTGCCAGGTGGTGGTAACACACACCTTCAATCCCAGTGCTTAGGAGGCAAAGGCAGGTGGATCTCTGAGTTTGAGGCCAGCCTAGTCTACAGAACGAGTTCCAGGACAAACCCTGTCTCAAAAACAAAAAACAAAATCCAAACCAAATAAGTAAATTAAAAAATTGTCTTGATAGGCATTGGTGGTATATGCCTTTACTGCCAGCACTCATGGGCAGAGACAGGCAAATCTCTGAGTTCAAGGCCAGTCTACAGAGCAAGCTCCAGGATACCTACACAGAGAATGTCTTGAAACACCACCTACCCCCCTCCCAGATGCCCAGAGTGATGTAATTACAGCACTCAGAAGACAGAGGTAGAAGCAATATTGTGAGTTCAAGGCCAGCCTAAGCTATATAGTAAATTATAAGTTAACCTGGGTTACATAGTGAGACTCTGTCTAAAAAGAAAAAATAAATAAATAAAATAAAATGAAGCCCCAAACTACATGTTACATGTGAACAACAAAACCATGGTGTGTGTGTGTGTGTGTGTGTGTGTGTGTGTGTGTGTGTGTGTGTGTGTGTGCAATGCATCCATCCCTGGCTAGCAGTCGTCAGTTACTAGCCCGAGAACTTCAGGGGGCTGGAGAGATTTATTCTTGAGCACTGACTTAAGACTTAAGAGCACTGACTGCTCTTCAGGAGGACCTGGGTTCAATTCTCAGCACCCACAAGGCAGCTAGTGCACAACTGTCACTCCATTTCCAGGGGATCCGATACCCATGGCAAAACACCAGTGCACATAAAAATAAATAAATAAATAATACAAGAACTTCAGCATGCTTTGAGTTTCCTTATGTGCATAACTGAATATTTATTTCACATTGTCAACGTTACTCCGTCAGATTCCAAAAGTAACCTCAGGGCTGAGCATGTGCACTCCTGGACCGGCCAGACTTGGTCCAGGGGATGTGTCGGCAGGTGTTAACAGTTCTTGAATTAATGACATAAAAATGCACAAGAAAAACCAAACCGCGCTGCGGGGCACCGTTAGGCGGGCAGATGGAGGAGTCAGTCCCGTCCGGGATCTTACGGAGGCCTCAGAGGCGCGATGCAGAGATGTTGAGCTCGGCGCAGCTCTGCGCAGTGGGTGCGCGGCCAATCAGAGGCGGGAGCTGGCGCGCCCCGCCCCTGAGGGGCGGACCTAGGACCTTGCGTGCGCGTGGAGGCGGGGCCTGGCTCTCCGTGCCGGAGGCGGAGCCGGGCCGGGCACACCGGGCCGGTTGGGGGCTCCGCTCTTCGGCGAAAGCAACCGGAGCCCCGGCCACGAAGGGGTGCGACCCCCCACTGGCCCCGCCCTCCCGGCTGAGGCTCGGCCAATCAGAGCTGTTTTTACTGGCGAGTGGGCCGAGCCGGCCCAGCTGCTCTGAGGCTCTGGCATGGTAACGTCCCCGCGCGGGGGTGGAGAGGCCCGGGGCTGTCCCACAGCGCCCCCTGCGGCCCGGGCTCGGGCCGGGGAGGCGGGGGGACGGCCGGGGTACCGGGGGCCCTGAGGGAGGGCGAGGGGACCAAGGGATGAGGAAAAGCAGCCCAGTAGGGGGGTGGGGGCGGGGATTTGGGGTAGAAGGGGCGGGGAGGCCATTATGGAGCATGGCGGGGGCGTGCGGCCGGGGGCTGAGGGGACGGAGAGCGGAGGCTCGCGGTGTGAGGAGGAGGAGGAAGGGATGAAGTGAAGGGTGGGTCTGTGGAGAAAGGTCAGGGAAGAAGAGAGGGCGGGAGATGGAAACCACAGTTAACCTCTCCTGGGCTATTTGGCGTGCCCTATGCCCCTCCCCTAGACCCAGGCTTGTGTCTTGAAGCCCTGGGTGCCCCTTAGGACCATAGGGGACTCCCTTCTTTCTCCACCCGTTCACAAAACCTTGTCTCCTGAGGTGAGGAGGGGGCTTCTGAGGAAAGAGAGGCTCCTGGTATTCACCTTAGAACTGGAGTAGTTCAATAAATGGATAAGCAGAGGCCCCTTGGTCCCGGCCCCTTGGCTCAGCCTTCAACAAACTAGTAACTCTGTGTGACCTTGGGCAAGTCACTACCTTCCTTTGGGCCTCGGATTTCCCATTGGCTTTTAAAAGGAAAATGATATACTGAATCTCCATCAGTTCCAAAAGGGGGCGGGTTTTGAGGAGGAGATTTAAGGCCAATGGATTCTAGGATGCAGGAAGCCTGAAGTTGGAGAGGAAACCTTCAGCTGGACTGGGAAGAAGTCTCCGGGATTTGTGGGTAGGAGGAGATTTCAAGCTTGCATGGCTTGAAAACGTCCTGGTGGGCCTGGCTGGCCTGGCTCTTGGGAATCCTGTTGGGGGAATGGGAGAACTCTGGCTCTGAAAGATGAGATCCAGAAGTAACCTAACATTCTGTTCTTCAGGAGAGTTAAGAAGTGATGGGTATTAGAAGCAACAAGAAGTTGTATTCTAGAAAGATCCCCAGGTTAGCAAGGGCTTGGGGAGGGCCTGGACCTGTTTGGGCTCAGCAAGTCAATGGAGACTACAGGGTGATTAACTGGTGCCTCAGCTGTTCTTTGCACTGAAATCAGGGCCTTGTTAATGGTGGGCAGGTGCTTCACTGCTGAGTTACATTCCCAGCCCTGTTGTTTATTTTTGGTGATGGCTACCTCTTTCTGATAAGTACACTGCCTAGCCTTCATTTTATAGCAGTTCCTTCAGTGAGTGAGAGTTAGTGAGACCAGGCCAACCTAGGATCACTTGGCTTCTGAGAATCAGTCTCAGCCTTGTATGAGGATTGGGATGAAAAGAAAAGAATGAAGATGAGGCTAATTGGTGTCGTCTGTGGCACTGTCCATCCATCCTTCCTTCTGGGAGACAACTTTATGTGGTCAGACTGCTTGGATTCCAAACCTGCCTCTACTATTTAACCTCTTAGAACCATAGTCAAGTAAGTAATCTGTCAGAACCTCAGGGAATGATTTCTAAGATAGTTGTGAGGATTAAAGAACGTTTGGTGTGATTCTGATTCATGATAAGCTCCCAGTAGCCATTACCTATTAGCTGTTACTTCTGTTCTCTTCTCTGTGCTTCTTTATTCTTGTGTTGTTCTCTGTTTGTTCTTCTGAATGCTCAGTTCTAAGATGCCCTTAGATTTGAAGTCTGGGATTTGACTGCATCTAGTATCAGGAGGCTTCCATTGGTCTCCATGAATATATGATGACCAGATGGTCAAGGGTCTCAATTTCCTTATCATTCCTCAGCCCCTAAATGTGTGTTCTGTTCCAGGGAACCCCAACAGGTCTGCTTCTCTTTCAGTTTCCTTTCTTCTGTCATCTTGCACTGTTCCCCTCAGTTCACTCAGAAATGTAAGCAACTCAGAACTGCACTGGTGTTGCTGTCAGTGAGAGAAGCAAGTGTTTCAGGAAAGAAAGGACAGCATAGGAAAAGCTTGTAGAAGGAAGGCTCTGAAAGTTCCATAATCATTTACATTTGTCCCATTGCTCTGTCTTCCTTGGGTAACTGATTAAAATAGGCCAGTGTTTGAATTCTGGCCGGAAGTCTCCATTCCAGTGTGAAGGTGGCCATATACATTTAGCCTTCTGTATGTAACTTTTCCCATATAAGTATTTGATACCAGCTCCCTTTTTTTGAAGCCAAAGCATCCCCACTATTGTACATGTTTCTATCACAGACTGAATTTATGCAAACAAATAAGCAGTGTTTTAGGTTGTATGCAAAACCCCACCAAGGTTGGGGATGAGACCAAGTTTTATGGAAGCATTTCAGTTGGAGTCCCTGTCTAGACAATCAGGGGAGGTATAAAAAAGAGAAAGCTCATCCTGGGGAGATGGCTTAGGAAATGCTTGTTGTGCTGGCATAGGGACTAGAGTTCAGATACCCAGACCCTACCACAATGCCCACCTATCTGCAGTTCTATCTTTTGAGGGCAGAGACTGGATTGCCAGAGCAGGACAGCGAGTGAGGCTATATCAGTGAGCTTTGAGTTTGATTGAAACAGATTGCTTTCCTCAGTGAACGAGGTGGAAGATGGATCAAGGATGATTCCCAACAAAAGTTTTGGGTCTTTATGTGCTCCTACATGTTTTCAAACATTATGAACTGGAAAAAGAAAAAGAAAGATCACTTCCACAATATAGGGAACTCTGCACAGAAGCCCAGTAAACGCTCACAGTGGTGCATGCCACTCTGCAAAGTGGTGCATTCTATCCTGAAAGGAAAAGAGTGTGTGTGGGGTGCACAGTAACATAAAAGTAGCACGATCATCTTGAATGAAACAAGAGGGTCATCTAACAATTCTTGTACCAAAAGAAACTGGGAAGCCCTGGACTCAGGATGGGTCAGGGTGTGGGATTGGCTGTGTTGAAAGGCTTTGATAGTAGATGAAGAAAAAGAATTCCCCCCCTGCCTCCCTCTGCCTCCTGAGTGCTGGGTTTAAGTGTGCCACCACCGACTGGCTTAAGAATTTGTTTTTTGAGATGGTTTCTTTGTGTAACCCTTGCTGTTCTGGAACTCCCTCTGTAGACCAGGCTGGCCTTAACCTCTGAGATTTGCCTGCCTCTGCCTCCCAAGTGCTGGGATTAAGGCATATGCTGTTATTCCCAATTTATTAATTTAGTTTTTATTTTGAGACAGGGTCTTCAGGTGTAGCTCTGCTGTTCTGGAACTTGATGTGTAGATCCAGCTAGCCTTGAACTCAGAGATTTGCCTGCCTTGCCTCCCAAATTAAAGGCATGTGCCACCAGCATCTGACTGGAAGTTAAAGAATTTTATGAGGTAGGCAATAGGCACTACTGTACATTTTTTGTTGTTTTGTTTTTCAAGACTGGGTTTCTCTGTGTAGTTTTGGAGTCTTTTCTGGAACTAGCTCTTGTATACCAGACTGGTCTTGAACTCACAGAGATCCACCTGACTCTGCCTCCCTATTGCTGGGACTAAAGGTATGTGCCACTACCACCAGGCCTACTGTACATTCTTAAGATGAGGTTGGAGTCTTGCTGATTTAATCACTTGCAAGGAAAAATATCTGCTTTATCTAGCAGGCATTGTGTTTCTAAGGAAGGCAAATTAAATTTAGTTGGCTCATCTGAAACTAGCTGTGAGACTTTAGCCATTACTGTCTTACCTTTCTCACATGACAAGAGAATATTGGTGTGTATAGTGGCACTCCTATGATGAGGTGGAGGCAAGATGATCAGGAGTTTAAGACCAGTCTAAGCTATAAAAGCAAATGTTGGCACATGTCTATAATCCTAAGAGGATTGTTTTGTTGCAAATTTGAAGGCTAGAGTTAGAATGAAATATACAGTAGTTCCATGCCACCCTTATTATATAATGATACCCTGTCTCAAAAAGGTTGAGGGGTGCATTTCTGGTGATTTTCAGGGTTTCCTCCAGCTCTAAATAGTATTTTCTTGATAGTAGTCCTTACCAGTGGCCCTCAAGTTTGGTGGAACTACCAAGATCAGTCAAGTCAAGAAACAACTATCCATTCCAGCCTACTATTGCCCCCACCTTAAATTTTTCCTATAATTTCTATTACTCATTTTTAATGAGTATACATGTACTATATTACATGTGTGGATGTCAGAAGAAAAGTGTGAAAGTCAGTTCTCTGTTTCCACCAAGTAGGTCCTAGGGTCCAGATGCAGGTCCTCAGGCTTGAAGGCAAGTGCCTTTATCCACTTACGACATTTCACCAAATCATTTATGAGGCAGAGTTTCAGCAGCCCAGGGTGGCCTGGTACTCACCACATAGCCCACACTGGCTTCAAACCCCAGATCCTCCTCTCTATATCTGCAAGTGCTAGGATGACAGTGTTGAGTCACTGTGTGGAGTTTACCTCTTCACTTAAGAGTTTTCATTTTAGTGGAGTTGCACTAAATGTTACAGTTCATTAAATCTAACATGTGAGTATCCACGTTTATAATAGAGTGTATGTCTTAGTGCTACATGAGACAGTACATTTAGAATTGGGCTAGTGCAGTGGGTTGGCAAAGGCTTTCATGGGAAATGTGTGTTGGCTGTGAAGTGTGTATAGAACATAGGAGAGATGCTTTGCGTACAGGTGGATGCTTGAGGTAGTAGAAAGCCTGAGTATGGCTGGAGCACAGAAAATGGGTATGGAGGATGCTGGCAAGGTCATTGGCAGCCTCACAGACCTGCCTGGTTGGGCTTTGGTGATCACTCTCAGAACAGTAGGAAATGATTGGAGAATTCTAAGCGATACATTTGGAAGAGTATGTTGTGGGTACAGATAGAAGTGTATATAAGGAAAACAGTTTGAGAGGTCACATCAGATGGAAAAAGTGGATTGGAAAAGAATGGAAAGAAATACTTTCTTTAGATGGAAAAAAGAAAGAAAAAAAAAAATAAGAGAACTCATCCTGTATCATTAAGGTCACTGTAGCGGGGAACTCCCAGGTCTTTGTCTTGCACAGGACTAAATAACATGGTGCTGGGCCTGATTACTTGGTAGAGTAAAGCAGCTCAGGATGGAAGAGTAGAACACAACATTTGGTTTCTTCCATGGCAAGTGGGTTCTGTCATTCCATACAGATAAAATTTCCAGAGCACAGAACAGTGCCCTTAGTTGGAGGTAGGGAATAGGGGTCAATTGCAGTAGCTTGGCACATACTACTCAGGACAAGGTAAAGACAGACATTTCTAGAGAAAGCATTTTTAACTGTTTAGGCCTCCTCAGGATAGGGGTAACTGAGAAGCAGTTGTGAGGTGGCTCCTGTCCCTCCAGGTAACACCTCTCCCCAGAACTCCATGCAGCTCCTCAGCTTCAAGCTAGGAAGAAGAGCAGCCTTTTATCTCCACCTTTTAAAAAAGTGTGAGTTGGGTGTGGGCACCCCTCTAATCCCAGCACCCAGAGCAGAGGAAGGAGAATCTCTTGAGATTCTAGTCTGATCTACAGAGTGAGTTCCAGGGTAGCAAGAGCTATATAGTGAAATCCTGTCTCAAAAACAAAAAAGAAAAAAAAAATATTTCTGTCTGTACTGACGCCAGAAGAAGATAACAGGCATTTTATCCATCCCTCTTTGCCTTATCTGTTAGAGACAGGGCTTTTCACTGAGTTAGGTTAGCAGCCAGCAAGTTCTAATGATTGTCCTGTCTCAGCCCTCCACAGCATGGTTTACAACCGTGCACAGTGTGTGTGTGCGCGCGCGCACCCGTGTTCGTGTGTGTGTGTGTGTGTGTGTGTGTGTGTGTGTGTGTGTGTGTTCTATCATCCAAACTCTCGGACTCATGCAACAAGTGCTCTTACCTACTGATTCAACTCTCTAGCCCCCAAAATATTTTTAAAAGAAATGTTTTGTGTATTTAAGTGTTTGCCTGCATGTGTGTCTGTGCCTGGTACTCATGGAAGCCATAAGACTGTGTCAGATCCCCTGAAACTGCTGTTATACACAGTTATGAGCCATCATGTGGGTGCTGGGAACTGAGCTGAGGTCCTCTGGAAGAGAAGGCAAGGGTCTTAACTCCTGAACAGTGTCTCCAGCTGCCCGTACCACCAAATATTCTTAAGCAGGTAAACAAAGCCACAGAGTAGCATATTTATAATATGTGTCACAAGTCATACTGTGAAAGGCCTTTTTCCTATCTGTTGTTCTTATCACCGATATTTATATATGTGATAAAGCTTCATTGCATCTTACCTCCCCTGCAACTTGTCATTATATTAAGATTTTGACATTGTTCCATATCTTAGTAATGAATTTCCTCATCCTTTTTATAATTACAAATATTTGTTTTCAATATACATGTATGATTGCTTTGCCTACATTTATGACATATTCTGTATTTGTGCCTGAGGAGGCCAGAAGAGAATGTCAAATCTTTTGGAACTGGAATTACAGATGGATGTGAGCCACCATGCAGATGCTGGACATTGAACTTGGGCCTCTGGAAGAACAGACAGAGCTCTGAACTGTTGAGCCATCTCTCCAGCCCCAGAATTTGCTCATTCTTTTTTTTTTTTTTTATGACTGTGTAGTGTTCCATTTTATGTTTGTGTATGGTGACTCTTTACTGATGGATATATAAGCTTATATCTTGTCTGAGTTTATGAAAATGAAGACTTGGTACATCTATCATTTAATACATATATAATATGTATAGAGAGAATGACATTTTAGAATTGGAATTTCTGTGTAGGAATTTGCTTCACTTGTCTTGTTTATTCAGTACTTATTGAGTGCCTATTATGTGCCAGACCCCAGGAATCCAGCTTTCAGCAACTTGCATGATCCCTGCTTCTGTGGGATGGCACCACTCACTAGTAGGACAAGACACACTCAGGCAAATGTAATAAAATTGTGTGCATGAGGAAACTAAGGCAGGGGTCAGAGAAATTGGAGAAAGCTACTTTACACTCTGTCATGTCAGCTATTGGAGGAAGACAGGAATACTTGAACTGTGCAAGCCTGTGTCCATGTTCAGAGTTTGTACAGGAGGGTAGCCATCAGAGGTAGGGGAGGATGGTCCAGGTGGTGTTTGGAAGTAAAAGCAGAAGCAGGTGGATGAGTGAATGAGTCTGGTTAGAAGGAAGCTTATTGTAAAGGACCAACAGCTTTGGAGTGAATCTTCAACTCAGTAAATTGAACAAGGGCTTAAGGAGAATGGGTTGATGGCTTGCAAAGAGCCAGATGCCTGTAGTAGAGCCTTCTGTGCCTCTTCTGTGGCTTTGGCAAAATGGGAACTCCCAAAACAAAGATGACATGAAGGGCTCTGTCAGCTGGCTTTCTGGGTTAGCACTAGAGAGCAGAGCTCTGCAGGGCTCAGGCTTGGGATGGGTAGGAAATGGGGCTTGGAAACTCCCTCCTGAACTTGTGTTTCTCCTTCATCCTCATCCCTCTGCTTCCCTTCTGCAAGTCCATCTCTGTGCCCATCCTGGGTCCTATGACTTTTCTCTCCCTCAACAGTCGGTTCCCGATTCTGGTCCCCGGCCCCCAGCAGCGCCTGCCCCCTTCCCACCGGGGCCCCCCATGATGCCACCACCCTTCGTAAGTTTATGTGTTTCCCTGGGCTTGGCTTTTCCAGCCTGCACCCTCAGCCCCCACCCTACCACTGCTGTGTTGCCAGCAAGGACCTGTAACACACCCTTTTGGTATTTGGAAGATGGGTGGTGTTTGCACTGGGGTGGGGAGAGCTGCTGTTAAAGCTCTAGTCCATAAAGTGACAGTTCTCCCTTTTTGTTTTGTCTTTGGGATACAAGGGGGCTGGAGATCGGAGAAATGGAAGGGAAAGATCTCCAGTAGACTGCGGGCTGGGGAGGCTTCTCTCTCTTTCACTATATTCCTTACCTGTGCTCTTTACAAAAGCCTCTGAGTTCAGGCTGGAATAGCATTGGCAGTTGTGAGTTAGAAAGGGACAGGAGGTAAGAGACTGGGATCCCTGCCTTCTCTCTTTACCTGAAGGTCTCTGGGGGGGTGGGGAGTACAGCCTCCCCAGTCTGGTACTGTTCCCTTGCCCTTTTCCTCTCCCTCCCCCCAGTTAGGAAGCTGTGTGTTTGCCATTATGCCTAGGTGTTCCTCAGTTACCTGTCTTCTTCAGTAGTGAAGGAGGAGACAGTTTTATGCTTTTTACTTCTCAAATGAAAGCCTTGGAATCAGCTGTGGGCCAGGATGAGGGCTGGGTAGCACCTGGGATAGGTGGTTTCTGCCAGAATAAGACAGTGTCCTTTATCTAATGGCTTTTTCTTTGCTCATTTCCAGATGCCCCCTCCAGGGATCCCACCTCCTTTTCCTCCAATGGGGCTGCCCCCTATGAGTCAGAGACCACCAGCCATTCCCCCCATGCCACCTGGCATACTGCCCCCAATGCTTCCACCAATGGGGGCACCACCACCACTTACACAGGTAATTGTACTTCCCATGGGGTCTTTAGCTGGGAAAGATACAGGAGCAAGCATTTGGGCTTTAGAAATTGGGGAGGAAAGGAAGCCTTGGGCCAGACTCATATCTCTGTCTGCTGAATGATTAAAACAGTTCTCAGACATGGTGTGTCCAGAATCTATAGGTTGCTTGAGTGTGCTCCAGATGAGGGTTGGAGCCCCCAAAGGGATCTCTCAGGGAACCCAACTCAGAGAGATTGGTCTGTCTAGCCCTTCCTTACTCTGATATTGGCTGCTGGTCTTCATATCCATAGATACCAGGAATGGTACCTCCAATGATGCCAGGGATGCTGATGCCAGCGGTGCCTGTCACTGCAGCGGTAAGCGCTGGGGGTGAGCAAGAAGCAGGCTCTATTTTGCACTCTGTGGGTCTGACTTGGAGTGCATGGATGTGGACTCTGTTCTTTCCCTCCTATCGTGTCTACTCTGGTCCCTGTCAGTATTCCTCATATCCAAATCCTCGCTAGCCACACACTCAGCAGTTCTAGTTTCCAACTCATTGGCAAAGGCCTCATGATCTCTCATTACCTCTCATGCCACACCCTTAAAGAATCACTCATTCAGATACTCCTGCATTCTAGACATGTAAGGTTTCTTCATATCACATCCTCTATGCCTCTAAAAGAGGCAGTGGCATTTTGTGCTGTTGCTCAGTGTAGTGGAGTCTTAAGTGGGCTGTAGAATTTTGGCATCTACTGTGAAGAGATGGATCTCAGGAGTTGACTCAACAGAATACTGTTACTTGTGGAAGACGAAGAAAGGAGCATCTGTGCGACTCCCTGTGGGACTTGAGTCACAGCCCTGGCAGGGTGGAGGGGACAGGACTATTAGAGGGCAGAGATCCCTGGGAACAGGACACACAGATCCTGGCCTGGCCTGCTTCTCCGTCTCCCATGGCCTGGGTCGTGGGGGCCACTGGGCTTGGCCCCAACCCTTCCCCCTCCTCTTTCTTCGGCAGACGGCTCCGGGTGCGGACACCGCCAGCTGTGAGTCTTCTGGGGGCCTGCTCCCCCCAGGCTCGGAGGTTGGGGGGCACAGGGGAGAGGGGACCATGGACTGGAGCCCACGCTGGATCATGCCTGTTGGGATGCCAGGGATTTTGGGATGTTGATGGGATCAGGGGGATATTTATGGGATGGAATAAGGGAGGAGTAAGTGGGGAGAAGATGGGGGTTTGGAGCAAGGCCTTAGTAGATTTCATTTGGCTTCTTTTCTAGCTGCTGTGGCTGGGACAGGCCCTCCGGTGAGTGCTTCTAGCTTAGGTCTCTGAGTAGATAGTGGGAGGCTGATGGTTAAGTCTTCAGAGTAAGGAGAGGTTTTAGGAAAGGAGCCTGATGATGATTCTGTGCTCCTCTCCCTAGAGGGCCTTATGGAGTGAGCATGTGGCCCCTGACGGGCGCATCTACTATTACAACGCTGATGACAAACAGTCCGTGTGGGAGAAGCCCAGCGTGCTCAAGTCCAAGGCAGAGGTCCTAAGCTGGTCTTTCTGGCTCTTTCTTTCAGCTCTTTCCTCTGCCCCTCCCAAGTCTGTGACCTTCCTGGAGTCTTTAGCCATACTCATTGTAGTTCCTCTGATCCCAAGATCCCTGACCACCTCCATGCTCCTTGGAATTACCTCCCTAGGGTCTTAGGAAGTCTACTTCCCCCCCATTCAGGCAAGGCCAGGTGGCACTAAAAAGTGCTGTGTCCTCTATTCACTGGGTTCCCTTAGCTCCCCTGACAGGTTGTTGATGACTTCTAACCCATCCTCTTACAGCTGCTGCTGTCCCAGTGTCCCTGGAAAGAGTATAAATCAGATACAGGGAAGCCGTACTACTATAACAACCAGAGTCAAGAGTCCCGTTGGACCCGGCCCAAGGATCTGGATGACCTGGATGGTGAGGGGTCCTGGAGGTGTAGAAGGGGAAGACTGGGCAAGGCTACTCGGAGTCCTTTGCTACTCTGTGACTGTTATCTCTTCTCCTTGCAGCCTTAGTCAAACAAGAGTCTTCAGGGTAAGTAACTTGACTATGAACCCTCCTTTCTTGGAGCACTTGGGGGAGGGAGTGGATTTACCATTATCCTTTCTCTATGGGAGAAGGAGTCTTAGTCTTTTATGGGGCCAGCTGCTTTAGACCCAGTCTCTCCCAAGCTGGAGCAATTGGCCCACCCTGCTTTCCTTCCTCGCTTTGGTACACCATCACCCTTTTGGCTTGCCTACAGAAAACAGCAGACCCAGCAGCTACAGACACTACAGCCACAGCCACCTCAGCCACAGCCGGACCCTCCACCTATACCTCCTGGCCCCATCCCAGTGCCTATGGCCCTCCTGGAACCTGAGCCAGGTCGAAGTGAAGATTGTGATGTGTTGGAGGCTGCCCAGCCCTTGGAACAGGGGTTCCTGCAGCGGGAGGAGGGCCCCAGCAGGTGAGAGCCACCCTTGTTCATTGCAGCCTCATTCTCTTGAGCCTTGGGGGGACTTGTGAAGAGCCTGATCTCTGAAGGGCTCCCTGGGGAGCAAGAAAAGGACAGTAAATTGCTGAAAGTGAAGGGCACTGAAAACTATAAGGATTGTGGGCTCTTGGCTGAGTCCCTTCTCCTTTTCAGTTCTACTGGACAGCATCGGCTACAACAGGAAGAGGAGGAAGCTAGGCCAGAACCAGAGAGATCTGGCCTCAGTTGGAGCAACCGGGAGAAGGCAAAGCAGGCCTTCAAAGAGCTGCTGAGGGACAAGGTACTTGGCATAGGCTCCCAGGGAGGAGCAAGGATGTGAAGGTGGGCAGACTCAGAGACCTATGCCTCTGTTCCAGGCTGTCCCTTCCAATGCTTCGTGGGAGCAAGCCATGAAGATGGTAGTCACCGACCCACGTTACAGGTAGGCTTGAGCAAGAGGAGATAGTCTTTGTTCATGAAGGCAACTGGGCCAGGAACTCCCAGAGGTGTTCACCTCAGCACTCAGGTCCAAGTGGCTGGGATGGGGTGCGAGAAGGAAAATCTAGAGTGGCTCCAGGATGAGAAGAGGGAATAGTACAGCCATGAGATGCTTAATAAATGATTATTGATTTGAACTGAACTATAGGGAATAGGGGCCCTAACAGGGCAGGTGTCTGATGGTGACTTGAGAACACCTAAGCAAAAGGGCTCAGTATTTCTTCCCTTCACTACTCATCCCTACCCCTGTTCTGCACACCTGTATGCTAAGCCCATGCATGAGTCCCCAACATGGTGCTTTGGAGACTTCCCCCCTGTGTTGAGACCCTGCTTCATGGGCTGTGCAGGGTAATTCAAGCTGTGTCTTCCCTGTCCTCACCTTATCTACACAGTGCCTTGCCCAAATTGAGCGAGAAGAAGCAGGCATTTAACGCTTACAAGGCACAGCGGGAGAAGGAGGAAAAAGAGGAGGCCCGGCTGAGGGCCAAGGAGGCCAAACAGACCCTGCAGCATTTCCTAGAACAGCACGAACGCATGACCTCCACCACCCGCTACCGGTCAGAGAACTGTATCAGGCTGGTCTGGGGCTCAGGAACCCTGAGAACACACAGATGCAGGCAGGGTTCTGTTTTCTACCTACTCACAGCCCGTGTGCTCCACAGGCGAGCAGAACAGACCTTTGGGGACCTGGAGGTCTGGGCTGTTGTCCCTGAGAGGGATCGAAAAGAGGTTTATGATGATGTCCTCTTCTTCCTGGCTAAGAAGGAGAAGGTAATGGTCATAGTCACTGACTGGATTCTCCTAGCCCTCAATTTCCTGTGCAGCATGGCTATTCATTTCTCTACTCAGCCAGTGCCCCTTCTGAATTGGGAGCTGGTGTGGAACTTTTACCTTTCCTATTTCTTCTGCACTGGGCCAATAGTCCTGAGTGGGGGAGGGTTAAGGACGACACTGGTTTGTGACTTGGAATTCCTCTCCTTTCTGGGACACAAAAATCTGGCCCTCCTAGGGTTTTCTAGCTACTTCCTTTTCCTAGATCCTCCTTTGCCAGCTCTGTTTCACTTCCGTCCTGTGGCTTTCCAGGAACAAGCCAAGCAGCTTCGTCGTCGAAATATCCAGGCCCTGAAGAGCATCCTCGATGGGATGACCAGTGTCAACTTCCAAACCACATGGTCACAGGCCCAGCAGTACCTCATGGACAACCCCAGCTTTGCTCAGGACCAGCAGCTGCAGAGTAAGCTTGACTGTCCATCTTTTCCTCACTGATCTGAGACCTTAGAGCCTGCCCCTGCCTATTCCAGAAACCCTAGCCTTCAGTCACTGCCTCTCTTGGACCCCGGGGGTCTAGATGTTTCAGATTATCCCCCTCTGGTTTGCTGTTGTGTGTATGTGGCGCTAGGGATGGTGCCCTGGCCCTTACATACATTTTAATTCAGCATCTTTTTTTTTTTTTTTGGTAGTGCTGAGAATTAAACCTAGGTCCTCAGTTAGGCACATACTCTACTACTGA
This sequence comes from Cricetiscus sungorus, assembly GCA_030556225.1. Lineage (NCBI taxonomy): Eukaryota > Metazoa > Chordata > Mammalia > Rodentia > Cricetidae > Cricetiscus > Cricetiscus sungorus. The sequence goes on along the minus strand of JANBXA010000031.1, from coordinate 4,224,998 downwards.
ATTCTCCCCTCAGCCCTGGGGTCCACTGTTTACTTGAACATTGTGTGTCTTGGTTAGAAATATGAAATCCTTACAGATGATGATGAAGGTATCTGTAGCTCATGTAAAGATTGTTGTGAGCCTTAACTGTAGTAAGGAATTGCTGGCTTGTGGTCATTGACAGAATAATTCACATTCTAAAGCTGCATTAAAGCCTAAATGACTTCCAGTTCCCTAAGATATGTTGCCTCAGATTCTAATATAACTAGGTTTATATGGTAGTTTCTAAAAGCTGAATTCATCACTTAGTACTTGCTATTTTTTCCAGTGCAATTAATATTCTTCCCCAAGTCACTGCTACTAGTGACTGATGCCATATCACCTGCTTCACTTTTCTCCACCCCCCCCCCCCGAGGGCCCCTAGCACCACAGGGGAAGCACTCTTGAGAAATGGGGTCTGTCCCCACTTGAGGGGCTGTTCCACTGATGTGGTACCTGCAGACTTCTTCCCTGCACATAGACATGGACAAAGAAGACGCACTGATCTGCTTTGAGGAGCACATCCGAGCTTTGGAGAGGGAGGAGGAGGAGGAGCGGGAACGGGCCCGGCTTCGGGAGCGGCGCCAGCAACGGAAGAACCGGGAGGCTTTTCAGGTATCTTCCTGTTCTTGCTATCAGAGCTGGGCTCAGCTCTGCTAGAGACCACAGCCTCGCTGTAGCTCAATGAGGTTGTGTGTTGACTAGCCCTCTCCATGTCCCTAAGGCACTCTGCAGTAGTGCCCCTTCAGGGAGGTGAGCTGTACCACCCTCAGACATGGGTGCTAGCTAGACCAAGTGTCTTTCCCTTTGGGTGGGAACTAGACAGTTTGTCCTTAGCTTGAGAGCAGTATTAGTGGGTTGAATAAGCTGGGCAGGAAATTGAAGCCAAGTCAGAAAATGGTGCTGCTGCCTGCAGGTTTCTGCTTTATTGCCTCCAGACTGGCTTATTATTTGTATATTCATGTTTTCCTCCTTTTGTAGTACCTTTCCATGTGTCTCCTCATCTTTGCTTAACCTATCCCTGTCCAACTCCACCATTCCCTTCCCTACTCTCTAGTCCCTGGCCATGCTTCCCTCCTTATCTCATTCTCCTATCACTGGCTTTTCCTTGTTCAGACCTTCCTGGACGAGTTGCATGAGACAGGGCAGCTGCATTCCATGTCCACCTGGATGGAGCTGTACCCAGCAGTCAGCACTGATGTCCGCTTTGCCAACATGCTGGGCCAGCCGGGTAAGGCAGCCAGGATTCCCCTTGTCTGGTCTGGCTTCCTACCTGCCAGCCTCTATGCACCCCACTCCCTGGGCCTGTCCTTGACCCCACCCTGGGCCTTGGGAAGCTGCCGCCCGCCAGGCCCCCATCTCTCCCTTTCTACAGGCTCTACTCCTCTGGACTTATTCAAGTTCTATGTGGAGGAGTTGAAGGCTCGGTTCCATGATGAGAAGAAGATCATAAAGGACATTCTTAAGGTGAGGGACACAGACTGGGTATAAGCCACTCTCTAGACCGGGACACCCTGAGTCCTGCTTTTCAGGAACAGGGCAGCTTGCACTGGGGATACAAATAGACACATTTTTCTAGCCAGATGTAGAGATCCATATTAGTATTCCCAGTACCTGGGAAGCTGAGGCAAGACTACTGCCACTAGTTCAAAGCCAGTCTGAGCAAGAAAGTGAATTGAAACCTGATGTTAGAAAAATAAAAAAAGCAAAAAAAAATCATTTTCTTCTTTTAGGACCTAAAACAAACATGAGAACTATTAGCCAGGGGCAAGTGTTATTTCAGAGACAGGAATCAGAAGAGTTGACAGTGACCCTCACCTTCAGGGATGAGAGAGTGAAGAGGTGGGATATTGTAAGCACAGGGTGCTACAGGAGCAAAGGCAAGTGGGTGGGAAGGGCACAGCGAATTGTAAACTCAGCCCACAGCTATACTCCTTCCAGCCTGTAGGGTATTTTGAAGAATTTGGAATTTATTGCTGTTTTAAAATCAGAAGATTTCATAAAAATATGTCTTGTTTGGTTTTTGAGACAAGGTCTCGCATATCCCAGGCTGGCCTTGAATTCCCAATCCTTCTTTCACTTCCCATACACTGGAATTGAATTATAGGTGTGTACTACTATGCCTGGCTTCACATAAAAATCTGGATTTTCAGTGTCTCTTGCCAGTTTGGATGATGTGTCAACACTGGGCTCGTTCTTCGAGGCATATCATGGACACTGGCTGTGATGCCTCTGCCCTCTTAGAAAGAGGAAGAGGGTGAGGTGTTCTTTTCCTCACTACTCTTAACTGCCTTCTTAAGCTCAGGCAAGTGTCAGCCATACAACTAGCCCATGTGCTCTGTCATTTTCTTTACTGGAGAAATAGCTGTCTGGGTTTGTCAAAGTTACAAATGTGAGTAAGCAAGTGAAGAGAGCTTTGTGTTCCAAATTCAAACATTCTAAAAGCAAATAATATTCTAATATTCTAATCAATACTATGTGTATTTGAAGATTCAGTTCAATACAGTGACTAGCAGCAGAACTTGTGGTAGAAGTTCAGATTAAGCCCTTTATGTGTCATGTCAACTTTTCTAAGCATTAGTTTCCTCATCTCAAAAATGGTGAGAGTTCCACCAAGGGGCACCCAATTACTGAAGATAGTAACTTGGTGTCTAGGTTAAGAGGGACATGGGGTACTGCTCGGTAGACACCTTACAATGGATAGGACATTGCACTGTAATAAGTCACCTGTTTAATATGGTCTAAATAAACCGGTGTAGTAGCTCACCCCTTTAACTCCAGTGCTTGGTCAGTCTGGGCTACACAACAGATCCTATCTCTAAAGACCTGGAAAAAATCCCCAAGAGTTTAATGTTTGAGAGTTACTCTTAAGTGAGATGCATCATGCTGTCCTGGGATTTTCTACTTCTCTGGAACCATGTGCCCACTAGAGCTTTGCAAAGGGCTCTGGATGCTAAAGAAGAGGCTTAGTTTTTATATGTGGTGTGAAGTACTTCCCAGTCTGTTTGTATCATTAGGGGAAATGGTAATGAAGAGGTAGGAGCTCAGCCCCTCAAGTCTCAAGATCTTAAAACTGATGACAGGTTTTTTTAGCTATGTTTTTTTTTTAGCTTACCTTGTTCCTGGACTAAATCACAGTACTCTCCTGTTATCAGTGCTCTGTGATACAAAGGTTGGAGAACCAGATGACAATGCCAGGGACGGGGGTGGGGGTGTCCTCACTCAGTAGTCAGGGGTGGCAGATGAAGAGACAAGATGCCATAGATACCTTCACATAAACATGTGCTGAGGCCCAGTTTGGAGGTGGATTGTCCCTTAATAGAAAATTTTTATTAAAAAATATTTGTTAGAAAGGTGAAAGTTAGGCTGGATATGATGGTGGATGCTTTTAATTCCAGCACTTGGAAGGTAGACAGGTAATCTCTGAATTTGAGACTGGCTTGATGTAGAGTGAGTTCCAGAACAGCCAGGGCTACACACAGAGAAACCCAGTCTTGGAAATAAAAAAGTTGGGCTGATGAGATGCCTTAATGGGTAAAGAGGGTGGGGTTGGCACTAAGACTAATGACCTTAGTTGGGTCTCAGAACTCCATATTGTTAGAAGAGAATCATTTTCACATATGCCATGGTATATAGGTCCCCACATATATTCATACAGAATAAATGTTTTAAAAATATAAAAGTTAAAGGTGGCTTTTATATGCCCCTCTGACCTCAGTCTTGATCAAAGGGTTATTACCAACATCACCAAGAACCATTTAGAAATTGCCAAGGATTTGTTTAAAAGTGCTCTCAAGTCTGACCAAGAACTGTGACATTTATAAGTAAATATATAAGATGGGGATATTTAAAAATCATGTTTTTCTCTTTAGAGAAAAAAAAAAAAACAAAACAAAAAACCTCAGAAGCTTAAACTCAGTGGGGTAGAAGCACTAAAGTAGAATTGCCGATCATCTTGTGAAGTTAAGGGAAAGATGGAAAGGTACAGGCAGGCAATGAGTGGCAGCACTGCTATTAAGCATTAAGGATTGAGAGTTGAGCAGAAAGAATGGCTGCAGGGTGATCTCTGTGAGTTTGAGACCAACCTGGTCTATAGAGTGAGTTTCAGGACAGCCAGGGCTACAGAGAGAAACCTTGTCTCAAAAGCAAAAATAAGTAAAATATCTTATACAGGGTAATCTTTATTTATGCATGTATGCTAGAAGAGGGAACCAAATCTCATTATAGATGGTCATGAGCCACAATGTGGTTGCTGGGAACTGAACTCAGGGCCTCTGGAAGAGAAGCCAGTGTTCTTAACTGCTGATCCATCTCTCCAGCCCAAATACCTATATTAAGATGGCTAAATTTTACTAGATAGTTAACATTTAGCCAAAGTAACTGGTAGAAAGGCCTGCTGGGCCCCTCCTGTCTACACTGCCCGAGAAAGCAGTTATTCTGGGCCGTTCCACTTTCTACTCCTTCATTTGGGCTCCCAGCTTAGGCAGCCAGGAGATCTTAGATGTTCCTGAGGCCATCCACAGTCACATGGACTATAGGGACACCTTTCGTCTCCTGGGACAATGTAGAGCTCTGAACTTGGGGCAGATAGGAGACTGGAGATCTGGGCTAGAATATTAACAATGGGTATGGGAACAGTACATTAAAATAGCCAGTTTGGAATGGGTCTGAAAGTCAACAGATGAGGGGTGAAATTGCTAGAGAAAATGTAGATCAAAGGAAGGAAGGAAGAAAAAGAAAGAAAATAGCCTGTGGTGGCACATGCCTTTAATCCCAGTCCTTGGCAGGCAGAGGCAGGTGGATCTTTCTGTGAGTTTGAGGCCAGTCTGATCTACAGAGTGAGTTCCAGGACTGCCAGGGTTACAGAGTGAAACCCTGTATCAAAAAACAAAAAGTAACAATAAAAATAGCGTAAGGGCAATTCTCAGGGACATGTGTCCACATAAGGGAAGCGATTAAAAAAAAAAAGGTTAAGTTACAGGGAGTCTTGGAGAGGAGAGTACTGCATGCATTTCACAGTGAAGTAACTCCACAAGTTTAGTGCTTTCGTCCTCCATAGATTGGGGATAATCTATATACCACATTGTAAGAATTAAGTAACACATTTAAAAAACATTTGTCAAGTGTCTTGCTTATAATGGGCTCTTGATAAATGTTTATTTCTTTTCCCTGTGCTGTGTCTGAGGAATTGAAAGTGAGGAAAAGAAACAGCTTGAGAAGCTAACAGCAGGATGGAGGGCTGTTATAGTATAGGGTGCTGTGTGTTCCTTGGGAAGACAGTGAAGAAGATATAGTCAAGCCTTCCCTGGGGAGGAGGGACTTCGCTAAGGAGCATAAAGACTGAAGTTTGAATCCTCAACACACCCACATAAAGTTTGGGTATGTTTGCAACCCCAACACTGAAGCAGAGCAGAGACATGATCTTAACTCGATTGTTTAGCCAAAATGGAGAGCTTCAGTTTCAGAGAGACCTACCTGAAAGGGGTAGTAGACAGCTGTACACCCAAGTCCTCACTCATACAGAAAGAAGGGTGTTTGCAAGGGCTGGAGCCTTGACTGGGAAAGGACTCTTGGGGAAACCAAATATACTCCTGGCATCAGCAAGTGGGAAGACTGGAGGAAGCCAGCTGTGTGGAAGGACAGGAAAGCTGGCCTGTGACCCAGTATTCCATTTACCTCATGTCAGCTTTGCCAAGTGAGGTCACTTTCCTTCACCACAACTTCATTGAGACATGGAGGCTTTTTGATGAGAAATATAGAGCCTCTTGTGTACTTAAGACAATAAAACTGCTAGAAAGTTCCACATTCAATGGGCAACATCTCTTCCAGGAACTGCAGTCATGATGGGTGTAGTGCTTAAAACACAGATTTGGGGGTTAGACCTTAGATACAGTAGAGCAAGTGCTTTCATTTTTCTTGTCTGCATAAAATTAGATGAGACTGTCCTAACAGAACAGGGAGGATTAAAGGAGAAATGTGTCAAGCACTCAGCAGAGAACCTATTACATAGTAAGCATTCAGTACAAGAAGCAGAGGGGATAGCCCAGATGTTAAGAATGCATGGCAGCTTCCATGAGCCCCAGGAAGGCCCAGCTGTGGCCAGAGGAACAAAGGCGTAATTGTGAACAACTCAGTCATCAATCAAGACTGTGAAGAAACTTTCTGACTTCCTTGGCTCCATATGAACCCACACAGGTCGGAAGGGGGGGTGGGAGGGATGAAATGAAGAGTTAGTGTGGTTTCTAAGGTGTGTCACATCTTATGGGTCCTATGTGAGGGCAGAGGCTTGAACGCCTTACAATCTGATCCTTTGCCTATTGGCCTTGGGTCTTGGGCCTGTGGTGCCCCTGGCCTTCACGCACTGCTGTGCCCACAGGACCGGGGCTTCTGTGTGGAGGTGAACACAGCCTTTGAAGACTTCGCCCACGTCATAAGCTTTGACAAGAGGGCTGCTGCGCTGGACGCAGGCAACATCAAGCTGACCTTCAATAGTGTGAGGGGATGGGCAGGGCTGGGCGGTTCTCACTTACCCAGTGTCTTGTTCCTTCTCACTACCCTGCGGATTATCTTGGGTTCTCCTACCTTTTACAGTATACATGACCCCGTTCTGTCTCCCTTGGCCCTCAGCTGCTGGAGAAAGCGGAGGCCCGGGAGAGGGAACGGGAAAAGGAGGAGGCACGAAGGATGCGGCGCAGAGAAGCTGCCTTTCGAAGCATGCTGAGGCAGGCCGTGCCTGCTCTGGAGCTGGGCACTGCCTGGGAAGAGGTCAGGAGCACAGCCTGGCCCCAGTCACCCTCAAGCCTGAGGGCAGCGGAGCTTCTCCACCACTGAGGGCCCACCCCAGTCACAGCACAAGCCCTGGGCCAGCTCCAGTTCCCTTCCTTCCTCTGCCCCAGCCCTGCCCAGTGCTCGTGGCGTGTCCAAGCTGGGCCAGGCAGGGCCTGGTCTGATCAGCAGTGCTCTCCCCGTTCAAGGTCCGTGAGCGCTTTGTGTGCGACTCAGCCTTTGAGCAGATCACCCTGGAGTCGGAGCGGATCCGGCTCTTCCGAGAGTTCCTGCAGGTGCTGGAGGTATGTACCTGGCCAGCCAAGTGTGGATCCTAGAAATGGCAGAAAGCCCAGCTGAGACAGGAAGGCAGGTTCTCACCTCTCTCTCTCTCTCTGCCTCTAGCAGACTGAATGCCAGCACCTCCACACCAAAGGCCGAAAGCATAGCAGAAAAGGCAAGAAACACCATCGCAAGCGGTCTCACTCACCCTCAGTGAGTCAGCAGGTAGAGGGATGTGGGTGAGGCTGGACTGTTTTCCTTTGTTGGTTCTGGATGCTGCCCCCAGCTCTCAGGTGAGGGCTCCTGGAGGACAGACCTCGGGGCTGACCTGTGTTTCTTGTCTGCCCAGGGCTCTGAGTCAGATGAAGAGGAGCTGCCCCCACCATCCCTCCGGCCCCAGAAGCGGAGGAGGCGGAACCCCTCAGAGTCTGGCTCTGAGCCCTCATCCTCACTTGATTCAGTTGAAAGTGGGGGTGCTGCCCTTGGAGGACCAGGCTCCCCATCCTCCCACCTTCTCCTTGGGTCGGGTAAGTAGTTTGTAGGAGCCTGGGAGCTGGAGTACTGTGGTCCTGCTAAGTAGAGGCACAGTAGGTGCCGACCCCTTGAAGGGTGACAAGGGCGGGAGGGCCTAGCTAGGGAGCAAGATTTCCCATCCCTGTCCAGGCAAGGAGCTGGATGGAGGGAAGCCAGATTCAGCCTTCCTCAGAGCAGGAGCCAGCATCTACACAGAATGTACAGAGAAGAGGATGAGCCTTTTCTCTCCCCCAGTGGGACTTAGTAGGGATTTTTTTTTCAACTTTATAGATCATGGTCTACGGAAAACCAAGAAACCAAAAAAGAAAACTAAGAAGAGAAGACACAAGTCAGTAAGTAGAGAACTCTGAGATCCTCGGGTCCATTTTAACCTGCCTTCCAGCCGTTCTGCTCAGTTGCTCAGATGGGCTCTGAACTCTTACAGAACAGTCCTGAGAGTGAGACGGATCCTGAAGAAAAAGCTGGCAAGGAGAGTGAAGACAGAGAACAAGAACAGGACAAGGACAGGGAACTTCGGCAGGCAGAGCTCCCTAACCGCTCTCCAGGCTTTGGAATCAAGAAGGAGAAGGTGAATGGAAGGACCTGGCTTTTGCCCCAGCCTGTGACACACTGTCCAGGGGGCTCAGGTAAGCCACACCTTTGCTCAACAGACAGGCTGGGACACATCAGAAAGCGAGCTGAGTGAGGGGGAGCTGGAGAGGCGAAGGCGGACACTCCTACAGCAGCTGGATGACCACCAATGACCCCCACGAGCTACTTCCTGCCTTGGGACTTCGTGAGGCAGTGGCTCCGGGGCCGTCCTCACCATCTGCCTCAGACTCCTTCGTATGTCTGGTCTGTGTCCACTTTCCCTGAAGTAACCCATCCCAGCACACTACTGTTAGCACCTCTCAAGGTTGCTCTTGGTGTTCAAGGGTCCCCTAGTTCTCAGAAACTAGTGCAGTCCTTGCCCTCAGCCCCAGGCCAGAGATGGGCAGTCTATACCACATGGGGTGGGTGATGCCAGTAGATAGAGTGTGAGAAGGGTTTCTGGGAAAGAGACAGGCTGGTGAACACAGCCTGGGTGGCAGAGGGCAGGGCCCTCACCCTCTAGCATCAGTGCCTGCTCTTGCCTGACCTGGCCCTGGGGCTCCACCATTGCTTCCTCTATCCCTGGGACCCGATGTATGTGTTCTGTTTTGTTTTTTAAATAATATTTATAACATGATCTACAACTACTTTGTCCTCTTCATGTGCCATCACTGGGGACCAGCAGAGGGCACTACTGTTCTAACATCTTTTTCCCTGTGTAGTTGAAGCCCACCCAGCCAGGCTTCCCCTGCCCCCACCCACTCTTATATCCTCATGGCCACCCACCCTAGCCACCCAAACCAAGAAAGAGAAGAGAGCCTGGTGCATAAGACTTGTTAAGAAGTGTGGGATTTATGTACAAGAGAGAAAGGAAATGGTACATGTACAAAACAAAGTGCCCCCACATTCCCTTCTAGGGTCAGAGAACCTAGTAGGGAACTGAGCAAACAGTCTATGAAGATCCTCCACGTTGCCTGTTCCTGGCCAGAATCCACCTAGCTGAGGCTAGGTGAGACATTTGACACATCTTTGCCCTAGCAGTCTTGGAGCTGGTACATACATACAGTGTCTCTGTTCTTCAGTCAGTGGGAAGACAGTGGGCAGGGTGGGGCCCAGCCCCTTCCTTTCATTGTTTGGAGCAGGAAGTACCCTTCCAGAGGGTGGCCACCTGGGTTAGCTGGTCCCACTACCACACTCTCCATGCTCAGTGTTAGCTCCTCGCTTTTTGCCTTTGAAAACTGAAAACCTCAAGTCTTCCCCCACAACCTTTTGGTTTTGAGGAAGTGAAGCAAGAAGCAGGAGGTCATATGGGACAGCAGCCAAGAAGCTGGAAGCCAAGGTGGGTGGGACCAAGGGTCTGGAGGGCAGGATGAAAATCTGAATTCTCAGGTAAAATGTGCAAGAAGGCAGTGGGTCTGGCTTTGCTCCTCTACCCTTTCCTACTAGGGCTCAGCAGAGTGGGCCTAGCTAAAGGGCTTTACTCTGTGAGATGATCTGATGATATTGGCAGAGTCCAGGGGTCCATACGCCTGGATATTTCTAGACCAGAGCTAACTGTGGGGCTGCAAAAAGAAAAAATAAAGAGAACAGCATTCTCCTTTTTCATCCCACTAGACTCTAGTAGAAGACGACTCTAGTCTTCATAAGCCAAAGCTGGAAAGTGGTTTTCCCCAGCCCTGAATGAAGTTGAAGACTGGGGGGCAAGGTGCATTCTGGGAGGCACCAGAGAAGTGCCAGCCTCCTAGACCTAATGTCCACAGTGGCACAGGGAAGATCCAGCCTCAGAGCCTGAGTGGCTACAGCTGGAACAGCATAGCTTTCTGCTGGGCCCTGGATCCACTGTCCAGACTTGCAGGACTCTCAGAATTAAAGTACTTCTGCCTCCAAGAGGATCTCAGTGGGGACCTGGAGCCCGAGGGGGGCCACTGGGTGGTACAGCACTCCTGGCTTGGTTGCAAGTGACCATGGGCTGGAGGTTGAAGCCTGTGGGGAAGATAGATGCATGTGAACAGGCAGGGAGACTGAGCAGGACAGCACCTTCAGGGGACAGAGAGTTAAAGTAATCAACTATGAAGAGGACCAGCTGGAGAAAGTGCTGGAGCTGTTTTTAGGAGGTAACAGGGATCTAAAGACCACTCAGGAAAACACCACAAGCCAACTAAATAGATGTCAAGAAGCAGAGGTCAGGGGACATCTGTTCCTGATTAGCAGCTACTGCCAGAGCTCTTAGCGGAGGCCAGGACCCTGGGTATCTTGGGTCTAGGAGTGGAGCTTCAGGATCAGAACCATCAGGCCCGGGCTTGCCTGCCCTAGGACAGCTCCAACCCAGGCCAGGGACTCCATAGTTCATGGGTCTTAGCTAGGATAGAATTAGTGGGAGGAAACATGCAAGGAATCAACTGTTTCTTGGAGCATGCAGCATGCAAGAAGTCTGTCTCTATCCATGGCAAACTGCTACCAGATGATTCTAAGGCATGCAGAGAGTGCAGCCATGGCGCCCAGTACCTGTCAGGGGTCCCAGCCTTGAGGGCTAACAGTTTGACTCATCATGGTGGGCTGCATCGCAGAAGAAGCGTGAGCCCCGCTTGGCAGTACGGGCCGTGAAAGGGACACTCTTCAACACTACGGCCCAGGAGAGATCATGGTCAGGTTATAGGAGGAAACAGACTAAGAAGGACCAAAGGGTGGTTGGCTCAGGCTTTGGGAATTGGGCCCAATGGAAAAAGGTCCCACCTGTGATGATGTCCTCAATGGTACCATCTTTCCCCTCGTAAACAGGCCGGTGTTCCTTAGCTTGGCGCCTCCTCAACTCTGCAATTAGCTCCTGCTGTTGCCATTTGTTCCGCTGGGATGGAGTCTAGGGCCAAATATTATTAGGGGAAGGAAGTCATCACTAACCTGACAAGCAACTGGTTCCTGTCCTAAGATGTAGTCTGAAGATGGCCCTACTGAGAGAAACCCTGTGTCCTATCCATTTGTGTCTGACCCTCCCTCTGGACTCTTGCCTTTAGCATTCCAATGGAGGGGGCGTGTGTGTGTTTGTCTTGGTTTTTCATGTCCTTTCTGGATCCCTGATGCCTGAATCCTCAGTTTTTCATCCTGCCCTCCAGATCTTTGGTCCCACCCACCTTGGCATCCAGCTTCTTGGCTTCCTGAGCCAGCTGCTTCTCCCGCATGACCTCCTCTTGTTTCTTGCGAGCTTCATTCTCTTGTTCTGCTTCCTTGGAGAGAACCAAGAGAGGGGGAGCAAGAGCCTCTCACAAGCTGGGAGAGGAGGGGCTGACACTGAGCTTGGAGAGTGGGAGGCAGTAAGACCAACTAACCCCAGGTGGCCACCTGCTGCAGGGGTATTTCCTGCTCCAAACAATGAAAGGAAAGGGCTGGGCCCCACCCTGCCCACCAGTTCACAGTTAAGAGGCCTGTCGCCAGCTTCCATGATTCCTTTCCTAGACCTCAGGAACAGAAAAGACTGGGACTTGGAAGCCCAGGCTCTTTCTTGACTGATCATTTTCTCTCAGCCAAACTCCTCTAGAAACTCCTTCAACTTACCTTGTAAGAACGAATGAATCTGACAAATACTGGGAAAAACACAGAAGGAGGTGTGGTCTTGGGACTCTCGCCAAAGTAGCGCACAACTGCATTGTAGGCCTCCTGGATAAGGAAGGGGCAGACAGAAGGGTCATCCTGGTGGATAGAAGTCCAGCACTCACACATGGACACAAGGCCCGCAAAAAGCAACGCCTAGGGCCAAAGGGAGGAAAACCAACTATCCAAGCCCCTGTGAACAAGAGAGAAATGTGGGGTGTCTCCAAGGTTCCCAAGAGTCGTAACTCCAGACATAGATGTCTGCTACCTTTAAAGTCCTTCCTTATTCCCACCTCATGCTCCCTAATAGCTGGCCTGCTGCATAAAATAAGAACTGCAGCTGGATGCTGACACAAAGTGGCCCAGTGTCTGGCTCTATCTAGCCCAGTGGTCCTCAACTTTCCTGATGCTACAACCCTTTAATACAGTGCCTCATGCTGTGGTGACCCTCAACCATAAAATTATTTTCGTTGCTACTTCATAACTAATTTTGCTACTGTAGTGAATCATAATGTAAATATCTGACATGTGACCCTCGTGAAACAATCAATCCCACAAAGGGCTTGCAGCCCATAGGCTGAGACAGCTACTCTGAATGTTTGTTTTCTACTTCAGTTTCTTGCTCACCTCAGCAGTCTTGGCATCTCGCTGGAGCTTGTCCAGTTTGCCTTCATTGGTGCTGAGGAAGTTTCGAAGGACGCTGTTGTCATGAATGCTGCATTCCCGCCGAATCAGTTCCATGCCCCGGCCCAGCTCTTTCACATCTAGCAGCACGTTCTCCAGGGACACTATTTACCGAGAGGTCTGGCTGAGGCTCGCTCAGGACTGTATGTATCCTCCCCCCATGACATAGGCTCCCATGACATACACGTAGAGAAGTCCATGTCAGGCAGACTAAGCTCTCTGGGCAGTGAGAAGGAATGGAGGGCAAGAGTTTATGACCCCAAAGAACAAGACAGCAAAAGAAGGCAAACCACTAAGACTGCTGGTCTCCAAGCCGGAGCTGCCTTGGGCCTGCTATAGTTTTTCATGGGCAGGACAGAAACTGTAGTACTCTATGTGTGTAGGGGGCTTTGTAAGTTCTCTATCACATAAGTGGTAGAGAAATGCAATCTCTGGGCCAGCCTAAGGGAGGCCTGATCCCACTTGAGCCCAGAGGAAGGCTCCCTCTGGAGTGGCCCCTGCTCAGAGCCTTAGCGGAAAGCTTTGAAGCAGTGAGAAGGATAACAAACGCCAGAAATGGGCCCAGGTGTTCCTCTTGCTCAGCTTCCTGAGATTGTCCAGGCCGAGAGGCAGGGAGCCCCTCACCTGCTGCAGCCTTCTCCACGAAGTGCAGCTCATGCCAGAAGGTAGCCAGGTCTGGGTATTTCTCCTTCACTGTCAAGGCGATGAAGTGCAGCAGTGTCATTTTCCGGTCAGTAGACTTTGTGTCCAACAGCTGAAAGGCAGTGGAAGCAACACAGAGCTGAGCATCCAGGCTCTAACACTGGTGTTCCAATCTTCCTGCACATGCCATCCCGCCACCTTACCAGATCCAGGCTCTGGAGCTTGAAGCCATACACGGCACCTCGCTTGCTGCTGTTCATGTAGTTCCCCAAAGCAAGTATGATCTGTTCACAAGATGCACGGAGGAAGGTCACCAGAAGCCCAAGGACTTGGTCCTGTGTATAGTAGTACTAGGACCCACCCAGGACCTGGGAACCACCAACACCCCAGTCACTCCCTTTCCCAACCTCCAACATCTGCTTCAGTTTCTGGGAGGACTTGACAGAGGCAGAAGCTGCAATGATGGCATTCAATTGCTGTAAGACAAGATAAACACCAAATCACCCAGGTTGGGAGAACGAAAGACAGCAGACATGACTAGTGACAGCAGTGGATAGTGATTAGAGAAGACGTACCGGTGTGAGCATCTGCAGGTTGTCCTGGAAGTTGCCCAGAAAGGCCATGCCAGCCATTCGCTGGGTCAGCCGTTCCACCTTGCTAAAAAGCAGCATGAAGCGGTCCTCAGCTGCCAGCTCCTCCAGGGGCTGCCGTTCACGCTCATATTGCCGCAGCAGCTTCACCTCAGCCTCTGTGGGCAGGAAGCGCATCAGGCACTCCACGAAGTCCACAGGTAGTGTCTGTAAGTCAAACCTGTGTAGGAAGAACAGCACTTCAGATCTGACATCTATCCACATTCTCCCTCATCCTTAGAAAGACTGGAGGACAGTACACAGGACACAGCCACAGGCAAAGCATCATTGGTTCCTCTGTCACAACATTAACAATACTCCTAGAGGGGGAATCCATGATTTGTTTGTTTTCAGACAGGATCCTGCTATGTAGTCCAGGGTGGTCTCAAACTTGTGAGCCCTCCTAGCAAGCCTGCTACAAAAGTGCTAGGATTATAGGCACACACACTAACCCTGACCCCCATGCTCCTGTTGTGAAAGTCCTTCAGTGTCTTCCCTCCGCATCTATGGTTAAGTTTAAGCAACCTGAATGTGGCCTGCAAGACCTTTGCCCACTTTCTACCCCGTCTAGCCTACACACTCAAGGCAGATTTCATTTTCAGTACTCAGTATATACCATGTTGTTTCCACCACATCCTGACCAGGACCAACTTGTGCAATTCCTTCAGTCTTAGTTAAGACCCTCCTTGGGACATCTTCCCTCACAATGCTATGTTCTGCTAACATAGTGGTAACCCTCCTATACTGTTCCAACCATACTTCTTCCTTCCAGACTGAACATACATGGCCTCTCACTGCCTGGCACCAAGCATAGAGCCGGTATGCTCTTTCTTATTCAGGCCAGTGCATGCTGAGAAGTGTGAGAAAGTCCTTTCAGGAGCCCTGGAATCTAGGAAAATCCAGCTGTTGTGGGGAGAATTGGGGTGACAGCTGTTTGGGAACCAGGGCCAAGTTAGTGGAAGACTCACGTGTGGATGGCCCTGCAGATCTCCTCAGCGGAGCGCCCAGCCTTTCGAAGGGTGATAGCCAGGTTCTTGGCACGGTTGGCTTCCAAAAGGGTCACCTTGCTGGCAGCCTTTTGTGCTGTCTTATTCTTGGAGCAGATAAGGTCAAGGGCAGGACCCTGGGCTTTTGTTTTAAATAACTCTTCAAACTTGTCCAGGTCTAAGTCCTGGCAGAAGTAGATAAGAAGGGATGATGTTGATGAGTCAAGCTATAATAATACCCACTGCCACATGCTCTGCAAGGACCCAGATGGGGTTCCTAAAGCTGATATGCTTTCAGTTCTGCTCTGCCTGAACTGAGACCAGAAGTGGCTGTAAGGGCATCTTGGTCCTCAGACCCCAACCCCACCCTTGACCCAGAACCCTGTCACCTCCAAGATCTTCTCATCATCAAGCTCACTGAAGACAGTGCCGTTGATCTGATTGGGTTTCAGTGCTGTCCAGTTGAAGACCGGCAGGCGGAACTTAGTCTTGATGGGTTTCTTGATGCGAATGGCTAGTTTTGGAAGGACAGGTGTAAGGCAAGGGCCAAGGAAAAACTCCACCAGTGTTGCCCAGAGCCCTGAGGACACTCACCTGACAGGCCCACTGTTAAGACCACAGAAGGAGCAGCACCAGGGAGGGGTGGGGCAGGGGGACATTTGTCTGGGGGAGAAAAAAAATGCCACAGTGACCCGAAGGTCCAAAGACTCTTCCCAGGCTGTTCAAACTCTGTCTGCCCTCACCTGTCCTTAGAGACCCAGAGAAGAGTATTATGGAGACTCCGGTCAAGCTAATTCCTGAGGTCTCCTGAAGGGGTCAGTGACTAGTAGCACTGATGGGAGTCTTTCCTACCACAGTTCAGCCCTCTGCGTGGCTACCTTCAGAGTAACTAAGGGAAGCACTCAGACATCCTTGAAGCAAAACCTGCTCCCGGAACTCCATGTTTTCCAAAATTTTGGTCCTCCCTTAGCCATCTCATCCTGACTTGATATACTCCCAGCTTTCAAATGATGCTACTTCCCAGCTGCTCTCCAAGATGCTGCAACTACGGTCTTGGCCTCACAAAAACCGGCTCCCACTAACCCCCCAGCTTGTAAATCCCAGTTACCTGGTAGTGGAGGAGGGGGTGGGGGCAAAGGCGGAGCTGGTGGAGGGGGCAAAGGAAGGGCCTCTTCAGCAGGTGGGGTTGGAGCCAGCAGGTCCAGGTCAGAGGGTGGCATGCCCTCACTCAACTCTGTAGGGCCTATCCTGGGTAATGCCTCGCTACCACCCATGGACTCCAGGCCCCGGGCATTTGGCTCTAGGTGGCATCGGCGCTGGAAGGCCTCTTCCTTCTCTTTAATGAGCCTCCGAAGAGTATGCACCTGGTGGTTTGTGTTCTCATATGTTTCCTATCAGACAGACAGCAACATTGAGGGAAGAAGGGGGCTGAGAATACAACAATCTCTTCCCCTGGGAGTCAGCATTCCTACCCAAGGACTCTCAAGGAGCTAGGGTCATCCCATTGAGGCTGCTCAGAACAGAAGGGATCCAGCTCAGAGAACAGCAAAGCTGGTGTGTAGTACAGCAGAAGCAGGAGAATCAGCTTGCTTCCACTGGTATTCTGATCTGTCCTCTCTGCTCAAGTCTGTTCTTACTGCATAGGCCTCTCAAGGCTGAAGGAAAAGGAGTTCCTCATTTGAAACTCCATTGGTCTCCTTCCAGATGGGCACAGCTGCTCTCTCCACATACCTTAAGTCTTCATTATTGCTTTTATTTCCTTGGCTGTGGATAGCTGCCCACATGGAAGCCTCATAGATAACCCTGTCTTGGTGAGCTCTGTATTCTCTCTAGCTCCTTATATAGAGCTTAGCACAGATGAGCAGATACACAGAGCTCAGTGGTCAACATAGTCATACTCTTTTTACAAGAAAAAGGAGGTTGTGGCACAGCTTTATAATTAAGTTATGAAGTTAAGTGCAAGAACACAAGAGACCGAACTACGAGAAGCCCTGGCCTTCAGAGGACACCGACACTCTAATAAACAGACTTGAGCTACCTTGACCATGACTTAGCTCAGGAAGCAGGGCTAAGGAGCATGTGGAGAAAAGGCAGGAAGAAGATGGCTGCTCCTACTCTCTTCTGGGTCTGACCAACTCTAGCTTCACTTCTCTCTCTAGATAGAAAGGGGGAGATCCCCAGTTCACCCTTGCCTGAGCATGTTGAGGATAGATCAGTTTCTTTCCCTGATATGATTTGGTTAGGAGGGAAAACCCTGTGGCACTGAGACCCAGGTCAGCTGCAGCCTCCCCCATCTCCCTCCCTACAGGCACCTTGATGCTCTCCAGCTCCTTTTCCCGTTGTAGCAGCTGCTTTTCCAGTTCTGCCACCCGCATCATATTCTCATTCTCCATGTCCAGCAGCTTCTCTGTGAGCTATAAAACAGGGAAGGCATGTTCAAAGCTGTGTTCAAGCCTGAACATTCAGCATGACCTGAAGCCAAGGTGCCCAAAAGGCAGTTATTCAAGTAGCTTCCCTGCATTACTCTCAGGGACCAGGAGTTCTGACCCTATGAAACAGCAACAGGTACAGAGCAAATGGCAGCAGTCTGTCCCAAGTTTAAGGCCATCTTATTCCCAGTCATGGAGGATAGCACATTCCAGTGGGTAGCATCTGGTGGCCTGGGCCTGAGCAGCTTCTAGAGAGACTCAGTGGTTCTTAAGTTTTCCTGCAGTTCTATCTGCAGGCAGGTAGGATTCCAGGCACTAGTGCCCGTCCCCAGCCTTGCAGTGGCTCCCAGCAGGCAGAGGGTACCTACGTGGGACACGTGCTCTTCCAGTTCTTCCACCTTTTCCAGCGCAACGTTCTTGGTTTCTGCATCCTCCAACAGCCCCCCCACGTCAAACACGTTGTCCAGGTATGCCTGAATCTGCACCTGTAGCTTCTCACTCTCTGTGTGCCTCGACTTCTAGGGAAACAAGAGTGGAGGTATGGGAGGCAGTGTAGGCCTCAGAGGGAGCATCACTGCTTCTCAACTACCAGGGACTTCCAACCGCTACCCATGCCTGGCTGGTCCTAACAGAGCTGCTTCAGTGGAAAGACAAGACACTCGCAAAAGGGCCTCAGTTCCAGGCCAAAGAAGACAGGCAGGTTTCATAACCATCTAGGCTCTTTGTACTGTGTCTAAGTTGATTCTCCTCCCTAAAACATGTCACTTTCCAAGACTCTAGCTAGTTTACCTGCAGAAATTCCTCCAGCCCCAACTTTGTAAACTCATATTGCAGGTGGACCCGGAAGTTCATGTCTTCTACTGAGTGCACCACAATATTGATGAACTGCATGCAGGCCACCTGTGGGGAGAAACAGACTCTCAAAACGCACTGCTGGTGTGGACTGGCTTAAGCAGCACAAAGCCTGAATGTGCATGACATGCACCTGCCCCAGGCCCAAGTCCTCACCATGAAGTCAATGTTGCTGTCCTCATTCCGGAAATATTCCATTAGCTTCTCAAACCGGTGCAGTTCTTTACACACCTGAATGCGCAAAACATTCCCAGGGGAAGGATTTGTATGTATCATGCAGAACCTAAATCCACAACCTCTGATTCCCAGGAACATGATGGCAAAGACATAGTTCAGTCTGAGTTCAGCCACACTAAGTGAGGCATGATGGCTTGTACCTAACTTCCTAGCTAACCTTCAGGAGGCTGAAGCAGGAAGGACTGCCATAAGTTTGAAGCCAGTATGGGCTAGAAAGTAAAATTTGTGTTAAAAGAACAAAAACCAAACAAACAAACAAAAGATAATCAAAAAATATATAAATAAATAAAATACAAACAAATTAACCATAACTCTATCTAGGGACTGTGCCATTCTGGACTTCAGAAAGAAAAAAACAAAAACAAAAACAAAAACAAAAAAGCAGGACCTGGAATCTCTGACCCTTTACCACACTGAGGGTATCCAGTACAAACTAGGATTTAGGTGCCTCTAAAGCTTGGTCAGAACACCACACAGCAGAGCTGATGCTGCCAAGTTTCAGAGAGAGGGAGGGAAAAAGGAGGAAAGGAGTCCAGTCCTGGCTGTGGCAGAGGGTTGGGCCCCAGGGGGACCAAGGAGGAGTCAGTCAGTATGCCACAAAGCCCTCTACGGAAAGGGTCCAGGGACTCCTTTGAGTTTCTGAACTTTAAGGAGGAAGAGCTGTTTCCTGAACCAAACAATGGATGCAAGGGAAGAGGCCCAGAGAGGAGGAAGGGGTGGGGCCACAGCTGTGGCTGAATGTTGAGGAATCCCATGTTAAGCAAATTGGGGTTTCAGAGGTAGACCTCAGGATGGGAAAATTCCACACACAAGTTCTCTCTTCCTTCACTAAGAGCCTTCTTCTGAGAATATCCTTGCTTTGGAGTCCACACGTGGGCTCACTGCAGTACAACTACCTGGGGAGTCTTATAAAGTGATGATGATGCCCAGGCTCTACTCCAGTAGGTCAGGAGCCAAGCCTGTGCCTAAAATAAGGGGGGAAAAACATCTGTGTTTTATGCATGTTGTGTACTGTGCCTGTGGAGGCCAGAAGGGGGCACCATTTCAATACTGGAAACTGAACCCAGGTCAGGAGGATCTTAACTACTGAGCCACCTCTCCAGCCCCCATCTGCACTTTCAACAAGCTCCTCTGGTGATTTCCACAATATCAGTAAGACACTGCAGTCTACCCCAGAGCGTCATTAACTGGCCAACTGGGAGGGGTCATGGAACAAGATCTAAAAAGACTTAAGCTCTGGTTTTGCTTTAGTTCTAGTTTCACTCTGAAGCAGGCTGCTCAGTCAAGGTCAGTTATTTTAAAGTCACTAGAAATCCCAGTAAATAGGATCCCCACATTTTCTTCTAACACACATGCAAGTGCATGCGTGCGCACACAGACACACACACGCAGGCATGCACGCACACACGGGGCCAGACAGGGCAAGCATGCAGTAGACTAACCTCTTTGAAATTGTCAAAAGCAGCAAGGATAATTTCATGACCTCCCCGCACCAAACACACAGCTGCCAACAGCTCCAAGACCAGGGCTTTGGTCCTAAGAGATGAAGGCAGATTAACATCCTAGGTCCCATCCATGCCCCTATAGTTCATGTCCTTAGACACTTCTGCAGCAGGGGAGACCCTGACTAACAGACCCAAAGCAGACAGGACTTGTCAAAGATAAGTCAGGATCTTCATATATCTTGGCATATGAGGAAGGAAGGAACGCACCTTGGATTCTTGTTGTTGAGGCTAAGTGCAATCTCATTGACAGCATGGGGGTGGGACATGACCAAGTTGAAGCCATACTGCAAAGGAAAGGATAGGAGGACCTTGATGGTGGGAAAGGGAAGCCAGCAGGTCTCCACCTGGCAAACCTGTCTCTCACAAGCAGGTGCTCTGCTGTCTTGGTCTACCATAGGAGACAGAAGTAGTTCATCCATGGTGAGCATCACCCCTTACCTGATAGTTCATGATAGCTCTGAGACAAAGGATACAGACGTGGACATCATCCTTCTGGCTCACCAGGCGGGAGTTCTTCAGGGCCCTGCGGCCAGGGAGAGTACTGTACCTGGGGGATAGCACCAAGTAATCAGGTAGGGGACAAGACTGCTGGTGACGGTTCTAGGGCACCAGGCTGCCCCCTAGAAGCAGAAAAATTGGTGGAAAGAAGACCTTGCACCAACTGCCAAGATAGCCCAGGTGTAAGAGGCAAGGGAGTCAGCTTCTATTCACAGGCCTTTGTCAGCAATACCCAGGACCATAGCTTTATGCTCTGTCAAAATCATGCTAACCCTAGAGACCCTCTGAAATACAAAACTGTTTTGAGGACTTTGTAGTCCTTGGAGTGGATCACAAAGACACACATCTGAGACTTTCCTCCTCTCACTTTTTGTTACCACATCTTTGGCACATTCAGTGGGACAGGTGCATCTTTGCTCTCATCTCATTCTTAAGCCCCCAAAGGCAATGCAGACCACACAGGCTAGGCCTTGCAAAGGCTAGGGGCTTGCCTGGCTTTGTATCATCCCTCTACTGCCTTAATGTTTTGTGAGAAGAGGAAACATATGTGGAACCTGTTCCTGCAAGACCAGAGTGGTGAGCAATGTCCAAGACACAAACCCCAAGGAGAGTAGTAGAGCCGTGGAAGAGACAGAGGCCAAAGGAAAAGCTATGGGTGTGCGAGGACAGCTTTGACTAAAAGGGCTCGAGGAAAGGATCCAGTTCACCAACAGGACTGCTCTTGAGAGCCCACAGACAAATGAAAACACACTTAGAGGGAAAAGACCTGAAGGAAAAGGGAAGGAAAGAGCAGCAGACAGGTAGGGCTGGTCTCCAAGCTGCTGACAGGAAGAGTGAGTGTTCACAGGGCAGGAGCTGAATCAGCCAGCAAAGACCAAGCCCTACCCAAGGTCAGGAAGGAATGGCTAAAAAAGAGTGAAGGCTGAAAGAAGGGGAAAGCTGGAATGCCAGGTGGGTGGCACAGCTGAGGACCATGTACTTACCCAGGATAGACTGCTGGGCAGAGTCAGGGAGACAGAGAGGACAGATGAGAGACAGGCGAGCAGGCAGAGGGCAAGAGAGCTGAGCCTGGAAGCAAGAGTGGAGGGAGGGGCATGAGCACTCACCGGGTAACCAAGACCTGGACTGGGGCTGGGGTGGGATGCAGGTGGACAGAGTAAGCGCACACATACCGGAGCACGGACTGGCGCGCAGAGCGAGCGAGGCTGTTGGCGAAGGGGGCCGACAGGGCGTTCGGTGGCTGCAGGTCCTCGATTGACCTGCTCCAGGACCGGAGCTTGTCAAATGCACCATCATCGCCACTCTCCAGACCCTCAAAGTCAAACCTGGCATGAAAGGACACACATGCACACACGCAGGCACATATGCAAGAGAAACTCTGTGCCAAGCCCCCAGCAAGCCCACCTCCCACTCTTCAGGCCTCTATGGCAACACAAAGCAAGGACAGCAAGAAGAGAAAACAGAATTAGGCATCAAAGGCCTAACCTGGTTGGAGCTACTGAGGTTAAGACAGGGCAGGGAGGCTCAGACAGCTCTGGGAGGGAGGGGATATCTGAAAGTTTCTCCATGGCCCCAGGACTGTGGGGGCTGGCCAGCTTCATGGGCTCCTAGCCTCAAATGGGACACCTCAAGTCACCATGGCTCTACTTACAAAATCTATGCCAAAAAAAGGTAGAGGGGATGGGCCAGCTGCAGGTCCTGCTCACTGCCCAATGGCTGTGGCCTAAAGACTCAAGCTCCCTAACATGGCCTAGACCATCAAGAACTAACTGGATAGGCCTGAAAGGAAAAAAATGAAGTCCCTGAAAAGCCAAAGTTAGTCCCTTGAGCTTAAGCACACATCACTGCCCCATCCCACCACTGGCTTCAGTGGACTGTCCTCATTTGGCTTTTCAGTGCTGAGGATAGTAGCCAAGGGCCTCCTGTTAGGTAAGAATACTAACAGGAGGAACCAGCGAGCTACTCCCCAGCCTAGCAGCCCTCTTAATGGCCTGCTTTTCTATGATTGACTACACGAGGCTTCTGTTTTCCTCCTTAGCTTCAGCTTCCCTAGAAGAAAGAAAACCATAGGCTGAGACTGACGGGGCACTCGAGTTGCTGGAGATGTCAGTGTCGTTTGGGTTACTTCCTGTAGCCTGTCTTTTACCATATGCAGTTGTGCGTAGGGAAAAGAGAATAGCTAGAATTACACATCTCCCAGGGCCTTCCCTTATGTTTCTTAACGAGAGTAAACACCCTGAGAAGCGGTTCCACCTGTCCTTCCTTCCCTGTGCCCCTGTAGCCACTAAAAAATGGGGCATGTTTCATTTCCCAAAGGCCTTTTCCCACAGGACATCTTGCCCCACGTGAATGCCCAGTGTCAAAGCCGGGCTTTCTAGAACAGGTGCTGAAGTTTCAAAGGAGGCTGCAGTAGGCTTTAGAGTCCTAACACATAGGAGGAAGTTACCAGGGCAACCCAGCCAACTTGAGAGGGTCCTGGTGGGGATGCTGTCCACTCATCAACCTGGTCACTCCTGGGCATAGGATGCGCCTTTTACAAAGGCACGCCTTCTCTCAAACTATGTGGCCACAACCCTTCCCTCTCATTCCCTGGGCTCTGTTTTCAAAGGCACTGCTCTGGACACTGAAGCAAAAATGTCTTGTGTAGTCTTAGAGACTTGTTTGCTTTTTCAAGAAAGATAGGCATATTTGGGGAAATGATCTACATCTTTTTACTATAAAAGTTCTGAACTAAAAATTCACTTGAGCAATTTTTCCCCCATTTCTTTCTATAAAAAGATTATTTAAAGGGACAGGAGGATCATGAGGAATGAGTTCTGTAGAGATGCGGATACTCTCTAGGTTTAAAGAGAGTGACCTGGAAAGAGTGACAGGGAAGCTGCACCTGGAAGAGGCTTTAGTGTGTGCCTTGAGGAAATGTGTTGCCTGCTCACCTCCACACTAACACTTGGGCTACTTCCTCCTGTCTTGGGTTGCCCATTCCCATCTCTCTGCTGGAATCTCATGCCTCCTTCTCCTCCCATGCTGGAGACTGAACCCTCAGCCTCAGCACATGGTAGGCAACATTCTGCATCCCCAGCCCTCAGCCTTCTTCTAAATAGACTGGGAGTGTGTGCTTCCCAGTGGGTCCCCAACTGTAGTCCTTGTGGTACTCACATGACAGAACACTGGGCAAATGACAGGTAATCCACCAGCACATCCAGACCTTTGTTTTCATCATTGAGAAATTCCCTCACCCACCTGCAGATACAGGAAACACAGTGGATGGAGTACATAAACTGGTTTGGTTTGGTGGAGGCTCTTACCCAGCGATCTAGCAACAAATATGTGCTCCCATATCATACTGGACCCTAGTGTCAGGCTGAGAAAATCCTGAAAACTAAAATCTACAACATCCATTTGTGATCCTGTCATGAGCCTGGACCTCCCACAGGCAGGGGAGCCAGGGATAGGGAAAGCATTTCCAACACCACTTGCTTTATCACAGATGAGCTTCAACCAACAAGATTCCAGCCAGTCTCTCCTAGTGGGCCAAGGCTATAACCCAATTATTTCCTGTATCCCTTTGATCTGATACAATGCTAGGCATGAAGTCCTTTCCCACTGTGTGCTGGAAGAACTGCGGAGGCATCCAGAGCATTTACCACTCACAGAGCTGTGTCTGAGAAAGCCAGCAAGTCCCTAATACCATAAATCTCAGTCAGATATCCTTCCTGGGCCAAAGGGTTCTCTACCGAGTTCAGTTTTGAGAAGCTATGAGCAAAGATGATTGTGTGAGTTCTGTGTTCAATTGGAGCAAATCTGGCAGAGCCAAAAAGAGTTGGGGAACAGTCTCTAGTCATGTGGGTAGGCAGGCAGGTGGGTGAACGGAAGGACAATGGCCTAGGGCATTTTTGCTTTCCTTCTGGACTGAACAATCTCTGGAATAAAAGTCAAGAGTTGGTGGAGACGGCTGTATGACAGGTCCGGTCCACTGCATACAGACATAAGCCCCTCAGGACAAACCCCCTGTTCTCCTGAGTGCTCTACTCACTCTGGAATGTCCATGAGACCACATAAAGCAGCTGTGTCCATCTGCCCTGCCGGGCTTTTACCTCACAGCTGGATACCAGTTCCATGCTGGCCAGCCACACCCAGAGTGGAGAGAGGCTAGAGCGGAGCACCAGGCTTGGCTGATTTGGCAGCTAAAGCTGACACTGGAGCTGCCTGAAGTTAGCTTCCTCTCTAGGGGCCGCCAGACCTCCCATTTCCTGTCTGTCTGCTCTCCAGCTCCCCACCCCCTTCTCATTTCCTGTCTGAGTCTACACTGCTATTTTAGGGATCCTGACACTTTGAAGGAGAGGTTAAAGGGCACTTTGACAAGGCAGGAAAACCAATACAAACCAGAAGAGCTAGAGGGCTCTGGAATCCTACTTTTGGGCAGCATCATCCCACAGCATGAGCCCCCCACCCAGTGCCAGTAGACTCGCTCTTGCAGAAAGCCCCCAGAACCCCTCACTAGCCTCATAGAACTACATAGGGGTGCCTGCAACTGGGACAGCAGGGGCTGGTTCTAGACTTCCAACTTGTGAGCCAACTGCAAAGGAGCCCTGGGGCCTGGGAACTGTGCTAATCACAGGGGACTGTTACTTTGTGGTCCTTTCCTAAGAAGAGCAGACCCCACCCTCACACTAGACAGCAAGGCCTGAGAGAGAGGCCCTGTGAAGTGTGGCAGGTACCAGATGGAGCTCAGGACTGCCACAGTGTCACTCTTAGCCACACACACATAGCCTAACTGATGAGCTTTCCTAGTTTTCCTTTTGTGAAATTCTTGGGAGTGGAGGGATAGGAAAGCTTGGCCACACCTTTCTCAGTGGCTTCCATGTCTGGGTCACAGATGACTGCTGTGGAAGCCATGCTTTGGCTCCCACAGCACAGCTCCCAACACCAGGAACTGTCCCTTTCCTGCCCTCTCCTGTGCCGCTTCCCCTCTGACTGCTGTTGCAGCTGGCCACATACAGATATCCTCTCCCCCTAAAGAGCTCCAGGCAGGTCTGGCCTGGGGGTAGACAGTGGGCTACTTGACAGAAGAGGAAAAGCCAATGATGTCATTTGGCTCTTTCTACCTTACTCTCAGGAAGCTCAGGGACTTGGGCTGGCCATCTGCCCAGAAAACCCCACTTCACCCTTTGCTGCTCACTCACTGAGGCCCCTACCTGAAGTGCTGGAGTCCCACCTCGATATCCCTCTGCACAGGTACACACATACCTTCTGTCTCCTCTTTTCCATCCCTCTCCCTCTTACAGGAACAGCCTCACTGAGGCACCGTCCTGGCCTGAACCTCACTGCATCAGCCCTTGGCTCCCTCAGCACCACCTGGTTCCCACTCACACAGATCTCAATGTGTTGACAACAGTAGGATCGGTGAGTACAGGAGACAGCCAATCAGCCAATTCTGATCCCTTCTATCTGACATCTCTCTTTGGTGCTACAGGAAGCCCCTTCTGCTTGTGTACTGTTCCTCACCCCCAAACAAATAAATAATCTGTGCACCAAAAAGTCTAACTAGTCTTCAATTAGGAACTAGGCTTCATCTATTCAATATACTATACTCTCACATTCCAACCTTTGCTGGCCTCTCTTGGCCCAGCACCAGACCACAGGCAGACTCTAGTCTCAGCTGCTATGGGAATGTCTTCTACTCAAAGCCACAGGACCCCAAGAGAGGACCCAAGCTTGCCAGAAGTTAACTGGTCAGCAGCTGGCAGAACTAAAGGGTAGAAGAGCCAGAAAGGGCATATCTCGAGCTTTGTAGAGCCAAGTGCTATTCAAGGGACAATCTGGCTTCATGTCAGAATGGATAACCAACAAAGGGCATCAAAATCTGTGTGGTAGGCAATGTGTGGTGCCAGGGAGTGAAGCTGAGATGGCCAGGCCTGACTTACCCAATGTGATTGGTTCGAAGTGAGATCTCCAGCTCCCTTAGGACCTTGGTTGACTCCTGAACTCTCCTCCTGAACTTCTGTGAACATGGAATCTTCTGTCACTTGAAGATATTCCCTGTCAATCATTCTTCAAGATTTTATTTATTTATACTTTTGTGTGTGGGTGTTTTGCCTGCACGCTTGTCTATGAACCACATGCATGCAGTGCCTACAGAGTCTAGAAGAGGATGCTGGGCTCCCTGGAAGTGAAGTGACAGAAGTTGTGAGCCACCATGTGGGCACTGGGAACTGAACCTGGGTCCTCTGGAAAAACAGCAAGTTCTCTTAACTGCTGAGTCATCTCCCTAACCTCCCTTCCTCCATAACCTTGTCTGTCTGCCTGTTTGGGGAGGGAGTGACAGCATCTTGCTATGTAGCCCGAGTTGGCCTGGAACCCACAATCCTCTTGCCTCAGTCTCCTAAGTACTGGGATCACAGGCACAGGCTACCATATCCAGCTATCCAATTTTATATTACAAATAAAGGAGGCAGCAAAGAAAACACGGAGTACACTGTGCAATTACAGACCTTCCCTCCACCACTGGATAATCACTTAGACTTCAAAGCCCAGACGTTTAACTCCCATTATTCAAAAGTCAATGTCAAAACAGTTAGCCCCATGTCAAAAGGGTTGTGCCCAAACACCATAGGACTATGAAGGGAAGCAAGATAGGGCCTTTCCATCATATACTTCACCTTCCGTGTTACATTGGGGTCCAAGAAGCTCTGGAGTTTCTGGATATAGGTGTGGGGAGGATTCTTTACTTGGAATCGTTCCTGTAAGAAAAAACAAACATATGTATGCACACAGAAACACGAAGCCCACGGAGGGTGCTAAGGACGGAGAATGCCTTCAATGCTCAGTTTGAGGGAACTCGTCCTCCAGCTGTCACCTGTCCCTTAGCATTGTCCAAACCCTAGGTTCCCTTCTTTGACCAATCCCTATCGACAACACACTTGTTGCTGTGGTCTCCTCCTCCAGTCAATGCTCCCTAGCATCTAAAATGCTTTTCTATGCCAGAAACTATTTTGAGTCCACTGCTTGCTAAGATGCAGAGACCACAGAGCTGGGGCTAGTACCTAAAGGGAATATGTAATTGGCTAACTGGAAGACAGTTATGAAAGCCA
Organism: Cricetiscus sungorus; assembly: GCA_030556225.1. NCBI lineage: Eukaryota > Metazoa > Chordata > Mammalia > Rodentia > Cricetidae > Cricetiscus > Cricetiscus sungorus. Next base: position 4,197,691 of record JANBXA010000031.1, on the reverse strand, counting down.
TAGGGAGGGGAGCTTTGCCCTGAAGAGTCTAGTTTTTGTAGTTCTAAACTTTGCAGCTGGGGCTCAGCTGGCTTTGCTGTGCTCTTACACTCAGGGAGGCACACTGTCTATGCTTTGCCCAGGCACTGGACCCTGGCAACTGAACGCTGAAGGCTGGGCTCAGCCGGGTCACCTCTTAATACCCCTCCACAGAGAACAGGGCTATATCCTCTCTACTCAGGCCCACCCAAAAGGAGAATTAACAAAGCCCTCAGCATTCTGGTTCTATACAGCCCTCCACAAAGAATCTATCTCAAGAGTTGAGGGGAAGAGATGCATACAGGGATCCAGGAGAATGACATATTAGGAAATAGGGCCTGAAAACAAATAAGACGACTCCAAGGAAAACTGAAATTATGTGACCTAAAAAGATAGAACTTGGCTGTAGTGCATGCCTTTATATCCCAGCACTCAGGAGGCAGAGGCAGGTGGATCTCTGAGTTCAAGGCCAACCTGGTCCATAGAGTGAGTTTCAGGACAGGCTTCAAAGCTACACAGAGGAAACCCTGTCTCAGAAAACAAAAACAAAAAGACAGAACTTGCCAGTGGGGGAGTGTGCAACACCTTTAGTCCCAGCACCTGGAAGGCAGAGGTAGGAGGATTCTGCAGAGCAAGTTCCAGGGAAGCCAGAGAAACTGTCTCAAAAATCTTTTAAAAAGACAGATTTATCAAGTAACTTCAACACTGCTTGTTCTCCAAATCCTTTCCTGGTGAGAGCTTGGACTTGAACTTCAGAACCATAATGCTAGCTCAGGGCAAGCACAGGACACAGTTAAGAAAATAGCTAGCTAATATCTGGCACTTGTTTGTCTCGTCCCAAACTGGCTGTGGGTTCTCCGACTGAAAGAGCATGCATCATGGGATTTTATGAGGTTAAATGAGATATTTTATTATGTGTGGTGTCCTGACAGGTCATCAGCTCTCAAATATTAGCTATTATTATTATTAGCTACTAGCATGAAAAGAAAGCACAATGTGTCATGACAAAGCTCAGTGTCTGAGTGCTGTAAACACAACACCTTTCAGACCCACCATGAGACATGCTGCTGAGCCTTGTATGCAAAAACTCTGGGGCTGTGACCTTAACACATGTGCAGGGAGGCAAGAGTTAGGCAGTGAGTGTTACAATACCTCGGTTCTCACAAAGTGCTGAGTCCTCCTCTTCCTCAGCTCTAACCACTACCCATGCAAGGACAGCTGCAGTCCTTAACTACACTGGGGGACAAGGGCATCTCCCTCCTAGGAGAAGCACCACACTATCTGTCATGTCTGGGCACAGCCACAGTCATGGGCTGACTTTGCACAGGCCACTAGCACCACTGTCCACTGGGCAGCCTCTCGCAGGCACTCAGGTTACTGGCTATCTCAGCCAGGCAGTCCCCTGAACAAAATCAGCTTACCCCATGCCAAAGCTAGCTCCTGTTAACATGGCAGTTACACCTTTGGCCTTACTGTCTTGTCCAGGTGTCACTGACTGCCACCTCCCTGACCTTCCCACCTCATACCCCATTACATAGACCGCCACTTTCCTGGCCTTGCAAACCCCATCTTACCTGATCACACAGATCCCCACCCTCCCTCACTTTCCCACCTCACACCTGATCACAGATGAGATCCCACTTCTTCTCATTGTCGTACTGTCGCAGGAGCCGGGCCTTGTCAGGAGGCAGGTTCATGGAGCTCTGAGGAGAGAACCTGAGTCAGCAAGCTGAAGTTCCCACCACACACTCACCCAGAGGGAAGGAAGGCATGAACTTTCCTCCCTCCCCTTATTGCTGCTAAGGTGGCATAGAAAAGGGGAATACTTCCTGCCTCCCCATCATATCAGTCAAGTTTGGCTGAACAGTATTTTTCAAGCTAGAGGTCAGAGAATCAATCTAGTGAATCAAAATTAACCTTATTTGGAATGCAAAATAACAGCCAGTGAGATAGCTCAGCAGTAAAGGTACTGGCCACCAAGTCTGGCCTGAGTTTACTCCCCAGAACAGAGCCACAAGGTAGAAGTCAAGAACCAATTCCTTCTTCTGGCCCCCCTGGGTACATCATGGCACACTTGCTCCCACACACCTAAACAAAGTACTCACACAAAATACTTACAAATGAAAATAAGATTTAGACACCAAGATTCATTGCAAGTAGGAAGTATAAGTTTTATGAAGCCTTCTTGACATTCCACATATATGTCATATACACATAAGTCATGCTGTAAAGGGTATATGTAACATGAGGCAAGTCAAAATAGAAAAGGTCATACTGTAAAAAGTATGTTTTCAAAAAGATTTTTTACTATTGTTAAAGTGTGTGTGTGTGTGTGTGTGTGTGTGTGTGTGTGTGTGTGTGTGTGTGCATGTGTGCCACTGAAGCAGGTGCCTTAGGAGTCCAGAAGAAGGCATCAGATCCTCTGGAGGGATAGGCAGCTACACAATGTCTGAAATGGATGCTTGGGTTGTCCATAAGAGCAGTACCTACTTTTAACCCTTGAACAACCCATTTCTCCAGCACCAAAAGGTAGTTCTTAGCATAAAACAAATCAAAACTTTGAAAGCTGCTTTCAATTTGCTTTTCTGCCATAACCTGAGAGCCAAGCATAGTGAATCTGATGCAAGTGAATGAGGTCATTCATATAAAGAGAACAATTCACACACTTTTAGAAAAAATATTTATAAGCCAGATGGTGGCACACACCTTTCATACCAGCACTCAGAAGGTAGAGGCAGGCAGGTCTCTGTTTGAGGCCAGTCTGGTCTATAGAGCAAGTTCCAGGACAGCCAGGGCTATACATAGAAACCCTGTCTCAAAACAGTAGCAACTTATTTGCTACTAATTACAAATTACTACCCTCCCAATTAACCAAAACATGGTACTCTCCAGACCCCCTGTTGAGACACCCCAACATAGAGTACTGAAGGACTGACTGTGAATCATCTTACTTTGCTCAGTACTATGTACTAAATGAATATTCAGTACAGTGCAAGGAAGGCCTAAAGTCTGCCTGTACATGGTACAGACCTCCCTCCCCTTCAGCCATGTCCTCTTCAGCCATGATTGTCTTTGCTCTAGGTCACAACCTTTGCCTCTAACAGCAGTCTGACACCACACTTCTGACTCAAGGTTTCCCATCTGAGATGCCACAGCTGTCTGACCCATCCGACCGCCCCCCACACCTCCCTTACACCTCTACCTGTTACTCTAAGCACAGCTCTCAGTCCTGACCACTGGTTTCACTCCTGTCTACCGCTAGCAGCCTCATCCTTACAGGAATGGTGTATTCAGGGATCTCCAAGGAAGAAACCAGAAGAGTCCTGGGGGCAGGTGTTCTGAGGGACCAACAGGAAAATCTTCAAGTATTATTTACTTCTGTCACATTATTTATCAAGCACTTATCTCACACATACCATTATGCCATCTGTGCACTCATCTGAGGACTCAATCTATATTTAGTCTTCTCCTCTCAACACATCTGACAGGGACATTGTTGGTGATAAGTCCATGGTCCTCAGGCCCCAGGAGCAGTGGGCCTGAAACAGGACCATTAGGGGTCAAAACAGGAAGCAGCAAGCTGAGGACTCCAGTTACTTACAAATGGAAGAATTTAGGACTAGAGAGACAAAACTGGCCAGAGGAAAGGAGACAGACCACTTAGTCACAACTCTCTCATGGTTTCTGCCTTCTGCCCAGGAGTCTGCCTGAACTACAAGGAAGAGAGGCTGGCCTGCATCTTCCCCACAGCTGATATGGTACTGATGGTAGTATGGGCAAACTCAACCCAGCCTCTGGAACTGCTTTGCTGATGGCCAATCTTAGCTGTCTATATGGAAAGTAGAACAGAGCAGGACACTTTAACAAACAGAAACAAAGGTCAAAGGCAGGTCCAGACAGGCTCAGCCCACCCAGCTGGGGGACAAGCTGCCACCAGCTGAACATAAGAGAATAAAATACTAAGCAGAAAGAGTCCTCAGGACCAGTCCTGGGCATAGCACCATCATCTAATGATACTTCTTCCAAGTCTGAGTCAGGGAAATAGTCTATTTTTTTCCAGTGGAAGGAAAAAAAAAATAATACTGGTTGTGCTGGCTTTTCCTGTTTGTTTTTATTTATTTGTTTTGTCAACTTAACACTAGCTAGAGTCATTTGAGAAGAGAACCTCTCGAGAAAAGGTCCCCACCAGATTGCCCTGTGGGCCATTTTTCTTAGTGCTTGATGCAGGTGGGTCTATCCCCTCACTGAGGTGTGCCACCCTTGGATAAATGGTCCTGGGTGCTGTAAGAAAGCAGGCTGAACAAGATATAGGAACAAGCCAGTGAGCAGCACTTCTCCATGGCCTCTGGACCAGTTCCCATCTCCACAGTCCTGCCCTGACTTCCTTTGATGATGTACGGTGATTTCAAGTGGAAGGGAAGTGATCTTCCCTCCTCAAGAGGTGCTGTGGTCATGGTGTTTCATCAGCAATAGAAACCTCAGACCCTGGTACAGAGCAGGAATAGTCTGGGGCTACTGTGGCAGATATCACATCCTGTGTACACCAAATTCCTCTATTGGCCAACCACTGTGGGCTGCTGTGGCTCCACATCTCCCTGCCAAGTGTGCCGGTGAGGAAATGCTTGACTCTCTCCAGGCTTCAAGACTGAACAAAATTACCCCCCTCTGGGATGCCTATCTTAAAACCATGGGTGACACATCAAGAGTCTGGTCAAAATTTAAATCCTCCAAGAAGATGGGCCTCTGCAGCGTGGAAATAGGTGGCAAAACATGAAAGAGCCCTCAGTACAGGCCCACACCCTCCTCCTGTCTAGGGCTTCCATGGCTTTCTGGACAGTGGCCCCAGCATCCTGTTTTGTCAGGGCTGAAAGTATAATGGGTAGGGGATGGATAAGGAAAACCCCACAACCTCTAGCATTCTCACAAAGCAAAGCACTGACTATGGTGGGACCCACCAGCCAAAGCAGAGGACCAGGTAGTTCTCTTCCTGCTAGACAAGAGCGTGAAGGCTCTTGCCTCCACCTGATAATGTGTGTAATTCTGGCAGGGTCCAATGTCCAGAGAAAGCCAACTTCCTGGCTTCCAGAGACAGCCAGGGGGTAAACCTGACTCTGGTCAGCAGCTTGTTTCCCCAGAATTTCCCTTCCATGGTTCCTCGGATGCTGGGCTCTCAGAGGCAGAGGCTAAGCCGTTGGTAAGTGTCCAATGCAAGTCTTGCTGGACACAAAGAAGGCGGAGGGCACCACATGTGGAGCCAGAGTGCCTGAGAGATCCACTTTGGGGATTTCCGCTACCAAGCCTCACTGAGCTCACCCATCAAACTTATCTCACTATCCAATGGGGTTTTTTGAGCATCGGGTGATGAATATTTTACACTTGCACACATCTGAAATATAGTGGGTACTGGCAAAGCCCCCTTGCCTCCTGGAAAGCCTGTGTGGTATTTGGCATCCACACACATGCTCTCTTGCTTCTGGGTCGTCTGTTCTCATTCATCCTTCAGCAACTGCTTCTCAATGATGAAACTAAGTGTAATCCTTTGAACCCCTTTTAAAACCTGCTTTGATTTCCTCTAAGACTACAATCAATTAAACATTCCATCTTTGGGGGAGGGGAGGGCCACACCCCACCCAGGAATGGAGGAAGAGAGACAAATAACAGCCAAAACATTCACAACAGGAGATAGAAGGGGAAGTTGAAATCAAACTGAAAGCAATTCTGGATCCTGATCTCTAAGTCAGAGGTAACTAGGAAGACGCCTCAATAGAGGAGGTGCATAATAGAAGACGCTAAAAGGTGTGGACCTGACGCCTCTCCATCAAGGCTGCTTGGGCTTGCTTCTTACTGTATAAATAAGGGGTCCTACTCCTCCATCAAGGTCTCCTTACTTTCCTCCAACCTGATCCCTGTCAGCCCCAGGAAAGTTAGGGAGGAGGAAGGGGTTCTGTTCTCAGGGGCTCCCTTCTCCTGCCTGCCTTGTACCCCCCCAAGTCTACTTAGTCCCTCCTCATTTGTTTCCCACTGCAAGAAAGGGAAATACCGGATGTCTGGAGTTTCCTTGAAAGCTGCATACTTACTCTGGGACTCACCCCTGCTCTGCTGGTCTTCTTGGGCCAAGCCTGGGGAAAACCCAGCATAAGGAAATAGGAAGCACCCAAAATTCCCTGCTCCGTTACTTCTAGTTCCAGCTGATCATGACAAATCTCAGAAGAGACACAAAAATGCATAGCTCCTAGAGACTAGCTAGAAAACACTGGAACATCCCTGGGGAAAAGACTGTGAAGACTTCAGGGACAGCCACAAATGGTATTTACTTTCAGCAAAAACAAAGAGTTGGAGGGTTTGGTTTTGTTTTTTTGTTTGTTTTGTTAACTTTTTTTTTTTTTTTTCTTGCAGAATCACCTCCCAACAAGTTTCCTAAGCTGAACCTATCTCTGAATATAGACACTCCAGGCCCCGTGCTCCAGCCATGGGATGGAGACTCCTGGAGAGCTGAATCTAAGCCCTCCCCTGGGGGGACATGAAGTGCCTTTCTGGGTACCACGTGCTGATTCTCAGCATGCTTCTGTGGCCCAGATACAGCTGCCACCAAGGCCGCCCTGACATCTGTCGATGGACCTAGTGGACAGGGGAGCAGAGATGGGAAATGGGAAGAAACAAAAGCTCAGGTGTTGAGAAGGGAGAGAGTTAGCACTGCTCTTCAGCCTGAGCTCCCAATGGGATCCCCTTCACCAATCAACAAGTCTGCCCTGAAGCTAGGACAAAGCTGCAACACAGGGCACAAGTCCCATGACCAGACATCAGTAGAACAGTGTTTGGGACAGCCCAGCCAGCCTTTCACATGCCTCCACTGGTAGCCAACGGGCACAGCTGTAGTCAACAGGGCACTGCTACCAAAGGGTGAGTGCTCAAGAGGCAGGAGGCATCAGCCCCTCCTACCTTGGCTCCTTGGGAGCCATAGTCAGCCCTGCTGCAGTAGCAGCTCCCAGACAATGAGAGCTATTTTCAGCCAGTGCTTTAACACGAGCCAGCTGGCCAGTGTACTGGGCAGGAGTCCTCCTCCACCCAGCCCGCCCAGACAGCAGGCTGCCTGGCCAGCCCCACCCGACCCATGCTGCTGCCACCTCTGCATCACTGTTTATCTCACTGTTTCAGCACAACCCCTCCCAACACCCCCAAAACTGCAATCCTGTCAAAAGGGAACAAACAGATCAGAGCTAACATCAGAAAATCCAGACATAGGAAACACAGCAGCCCCTTCAAACACCCACACTTTTCCCCAGGCCCATGACTGGCTGGGGTAGTGCAGGAGTGGATGGAAATGAAGACTTCACTCACCAACCCAGAATCCAGTCTTCACTGCCAAGCCTGGGAAACAGAGCTCAAGACCGCTCCTCTCCCCCCACTTTCTCTCTCCTTTAGAGATTGAGTTCAGAGATCGAGTCTGAGTAGTGGACAAAAAGATTCTGGACAAGAGCTATTGCACTCCAAAAAGAGAATCATAGGAAGGGCCAATGCAGGCTCTCAACGCACTGATGGAGCAGGGCAAACAATCCAGCTAGCTCCCTGACTGGCAGTGTCCTAAAACAGTATGCAGGCGGGCCATAGCCACCTCCCTGGACCCTAAGACTCCAGCCTTTTTCTGCCAAATTCCATAAGCTCACAGAGCAGCAACCCCCATCCACTCCTTCACTCCCTTAGAAAGGAGGACATACACAGCTCTCCCATATAGTTTTCTCAAGGCCTGGGCTACTATTAGACATAAAGAGAAGTTGCTGGGGTGCCTCAAGGCATCAGAAAAGTGGGTGTGCTTTTCTTTGACTTAAGTGTCTGCAGTGGCTTAAGTCTGCCTTTCTGGATTTGTCTTAATTGAAGCCATCACTTTGGGAGCAAGCTGCCAGCACAGAACTGTGTCTGGAGAATGCACTCCTGTGGCCACTGACGACTCTATAACCAGAAACAACTTGCTGAGCAGTTATGGGCCAAGTCCCTAAGCAGCCTGGAGGAAAAAGAAATGGATTCACCAGATGTCTCCAGCTAAGCTCTGCTATTCACACCAGGCCAACCAGATGAAGAGTCCTAGAAGGCCAACACAGCTCAAACAGAGAGGACTTTTTCTAACAATTTCACCCCTGAGGCATCTTCGTCGCCTTGGAGGATTTCTCTATTAGATCTGAGAAGGCTATGAGAAGGCTAAGGAAAAATGACCGTGTCCCCAGTACCAGGAAAGCCCAGGTTCTACCCTCTGCTGCACTACTTCTCTTACAGTAATATCAGGTAACTTCTCCAGATGGCTTGGGCCCAGCTCCTGGTTGAGGACACCCTTAAGACTACCAATTGAGGGATACCCAATTTCAGACAAAACTGCTGATGTCATTTTCCAATTGAACCATTGGCCCTAGCAAAAAACCACCACCACAGCAACTTGATCCAGCTGCTGGCTCCTCAGCCCCTCCTCGTGGTTAACCAGACCCACTCACTCCCCAGTTATGCAGAATGGAAACTATTCCAATAGAGGTGACAGGTTTTCCAAAGCCAAGGAGTCTTGGGCACAGCTTGCCACTCTCCAACCAGGGTCCTCCCTCTTTCCCTGGGAGCCCCAAGAGGCAAGCACCACTACTCAGGCAACTCATAATTTCTGGGGTCACATCTTTCACTCCTCACACCACAGCAGCTCTCACTGGGAGAAAAGAAGTCTCCCTTTCAAGGCCTTTGACCTAACCCTTCCCTTGCTCTTTCGCTGTCACTACACGGATGCTCTTTCTATTCACTTCAGCCCTCAGGGGCAACTGATCTTCTCCTGAAGTAACTACTTCCAGCACTTCCTTCCCTCTTCCCCGGGAATAGGAATGAAACTTTCAAACACCCAGACACATAAAGTGAATCATGTTTTTTCCTGATTCAGAAATACCCTGGTTTCTTATCATTTACAAAACAGAAGTCCTTGGCCGGTTGCTCCTCACATCTAACCAGAATGCATTCAGGAGCTAAGCTCTCCAAGCTAGCCTCAGCATCTCTGTCCTCTCTTGGAACTAGCCCTCTCACTATTTCTTGGCCTCCTACCCATTATCAAAATTCAACAGCTGTCACAAATAATACTCCCAAATAATTTCATGTAAGAATGACACAGCAAATACCCACTTGCTATCCCCTAGCTTCTTGTCTTCCTTAGAAATGTTTAGCATCCTTTTCTCTATAGCTTTCTCTTTCATTTAGGTATGGCTATGTGACCATATGGAATGTAAACAGTTGTGTGATTCTCTGAGAAGAATCACGGATGGGATGAAGCAGATATTCCTTTTCTCAGTTCTGTTTGCAGCTGATTAGAACACAAACACAATGGCTGAACTCTGGCAGTTAATTTGAACCAAGAGGTGACTTTGGAATTGAAGCGTATACAGTAAAACAAAAGAAAAGTCCCTGGCTCTGGGGATGCAATGCTGTAGTAGAGCACTTGCCTAGCATGCACAAAGCTCTAGGTACAAACCTAGGACTGGAAAGAAAATCAAAAAGCAGCAGCTGCTATTGTCACTAGGCATGGTGACACACATTTGTAATTCCAGCTACTTGGAAGAATGAGGCAGGAGGATTGAGAATTCAAGGCCAGTCAGGGCAATTCAGCAAGACTATCTCGAAGAAGGAAGGAAGGAATGGGCTGGGAGGGAGGACAGGAAAGAAATATCCCCTTGTTACCCCTTGTTACCAATGCCATGATGTGCTTTCTTGTTTCCTCTTCATCTATTCACAACTAGGACAGGAATTCCTAAAAGCAAAAATCACACTTCTCTTTTGAATAATGTTGGTGCTTAATAAACGACTGACTGATGTCTAGCCTTCTACCAGGTCCCTTGTGATGGTTCTGTTCCATTCCCCCAGTTATTTGTGGATAGAAAGTATTCTCTTGATATCTTACCACTGTCCTTGGAACTTTTGAGTACTCACCTATACTCTGCCTTTTATGTTATAACTCAACTTTCTTTTTAGGCTACTTTTCCCTCAGTGAACTCCTGGGTCTCATTCAGAGTCTCAGGTCAAGTCATCATCAAAGCCAATATTCCCTTTCCTTTCCTTCTCTTTAACCAGATTCACCCTTTTTATAGCCTGCTAGGCAATGGCTTTTGAGAACAAGAGTCACCACCAACTCAATAAAGACTGAGCAAATTTAATTTCTCCATGCATATACTACTCCTCTTCCTCCTGCCATTATGTCTCCTTCTCCATGACACCTCAGCCTCACCCCTCCTCCAACTCATAGCAGCCTCACTCCTCCCGCCTTTTCTAACAAATCTTCCCTGAGTGAAAGGTTCCCCAACAGAGTGTCCACACATTTATTAACCCTTTTTAAATGTGGTCATAGAGTTGTGACTTATGACTAATGTTCCTTCACCCTTTCTTGGGCATTCAATAAACATCCTTATGGTGGATCTCAGTGACACGCCTGGAAACAGAATGGAGTGGTCCTGGCTCCATCACTTATTACGTGTGTATCCTTAGGAAAGGATTTCATGTCTGTGAGACCCGATCTCCTCAAGTGTGAAATGGAGATCAGAATAATGCCTACCTAGCAGAGTTGCTATGGGGACTGAGGAAGTTAAGTTAGCATACGTAAACTCACATCATATTACATCAGAACCCACACAGAAAATGTTACACATAATACAAACTTTGCTCAGGCTTTTTATTCCCACACTTAGTTATGGAACTAAACTAGAATCTGGGAATAGGAAATAAACGAGGAGTGATTACTATCTTTGGAAGGCTTATATCCTAAGGCAAGGTCAACCAGAAAGCTAGGGTGAGCCATGGCTGAGGAAAAGAGGCAGAGGTTGCCCAAGAGGTCCCAGGACAATAGCATCTCATTAGATGAGGAAGGAAGCAAGCAAGCAGGGATTACTGGAAGAAAAGTTTCAGGGTCTTGTACTAAACATCAAGCAGGAGAGGGGACGGCAAAGCAGCAGGGAACATGGTCATACTCTAGATCGGGGCATGGTATTGGCAGATCTAGCACAAAAACCTCATTTACAAGACCAGGAGTCTGCAAATGATTTTATCTAATAGTGTGCACTAGGCAATTATTAGGGGCAGAAAACAGTACAATAACAAAGGGGCCTATGAAGCCAGGCAGTGGTGGTGCACGCCTTTAATCCCAGCACTCAGGAGGCAGAGGTAAGCGGATCTCTGTGAGTTCCAGGCCAGCCTGGTCTACAGAGCTAGTTCCAGGGCAGCCAGGGCTACATGGAGAAATCCTGTCTCCAAAACAAAACAAAAAACACAAAGGAGCCTATGAACTACTAAGTAAGCAAGCAGAAACGAGTAGGATGATACTACTATTTAAATTACAATAATAAAGATGACCAAAGCTAATATTTATTGAAAAAACTGTCATGAGCACTCTATGGATTACCTTACCTAATTGTTACAACACCTCTGTAAAATAGGGACTATTGCCTTTGCTTTACAGGTAAGGCTAGGAAAGGCTGAGGAATGTATGTGAAAGTGTTGGAATTGGAGTCTAGATCTAACCCCAAATCCTGAACTTTACTCCTACATAGCACCTACTCTAAGACCAGGAAGTGCCTCAGCCCTTTTGGCTACCTTTCTAACTTGTACACCCTTCAGGGCTCACCTGGATAATTGTAATTTTCCTCATGAACCCTCCCCACACCAAGAACCCAGACCTCTGTCTACTACTCCTGAGCTCCTGCAAAGTTCATTTCCCTGTTAGCAATTAGAATCAAGCAGTTTTTTCTGGCTTAGTTTTCATTCATAATCATGAACTTTACAATCTAGCTACATAGAGAGGGCTGACTAAGCAAATGTGGAGCCCAAAAGAACTGCCCAGCAATTGAGAGGCAGAGGCAGGTTGCATCTCTGTGGGTTTGAGGCTAGCCTGGTCTACAAAGGGAGTCCTCAGACAACAGGGGCTACAAAATATAGACCCTGTGTCAAAAATAAATAAATAAATAAATAAATAAATAATAAATAATAAATAAATAAATAAATAAAACAAAACTACACACACACACAACAAAAATGCTATAGGGAGAGCAAAAGCATCAGAAGGCACCTAAAGGAGATATGGTTTCGGGTTTCTCTCCTGAGCTATGAAAAAAAAGGTCTGCTGGTTAAGTCAAAAGTATAAAGTGGTCCAGTGTCAGCAATAGTTCTCTTCTTGCTGATCTTGCTGCACAAGGACCCAAACAAAGTACTACATGGCCTCCATGAGGCTTGAAGTTTCCTTCACCTTCCAAGAGATCACAGGCTTTGCCATTAAACTACTCAGTCTTAGCAGGGGGTGGGATGAAAATTGAAAACATGCATTATCCAGAATTTTCCATGAACAACATGCCAGAGCCGGGACGATTCCAAATAAAATTCTCAACCTCAAATTTCTCCCTGTAAAAAGACTTAAAGCCAGTGCCACTATAGAGTGTGAGATCACCACCCTGGCACATAAATCCTGGAATAATTCTGCAAAAAGAGAAACCCTTGTAACCAAGTCCTTTCTGTTATTCAATGTTCAGAACATAACAGTTTTCTCCGTCCCTGGGACTTTGTCGGCAAACAGCTCAAAGGAGACACTGCCCAAGGACTTGCCATCTATAGTGATGTCAAAGAACACTGTAGAGTTGAACAGACGACAGCAAGAAGCCAGGTGACAACATCCAGAGTCTCAGACTTCTTTTTAACAGCTGTAAGTGTCTTCTACACCCACATTGTGCTGGGGGCAGACCTGGTCATGTTGTTTTAGTGTGTGTGTGTGTGTGTGTGTGTGTGTGTGTGTGTGTGTGTGTGTGTAAATTACAGTCAGTTCTCTCCTACCATGTGTGTTCCAGAGATCAAATACAGGTCATTTACCCACAGAGCCATCTCACTAGCCCAGAAAAATCTGTTTTGCCTTGTAAATACTCTTGTATATTTATAGACAGAGGCAGCTACAGTTTATAAATATCTACTCTGGGTCAGGCACTTTGCTAAAGCCTTTTAATTATCAGGTTTCATAGAAAAAATACTTTTTCCTCAGTTATTCACTGTTTACCTTTTGCATGATTTCCTCAACTAGACTGTACACTCCATGTGGGTATGGCATAGAAACACACGTGTTCCTAGGCAAGGATATGTGGCATTCACAGAAGAAATTTAGTAAAACTGTGGGCTGTCCAGCGAGACAGGATCAGCTGACAGACGGCAGCACTCCAGCACCCAGGGCACTTGCCTTGGCCCTGCTCTGACTTTCCAGGAGTCTCAGAATAAATCCAGGAGCTTATTATCCAACCATAAAACTTAATGAATCCCTTCCTACTTCTAAACACACGTGGGAGGGAATTCCTGTTTTATGGAATGGTAAAATGAGGCCTGGCCTAGGCACATAGCACATCAGCTGGAAAGAGGCATTCCAAGTCCTCTATCTCTCCTTGCTTTTTTTTGAATGGCTCTTAAATGAGGCTCTCTCCTCTTTAGGAGGAGCTATAATGAACTGTCTTTTTTGTTACTATTTTATTTTTTTATTCATCTTACATACCAACTACAGTTCCCCCACCACACATCTATTGTTAATCTCTGAATTTCCAAAGCTGTCACCCTTGTGCCTTCAAGGCCACAGCTTGACAGAGGTCATAGCTTCCTATATCTCAATGCCATTTTATTTTAGTTGTTTCAAACTTTATATTTCACTGGTATAATACCTCCCTGTAATTGGCCCAATAAGAGTTCCTTTCTTACGATCTAAAGAGACTCCAAGGAGCTGGTGAGATAGTCCAGTGATTAAGAGCAAGACTGATCTGCCAGGGGACACAGGTTCAACTCCAGCTTCAGATAATCTGATGCCCTCATTTGGCCTCTGAAGGCACCAGGCAAGCACATGGTGCACGGACATTTAAATAGCCATACACATAAAATTCTTTAAAAATATGTATGTGGCATTTAAAAAGAATCAATAAAGAGATCCTAATAACTTTTGGCCATGTGTGGTGACATAATCCTAGTACTGGGGGGGCAGAGGCAGGTGGGTCTGTTTTAAGTTGGAGGCCTGGTATACATAGCAAGTTCCTGGCCAACCAGGGTTATACAGTGAGACCTTTTAACTCAGGACCAAAGATTAAAAGGGAAACATTACTAAGCATTTCATATGCTAGGTGCTTGTCTCAAATTATCTCATTTACTGCCCTCAGCGACCCCAGTAGGTAAATGCTCCTCCACCTGTAACCCAGTAAGGAAAAGAACTAGAGATAAATTGGCTCAAGGTCATTTAGAGAGTACTAGAACTAGCCAGGTGGGCAAGGTGGTGCATGCTTTAATTCCAGCACTCCAGAGGAGGAGGGAGAAGCAGAGGCAGGCAATCTCTAGGAGTTCAAGCCCAGCCTGGTCTACAAAGAGAGTTCCAGGTCAGCCAGGGCCATTACACAGAGAAACCTTGTCTCAAAAAACTGGGAGAAAAAAAAGTACCAGAACCCAGATTTAAGTCCATACATGTAGTCTGCGGCATACACACTTCTCTACCACGTCCTGCCATCAGCTTTTATGAAAGGGGGGGGGGGACTCCATTTCTACCAAGAAGGTCCAACTACATTTGTTTGACAGCTTTGATCATTAAATGATGCCTCTTTGCGTAGCAGGATCCAGTGGAATCAGCTGACCAAGGTGTGCATAAATAAATACACCTGCAGTTTGAAGCTTCTCAGAGAGTTACTATGCACAAGAAAGAAGAGAAACTGTCCTCTTAGACACAACATGGTCTTACAGCTCAGTAACATCCTAAACTTTACAAAATACTTCAGATAACAACATACAAAAACCTTTAATCCTAGCCCTTAAAAGGCAGAAGCAAGCAGATTTTTGTGAGTTCAAGGCCAGCCTGGTCTACATAGCGAGCTCCAAGCCAGCCAAGAACTCACTGTGAGCCTTTGTCTGAAAAGAAAAAAAAATCAGACAAACAAAAAAATAGCTTAGGATTTGGAAGCAAAGGGTGATTCAGATCTGAGTCTTGGTCAGGAGACATTGACTAAGATTATGAATCTGGGTCATAGTGTTCTAAAATATTTGTCATGAGTTCCTAGAAAAGTTATCAGAGTTTTCTAAGCCTCAGTTTCCCCATCTGTAAAACAGGAAGACAACTATCTCTTCATCAAGATGCTTTAAAGCAGATGCACATGTAGCTGAACAGCTGATAAAGGACCCAAGGGGCCACCCTGCAGGTTGAGAGCAGCTACACACATGCTTCCCAGGAGTTGACCACAGGCAGGATCAGAGCTCAGGAGGCAGCACAGAAGCACTGACCAGACTGTCTTGCTATCACAATGGCTTCAGGAATCTGGGGCAATTCACAAAACTTGTGGGGCCACTGTTTGGTTACCTGTACAGATTATGGGAAGATGTTGCCAGATTATTTCCAGCATTCTTGGTTTACCGCTAATCCCTCACTTTCCCGGCTGCCTCTGTCTTCTTCTGGTTTAACTTGTGGTCTGCAAACCTGAGGACTCATTCAACCATAAATCATTTTTTTCACCCTCCTCACTATCTCAACAATTATTTGTTCCCAGGACATTATGTAAATCCTCTCAATGTCCCTCCTTGTTCCTACAGGGCTAGGCTATGGGAATATAAAGGCCTCATGTTTTTACTTGACCAATTACAAAATATAGTTCTGTCTCCAATATCTCTTCTGAGCTCCATCGATAAATCTCCAGCTTGCCAGTATATTTATCTTGTTCCCAAATTCCCACTGGTCTCCAAGCTTCCACTGTCAAACCTAATCAGTCTTGAAAATTGATCAGGAGACATTGACTAGGATTATGAATCTGGGTCATATTGTTTTAAAATATTTGTCATGAGTTCCTAGAAAAGTTATCAGAGTTTTCTAAGCCTCAGTTTCCCCATCTGTAAAACAGGAAGACAACTACATCTTCATCAAGATGCTTTAAATCTGTCCTCTGGTCTCTACTGTTCCTCCCACTATAATCATATACTATTCAACTACTCCTCCTAGCTGATTTCTTCCTATGAGACACAGGGACTGACTGACCTACACACAACTCAAAATCTCACCATGACACTCTCTTGGAAGTGCAGTTCCTTCTATGTGGCATCCAAGGCCTGCTGGCCAGTGTGGCTTCACTTCCCACTCCTCTCAGCTTGACTACACAACAGCAGTGAGCTGCTCTGGAAAGCTTCTCAGTGCACATCACACTCAGCCCCCTTACATGTCTATGACCACACTGTTCTCTCTATCGGGAGTGTTTTCTCTCTCCTACTCTGTCCAAATCCCATTATCCCATTGGCCAGGAGGGATTTTCTCCTGCAGGCAGCACTCATTCCCCAAGCCTATACCCATGCTTCCACCTGATCTACACCAGAGCCTCACCTAACTATATAATGTAATTATATGTTCAGTGACTCTGCCTCCCCCTCCAGACTGAACTCCTGGGGGCAGACACTGTCTTAGTCATCTTTAGTTCTCTGGCAATTAACATAGTCCTAAACCCTCAATAAATGCCTGCTGAGCGAATGAATGCTACACTATACCTGCTGAGCCTTTGATGTGCCCCTATCCTTGACTCTAGGCAGGGTAGATGACACACTGGCCATCTTCACTACACTGCCTCAGAGTCACTGCAGGAAACTGAAGGGAATCTTCATTAGCCTTGCTACAAAAAAAGGGCAGAAGGAGCAAGCTCTGTGCCTCTAAGATACCAGAAGCAGCTGGCAACACCAAGGCTGTTATGGCTTCACCATGACATCTCCCTGAGTATCTGGAACAACAAGTACTAGACAGCTTTTTCTTTCTTTTCTTTCTTTCTTTTCTTTTTTTTTTTTTTTTTTTTTTTTTTTTAATTCTTGAATCAACTAAGAGGCCAAATGCCTCCTCATACTCTTCAGCTGATCATGCCTCAAGCCCAAATGTTATGTTCACAACTTCTAACATGGATGTTACAGAAATGACAGGGAAATGTTTTGGGAACATACCAGAACCTATTGCTCTATAAACGTACGGAGATTCTTAATCCCTTAGTCACCTACCATGCTAGCAGTAATTAAAAAGCCCGAAGGAAGCAATTAGGAGCTGCTATTGGACTATTAATGTAAAACTCATACCAGATGCACCCAAATAAAACATGCAGATAGATGTGAGCTCTTCTCAGAGAACAGGGGCCACCAAGTCCTGCCTGCCAAGGACCTGGGTATATGAGTGTGGTATGCAGCTCATATTCCCAGGTGGCAAGTAAAAACAAAATAATCACAAGCACAAACAAGAAGTCTGTCCACAGTGAAGGGACTCTTTCCTAGTTATGTATCTTCTGGCCCACCCATTCTACAATGTCATCCACAAGGTTTGCTCTGAGGAGAAAGGGCTGTGGAATCTCCAGCCCACCGAATGAACCCACACAACAACCCAGAGTTAAATACAGGCCAGTGATGGCTGTCCTGGCCTTAGTAAAAGCACTGAAGTCCAGAATAGTCTAACAATCAGAATCTTCCATGGCTGCACCAGAAAACAAAATTCACTAAAGGGCAGGCTGACAGGAACCCAGGGAGGTTCCTGTCCTTGTCCCCAGGAGTCTCTAAAGCCATGATTAGTCTAACATCAGATGGCAAAGCAAAGTGACAAACATGTGGATAGTTTAGTGATTCTGCAACTTAGAGGTACAGAGAATATAATCTCTACTCATGAACAGTAATTCATGCTTTTCTATTTTTAGATTGTTTTTATGTGTATGTTTTGTTCACACATACACATATGTACTACATGTGTACCCTGTATTCAGAGAGGTCAGAAGAGGGTATCAAATCCCCTGGAAGTGGATTTACAGATGTTCATGAGTCACTACGTGAGTATTGGGAATTGAACTCAGGTCCTGTGCAAGAGCAACAAATGTTCTTAACTACTAAGTCATCTACCCAGTTCCAATAACTCATTTCTTGAACATTTTCTTTTGGCTTCCTAATACAAGACCCTTGATTCAAAAGGTTAATGCCTTTAGAACATTCCTCCTTAGATTAGGGATGTGAATTGGTTGATAGAGTGCCTGCCTAACATGAGGTCCTGGGTTTGAGCCTCAGAACTGCATAAACTGGGCTTGGTGGAGGATGCCTGTAATCCAGTATTTAGAAGGTGGAAGCAGAAAGATCAGAAACTCAAGTTCATCCTTGCCTACCTAGGGAGTCTGAGGTCAACCGGAGACATATGACTCAATTTTTTTTCTCTTAATATTTATTTAGCACCCCACAATGCCAGATACTACCTTGGATCCTTTACACATGTCATTTAGCCCTTATGAAACCCCTAGATAGGAAAAAAAGTTGAAATTCAAGAAAGATGAGAAGTGGCCCAAAGTCACAGAGCTAATAAATAGCAGCATTGCAGAGGTAGGCAGATTACTTCTGAGTTCAAGGCCAGCGTGGTCTACAAAGCAAGTTCCAGAACAGTCAGAGCTGTTACACAGAAGAACCCTGCCCTGAAAAGCAAAATTAAATAAATAAATGAATAAAATCCCTCACCTTAGCTCTTATAAAAGTATACCCAGATACAGGGAGGCGGCACCCCTGTGACCCCTACAGTCGTCTCCCAAGTCCAACTTCACACTCCTCCTCTGTCCAGAACAGTCCTTTGGGAATCCTGAGAATCAGCCTTGAGAAGTCCTGAGAAGACAGCAGTCTATTTACAGTTAATCAGCACCTGCACACCCTGCAGACAGTTTTGACATCTGCAGCCAGGATGAAACAATCACAGGCTCTGACTGAGGCCCACCTGGGACCAAGAACCAGCTGGGCCCCAGAGGGACACTGCCTCTCACCTCCACCCATGCTGACTGTGCTATCACAGGAAGCCTCTTCCACAGACACTTTCAGGTGCTGGGGATCTAGAATCTACAGAAGTAGTCTGTCACTTTTCACCTTATTCCTATACTTTAATAACAGAAAATACTTGACCATCTTACCTAAATTATCATGCCTGTTACTCTTCTTTTCCTATGTGGCACTAAATATTATTTTATGTTTGTACATTTATTTATTGTCCTCTTCAACAACTATGTGAATTCTGAGGCCAGTGTCTTTGTCTCTCTTCTTCACTGATATCACTAATGCCTAAAATACAAAAGGCAATTAATATTGTTGAACAAAGAAATGAATGGAAGGATGTTAATGCAATCAAACAGAAGAAACAAACGTGAAAACACTAAACTGAATGTTTACTTCCTAGGGAACCAGATCAAGCCTATCGCTGCACCCCAAGATCCCCTCCAAATCCCTCCCTAGGGTCCCCACAACCCAGCACCAGGGGCAAGCCCTTGATGGGCCTACAGCAGGTACTAAAGCAGAACCTGGAGCTACGCCTGGGGAGGAGACTTGCTTCCCGGTAAGTACAGCCCAGGCAAATTAAAAGCTCCCTCTTAACTGAATCTACTCAGCTTTAGTTATAGGTCGCACTTTTTATTTTTGTAACCGGCCAACCCACCAAATTATAGGTCCAGGCCATGGATAGGCACGCCAAACACGGGGCCAGCCTAGCAGAGACACTGCCCTTTTTGGCCTGAGGGTTAGTTAATACAGCAGTTGAGGGCTGAGCACCAGTCAAACCTGAAATGATGGATAAAGAAGGCCATCCCTCTCCTGCACAGCCTACAGGAAGAGGATCCTGATCCTCAGGCAGGCGCCTGACCTGATCAGAACTCTCCCCAACAGCCACGGTGAACTTAACACTATGAATCAGGGTGGGGTTTTACCATGCCTGAAAACTATCCCAACTGTTTGCAAACTTCTTACTAAGACTGGCTAGATCCCACATGGTCTGGGTCCTGCTCACCACCAATGGCTTCTCAGACCTCTTTGGGATCCTCATCAACCAATCTGTTCTCTCAGTTCCCTAAATGTTCAGTTGTTTCTGGTCTCCTGAAATTTCATTATTCCAAGAAAGCTCCTACAACACACCTCAGAAGTTAGAGTACAGCTGTGATGATGGATGAAGAAGAGTTAGGTCCTGCAGGACTCAAGCAAGGTAACCACCAGGCTCATTAAAACTGACCAACTACAGAGTGGCAATCAACAGAGGGAAGGTGAATGGAGCAGTGGTACTAGGTACCTAGCTTTAGTGATGATCTAGGAAAGGGTACTATCTCACCCCTACCTCCCAAAATATAGCACGCACACCACTTCTGCTCCTGTCTCTCTTCTGACCTACCCTAGTCATGTCTGACTTCCTATACCAGGTCTCACAGATAACCTGAGAATACATACTTGGCTTAATGCTCCAGCTCAAAATAAATACTCATTTTGTCTCTCCAACTCAGGTAGCATCATCTCTATCTTTGGTATACTCCAGAGTACTTAGAAGAGTGCCATGCGTACAGAAATGAAAGAGTAGCTCTGAGACCTGCCATTCTATATGAGGCCTGTCCTTGGCTCTTAGTCTATTCTTTGCCTCCCAAAGACATAATCCTCTTTCTGTTTTCGTTTGGGTTTTGTGAGTTTCTGTTTTCGTTTGGGTTTGTGAGACAAGATTTTGCTATGTATTCTAGCCTGAGCTGAAATTCACTATATAGCCCAAGCTGGTTCCAGACTCACTATGGATCCCCAGGATGACCCTGACCTGATCCTCCAGCCTCTAAGCCACCCAACTGCATTTGCCACCAGAGTCAAACTGGCTCCTATCTTATATGGTGGACTTTTGAGGCAGTGTGGTGGTCTGAGGCTGTAATCCCAGCACGCAGGAGACTGAGGCACAAGTTAAGACACCTGTATG
Source organism: Cricetiscus sungorus (assembly GCA_030556225.1). Taxonomy (NCBI): domain Eukaryota; kingdom Metazoa; phylum Chordata; class Mammalia; order Rodentia; family Cricetidae; genus Cricetiscus; species Cricetiscus sungorus. The sequence goes on along the minus strand of JANBXA010000031.1, from coordinate 4,176,936 downwards.
GGCTAGTGAGTTCCAGGCTAGTCTGAAGTTGCAGTGCAATAACATGTTTCAAAACAAACTGAATACAACAATGTCTTTGGAGTCAGAATGCTTGGATTCAAATCCTAACTACTTATTATTGTTTAATCCCGAACCATTTAACCTTCCTAGACCTCAGTTTTCTCATCTACAAAACAGAAATAACTGCTTCAGGCTGAGGTTGTAGCTTAGTGGTAGATCATGTGTCTAGCATGCTTGAGACCCCTTCATCCAGCTTTAGCATGTCTAAAAGCAAGCAAAAAAAACAAAACAAACAAAAAAAACAAAACAAAAAAACAGAAACATAATCCTGCTTTATATAGTCATGATAAAGAAATGAGATGGTTTGTGCCAAGTGACTGCTTCATCCAGTAAATGTTATCAAGTACTATTTGCAAGTCCCCTTAGTAGAAGATCACTAGATGTAATTTGTTCCTTTTCCCAATGTGACTACATTCATTATATCTTCCTTTTTTTTTTTTTTTTTTTCTTTCTGTTTTTGTTTGTGCTTTTTGAGACAAGGTTTCTCTGTGCAGCTTCGGAACCTGTCCTAGAACTTGCTCTACAGACCATGGTAGCCTTGAACTCACACAGATCCACCAGCCTCTTCCTCCCAAGTGCTGGGATTAAAGGCACGTGCCACCACTGCCTGGCCTGTTTTCATTATTTGAAAACACTGTTAGTTATCCTTTTCCTAAGAGACAAGAATGTAGAGAAAATTATTTCCATGGGGGCAGGTTAGGGGGTGGGGGGTGATCTGACAACTCTGAGACATTCAGGTTCAGAAAAGTCCAGAGAGCAGGCTTCTTTCCTTTGCTGATGCCACCGCAACTCTGCCAAGGCAGGTGGTGCAAGTTTAACTAGACTTGAAATGAAAAGAGACTAAAAATATACAACCTGCCTCTGTCTGAGGAACCAGGATGCCTCCACTCAACAATCTAAAACGAAGCCTCAGGGTGCAAGGCATCTCTCTACTGTTGAGAACTAGTACTCAGGTCCCCACAGGACATGTGACAGGTAGGACCTGGCTACCAATCTCACTGGTGTCCTTTCTTTCTCCTGTTCATCTTTTGGCTTGCAGTAAAGTAAGAGAAACTTTTTAATATTACCATTCAAAATTAAGGTTCCCCCATCCCAATATATTTTATTATTCCATTTCCCTTAAAAGAACAATACATAGTATAAAAATGTATGTTTTTGGAAACTTCAATCTACCCTGATGTTTACAGTCTTATTCAACCCCAACCTGCTCATTCCCCTCCAGCTGTCAACACACTTTTGTAGTGACTCTTCTAGGTCTAGCAGTACTACGTGGTCTACTATAAAACATTATGGTCTGAACCACCCCAGCAGATTATTATTTTTGTGCATACACACACTCCTATCTTGGAGATTCCCATCAGCCACAGACATTAAATTATTATCTACCTATAACAGGTATTTAGCTGTACAATGATAAGCGGATGTAATGTCCCCACCCTCAGGGAGTCGGTAATGTAGGAAGAAAGATAAATAAGCAATTAAATAATTTCAAAATGAAAACTAACACAAAGGAGTGAACAGGATTCTAAGACGGGAAATAACGAGCAAGGCTGGCTTTTGAGAGGTAGGCGGCAACTTAGAAGCTGGAGTTATAAACTAAAATGAGTCATTTAAAGATTCAGGCAAAAGGCACACTAGCCAGGTGTAGCTCGTGCAAAGGCCCTAATGTAGAAAGGATGTTCTGAGTGAAAGACCAATATTTTCAATTTGGTTCCTTTGTGGAGAGAGACAAGAGGAAAATGGTTGCCTGCCAGTAATACTAGACCGATACTGACTTGGATGGAAACAGTGGCAGTAGAGAAAAGAAAAAAAAACATGAAAATAATGCATAGTTTTGGAGATGGAACCAGTGGGTATTAATATACATTGTGTACTGAGAAAGAAAGAGAAAATTTTAAAATAGCTCATAGGTTGGGCAGGTAGGTAAATGAAAATATTCAAGTTGTCCCTTTTTTTTTTTTTAAATACCTTTATTGGCTCTTTCTTCTTAAACTTTATTTTGTGTGCATTAGTGTGAAAGCGTCAGGTCCCCTGGAACTGGAGTTACAGACAGTTGTGAGCTGCCATGTGGGTGCTGGGAATTGAACCTAGGACTTCTGGAAGAGCAGCCAGTGCTTTTAACCACTGAGCCATCTTTCCACTGAGCCATCTCCAGCTCCCCTACTCTTTTTTAAACATTAAGCAATATCACTGAGTATCCTCGACATAGACCTTTGTGCACACATGTAATCAATTCTGGAGAAACACTTCTCCAGATGGTCCAGTTAAAAGAAAAATGCCTTTTTGGCTGGGCCTTTGATTCCAACACTTGAAAAGCAGAGGCAGGCAGATCTCTGAGTTTGAGGCCAGCGTGGTCTACAGAGTTAAGTTCCAAAGACAGCCAAGACTACACAAAGAAACCCTGTCTCAAAAACAAACAAAAGAACAAACATGCATTTTAAACTGAAAGAACCCTAAGAAAGTGTCATCCAAAAGTTAGGTATAGTGGTGCATGCCTGAGTCACCCCAGCAACGAAGGCTGAGGTGGGAGGGTAGCCCAGGAGTGCAAAGACAGCCTGGCTTACATACTTAGGCCAGGCATGGCTACATAGCAAGACTACTTCAAAACAACCCAGCATCAAAAGCTTTCCAAAACATCTGCACCAAACTTAGTATTAACAGCCATGAAAAGTAACTAGCTTGATTTGGTGGGGCTGGTTTTTCTGTTCTGAGATAGGGTCTTACTATGTACCCCAGGCTGCCTCAAAGCTGCAGCAATCCTCCTGCCTCAGCCTTCCAAACCCTGGGATTATAGGTACAGGTGCCACCATGCCTGATATTTTATTCAAATTTTTACCAAAATTTTTCTACAGATTTGAAAACTATAAAGAAAACCAAAACCAAAGATTAACCATCATTTTACAAGCAGTTTTTCTAGCAGTAGTTCTTTTAGCACCAATTAATAAGTCAGACTAAAAAATGTCTTTAGGAAGGCCTTTCTGAGTAACTTTTAAAGGAAGACCTTTTCTGGTTAAGCACTCTAACGCTTGCCTTCACCTCCTGTAAACTACAGATATAATAACTGCCTTACACAGTTCTTGTCAAGTTAAGTGAAATCACCTGAGGAACAGTATATGCCATATATTTCCCAACAAATATGAACAACTTCTATAAGTTAAGTCCAGACCATATAGGCATTTCTGTTATTGTTTTTGGGGGTGTTTTGTTTTGTTTTTCAAGACAAGGCTTCTCTGTGTAGCTTTGGAGCCTACTATCATGGCACTTGCTCTGCAGACCATGCTCACCTCAAACTCACAAAGATCCACCTGCCATTCAGGCATTTCTGAAAGAAGATGGGGGCCCCTATCCAGAAATAAAACAAGTTAATATTGTCTTGAAAAAAAAAATATTTTAAACAGTCTCACTATGCAGCCCTGGCTAGTCTGGAACTCACTATGTAGACTAGGCTAGCCTCAAATTAAGACGTGTACCTGCCTCTCCGTCCCAAGGGCTAGGATAAAAGGTATGTGCCATCATTTCTGAACAAAAACTTTTTAAAATATAAATCCCATAAAGATGAGAAATTTTCTTCAAAAAAATGTTTTACAAATATCTTTAAATATTCTTATATTTGTATTGTGAGCCTAGCCTTTAACATCTGAACTATCTCTCCAGCCATATTTTAAAATAGTCTAAGCAGTAAAGAAAGGTACAATTTAGCTGGTCAGTGATGATGCATGCTATTAATCTCAGAACTCAGAAGTTTGAAGACAGCATGATCTACAGAGTAAGTTCCAAGACAGCCAGGAAGACAGAGGGAGTTGTAGGACAGCTGGGGCTACACAGAGCAACCCTGTCTTGGAAAAGAAATTGTCATCATTAATTGGACAAGAATAAAGCAGAGAGGCAACTGCTGAAGACAGATGTTCCCAGTCCTCTTACACACATGCTGGAAGTCATGTCTACTGGACACCTTGGGAAAAACACTGCCCAGAGGAAAGAGGCTGCTGCCCCTCACAGATACAGCCTCCAGTCACAGGGCAAGACTTACAAACTTTGTCCCTACTACAAGAGAGGCTACTTGTTCCCCATGACTTCTCAAAACACATACATGTAATTCCTCCCAGGATTTGAGAACTGGACCACTACCTCAAAGAGTAGACCCTCCCCCCCACTACTACCAAGATCCGTAATCAAAAGTCAAATCAGTGTCAGGGGTCTGAACGCCTCACTCTGAAAAGGGACCGACCAAACTTCAAGATGCCTTTGCTGTTGTCATTTTATCTGAATGATTAACGAGGGTTCCCTCCTACCACACACTCAGATCACTGCTTGGCATTAAGAGTCTCCTCACCCTCTATCCTTTTCTACTCTTTGACAATCAAAACCAAGACTTTCCTGGTAGATCCATAGGCTTAAAGCCCCTCCAAACACCACATATATGCAACATGCACATGAGGGAGTCCATGGGTTTTAACAGATTTTCAACAGGATCTGTTATTCAAAAAATAAGGAGGCACTACCAAATTTACTTGCAAATTCAGCTAGGCAGGGTACCACATGCTTGTATTTCCAGCACTAGAAAAGTAGAAGCCAGAGGATTAGGAGGTCTAGGCTAGCCTGAGCTACAAAAGATCCTGTCTTGCTAGGTAGTGGTGGTGCTCATCTTTAATCCCAGCACTTGGGGGACAGAGGCAGGTGGATCTCTGAGTTCAAGGCAAACCTGGTCTACAAATCAAGTTCCAGAACAGGCTCCAAAGCCCCTGTCTTGAAAAACAAACAAAACAAAAGATCCTGTCTTAACTTTATCCTAGCCATACGAAAGTATTTCTTGATTAAAAAAAAAAAAAAAAAAATCCAACTTAAAAAAAAAAAAAAGTTTATTATACACTAGTCTAATGGACTGACCAGTGGGAAGAGACAGAACGCATATGCCAAAGTCTTTGAAAAAACCAAACCAGAACCTAAATCTCCTTTAACCAAGTCCAGCAAATCTCCAACCAGCTATTTCCTCGACAGGGGGCAGGGGCACTTTTTTAATGGTTTCATGGGAAATAGGAACTACACAGAGTGACTGGTTCTCCAGTTCCCTGCAAGGAAATTGATTTAAAAACAAAACAACAGCTAAACTCTGAAGTCTAAGTAGTTCTTAAAACAGAATAACCATCTCTTAAAATAACCAAATCCCAAGCACAAGCCCAGCTCTCACTCAGAAAAGGGTTGGGTAACTGAAGGATATGACAGTCTCCATTGTGAACTGACACAGAGATGAGAAGAAAAGGAAAACGGACATGCATATCTTTCTTGTTACTGTGTACCCAATGGCAAAACTGACAGGATGCAACGCAAGCCCTGGGAAAGAGGTAATTTTAAAAAGCAGAGAAGAAATGAAGATAAGAATTAAACCCCACTGGTACAGGACAGCCTAAACCCTGCCATGTAAAAGAACTCAGCCAGTCTCTTATGATTCTCAAAGTCATTTACAATACTTTTCAGTGTCACAAAGAACCCGACAAACTGAGCCTACACCGATTAGTATGGTTCAGGATCGAAGAGACTCTGCTCCCACATGGCAAATCTTCTCTTAGGTCCTTTCCTCCCTAACACACAAATTCCCAAGCCACACCTGTGCTGTAAGGTGATAGAAGAGATAAGTGAACCTAGAAGAGAACAGGGAAAGGGGGAGAGAGGGCAGAATGAGGAAACTCTGGAGACGGAAACAGGCAGGAGAGTGGAGGGCAAGGACACCAGGAGAAATGCATCAGTCTTAGGGGATCCACTCTCCCAGGCAGAAGGAAAGCAGAGAAACTCAAGCTACCCAGTTCAGCTCCACTCTAGAATCTTCTGCTCACCCCATTTCCTCACAGACAGAGAACCTTAAAACCCTGTTCTGTCTACAATTTATTCACAGAACAAGTCCTGAAGTCTCTTGCCCAGAGAGGACAAGAGAAGGGAGGCTAAGGGACCACAGCACCTTCTCCATCCTCAAAGGAAAAAGGTCTTTCTTTTTCAAAAGTACTTCTAATCCGGAATGAGCCCCAGCCTTCCCTGCCACTGCTGCAGCTCAACTCAAAACGCAGGAGAAATGTGTCCCCGAAATGGAAGCCACATGCTGACTGCAGGCAAATAGCAATGGTGTCCTACGCGTTCACCACAGTCAGCTCGGGGCAAATACTTTGGTCTTGACCACAGGGTAAACCTTGACTAGTCTTCCCAAGAAGCCTGGAGGGAAGTCTGCGGTTTCATTTCCTCTCCACCTCAGCTTCTTTTTTCACTTCACTGAAGACCAGTTATTTCCACTGAGACCTGCTCCTGTTCTCACCAAGTGTGGCAGCCCTTCTCTCAGAGGCAGCGCGTGTGACTGCCACCCAGACTGTCCCAGCAAGTCCAGCACTGCAGGCTTCTCGTTCCAGAGAAGGCGCAGAGCACAAGGGGCAGGGAGCAATTCCAAGAACTCCTCGGTATTTTATCCTTAGGGGACAGTCATTTATGCTCTTTTATGTGTGATAAAAATTTATAATATGAAACCACAGAAAACATACATTTATTACATAGACATATGGGTACAGAATAAGTCCCTGACAAAGAACAAAAGACAAACAAAAGGTAGACAAAACACAACAAAATATTCAGAAAAATGTAGTGTGAAACAAGATTAACATTTTGTATTAATCACAGAAACAAAAGTTTCTAAAATTCAAAACCATCCAGAAGTGTCTTATAAAGAAAAAGAGGCTGGGCACTGTGGCCAGCACTCAGGAGGCAGAGGCAGGTGGACCTCCCTGAGTCAGAAGCTAGCCTGGTCTACAAAGTGAGTTCAGGGTTATGTAGAGAGGTCCTGTCTAACAAAAATATAGAGCCCTTGTCTAGAATGAAGGAGATTTTGGGTTAGATCTCAAGTACTGTGTGAGAAGAGGGATAGGAGAAGAAAGAAAGGAAGGAGGAAAGGAAGGGAGAATGAAATACTAAGTGACTAGAGTGGACAGAAAAAGTCGTTGATACAATTAACAGAAGGTCTAGATCTTGGAGATTGATATTCCTCAGTGGGTTGAGGTGCTTGCTTCAGGATCTAATGACCTGGCTTCCATACTGGAAGCCCACACAGTACAATGAGAAAACCAACCCCTGAAGGTGGCTCTCTGACCTCCACTTATACACCACAGCACAAACATGCTCACCCACACAAAATAAATGTTTAAAAAATACATAGGTGTCGCTGGGTGGTGGTGCCACACGCCTTTGATCCCAGCACTGGGGAGGCAGAGGCAGGTGATCTCTGTGAGTTCAAGGCCAGCCTGGTCTACAAAGCTACAGAGAGAAACCCTGTCTCAAAAAAACAAAATTAAAAAAGTACAGGTCTCTATGGCCTCAAGAAAGCATTTATCCTTTGGCCTCATAACACCACTTTGAGAAATTTATCTAAGACAATAATCAGAGAGGAAGACAAATATCTGTGCATAGGAATTCATCACAAAACAACACAGAGGTAAAAGAAAATTACAAGATAACATAGTAACAAAATGTTCTACTGTGGAGTAGTATGTAATCATAAAGCCATAATAAGAAGAACACTTTAAAAAGAACAAAATGTGTGCTGGGCAGTGGTGGCATGGTGGGCCACCACTTTAATCCCACCACTCAGGTGGCAGACACAGGTGGATCTCTGTAAGTTAGAGGCCAGCTTGATCTACACAGTGAGTTCCAGGACAGCTGGGGCTACACAGAGAAACCCTGTCTTGAAAAACAAAACAAAAAATTACAAAATGCTTAAAGAAAAACTCAACAACACTACTAGTCCATAGTACAGATGATTATCTTCTATAATTCAATAATTTCCAAATCTGCTTAATTAAAATATGTTACTTTATAATCAAGAGGAAAAAAGCCATTCCCAATTCTCTTCCTTCTCTTCCTCAGTTGGAGGCCTTTTTTTTTTTTTGAGGCTGAAGATTTGGTTTTGAGACAGTGTCTCACTATATAACTGAGACAAGTCTTGTATTTACTATTCTATTGCCTTAGCCTTACAAAGGGTTACAGGCATGTGCCCCCATTCCAAACCACATTATTGATTTTTAAATATAATTTGGAAATATGTACTAAGAACCTTAAAAGCAATTTATAGGGCTGGCAAGATGGCTCAGCAGGTAATATCTCCTGCTGGGCAGGGCCTGACAACCAGTGTTCAAATCCCAGAACCCACGCTGGAAGGAGAGAACCAACTCCCAATTGTTCTCTGACCTCTACACTCAAGCCGTATAACACCTGCATGTCCATAGTCACAAGATAGTAATAAATACACTTCTTAGGAAACAAAAAACAATTTATAACCAAGTTCAATTTAAAGTTTCTATCCTAAGGAAAACAAGTATTCACCACAACAATGTTTACGGCAGCAAGCAGGAGCTGCAGCTGATGACTCTGAGAGCAATATACAGATGAAATGTGTCAGCATTGAGTAGGTGCTCAGTGTTGGCTTCTTTTTCTTGATGTAAAACAGACAAACTGCTCCTTTGTTAACTTCTTTCCCAGTTTGTCAGCTTCCAGGCTACTGATGTGATTTAGGGAAAGGCTGTTTGGTGGGTGACATATTAGAATCCTGGTTTAGGATATGGACTTTCAAGGTCAGAATTACATTTTCTTCCGTCTCTGCTCAGGTAGTTGACTACTTAAGTTACCGCCTAATCCCTTCAAGGCCCACTTTCCTCTACAATGTGGATAATAGCAGCACTTACCACATGGGGCTGTTGTGTAGATTTCATGAAAGTGGAAGTCTGCTGTGCACTACATGCCCAGTAAATGTTAACTTTGAAGTTTCTCAACAGTGACTCAGATCTGAGATCACTTGTATTCCCCAAAAGGAGTTTGAGGTTCAGAAATCTGAGGAAAGCGGCTACCCTATGCTAGATACCTAGTCACAACATATGCCTGCTCTTGTCAGATGAGAGCTTCCCAAACCCCACTGTATTTACGGGAACCCCCAGAAAAACACTCTGGCTGGGGAAGTTGTATCAGTGCTGAGTCAAGACCACAGACTCCGGGCTTTCTGGTGGAGACATATGATCTGACCCACACAGACTGTCAGCAGAGGTTGGAGAGCTTAAGGTCTGAGGTGATTTGCTCAGGACACTGATCCCAGGAGTCCTAACCCAAGCCAGTGCCCTAAACCAGGGCCTCTCTATGTGGTACAGATACACCACAGGTGTGCAAGCATACTGATTTTGCTTCTTCCCAGGGGCAGCTGAAGTTCCTGCCTGATCCCCTCTAGGTGTGCCCTGATTTGGAACAATACCATAGCTGGGCTCCTTGCTTGCTTCCCTCGGAACAACTCTTTAGCACATCCTGGACTCTCTGGTCCCAGTTGGTGCCATTGGGGTGATGTCAGGCTCTCCACGTTGCGGAGGCCAGGATCTCTAGACAGCTCCACGGCTGCCAACAGATCTAATCTCCCTCTTCCAAGGCAAATGAAATCCAATAAGCCTGCTAAGTCTACACGTTATCCCTCCTCACCGCCAGAGTCAGCCCTTCGGGCCATACCAACCACAATTATTACTAAGAGTTCTTTGGGGGGAACTGAAAGCTGTTTACCCCCAAGTTTTCAGATTCTCTCTTAGCGGATGTTCAAGTTTCTTTCTCTAAAGCTTCACATTTAGCTTAACTTCAACATATGGCCGGGCTTCAGCTCAGTAGTACCTGCTACGAACCTCTCGTCACAAAGCCACTCACATCAGTGCCCAAGTCCCAGAGCAAAGGACAACCCCAAAGTCGGTTCTGAAAGTACATCTTTATAGACCATCCCTTTTGAAACCGCACAAGGACTACAAAGAACCACAGGCAAAAAGAATACAAACCAGTCACCAAGGCTTAGCATGAAACGAGGGAGGGGGGAAATCAGGCGGAATGGTTTGTGTATTGTTTCAATGGGGGGGGGTAGTCAAATGGCTTATCCACATGTTCAGCCCAGGCAAACCCACTCTAACTTAGCAGGATGCGGTTCTGAAACAGAATGGCATCCCTCCTTATTCCACCACCACCCCCCGCAAGAGCAGCCAGCCTCTTCTCCGTCGTCTCCCCGCCCCCCGAAACATCTTGGTCTGGCCACGAGGCCCACTCTCACACGGGAAGAAAAGCGTGCTTTGGGCTGGGGACCCAACAGCTTCCCAAATCGCCCCGCCAGCGAGGTCCCGGGAATGGAATTCCGGCAGCGGACAGGGAAGTCTGAGGGAAGTGGGGAGGAGTCTGAGCCGCGGGCCGGTCCCGGGGCTTGGGGACCCCTCCTCCCCAGCCCGACCGGCTGCTCCGAGCTCCGGAGCAGGCGCTGCGGGCAGGGTCAGGGGTTGACTGGGCTGCGGGGGTGGGCGGGACCCGAGACCGGGGGGTGGGGGCGGCGGGAAGGCAGCGGCGCGGGTCTCACCAGCACCAGGGCGAATCTCTCCTCCAGCTCGCACGGCTCAGGCATCGGCGTCTTGCCGGGCGGCAGCAGCAGGGGGACGGAGGGCGGCTCGCCGGGGCTGCCCTCGGTGCTCTCCAGGTTGCCCATCGCGGCGGGGCCTCCTTCGGGCCTCAGCCCTCCACCTCCTCGCCAGGGCCCTCGGCCGCTCCGACCTGGCTCCTCCCTCCCTCGGCGCCCGCTCCCCAGGCCCGATTCCTCCGCCCCTCAGGGGGCGCCTCGTAGTCCGGCGGGCGGCGGCGAAGCGCTCGACGCATTGAAGCGCGCCTTATTCATGCAGGCCACGCCCCCCGCCCACCGCCCCGCCCGCGGCTAACTGACAGGCGCGCCTCCCAATCACAGAGCCTCCCACCCTCAGTGGCCTCGCGCCTAGCTGCGAGCGCGCCCTGGTGGCCCTTGGTGGTCACCCAATCACCGTGCTTGCTGGAGGAGGTAGGCATAGGGCGCGGACTGCAAAGTGAACTGCGGGACGTGTCAACAGCGAGGCGCTCAGGAGAGAGACCACCACCATCTGTGAGGACATAGCAAGACTCCGTCTCAGAAAATAAAAAAATAAGTTGTCGTGAGAGCGGTCTATGTAACCCTGGAGAAGTTACAACACCACTTTCCAAGCCTTGGTCGAATAGAGGTGGAAATGTCCCATTTGAAAGTATGGTTGAAGTGACTACTGTGACAGCGGGAGAGATACATGGCTCAGCTGTTAGGAGCACTGACTACTCTTCCAGAGGACCCGGGTTCAATTACCAGCAACCACATGGCTGCTCACAACTGTCAGGGAACCTAACACCCTCACACAGCAAAACACCAATGCACATTTTAAGAAATTATTACTGTGTATTAATGTCTATTTCAGGCTTGGTCCACAGAAGGGTTTTATTATCTAACAATGGTATCTGTTTTCTGCAAACCTTCCTTAATGCACCTGGAGCCTTAAGCAAACTGTTTCCTCTTCAGGTCGCAAGTTCCAGTACGATGCAAACAGTATAGCTAGAGAATGAAGGTTAGATTATAGAAATGGCTTGGGATTGGTAGAAGGTGATTTGTGTGGTCCTTCCAGTGCCCACAGTCTCCCAGCTGCGCTGGAAGGAAGACAAGTGGCTCACCTCTGTACCCTGAATATAGTGAATATAGTAATGCCTGCTTTCTGGAGAGGTCAGAAGATTCAGTGTAGGTCATACAGCAGAGTATGTCCTTCTCTGGCCCTGCACTTGGCAGTAGGAAGGATGGGATTCCATTCAAAAAGGAGACCCATGAGGGAGATGTACTTGAACCAGGCATCCAGGGATGAGGTAGGGCCTCTTGCAGACAGGCAGAGACAAGAGAGAGGCATTTAGAACAAGATCTTATCAACAAGCACAGGTTAACCTGGCTGGTATGAAAGTAGAGAGGAAGGGAAACAACTGTGCTCTGGCTTGTCACCACTGACAAGGTGGTGGATATCAGCATCTCTGTCAGCCTCTATCTTGTCTCCTGGTGACAGAGCCCCAAGTTCTTTTAGGGAACCACTAGTTTCTGTTTTCAAGGAGCAGGACTTGACCCAGGACTGCCCGATTTTAGAGACTCTTCAAGGCTGTTAAGGCTAAGTCAGGAAAGAGTCTCTGTCATCTGGGCTTCTAAATTGCTCGAGTGTAAACCTGCAGCTATTCTCCCTTTACCTTGCCATCACTCATCACCCCCAAACCCACCTGAGAATGAAGCTGATGCACAGAGAGTGACTGAGCAGTCAAGGCAGAATTCAAATGGCATACTGAGAAACTGGATATAACCTGCCCCAAGTTATCACCCAAATGTTTTAGTCATCCGTTCAACAAGTATTTACTGAAAAGGTTATTTGATGCTCCATACTGTTCTGGGCATTGAAGATGCATCTGTGAACAAAAGGAGCATTCTCAGTTATCTCAGACACTCAAGAAACATGGAGCAGGATGTCCACAGCATGCCTTCATCCCTGTGTTGTCCCTCTTCTAGTGCTGGACAAATCAACCAAACTCATATCTTCCTCTCCTTTTCTACTCCACTACCCGGAACATACACTTACCCAACTTTTTGTAAAATTTTATTTTGTTTTTACTTATGTGTTTGTGTCTGTATGTGCACATAGGTGCCCGAGGAAGAAAGTGTTAGATTCCCCAGAGCTGGAGTTACAGATGGTTGTGAGCCTCCTGATATGGGTGCTGAGAACTGGATTCAGGTCCTCTACAAGAGCAACAAGTACTCTTAACTGCTGAGCCACCTCTCCAGCCCCCTTCCCAATTCCTTTAACAGACACTTCCAGCACAGAGACAATATGATAAAACTGTAGACTCATACTAAACAAAAATTGAGGCTCCGAGGGAGAAAATAAATCACTATTAATTAATCATGGAAACTCAAGTAATGTGCACCAGAAAAAGAAAAAAAAATTGACAGAATGCCCAACAGCATGTCTTCATCCCTGTGTGGTCTCTTAGTCACCAGCATTTTGCTTTTGGTTGCTCATGCTTAAGTACCAGACTTACAAACTCTTGAGATCTTCTGGGGCTCACTAGAGGCCCACTTTCATCATAAACTCGCTGCTTACTCACAGCCATTTTCCCCCTTCCTGCACTGAAAGATCTATATAATAACCATTAATACCTCGTTCTCGAACTTTTCCTATCTCACCTACTTCCAGTCCTTCAAATGAACACTTTTCTTCAGCCAGAAATGTCCATTTGTTCCAAATAGTAATAAAAACACCCGTGATAAACAGGTGTCTGTCTTCCAGGTGCTCAAAGTTGGGAAGAAATCTAGTTGAGCCCCAAAGGAATGTTTACAAAACAGTGTGATAAATGTTGCAATAGGAATGTATACAAAGTGCTACTGAAAAGACTGAAAACAAAGCCTAGGAGAAAGAAGGAATGTTGACCAGGAATGGGGCAAGGCCTTGTGGGAGTGGAGGAAGTGAATGATGAAAGAATGTGGGAGGCTGAGCAATAAATAGTAAGAGATTTAATGAGGCTAAAGCATAGAGTGTATAAAGAGAGGACAAAGGCAGCTTGGATCCCATTGAAGGAGAATCTTGTACAGGGCTGAAGAATTCACACTTTAGTTTTTTTTGTTTGTTTGTTTGTTTGTTTCTTTGTACATTGGTATATTGTCTACAAGCGTGTCTGTGTCAGGGTGTCAGATTTCCCTGGAACTGGAGTTTACAGACAGTTGTGAGCTGCTACATGGGTGCTGGGATTTGAACCAGGGTCTTCTGGAAGAGCAGCCAGTGCTCTTAACTTCTGAGCCATCTCTCCAGCCCCTGGACAGCTTTTAAGTACGCTCTTTGGGAAGATTTCTGTAAGAGCATTTCAGAATCCAGAAATTTCTACAGAAACATTATGGAGGAGGATGGAAAAGAGCCAAACCAAATTAGGGCAGGAGCAGAAGTTGAGAGCAGTCATAACCAAGTCAACTGGGTTGTTAACTATTAGTTAAATAATGGTAAGAATTATTTTATAATGTTTTATCATTTCTAATGTAAATTTATTATTAGAGAGAGAGAGAGAGAGAGAGAGAGAGAGAGAGAGAGAGAGAGAGAGTGTACATGGCACACATGTGAAAGTCAGGACAATTTTGTGGAGTTGGTTCTCTCCACCCACCTATATATTGCTCTTGCAAAAGACTGGAGTTCAGTTCCTAGCACCATGTTGGGCAGCTTGCAAAATAAATGAGCCTTTACATTAAGTGTGTAAGTGTGTGTGCGTATGCCATGTGATATTCACGGAGGTAAAAGGGGAGCTCCCATTCTTTCCTTCTAGAATGTGAGTTCAAGTCACCAGCCTTGGCAGCAGCACCTCTGTCACTGAGCCATCTCTGGTGCATGCTTTATAATTTGAAATGTTGTCTGTCGTCTGATTTGATCATTACAAGAGGTGTTTTCCTAATTTTGTCAGTGAGTAAACAGACTAAAAAGGCCAACTAACAAGTCATCAGCTAGCTTGGCACTGGCCCTAGGCTTTAGTTTCTAATTTTCATATCATTCTAATTCTCTCATAAGAAGTGAGGGAATAATGAAGATTGAAGAGTTGAGGCTAGCTTAAGAATACACTACACTTAGTTTCTTAGGAAGCCCAGGATAATTCTCTCTCTCTCTCTCTCTCTCTCTCTCTCTCTCTCTCTCTCTCTCTCTCTCTCTCTCTCTCTCTCTGGTTTTTTGTTTGTTTGTTTGTTTTAAAGACAGGGTCTCTCTATGTAGGTTTGGCTGTCCTAGAATTTGCTATGAAACTAGGCTGGCCTCCAATTCATAGAAATCCACCTACTTCTGCCTCCTGAGTGCTGGGGTTAAAGGAGTGCCCATTACACCCGGCTTCTCTCTTTAATAAAATAAAATTTAAAAATGTGTATGTCTGTGTGGATATGTGTACAAAACTGCAGGTATCCATAGAGGCCAAAGACATCAGATCCCCTGCAGCTGGAATTACAGGCTGCCAAAAGTGGGTTCTAGGAACAGAACTCAGGTTGTCTGCAAGAGCGAGCAGTCTACACCCTTAACCACCAAGGCATCTCTCTGGTCTCTCGGAATCTCATTTAAGCCAACTGTCTGCACTGTCTTTTGCTTTTTTCCTCCACCCCTATGCCTGCCTTCCATAGACACCCCCCCAACACCACCCTTCACCCTGCATCCAGAAAGCCTCTATATTATTCTAACTCCTTTCTTGGTGTTTAGATACACTCCCTCTGCAGGCCTGGTGGCACATGCCTTTAATGCCAGCACTCAGGAGGCAGTGCCAAGTGAATCTCTGTGAGTTTAAAGCCAGCCTGGTCTACAGAGTAAGTTCCAATACAGCCAGAAAAACATATTGAGACCCTTGACATGGGAGAGAGAAACATCCCTTTTTTTGTGTTTTTCTTGGGGAAGTGTGGAGGGAAATGTGAACACAGACATTTCAGTTTCTTTCTTAGCCAAATTTGGTGGCACATGCCCACAATCCCAGGTAGAAGCAAAAAGATTGCCACACATTTGAAGCCAACCAGATCTACATAATTGGACCAGCAAGTGTTGCATAAAAAGATCTTGTCTCAAGAAAAAAAATCTTTTTTGGGTTTTTGTTGTTGTTGTTTGAGATAGGGTTTCTCTGGCAGTCCTGAAATTTCCTCTGTAGACTAGGCTTGCCTCAAACTTAGAGATCTACCTGTCTCTACCTCCCCAATGCTGAAATTAAAGACATGCACTACCACACCCACCAAAAAATTCTTTCTTACACTGGCCGTGGTGGCACAGGCCTTTAATTCCAGCACTCAGAAAGCAAAGGCAAGTGATCTCTGTGAGTTAGAGGCCAAACTGATCTACAAAGCAAGTTCCAGGATGGCCAGGACTGTTACACAGAGAAATCCTGCTTTGAAAAACTAAAATAAATAAAATAAAATAAAAATCTGCCTTTAAAAACCCTGCTTTAGATAAAATGCTCTCTGTCTCCTCCTCTTCTCTCTGGGTAATTCCTACACATGCATAAAAACCAAGTTTAAAGATCAGTTCTTTGATGACTTCTCCACCAAAAACGGTTAAGGACATCCTTGTGGGCACACAGTACCCTAACACTCACCTTTCATCATACCATGACATCATCAAGCTGTGTTGCTCCTCAGAACAGGAAGGTGTTTCTTTGTTTAGATGGAGTGTCACTCAGTGTCTGCTACACCTTCATAAACAAGTGAGTAACACAACGCTGGCCTTTTGTTCTTTGCCATTCTTCCCATACACATTGTAACTGCCAGCTTGTATCACTCCAGGATCAGTGTAGGATAGGAAACAGAACCCTTGCAAGTGTGTTAAAGACAGGAATACACACACACACACACACACACACACACACACACACACACTTTAAAAATCCTCTAGAAAGTCTGGAGTAGCCAAACTACTGGAAGTAGGTGAGCTGACTCCAGAAATTACTTCCAGACTATGACAGAAGTGCCCATTCTGCCTGTCAAGAGGGGGCAAGACCCCTGGAGGTCTCCGTAGATGGTTGGGTTTCAGGACAAGGGCTACAGGATACTGCCACTGTTGATCCTAATGTAAGCAGTTCTCAATATTTACAAGGCTCCAATTGTCACAGACCTGCTGCTATAGAAATCATATTTGCATTCAAAGGATCAGGATGATGTCCTTTGTGTCACTTCTGACTCTGAGCCAAGTACCTGAGACTGAATGCAAGTCAGCCTGAAAAAATCTTAGCTCTCCAGCCCCTGTGGTGGAAGAATACTGGGTTGTGGGGGTGGATGAAAAGTGCCCACCATCCGTAGCTATGACACAGCTTGTCTGCAAATCCAGCCCTTGTTTTATTATCTGCAACTGGGTGTTTTGCTCTGCACCTATATCCCTTGACCACTGTTTGCCCAGTGACTGCGTTTTAGTGTCTGGTGCTGGCCTAAGGTCTGCCTTTTAGGGTTCAGTACATCCCTTTCTACTTCCTAGGTTTGGCAAAAATATTTTAGCTATGATTATAAATGTGCAAGGTATAAAAGAATAAATCAATATATTGGTATTCACCAGAATTAAAAACTTACCAAGTACTGAATAGTAGTGGCATATGTCTTTAATCCCAGGATTTAGGAGACAGAGGCAGGTGGATTGCTGTGAGTTCAAGGCCACCATCATCTATCTACAGAGTGAGTTCTAGGACAGCCAGGGCTGTACAAAGAAACCCTGTCTCAAAACAAACAAACAAACAAACAAAAAACAAAAAAATAGCCTTTTGTGGAATATTTAACTATGTGACAAAGTGTTACATTTGCTTATGCTGCATTTGTTTAATTATGAAAACATGCATTGGTGGCACAAGCCTTTAATGCCAGTGTTCGGGAGGCAGAGGCAGAGGCAGGCAGAGCTCTGTGAGTTCCAGACTAGCCTGGTCTATAAAAGCTGCCTCCAAAGCACAGAGAAACCCTGTCTCAAAAAACCAAAAAAAAAAAAAAAAAAAAAAAAAAAAGAAAGGAAGAAAGAAAGAGTGAAAGAAAATATGTGTTGCTGTTGCTGTTTCACCTTGCCTGCCTAAAGCACCTGATTAGTCTAATAAAAAAATGAATGGCTGATAGCTAGGCAGACGAGGGCTAGGTGGGGCTGGTGGGCAGAGAGAATAAAGAGGAGGAGAAATCTAGACTTGAGAGAAAAAGAAGAGACAAGGAAGAGAGAATGAACAAGGGAGAAAGGAAGATGCCTGGGGCCACCAGAGAGCCAGGCACAGAAGAAGCAGGAAAAGTAGAACACACAGAAAGAAAAGGTGAAAAGCCTGGAGGCAAAAGGTAGATAAAAAGAAATACGTAATTTAAGAGAGCTAGCCAGAAACAAGCCTAAGCTAGGCTGAGCATTCATAACGAATATTAAATCTTCATGTCATGATTTGGGAGTTAGCTTTGGTAGCCTAAAAGAAAAAGCCGGGTACACTAGCCAAGCATGGTGGCTCCTGCCTATAACCCTAGAAGCCAGCCAAGGCTACAAAAGCAATACTCTCTCTCTCTCAAAATAATAAAATAAATAAATAAACAAACTTAACAAAACAAAAACAAGAAAAGCCCCCTGCAATTAAACACAGAGACTTCAAACTTGTTAAGTGTGGGATATTTTATCTGCCATGGTTCTTTTTTTTTTTTTTTTTTTAATTCTTTTATTATTGAGAGAAGGTCTCACTCTATTCCTCAGGCTGGCCTTGAACCAATGGCAATCCTCCTGCCTTAGCCTTCCAAGTGGCATGAGCCTCTCTACCTAGCAAAACTAAAGCTATTTGGTTTTTTGTTTTTATTGCAACAAGGTCTAGCCCAGGCTGGCCCAGACCTCACTCTGTAGCTGAGGCTGACCTTGAATTTATGTTGATCCTCGATCCTCAGCCTCATGAATACAGAGATGACATTCATGAGCCACCATGTGTGACTTACTAATGCTCTTTGGAAGGCACTGTTGCAAGAACTAAAAACAAGTGACAAGGGTTGGGAATGGAACCCAGTGATAGCACATGCAAGGCCCTAGCTCAGTCCCTAGTTTATCAGAATACAAAAAAATTTAAAAAATGCAAATAGGACAAACAAGTAAGATATCTAATGATATTACTCATGAAAAAATACAAATTGAAATTTCAATGAAAGGCAAGGGTTATAACTCAGTGTTAGAGCCCTTGCCCCTTGCCTAAAGCATACACAATGCCCTGGGTTCATTCGAATCCCAACACCATAAGAATCAAAAGCTTGTTTCATCAATTTACAATGAGCTAACACTACAGATGTGAAAATTCAAAGTCTGATTATACTATTAGTAAGTAGAGAGAGAGCTTAAACTTCTGGGACCTGCTTGTATAAAATTATGAAATGATGCAGTCACTCTGCAAAAGTGTTTGGCAGTAATTTAGACGCTAAATATATGTATGGGGCTGAAGAGATAGCTCAGAGATTAGGGCCACCCCTTACTCTAACAGAAGACATAGCTTTTGTTCCCAGGACATCAGTCTGTAACTCGTTTCAGGGGATCCTATGCCCTTTTCTGGCCTCCACAGGTATTGCATGCATATATGTACACTCAAGCAAAACACTCATACACATAATTTTTTAAAATCTTGAAATAGGAGCTGGAAATATGGTCCAAAGGTTAAGAGCTTTTTCTGCTCTTGCAGAGGACACGGGTTCAGTTCCCAACACCCACATAGTAGCTGTATTAGTTACTTTTCTATTCTGTGATAAAACACCATGACCAAAGCAACATATTTGAGTCAGGCATTGGTGCCACACGCCTTTAATCCCAGCAGAGACACCCTGTCTCCGGAGGAAGAGGGGAAGAAAGAGTTTATTTGGGATTAAGAGTTCATGATAGCAGAGTGGAGGCATGGTGGCTATAGCTAGAAAGAAGCTGAGAGCTTACATCTCAAAGCACAGCATTAAGCAGAATGTGATGTGGGCTGGCACCTGGATTTAAAATCTCAAAGCCCACCTCCAGTGACACACTTTCTCTAGCAAGGCCACACCTCCCGAACCTGTCCCAAACAGCGCCACCACTGGGAACTAAGTATTCACAAATCTGAGCCTATGGGGACATTCTCATTCAAACTACCACATTGGCTCAAAAACAACTGTAACTCCAGTTCCAAAGGACCCAAACCCCTCTTCTGGCTTCCTCAAGCACATTGGACACACATATGACACACATGCAGGTAAAACACCCATACACAAAAGTGAAAACGAATATTTTTTAAAGCTAAGCATGTATTGTTCATGTGATAACAGCCATCTGCTTTTGTTTTGTCTGATATTTACCCCAAGGAAACCTACACCGAAAGATTTGTAATAGGAACTAACCTGAGTCCCAGCAGTTGGACACAGAAGCAGGCAGATCTCTCAGCCTGCTCTACAGAATCATTTTCAGGCCAGCCAGAACTCCATGGCAAGACTCTGTCTCAAAACATCTGGGAATGGTCCACAAGTCCATCAATAGGTAAATAAATAAATAAATACCTTATGGTAATCTATATAATAGAATGCCTCTCAGGAATAATATGGCCAAATCTTAAAGTAATACTGCCGAGTAAAAGAGGTCAAACCAAATAGAAAATACACATTGCATGGTTCCATTTGTGTAAAATTTGAAAATGTCTAAATTAATCTATCGTGATAAAAGCAGACTAATGTTTGTCTGAGGATAGAGGAGGACAAAGGTAGGAATGATTACACAGAGGCTTGAGAAAATGGTGGGGGCATAGGATCATAATTTCCTGTCAAAACTCACAAAATTGAAGTTTACATATATTTTTACCATTGGCAATAGGTCCATTATGCCTAAATAAAGCTATTTTTAGAAGGAAGCCAGGCATCGGTGACACACACTTTTAATCCCAGCACTCAAAAGGCTGGAGGAGGGCAGATCTCTGAGTTCCAGGACAGCCTGGGCTGTTACACAGAGAAACCCTGTTTCAAAAGACACACACACCCAAAAAAAAAAAAAAAACCAGATTTTGAACTGGCATAAAACAAACACCCCCCCAGAAAAAAAAAAACTTTGACTATATTTACTTATGTCATTATTTGATTATTTGTTAGACATCTGTCTTCCCCACCAAAGTAAAAACTTCATAAAGTTTGAGACCATGCCTATTTGCACAAGGCCATATCTAATATTTAATACTGCATCTTGTACACAAGAGGGGCAAGGCAAATATTTGTTGAAGAGAAGAGAGCTGGGAACTACTCCAGTCTGACCATGGAGGAAAGGGAGAATGTGTTGCTGCTTCGCAACTGGGGGAACTGTCTGAAAGAGTCAGGTGAGGAGCCAGAGAAAGTTCACAGTAAAGAAAGCTTAGAAATGGCCATTGGATTTTTGGATTTAGCTGTTAGAAGCACTTGTGACTGAAAACAATAAAAATAAAAATAAAATCCAAACAAAAAGCTGTTGTTTAATGATACAAAGATGTATTGCATTCTTTCATGTTTCATTTGTTTAACTGTGTGAAGCTATGCTACTTACTGTGCCTGCCTACATCACCTGATGGCCCGCAGGGCAGTGGTATCACAAACCTTTAATCCCAGCGCTCCAGGCAGAAAAACAAACAAAAAAAACCAACACAAAAAAAACAACAAGTGTCCTTAACTGCCAAGCTATCTCTCCAGCCCTTTCGTGACCACCCTATCTCACTTGGGCTGACAATATAGACCAGTGGTAGAATGTGTTAATTTCCAGGAATGATCCATAGGAGAGGATAGAAGAAGTCACAGGGCCTTTGACAATCCAGTCTCCAAAGTCACACACCATCACTTCCACTTGTTTGTTAGATACAAATCACTAGCTGGGCCTGGTGGAGCACACCTTTATCCCCAGCACTCAGGAGGCAGAGGCAGAGGCAGACAGATCTCTGTAAGCTTGAGGCCAATCTTGTCTACACAATGAATAGTAGGTCAGCCAGGGCTATGTAGAAAGACCCTGTCTCAAAAACAAAAACAAAACAAGCAAACAAACAAAAAGGTAGAAAGAAAGAAGAAAAAAGGAAGCAAGGAAGAAAGAAGCAAGTCACTAAATCTCACCAATAGTTAAATGGTAAGAGTTAGGATTCTCCTCTCAAAGGGAGAAGTTTCAATTTTTGAAGCTCTTATAAAACTATTCCATGGAGACAAGGAATAAAGAGCATATTGAAACCTTAAGGATGCAGCAAAGATTCAGAAGATAGATGGTGACTAATGCTACAGAGGTTAGTGTAGAGAGTAAGGATTACACCCGTGTGTCATCTGGTCTACCTGCTGAACATCCTAGCGGCAGACCAGAGAAGGGAGAGGAGGTCAGCAATTTGTTTGAGATGTAAAAATGGTGACAAAGCTGGAGAGATGGCTGAGAGATTAAGAGCACTGGCTGCTCTTCCAGAGGACCCAGATTTGATTCCCAGTTCTCACATGGTGGCTCACAATTATGTGTAACTCCAGTCCCAGGGAATCCAATACCTTCTTCTGAGGACACTGCATGCACATGGTACACAGAACTCCCTCATATTTAAAAAAATGGTGCTAGAAGAGTACAAGCAACACTAAAGGAGCTGATCTGAAGCTCCACCAGCACACAGGAAGAGCTAGTTACTCATGAGAATGAAGCATCTATGATAGCTTTTGGGGGGAACTCCCAAACTCCTGATCCTCCTGCTTTTACCTCTCAAGTGCCAGGATTACAGACATACACCATTATACCCAGTTAATGTTTGATATCAAGCTATGCTTGATAAAGTATTCTCCACACATGCTAGACAAGCATTTCACCAGTAGAGCTAAATCCCCAACCCTAACTTATGTGAATTTTTTTTTTTTTTTTTTTTTTTTTTTTTTTTTTGGTATTTTGAGACAGGGTTTCTCTGTATTGTTTTTTTGGAGCCTGTCCCGGAACTAGCTCTGTAGATCAGGCTGGTCTGTCTCTGCCTCCCCAGTGCTGGGACTAAAAGTGTGTGCCACCAACGCCCAACTAGTTATGTGAATTTTAAAATGCTTTAATTTCTGAGCTAGGAATGGTGGCATAGGCCTATATTCCCAACCAGTGGGAGCAGGAGGAAGAAGGCCAGGGGTTCAAGCCCAGCCTTACTATATAATAAGTTCAAGGCCAGTCTGGGCTACATGAGACTCTGTCTGAAGAATACAGACAGAGAAAAGGAGAGGGAGGAGGGCTCTGATAGTGCTTGCTGTCATTGTCCCTGGGTAGAACAAGGCTGGTTGGCTTGAGAGAAGGAGGAATCAGAAGAAGATCTACAAAGTAGACAAGGGGAGAGTGCTTGAGAGATGCTTTAGTGATTAAGAGCACTTGCTCTTGCAGAGGGCGCAGGTTCAAGTTCCAGCAACTGCACCATCTATAACTCCAGTTCCAAGGGATCCAATATGCCTTCTTCTGCCTTCCCTGGGTACCAGACTTGCAGGTGGTGTACAGACATACATGTGGGCAGACACCCATATGCACAAAAGAAAACAAACCTAAAAATTGAAAAAAGTAGATAAGGACAGGTCCAAGAAAAAGAAAACCTCAGGAGAGCCATGTTGTTCTCACTGATTGGAGGAGCTACCTACCTTCACGAAGGTTAAAATTAGACTAGGACCCACAAGTTGTTCCCAGTGGTCCTCACTTTATCTTTTCTATCCTGGCCCTATACTGAGGCTTCAGCATACTCTGCTCCTCTGTTTAGCATACCCTCAATCCTAACTTCAGAAATGCAGAACCTGGGGCTGGAGAGATGGCTCAGTGGTTAAGGACACTCCTACAGAGACTGGGGTTCAGTTCCTAGCATGGCAGCCCGTACAAATGTATGCAACTCCAATTGTAGGGGTCAATGCCTTTTTCTGACCTCTGTGGGCACCAGGAACACA
Organism: Cricetiscus sungorus; assembly: GCA_030556225.1. NCBI lineage: Eukaryota > Metazoa > Chordata > Mammalia > Rodentia > Cricetidae > Cricetiscus > Cricetiscus sungorus. Next base: position 4,153,637 of record JANBXA010000031.1, on the reverse strand, counting down.
TTTTGTGTGTACACATTCAGGCAAACACTCATAAATTTAAAAATAAATTTTAAAAAAATAGAACCTACTACTCTCTTCTTACCTCCCCTCCTGGTCTCTCTTCCCCTGGTAAATGTAACTATCATTTTCTTATGAAGGCTTTGTTTTTAAAGATTCATAGACTGTTATAAAGTTACAATAACAATACTGTGCTGTGAGCCGGGTGGTGGTGGCGCACACTTTTAATCCCAGCACTTGGAAGGCAGAGTCAGGCGGGTCTCTCTGAGTTCGAGACCAGCCTGATCTACAAGAGCTAATTCTAGGACAGCCTCCAAAGTCACTAGAGAAACCCTGTCTTGAAAAACAAAAACAAACAAACAAACAAAAACCAAAAACCAAAAACCAATACTGTGCTATGAAAAGTGTAACTAATGTGTATAATGATTAATAGCCTGGCTCCAGAATGGTATGCCCAGAGCTCAAATACAGGTCCTGCCACAAAACAAACCATTTGAACCTTTTCTAATCTGTTACATAATCATTGTTCCTACTTTGCAGGGTGATTGCAAGGACTGAATGTTTTACATATAAGGCATCATGAATACATTGGATAATGTACACAACAAATGTTCATCAGTGTTATTATAAAAAGCAAAATCAAAAAAAAAACTATTGAGGGTTTGGTTCAGTGGTAGAGTGTTATGCAAAAGGCCTTAAGTTTGAGCTCCACCATGTCAATAAATAAACAAAAATACATTTAAATTTTTTTAGCTTTATTTTTTTGAGTGTTTTGCTGCATGTGTGTTTGTGTATATGCCTGATAGAGGTCAGAAGAGGGCATCAGATCCCTTGGAACTGGAGTTACAGACAGTTGTGACTCACCCTATGGATACTGGGAGTCAAACCAGATCCTAGGCAAAAGCAACGAGTGTACCATCTCTTCAGCACCCCCCTCAATGTCTTTTTTAAAAGCAAAACTGTCAGGTGTAGTAATAGATGGCTTTACTCTCAGCACTACAGAGGTAGAGACAAGCAGGTTTCTGTGAGTTCAAGGCCTGCCTATTCTACATAGTGAGCTCCAGACCCGCTAAAGCTTGTCAAAGAAAAATTGAGATGAGGCTCTCTATATGCTGCAGCTGTGCAGACTTCAGCTTGTGGATCCAAGTGACCCCTTTGCCTAAGCATCCCGAGTAGCTGGGACTGCAGGCATATAGTGCCATTCTTGACTTAAGGAAAGAAATGCAAACAACCTGTAATCACAAGGTTATAATTATGTTCATAATAGGAAACAGATAAGGGTCTCAAGTTACAAATATGAGGAAATTACAAAGCTTAAGAGACTTTTCAGAGCCGGTCATTGATGGCACACTTTTAGTCCCAGCAGTCAGGAGGCAGAGGCAGGCGGATTTCTGCGAGTTCAAGGCCAGCCTGGTCTACAGATCAAGTTCCAGGACAACCTCCAAAGCAATACAGAGAAACCCTGTCTCAAGAAAAAACAAACAAACAAACAAACAAAAAACAACAAAAAAGAGAGAGACTTTTTAGAGCCTTTAATTTTTGCTTCCCATACTTCACATCTGTGCTCTCTGAAATGATTAAACACTCAGAAGATTGTCCTCCAGATTCATTTATGTGAGAGAAGTTTTCAGTCTTTCCCCTTGCCTGCTGTCTTCCTGCCCACCTCTCCACCTGACTCCATCCTGGGTTCTTGCTTGCCTGTCCCAACTCTAGAAATGAACTTTGGCACTCAGAAGTCCCAAATCCTGTGCAAACCCCTAGCCCAGGCAAATGGATGGTTGATGACACATGGGTCTACAGGTGAATCCTAACTTTAGCCTGGACATCTGCACATGCAGAATTTCCCAAGAAATTTGGGTGGCAGCCATTCCCTGGATACTTCTCCTGCAGAGTCACAGCTACCTGGGGCCATTCCCTAAGCATGTCTTTATGAGTTCTGGAAAACACTTCTAAGATCTGGTGGGGATGACATATATAAAATAGCTTGATATTAGCAGCTACAATAGGAGCCTAAAAACAGGCAATGGAATGGAAAAACAAAGAAGGGAGACTTAGGAATCTTATGAGTGTTTTCATTTTGGTTTATTCATTTTTATTTTTTTCCAAGACAGGGTTTCTTTGTAGCTTTGGAGGTTGTCCTGGAACTCACTCAATAGACCAGGTTGACCTTGAACTCACAAAGATCCTCCTGTTTCTGCCTCCCAAGTGCTGGGATTAAAGGTGTGTGTGTGTGTGTGTGTGTGTGTGTGTGTGTGTGTGCGCGCGCGTGCGCGTGTGCATGCATGTGAATGCCCTTATAATGCCATGGTTTGAGAGTAGAGGTCAGAGGACAACCTGCAGGAGACTGTCCTCTCCTTCCACCATTTGGGTTCTAAGGACTAACCCAGGTTGTGAATCTAGAATACAGTGACCACGTTAGTAATTGAATACCTTAAATGACATTTTAAAATACTTGCCTTAGGCTAAGAGATGGCTCATCAGTTAAGAGCACTGACTGCTCTTCCAAAGGACTTGGGTTTGATTCCCAGCATATGGTGGCTCATGACTGTCCATAACTCCAGTTTCAGAAGATCCAAAATTCTTTTCTGGACTCTGCAGGCACAAAGCACACAACTAACACAAAAAAAAAATTTTTTTTTTTTTTTAAAAAGGGTGTCTGCCCTTGTTCAGTCTCCTCTTATTTCCCTATCAACAGTTAGGTGCCTTTCTACTTAGTGCCTCAGGAGGAAAATAAGGCAAGAAGAGCATGCTTGAGGACTAAATGACTGCCAAACAATTTGCATCATTGGTAGAGTATTGAAGGACAAGACCATGCCTTAGACAGAAACAGAGACAGTTTTTGTTGTTGCTTTTGTTTTGTTTGTTTGTTTTTCCTGAAACAGGGCTTCTCTGTGTAGCCCTGATTGTCCTGGAACACACTCTGTATACCAGGCTGGCCTCAAACTCAGAGATCTGCCTGTCTCTGCCCCCAGAGTGCTGGGGTTAAAGAAGATAGTTCTTAAGAGTCCCCTGCCTTCAGACTGGGACAGGGCAGGAGAGAGAGGAGGCCTTTCGGGCTCAGAGAGCAAGAATACAGACAATTCCTGGACCAGGCAAATTCTAATGGCTTCTAAGTTTTGAGGAATATATGAAAGGGTAAAGCAGACATTGTTACGTGTCTATCTCATCTATCCCTGTCTGTAGGACTTTTAGGAGGCAAGGCTGTGTGTGATCATTAGGCCATTCAGGGCATTCCATGAAATGTTTTTTTCTTAAAATGGTTTTTCTTCCTGGTTTCTGATAAAGTGGTTGGCTTCAATATTCATTCTACTCCAGAGGCCCCAAAAAATGAGGCCACTGGTTCTCAGACTGGAACATCTAACCAATGTCAGCCAGAATAAACTTCTCTCTTTATAAGTTCACTGCCCATTTAGCTAGAGTGCTACCAAGCTGACTTATACATATATGAACATTGTGAAACAGAGAAAATGCAGAGAGTCATAATGAATATTTCCACACCTGTTGCTCACAATCAACAGATGTTGGTTTAATGACTTTTTAGTTTAAAAAATATTTTAATGTATATGGGTGTTTGGTCTTCATGTATGACTGTGTACCACATTCGTTCCTGATTGCAATGGCTGTTAATTACCCAGACAATGACATTTACAAATTGTGTTGGGTTTGTTCTTATTGATTTATAGAATGTTCAGTATGCCATTATCTTTACCACCCCAAACTTGGTCACATGAAACAACAACTTGACCTATGGATTCTGTGTGATAGGAACTTGGTCCAGGCACAGGAGATCCTCTGGGGGCTCCTTTCCCAAACTGGGGTCTCCTGGGACTATTGCCCAAAGCACCCCATGTGTCCTCTTAAAGACTCTCCAGCTCACAAGCCAGAAGCATCTGGGACTGCAAAAGATCTAGGAAGAGGATGTGTAGCTTTTTGTGAGCCTTAAAAGTTACACAGCAACACTATTCTGTTACCTGTGGGTTGAAACCATTAGAAACTTGCCGAGATTCAAGGACTGAGGCCATAGACTTGATCTACTAGTTTATTTTTGTTACTATAATGAAGTTCCTAAAATTGAGTACTTTATAAGAAAAGGGTTGTAGGGGCAGGGAGATAGCCCAGTTGATAAAGTGCTTACCTTTCAAACATAAAGATTTGACTTTCATCTCTGTCACTCTTGGTGGCCTGTACTTGTAATCATAGGGTAAGGAGGTGAAAATCTCTGAGGCTAGCTGGCCACTCTGTCCAGTCTATTGGTGAACTGCAGGCTCATGAGAGACCCTGACTTAATGCAGACAGGCAATGTTCATGAAGATGACATCAGAGGGTCTCCTTAGCCTTCCATTTACACATGCACACACGGTCACATTCCCTATTCCCCTCCCCCATGAGAATTCCTAGAAGGAACGCAGGCTTGCAAAGATTGATCAAAACTTCAGTGATATGTGGAGTATGGGGTGTTTCATGTCTTAATTACAATTTATCTTTCCCTATGTTTATCCTACTAAATAGCCATTTTTTCTTTGATCCACCTTCCTATGACTAACCGATAAACCAACATATAAATGAAACCCAAAAAACAAATACCACCCCTCCACACACACACACAACACACTTTTGGAATGTATTAACAAAACCCTAGTTTTCCGCTGGTCTCAGTAGCTTTCTGGAACTTGCTGTAAACCTCTATCACCCTCTCATTCTTTCACATTTCCTGGGGAAACATGAATAAATAAATGTCTAAATACCCCAGATAGCATATTGAGGCAAGACCAAAGAAATTATTCCATCAAGTCGAGCTTGGCAAACCAGTGAGTTTATTGGGGGCACTTTCAGGAATATGGATGAGGGGTTACTTATAGGCATATGGATAACTCGAGGCAGTTACGTCACCAAAAGCCCACCCAGCATAAGTGAAAATTCAGGAATGCTTCATTCATTAAGTCCCCCTTTCACAATTTGCAGGCGCTTGGCAGACTGGAAACTTACAAGCACTCAACTCGTGGGAGCATCTGTTGCCCAGTGCTTGTTTTGCTGTTCATACAACCCTGAGGTGGGGCCTCGTAACCCTGTTTCTGCTTCCCCAGACTTAATGTTGTTTTGTTTACTTCCCTACTTCCTGATCTCCGTCCTCCTTCCAGTAATGTGAAGGAAATTGCTATATAACACTCTTCCATCTTTCTTTTCTTTTCTTTTCTTTTTTTTTTTAAGACAGAGTTTCTCTGTGTAGCTTTGGAGCTTGTCCTGGAACTCTATAGACCAAGGTGACCTCAAACTTACAGAGATCCTTCTGCCTCTGTCTCCTGAGTGCTAGGACTAAGGGTGTGTGTCACCACCGCCTGGCAATACTCTTCCATTTTGCATGCCTACAGAACTAACACCCTATAGCTGATGCCAGGTTATGCTGCTCCCCTCCCCCCATGTAGCTTGGTCTCTTTTTACCACAGCTGCAACAGTTTCGGAGTACTTGACTGTCTTAACATTTATGATGCTGCCTCATGAGCCAAGGGGAAGAAAACAGAAAAAAGCCAGTGTTGGTTTGAATGAAAATGGTAGTGGCACTATAGGGAGGTGTGGTCTTGTTGGAGTAGGTGTGACCTTGTTGGAAGAAGTGGATTACTGGAGTAGACTTTGAGGTTTTAGGAGCCCATTCCAGGCTGGGTGGCTCTCTCATCCTGCCTGCTGGTCCAGATGTAGAACTCCCAGCTGCCTCCTCAGAACCATGTAACCCTATATGCTGCCATATTTCCCACCATGATGAACCTCTGATCTATAGCTAGTCCCACACACAGGAAAGGGTCACACTGTCACTGGAGTGTACATGTAACTTTACCACATATCTCCTGCAAGCCCCCTTCCTTCCTATCTCTCTCCCATTACTGGTCTTTAGCCTTACTGCCAGTAGTTAAATGTATCAAATCAGATGTAAATCACCCAATATAGGAGACAAAGTAACCAAAAACTTATAACAATCTGTTCCGGGAAATTTGTCTCTGCCTTTGATGAAAATTCCCATAGAAGGTTGATGTGGTCCTGAACCTTCCTAATGCTACAACCCTTTAACACAGTTCCTCATGCTGTGGGGACCCCAATTATAAAATTATTTCATTGCTACTGCATAGCTGTAACTTTGCTACTGTTGTGAATTGTAAAGTTAACATCTGATATGTCACCCCTATGAAAAGGTCAACCAAAGGGGTTGAGACCCACAGGTTGAGAATCACTGCCATAAACTGATGCTGCTGGGTCATAACAAACTGCTTCCTGGGGGAAAAGCCCCCATTTCTCTAACAAGAAGGCCTACAATGGCAGGTGGTAGTGATGCACACTTTATTTAGTCCCAGCACAGGGGAGGCAGAGGCAGGTGGATCTCTGTGAGTTTGAGGTCAAACTGGTCTACAGAGTGAGTTCCAGGACAGCCAGGGCTACACAGAGAAATCCTGTTTTGAAAAACAAATCAACAAAAAGACAAGAGCCTACCTGAGTTTTCAATGTACCTGGACCTTTTTTGGTACAGTTATTATTAACCCAAGGACATAAGGGTGCCAAATATAGTAACTAAAGATCTATCTGGGTCAGTGGCTTTGGGTTCATTGTCTCACACCAATGAAGTTAAAGACTTTTTTTTTTTTTTTGATGAGACAGGGTTTCTCTGTATAGCTTTGGGGCCTGTCCTGGAACCCACTCTGTAGACCAGGCTGGCCTCGAACTCACAAAGATCCTCCTGCCTCTGCCTCCCCTATGCTGGGACTAAAGGTGTGCATCACCACTGGCTGGCTAAGATGCAGACTCTTTTGGAAGCAAAGTGGAATGCATGCTTTATTAAGGGCTATTAAGGAGGGCCTGGAGAGATGGCTCAGTGGTTAAGAACACTAGCTGCTCTTCCAGAGGACCCAGGTTCAATTCCCAGCACCCATGTGGCAGTTCACTACTGTCTATAACTCTAGTTCCAGGGAATCTGAAACCTTCTGGTCTCTGAGGGCACTGTATGCAAGTGGTTCATAGACATACATGTAGGCAAAACACGAGTACATGCACACTAATAATAATAGTATTAATACATTTAAAAGATATTAAGGGGGAACTGTATGTCCATTATGTACTCCTGATATAATAAAAAATGTGTTGAGTTAAAAGAGACATATTAAGGAAAAGTGGCAAATTAAGGAAAATTGAGATGTTAAAGAGAAAGAAACTCCTGTGAGGGTTTTCAAGGGAGGAAAAAGCTGTTGAACATCCTTTTTTAGGCGTTTTTTAAAGAGCTATGGAAGAAAATGGGCAAAGGCTTCATAATTACTATGAATTGGTTCATTCTCTAGGTGCAATGCCCAAAGAGCCCTTGGTGGATTGGTGTATTCTTAGTGTGTTCTCCTGTTGTCCACCCAGTTAGGTCTGAATGAAGTAAGGTTAGTACATTCAGAGACTTTCCAGAAACTGTGGACTTTAATGGATTAGGTCTTTGCTTTCATTTTGGCAGGTGGATACTGTTTACATATTAATTGTGGCCTAAATGGTACTTCCGTCATGGAATCCATTGTGTTAAAGGCCTGGGGCCCTGTTACAATGGGGAAGACATAGTGACATGGTGGCTCCACAGGGGCAGGAGTATGTGGCCAAGACTCCCCCCAACACAGGGAATAAGAACTGTGGGCAGAGGTGGGGAGTAGAGGGAGAGAGTGCTAAAAGTAGGGTCTAATTATAGCACCTAGGACCTGCTTTTCAGAAATCCACTTCCTCTATCGAGGCCCCACCCCCCAAAAGTTCTACAGCTTCCCAAATAACACCACCAGCTTGGGACCAAGCGTTCAAACATAAGAACTTTTGGGGAACATTTTTCAGTAAAACCATAACACCAGCCTTTAAAAGACATAATGTAAGTCCCCACTTCTCAGTTGTGGAAACAAGGTTATGTTTGTTTTGAAAGGGTTCATTTATTTTACTTAAGTGTATATGTATAGGTGTTTAGTCTACACATGTGTGTGCACTACATGAATCATCTACCTAGGACTAGAAGAGAGTATTGGATTCTTGGAACTGGGGTTATAGCCCATTGTAGCAGCCAAGTGGGTGTTGGAAATAAAACTAGGGTCCTCCTGGGACAGCAGAGAGCGTTTTTAACCAGAGCCATCTGTCCAGTCTCCCAAACAGGGTTTTGTTTAAGGTATGTAAGGCTTCAGGAAAATTATTTTATTTATTTAAATATTTATTATTTATTTATTTATGGTTTTTTGAGACAGGGTTTCTGTGTATTGTTTTGGACCCTGTCCTGGGGCTCTCTCTGTATACCAGGCTGGCCTTGAACTCACAGAGCTCCACCTGCCTCTGACTCCAGAGTGCTGGGATTAAAAGCATACCCCACCACCACCTGGCTGACCACAACGACTCTTATAAAAAAAACAAACATATAATTGGGGTGGTTGGCTTACAGTTTCAGAGATTCAGTACATTATCATCATGACAGGGAGCATGGCAGCATGCAGGCAGATGAGATGCTGGCGTAGTAGCTGAGAGTCCTAACATCTTGCAGGCAACAGGAAACTGACTGAGTGGTATCCTGAGCATAAGAAATCCTAAAACCCATCCCCACAGTAATACACTTCTTCCAAGAAAACCATACCCACTGCTTAATAGTGCCACTCTCTATGAGATGATGGGGGCCAATCACATTTAAACTACCACATATCTGTTAAAATAGTAATAAATCAAAATTCTTGGCAAAAAATGTTGGCAATGATATAGTGAAATTGGAACCTTCGTGCACTGCTGGTGAGAAACTAAAGTGGTTTTCTCTCTCAAATAAATAAATGTAAATAATAAAGTTATAATATGATCTAGCAATTGAACTTTCCATTGGCCTAGTCCTTTTTGTGATACTATAGCAAAATACTCAAAGCTGAATAACTTTATGAGGAAAAGATGTTTATTTACTGCACAGCTGTTCAAGAGCTCACATCTGGTGATAGTTTTCTATAGCAGCTTTGTGACAGCATTGTTCATAATAGACAGGAACTAGAAAGAACCCAAAGATTCATCAACAGGTAGATAGGTGTGGGGCATGGTGGTACACATCTTTAATTCCAGCAAAACAAAACATATATCAGTATACTGATTATTATATTAGTATATGTGATAATTAGTATATATTAATATACTGTTGGCTACTTTTAAGTCAGCTTGACACAAACTAGTCATTTTGGAAGAGGGAACACCTATTGATAAATCCTGCCACTACATTGGCGTATGGGCAAACGGTGGTGCATTTTTCTTGATTGATGATTGATGTGGGAGGGCCCAGCCAACACCCCCTCCCTTCCCTGTGCCTGCCACCTGTGGATCAGAGAGTAAAGCTCTCAACTACAGCTCCAGCACCATGCCTGTCTGCTTCCTGCCAAGATGATCATGGACTAACAGCAATCGAACAGTATCTAAAACACTAAGCTAACCTGGAACTCATTATGTAGCCAAGGTTTGTAATTGCCACCACACTTAACTTTCAACCTTTTTTTTATACCTAAATAATATTTCATTGTATAGCTGTACCACATTTTGTTTTTCTATTCACCTGGGGTTTATTTTTTTGTTTGTTTGCTTGTTTTTTTAAGACAGAGTTTCTGTACAGTCATAACTGTCCTTGAACTCAGCCAGATCAGGCTGGCTCGAACTTACAGAGATCAACCTGCTCTGCCTTACAATTGCTGGGATTAAAGCCTTGCCCCATCATGCCTGGCCTGAAATGTGTATTTTTGAAAGATGTATTGATTCATTCTAGCTCAGTGTTTGAAATAGGCAGTTTGGAGCAGCTCCAAAAGCACCCAGAAGTAGGGTTTGGTGGTGCATGCCTGTTAGCCTGTACTAGGGATAGGGAAGGTAGATTCAAGGCTAATCTGAGCTGAATTTGTGGTAGGCTGAGCTGCATCCTTGCGGGGAGGGGTTGTTAGGTTTTTGGGTTTTTTTTTTTTTTCTTGTTTTGTTATGGAGTTTGTGGCTCCTAGGAAAAGACCATAGGCTCAATCCAATTCTAGTTAAATGATTAAATGCTATCGGGATGGACAATCTCAGAGCTAAATTTGAGAGTGCTTTGTCAGACAGGCATGGAGAAGAAAAGGGGGAAACCATATGGAGAGACCTTCAGTACCTATGCAAGTAAATAAAAACTGTTGTGTTCTGCAAATTAAGTGATTAAGACAACTCAAAACAATTTTTGGGTGTCTGTTTTAAGCAAGTTACAGAAGCAAAAAAAAAAAAAAAAAAAGCAGTAGTCCTATAACAATATCATAACAAATAGTCACATCTGTACATGTTTGGGTGAGGTACACTGTCAAGGTTATTGGTAACTTATCTTCCAGGGACTGGGGTCAAAGACAAAGGATTGATGGTCACCAAGATGGATGCCTAGCATAAAACGGAGCTTCTCTAGCCATAACAGTTTAATTTTAAATATTTTCGTTCATTTTGATAAATTGTTTCCCAACAGTGCTGTGTAATCAATGATGGCCAAGAACTGGTGTGTTCCGGCTAGGGACACGCCTTAAAGAAAACACCTGCTCTTTGACCTCCCTTGGCAAGGTCTCCAAAGAGCTAGTTAGGCTGCCCTGATCACACCTGACTTGCAGGGTCCTTGGTAACTGTGCAGGTGACTAGGAAAGCGATCGTCGTGGCCTGTTTACTTGGGGCTTCAGGACCACCTCGTGGCCTCAGGGAGACCTTCAGGCTGTTGGGTTCCTGTAGAATGGCTGGCTGGACCTTCAAAGGTGCTCTGAAACTTGAGCTCCACTATATTCCCTGTTTAAAGGTCCCAAGGAGGAGTTTTCCCTCTTTACTATTCCACGAGAAGCCTAAAACCAGCATCTCCAGACTTTTTAGAGCTGTGGTCGTTGGTGTCATGGGGTGTCCCTTGACAGCGGTCTTGGGACTGACACACCCCATTCCATCGTCTCTACCGATGGGCGTCAGACAGACATTACTCCTTCCTAGGGGGAAGAAGGCGGAGGCCTGTGGCTCCGGTGCGGGTTGGTGGCCACAGTCTTGATTGACAAGTGCATTTGTCGATGACTCTGACGTAAGCAGCTGCTGTTTATGAACGTAAGCCAATGGAAAGGTAGAAGCGCAGCCAAGGACCAATGCAAGCGTGCCTGGACGGGTTAGGAGGTGGGTCTTCCAGGGGACGGGCGTGGGTAGAGCTCCGGTACCAACCTGGGGAGACTCAGAGCACATCCGGTTTTAGCAGAGCTGGGGAGCTCTCGAGTGTCGGACTTAGAAGGTACGTGCGAAGCCAGAACAAGGGAAACCCGGAGCGAGGGATGCTAAGGGAGCGGGTAGTGGCTTCCGTTTTCGGACAGCTCGGTCCTTCGGAACCAGGCGGGCTCGGCGTCGAGATCGGAGCTGGGCCGGGAGGGACGCGGAGGAACTAGTGCCGCGCATGCGCAGCAGCGCCGGCGGGGGCGGGGCGGGGGCGAGTCTGCGGGGTCTCCCGGGCCACAGGGCCAGGTTTTGTGGCGAAGGCCCTTTAGTGACCCTCGATTTGCGTCCCTTTCAGTTTCCACCATCTTCCCCTCAGCCGAATTCAGGGCTTGAATTCGAGACAGGTTCCCCCGCCACTGACTTGGAGGTAAACGAAAGGGAAAGCTCTACCCCACCCAGCGATCGCGGCTCGCCTGCGCCTTCTCGGGTTCCCTCCGCCTGGCCTGGGTGAGCCACCGGGGTCGGGGACTCAAGTTAGGCCTGGTTAGGCGGACTGCCCTGTCACGGCGGGCCGGGTGATGTCACACTTCTCTGTGACACGCGAGATTCCTTAGTTACTTGGAAGCCAACGGTAGAGGTTGGAGGTGAGAAGACCCGGGCTTGACCTGGCTTCCCAGCCCCACGGAGCAGCCCCTCTGTGGTGAGCTGATTGATTACCTCCGGACAGGTGAGGTGGCCTTGATTGCTTGGTCCTGAACCCTGTGGGGAGTCCCAGAGTCTGCTCCGGAAGGGCGGCGATGGGCGTTTTTTCCCCTTGGATCGACTTACTAAACATGATAAGTAGGTTTTGGCATTTTTTTTTTCTTTTTTTATTTTTTTTATTTTACCAACAAGAACAAGCTGTCTCATGCCAGGCCAGGTTGCATTTCCTGTCCAATCAGTCTTCTGTTGACCAAACCACAACAAACCACTTTGAACTTGAGACTCTCCAGTTATACAAACACTTGTGAATGTGTAACACTTCAGAAGAGCTGACTGCCTGAATCACAAGGAACTTAAGGTTAAAGGTCAATGGCAGAATTTCTAGTTACTTATTGATTTTTATGTATAATTTATCTTGGGGCTGTATGGGTAGGGTCAAGAAAGATTTCCCTGGATTGCATAATCACGTTTTCATGGCTTCTGTAAACACATAGGTTGGTTAATTGCTACATTTGTTTTGTTGGGTGTTTTTCATTATCTAAAATTGTTACTTTTCTAGCTTGGAGAATTAGTTGACATTTAGAGTCTTCTCTGGTTTTCCTCCAGTAGAGAATTGAGTCCTTAAGATATCTGTAACTCGGACCTTCCATTATTCCAACATGTGGAAATAAAGTTTCACAACCTTGTTCTCTCCCCGTTGATCTGAATGAAGAAGCTGGCTTTCCTAATGACTAGAAAAAGGAAAAAATAATTAGAATACTTAGCATTTCCAGTTTTTCCTCCTCATTACAGATACAGTTCTTGTTCTTGGTAGAAGGACTAAAAAATACATGTGTGTGGTAGGAATCAACATATGTTTTGTGGAGTTATGAAATTGCCATATTGAAAATGTACTTTTCTGTTGTGGGTGTCAGGAACGTGAGTCTGGCTCTGGCTTACCTATTCTAACTTTCTGATGTTGGTCAAGCCAATACTAATGTTGGGTTAGTCTTAGAAAGAAATCATACTTTTCTTTCTTTTTCTTTTTTTTGGGGGGGGGGACAATTTTTCTGTGTGGCCCTCTGGCTGTCCTGGAACTCACTCTGTAGACCAGGCTGGCCTCGAACCCAGAAACCTTTCTACCTCTGCCTCCTGAGTGTTGCTGGGATTAAAGCCATAAGCCACCACTGGCAGACATACATATTTTTCTGAGAGTTGGCAGAACTGGTATTAATCAAATGTATGTTACAGTTGAAGATGGGGTTAAATTAGATAAAATTATTATCTCAAGGTTATGTGGTGGAAAAGCTAGGATTTGTAACTCTAGAACTAATTCTTTTGCCACTATTATACTGCTATTTAAAAAAACAAACTTGAATGTGGGAATGTTTCCTGCTTTTCTTCATGGACTAATTGTGAAGATAATATGGGTTGTGTCTCAGTTTATAAAATTTAACAACTAAGGTAACTAGTCAAGCACTTTTACATACTTAAATACTAGATTGTGAGTTACTTCTTCCCCACCCAGGAACTCTGTCCCTGTATATCCAGAAGGGATCAAATTGATACTTATTATCATCAAAGATAATGCACTGACTTGAAGAGTTTCATTTTATTTCATAAACTGCCCAAGGGTATTAATCTCCTTTGGGGAAGCCACACATAATGTTCTCACTTCCGAGTTTTTTTTTTTTTTTTTTTTGCTAGTTTGACTTGGCTATAGGCTCTGGTACAAATGTTTTCTATTTCATCCAGTTTTGTTCTCGTAAAGTTTCTAACCAAATTTCATGGTAGCACACATTCCCCAAATATAGTATTCAAAACAAGAGAGAAGTGAATATCTCACTACATGCTATAGAGGTTGGATTGCATTTGAGTAGGTTCCACTCGTGAGTGGGCTAGCTAAGGAATGTTGACATTATAGAACACTTTTGTTCCTAATTTATGCTTTTTTTTTTTTTTTATGTGCATTAGTGTTTTGCCCAAAATGTGTTTGTGAGGGTGTCAGATCTTGGAGTTAACAACAGTTGTGAGTTGCCATATGCATGCCTAGGAATTGAACCCAGGTCCTTGGGAGAACAGCCAGTGAGCCATCATCTCTCCAGGCTCTATGCTTGTTCTTTCTTGGGGGAATGAACAAGGTATTAACGGGGGAGGGATTAATGGTTTCTAATGGAAGATTATGTATTTAGGACATTGAAACCTTATACTTCACTTCTGTCAGAGTTGTGGTTTTAGAGAGGGAGAGTTGGTAGTTTCAGACTTGGTTAAAAAAAAAAAATAGTGAATGTGAGCCAAGTGAAATGGTGTACAGGTTTAATCCCAGCACTCCTGAGGCAGAGGCAGTCAGTCCTCTGAGTTCAAGGCCAGCTTGGTCTATGTAAAAAAGTTTCAGAATGGCCAGGGATACATAGAGAGCCTGTCTTAAAAGAATTGAAAGTGGAAGGCATTCCTTCAGTAATGGCTGGTTCTGAGGCAGCCCTCTCAGAATAAATGCAGTGGTAGCTTAACCTGGGGGTTTGGGGTCAAGTTAAGAGAGAATCAGGATAAACAATTAGGCCGAACAGAAGTTTATTAAGGGAAAAATAACTCACAACATAGGCAGATGCACGAGGCGGGTTCCAGCAGATCCTGAGCCTTCCAGCGTCCACCACCCAAAAGGGGCGGCCCTACCCTCTCCCAACCTTTTCTCTCCGCTCCCATCCGGCCCTGTCTCCGCCCCAATGGGCATGGCCTAAGCCACAGGTGCAGACAAGGTGAATATCTCGCTACAATTCCCCTTTTAGTCTAAAGAAAAGATTTGGGTTTGATACAAAACTATATACAAAACAGTGAATAACAAGTGTGCTCTAAGAAAAGGAAAATTGAGAACAAAACGACCTACATATCTAGTCCTAGGATGAAGACATAACGCAGTTTACAATAGAGTTATCCTAAGCTAGAAAGCTTAAGCCTAGTACCTAATCTATCTAACTAGGAAGAGAGAATAATAGTTGTGATGGTTTAATCTACAACCTCATCAAGACCTGAGAAGGAAAATAGCAATACTAGGATAGACAGGAAGTGCGGATGGGCAACTTCCAAAAGATGCCTCAAAGACAGAAAGAGCAAGCTACCTGGACAGTCACCCAAGGTCTCAGAGCAATGTTGGTACAGCCAGTTTTGGCTAAGGCCAAGAGTACCTGACAGATCACAACAAAAGCAGGGAGGAAGAAAGGCTGTCTTACCCTGACTTGGCAAGGTTCAGCAGTCTTCTGTTTGTCTCCTGCAAGCACATAGGACCGCATGTCCAGATCAGTTGTCAAGGTAGGGGCAGTTCCTTGCCCAAGAGGCCATGGCTGAAGTGAGGGTGAACTCCAGAAGGAGCAACGACAGTGTCCAACATACTTTCGGGAAAGTGCATGGTGCTGTCAGGAGCAACAGTGTCTCATGTCAACGGAGTACTAATATTAAAACATTTAAATGCCGTGTTCTGCAGGTCTATGAAGTGATTGGAGATTAAGCATCTATTGCTGACTAATCTCATAGGCAAAGGAAACACGGGTGAGGATGATCTATAATACTCAGGAACTTAGCTAAAAACCTGATTAAAACTTCCTTGAGAAAAGCAAGGATACACACCTAAACAATATAATTATGCACATGTAAATTCCTAAAGTAGAGGTAGAGTAGAAATGTCTAGACAAGAGAGCAGCAAGATAAATATCCTAAACTGTATCAATATACAAAATGTCTTGAACTCAAACAAAGTATACATACATAGAATATAGGGAGAATAATGTGCATGAAACATAAATGGGAAGATTTCACACAATATGACAAAATATAATATACAATTCTTCCAGTACATAGATTACCACAGATAAGAATATATAACAGTGTAAGCTGAAATACTAATATCTCACTCTTACTAAACAATTCACAAGAAGGTAGGCCAATCTACCTATATCATTCTGAACCATACCTTTCCCAACCATACCCTATTCCTGTCTAAAAGAGATAACCGAGTCTAAATAACACTTTCCATACCCAACCCCAAGTAACTAAAACCAACCCTATGAAGATGAATATTATCCCTAAATTCCAAGAGTGGGGAGAGGGGTGTCGTTATCTTAAGATTACTTCCTGCTGAAATGGGACGATGATTGCTCCTTGGGATCCTGTAGGAAGAAAATGTTTAGCAACCAAATTTTTCAACAGAATTGGCTGTGACATATGTAGGTATTCATAGTGTGGCAGAAAATGCTTGACTTCAGGTCTCTTAATGATGTAGGCCCAGCCCTGGATGAAACAAGAAACCTTGGATGTCTTGATACTGAACCGACTATTTCCTAGACTATCAAAAGCATCAGCTAATAACATTAACTTAACAAACTCTACCATGGCCATCTATCACCTAATTACTAGACTGTCTCAAAGTATCTCATGGCCCTCTGGGGCAGGAGGTACAGTAAATGGTTAGAGGAAAGGTATGCTATTTAAACAAAACAGTTTTAACTAGGAATGGGATTTATCTAGATCCTTCAAATTTCAGTTTGTTCTCTTAGACTTCTTCCTTATCTATGTAACTATTAAACCTTCATATTTTTTAAACAATTACATGATCTGTGTAAATCAGGCTTAAACAGAAGACTTTCCAGTGGTGGGGTAGGGCCTTTTACACACTATGAAAGCACTTTATCACTGAGCTGTCCCTGGTGCTTGGTGTGTGTGTGTGTGTGTGTGTGTGTGTGTGTGTGTGTGTGTGTGTGCATGCATGCATGCATGCACACGCACACGCACACGCACACACTCACTTTGGAAGGCATGACCATTATTAGATAATAACCTTTTGTTTTAGGATAAGGGTAAGAAGGGTCCCTCGAACAGAAACAGATTTAACAAGACAGGCTAGTCTTTATCCTGCCAAGCAAAAGGAGGTCATGGAAATAAACTGTGCAGTAAGCTTGGAAGTTTTTGTTGTGCATGCATGTGTTTGAGTCCTGAGGATTGAATGTAGGGCCTCGATCATAGTCCAAAAGTGCTCTGTCACTGAGACATGCCTCAGGCTGGGGGTGGTCTTGTTTTTAGTTGTCTCAACTATGAAAGCCAGAGCACTGCTGAACACCCTACCCTGTTCAGCCATCCATGCTGAGATTAGTTATGATCCGCTCAGCTCTTCCTTTTTGTTTTGTAGTCTGGGGTGGCTCTAGAAGAGGAGGCTGCCCATCATCACAGTTTTGGTGACACTTCAACAAAACTGTAGCAGTATGTGCATAAATTTTGATAGGTTCTGTTGCTATTTCAAGTTCCTGCTGCCTTAAAGATAGAGCGATAAAATGAGGTGCAGAGCCAAAGGATTTTGGTTGTAATTTCTTTTTCTTTTATACAGGCAGTATAAGCAAATTCTCCAATGCCCCAGAAAGCACTGCTATTTATTTAATTTTGTATAAATAATTCCTCCTATTATCTCAGTTTAGTATTTCTAAAATTAGGGATCTGTTTCTGGGTTTCTGTATGAATTAGAGTTAGTTTATGATGAGATAGACCAGTGATTTTCTTTTTAAGACTAAGCTTTATTATATAGCCCAGGCTACCCTCAAAGTTAAATTTACCCTGCCTCTGTCTTCGAGTCCTGAGATTTCAGAGGTGTGCCACCATACCTGGCTTGTTAACTTTTGTATCTGAAATAGTATAATGATTTTGGAGCAGTTTGGACCCCCATAAACACTGAAATGGTGTTTATATTTGTAATATCTGTGATTGAGCGTAGGGCTTCATTTGTGCTAGGCAAGTGTTCTACCATTGACTATATCTCCAGTCCAGTATTTTTTTTGCCTTGGCAAAAACAAAAGGCATTGCCTCTTTAAAAACAGAAAAATCTGCCACGTGGTGGTGGCACATGCTTTTAATCCCAGCACTTGAGAGGCACAAGCAAGTGGATCTTTGTTAGTTCAAGGTCAGCCTGGTCTATAGAACCAGTTCCAGGACAGGCTCCAAAGTTATACAGAGAAACCCTGTCTCAAAGAAAGGAAGGAAGGAAAAAGAATGAGAGAAAAATCCACCACATTGCCCAATACAGAAGAAGGTCTGATACCATATAAAACACCCTAATTGGATTTTTTTTTTTTTTAAATGTATATGTCAGGGCCAGGCATGGCAGCATACACCATTAATGCTAGCACTTGGGAGTCAAAAGCAGGTGGATTTCTTTTGTGAATTCCAAGCCAACCAGGGCTAGCTACATAGTGAGACCCTGACTCAGAAAAGGGAGTGGGGGAACTTGAGGGAGCATTTTATCTCTATACCTTTATTTGCCCCACTTTGAACAACTCTAGAGCAAAGTTACATTTCCATCCATTCTGCTTTTCCCCTTACATTTTAACATTTCCAAAATGAAATGTGGCATATACATTACTACTTTTTTTAAAAGTTTAAATTTTTTATTGTTGTACATGTATGTGAAGTGTATGACCTTGGGTGTGTGCGTGACACAGCATGTGTGTGGAGGCCAGAAGACAACTTTGGAGAGGCAGCATTGTTTTCACTGGAAATGGATCTCAGGTCATTAGGCTGCCTCTTAACCCTTTCATTGCTCTGCCATCCTCTCTGTACTAACAGTATTAACATTGCTGTAGTTAGCTTATTCACTTCAAGTTTGAAGTAGCCTGGGTGTGGTGGCACACACCCAGCACTCAGTAGGCAGAGGCAGGAGGATCTAAGTGCAAGACCAATCTGGTCTTCACAGACCCCGACCCCCCCCCCTTTTTTTTTTTTCAATTGTAGTAGGTAGTGAAACAAACAAACAAACAAAAATAGAGAAGTTTTGACCTGGCGTGACACATGCAGACCCAGCACTTGGAACACTGAGGATTGAAGGTTTGGGTTGCATAGTGAGACTGTATTTCACACCAAGACCAAAAAAGGGAAAGTATTTGACATCCTCATTCTTAAACATACTTTAACTTTTTTTTTTAAGATTGTGAATACTTTGCATTCAAATATGTGTATGTACCACATGTGTGCCTGGTGCCCTCCGAGTTCAGCTGAGCTTTGCATCCCCTGGAGCTGGGGTGACGTGTCAGCTGACGTGTGGGTGCTAGGGTTGAACCTGGTCCTGTAACGGGAGCAGTCAGTGCTCATAGCTGCTGAGCCCTCTCCAGCTCCGTCTTACTTTTTTTCTTTTTTCTTTTTCTAAATTAACCGAAAGCCCCAGAAAAGAGGCAGTCAAAGGAGAGTTTCTGCTGGTGTGCTCTCTTAGTTTTTCCTCAGGGGGTCTGGTTACATGAGTATTGCCCCTTTCTGACTAACAACCCCTTGGGTATTTAATGCCCCCTCCCCCTATTGCTGTTGCTGATTGAAATTGAAAGCAAGAGGTACTTCAGTGCTTCTACTGTGCTTACTGAGAAACTTGGCTATGGAAGTTGCATGTTCTCTCTGGGGATGTCATTAGGAGTGTTAATGGAAGCTTTAAAGACACTTTCCAGTTGCTGGATTGTACCATCTTGTAAGTGTTCTCTCTGGAGAATGCATTCATCATGGTTGTGGAAGACTGTGCTTGGCCTTGCAACAGCCTGCAATAGTTGCACCATCTAGACCAAGAGGGCACAGAGGCCAGTGACTGGAGCGGAGAGCAGCAGCTTTGGTAGGGTCTGCAGCTTCTCATCAGATCTGTTCTTAAACCAAATCAACAGGAGTCCAGGTAAGCAGGGTCATGATGAGAAGGCCAGCCTGGACCTTTGTGATTACTTCTTTTGAGGGAAGAGAACCTCAGGAAACCACTGGCACTGTCACCCTTACAAACTGCATCTTTCTACCTGCCACCAGTCCTTGGAAATTGACTTTAGGATTGTTAACTTTGGTTGCCTTTGCCTTTGGTTCTTTGCCTTTCCCTCTCCCTTTTTGGTAGATTGAGAATAGAGTAGGCATTGTGTGTTTAGTAAGAACCGTGGTGTGTATGTGTGTGTTTCTAGGAAAGACGAAAGCTTTTGATCAGATCTTAGTTCTTAAACTGAATGTGTGTGTTTGTTTGGGATTGCATGTGAGATAGAAGGAGCAAAACTTAATCCATCTTAACTGTGTGATGTAACTGGATATGTAAAACCCAACTGGTTTGGTTGGGTTTTGTTTTTTGCTTTTAAATATATGTCTGGGGGGAGGGCGTGTTGCACCGTTCACATGTTTGACTTGAAAGAATCATAGTGGAAAGGGGGTGATAGATGCCCTGCTTTGTTTTTAAAATGGATCTGTTGGGAAAATCTGAATAAGGTCTGTTAAGTCGGGTGATTATAATTTTCTGCTTTTCATGAGTATTTTCTATATACACATTTAAGTACTAGAACATTCTCTACACAGTTTAAGAAAATATTTTAAGTCTTTGTATTAAATATTGTTATATATGGAGGAGGGAAAGGGCACTTACTAATATTTGGGAAATCTAAGAGAATATCGGGGGTTGATGAGGTGGCTCATTAGGTAATGTCCTCACAAAAGTGTTAAGGCCCTGAATGTGAGTCTTTGAACCCATGTAAAAGCCAGGCATGGTTGTTCCCATAGTTGATCCCTAGCAGCTCACAGGCCAGCTAGCCTGGCACATAGCAGTAGTGAACAAGAAATGACTGTCTCAAGTGGAAGGTGAGGACCAAGACCCAAGTTCAATATCCTCTGACCTCTGCACACATGCTGTGGCAAGCACATGTCCACAATTGCACACACGAAAGGTTCCAAGGAGGCCAAGCATGGTGACACACACCTTTAACCCCAGCACTTAGGAGACAGAGGCAGGCAGATCGCTTGAGTTCAAGGCCAGCCTGGTCTATGTAGTAAGATCTAGTGTAGTCAGAGCGTCTAGTAAGGCCATGTCTTCGACAGATGGTTTGGTGAGAGCTAGAGAGATTACTCAGCAATTAAGAGCACTTGCTTGATTCTCAGTACCTATTTTGGGTGACTCAGTTTCTTACAACTACAATGCCAGGTAATCAGGCCTTCTTGGGCACTTACATGCATGTGGTTCTTGTGTATATGTACTCAGGCATGCCCCACACACACATCCATAACATTTTTAAAAGGTTCTAATACTAGGGCTGGAGAGACAGATTGCTCAGTGGTTAAGAGCATTGGCTGCTTCAGAGGTCCTGAGTTCAGTTCCCAGCAACTGCATGGTGGCTCACAACCATCTGAAATGAGACCTGGTGCCCTCTTCTGGCCTGCAGGCATACATGCAGACAGAATACTGTATACATAATATTTTTAAAAAGGTTCTAATACTGTAAAAAATAACAGAAAATTCTTTCTTGCATATTTTTATGTTCATGGAGATACAGAAATTTTTAAAAAATTGACTGTCCATGAAGTTTTAAAAAATGTGCTAGTGGAAATTTTCTGCTTGTGTATAGTAAGAATGCAAGGCCTAGTACAAGAGTTGACTTCATTCCTTTGTGGTGGCACACTCATTTAATCCCAGCACTCCAGAGGTGGAGGCAGACAGATTTCTGTGTGTTTCAGGCCAGCCTGGTTTACATACTGGAATTCCAGCCAGGCCAGCTAGGGCTTACATAGTGGGACAATGTCTGAAAGGAATAAATAGCCTTATAGCTTTTTTTTTTTTTTTTTTTTTTTTAAACTTTGAGGTACTGTGAGAGTTAGTTCTCTAGTATCTTGAAACAGTGACAAAATTGTTCCAAGGCTGGTGAAGCCCTTGCTGTACAAGACTTGAGTTCAGTCCTTAACACCTAGTGCCATCTATAGAAGGTGAGAACTAATTTCCAGAAATTGTCCTCTGTCTTCCACATGACAGTTCTGTTACCCACACATTCAATAAAAAGCAAACAAAACTCAAAACAAAATTCAGATGGGTTCTTTTAACTAGATTGCTAATTGAAAAATTCTCTTGTAAACTATCTTTTTTTGGGGGGGGTGGGGATCAAGACACAGGGTTTTTGTGGTAGCTTTGGAACCTGCCCTGGAATTTGCTCTATAAACCAGGCTGACCTCTGCCTCCCAAGTGCTGGGACAGGAGGCAGAGGCAGGTGGATCTCTGTGAGTTTGAGGCCAGCCTGGTCAGCAAAGCTACACAGAGAAACCCTGTCTTGGGGGGAAAAAATGTAATTACTTTCTAAAATAAATCAAATGATGGTACAAGAGTTTTGGGGAGAAGATGGTTTCATGTTCCTGTTTTGTCCTCTAAAAGGAATTGAATGGTGGGGGACTTTTAATTTTTCCAAAGTTTGTATACTGTTTGTTGTTGTTTTTAATGTGACTGTGCTCTTAAATATCCCAGTGTCTATAAAATCATGTTTTCTTCCTTCTTAGTAGGAGTGCTGAGCAGAGTTCGGAACCATGAACATATTTGATCGGAAGATCAACTTTGACGCCCTCTTAAAGTTTTCCCATATGTAAGTGATTTAACCTTGACTAGTCAGTCACTTGCTGAATTTCTTGTTATTCCTAGTTTTCTTTTCTTAGCTGGGTAACTTTTATAGTTGTCAGTAAACCAGCTAGATTCCAGAGAAGTCTAGCAAGAGTAGGCAGATTATAGGGGCTGCTGTATCATCACTAGCAAGTCACCTGCTCCGGTTGGTCCGGTTGGGTACTGATTGCTTCTTATATTTGGGTTCTTCTCTAGCAAATTCTGTTAACCCATTTTCCAAACATTCTTTTTTATTATTTGTTCTTCCCAAAGTATCTCAAACTGTTCATAATATAACTTTCATTTACAGAGAAATGATTTGTCTAGACATGATGTATTATAACCATTCTTTCCTAGAACTCCCTCAACACAGCAGCACCTGAAGAAGGTCTATGCCAGCTTTGCACTCTGTATGTTTGTGGCGGCAGCAGGGGCCTATGTCCATGTGGTCACACATTTCATTCAGGTAAGAACATGTTTCTCTCTGGTGTCAGCAACACAGACTCTATTAGGAAGAAAACAACAGGGTAGACTATTCCATTGCCCCTCCTTAATGCCCCTAACAGTAGTTTTAATTTTTCTGGCAAGTGCTCCTCTTGTGGAAACTGAACACAGAAATCCCCTCCACTGGGTACTTGGCCCTCGAGGTGTGCAGCTGATATTAGCTGATGTAAAACCCCCCCCTCACACGTGAACCAGGTGCTGGCACTCATGGCATGGTGCCTGTCCTACCTTTTCTTATTGTTGCCTCAGTGACTGTGGAATGCTTGGAACAAAACACCAGTTATATAATTAATTCAGAGTAGGCAAGGTTGGGAACTTGTGCAAGCTTGACCCATTTAATTATGTGCTTCATGCTTGGGAGAAACCTTCAGCAACTCATTGTCCTAGGCTTTGGGTTTGACCAGCAGAAGTAGAAGGCACATTTTTTATTTTCATTTTAAGAAGAACCAAAAAGTTTGAAGTTGCCCTAGTTGCCAAACTTTGCAGTGCCCATTTTTAGCAAAAATACAGAGGTATATTTGTGTTGACATTTGCCCGTGTAACTGTTCTTTTGTTCAGGCACCTTCTGCCAAGGGTTAAATGAAAAATTGCTCCAGGCACTCAGAGGGGTGAGGCATTTGGTCCTTGAGTTCAAAGCAAGTTCTAGGTCTTATTTTCTGGTTGTGTGTTATTTTTGCGTTTTTGTTTGTTTGAAGGAATGTAAAATGCACTCCGTTTTCAATACAAACCGACTTTGCATTTGGGGATTCAACCTTTCCAGGATCACTGTTCAGCTCATTTTGCAAGCATGAGAAGTAGTGAGAAGTTTGGTTAATCTTTTATGACATGCCCAGTGGAGGTTAGGATCATTCTTCACTCATGTTGTGCTTACAGGTCCCAGTGCCACCTTTGTGTGCCAGAAATTGAACCTGGGCCTTAATACATGCTTCTCCCCACTGAGCTGCACGCCAGCCTGGTGTATACTTTTAGATTAGCTCTTATGTAGTTCTGGCTAGTTCTGTCTGCTTCTTCCCCCACCCTCAAATGGCTGCATTGCAGTTGAAGGAGTACAACACCATGATCTACCCCATTTTATGTTTTTGTTCCTAATTTTACCAAAAACAACATGGTGCTGGAGTGCTGTCTATTATGATGGTTGATTTATTTCAGGGAGAAAATATGCTTGTCTCAGCAGCTGGAAATCCACAGTATATGACAAATAGTGTCCTTAAAAAGAAACACATAGCCGGGCGTTGGTGGCACACGCCTTTAATCCCAGCATTCAGGAGGCAGAGACAGGCAGATCTCTGTGAATTCAAGGCCAGCCTGGTGTACAGAGCGAGTTCCAGGACAGGCTCCAAAATAATACAGAGAAACCCGTCTTGAAAAAAAAAAACAAAAAAGAAACACATAAAGTAAGGCTACGTGTTGATCATTTTGTGCAAATGTGACCAGAGGGATGCAGGCACACTCAGTTACTAATGCAGCATCTACTCTTTTAACTGTGTAATCTTTCACCTTCTATCAATGAGAAGAATGGAACTTCACTTTTCTTTAATGACAGGAACTTCAGTGCCCTTGATTATCCTCAGTGATCTCCTCCTAATAACCTGAGGGTGGGTTTTCCCTTTAAAAAATTTTTGTTATAAAAGTAATGTTACTGTATGAAATTGAAAAATAGCTGAGCAATTTTAAAGAAGGGAGACAATGTTGTGTGCATCTATACTGCCAGCACTGCAGAGCAGAGGAGCAGGACCCAAGTTCAAGCCTCTGTAACCCCCCTCCCCCAAATCTTCATAATCCATCAGCCAGGAGTGCGTGTGGTTGGCTCATAGTTGAGCCTGGGTGAACCACAGTGCATACAATTTTTTCCTTTAACCACTTGGGTCCTAGGGATCAGATGACTCAGATCAACTGATACTTTTTTGTTTGTTCTTTTAAGTGAACAAGAAGGGGTCATTTCTGTTGTCCTACAGATGCAATGTGCTCTTGGTATCCATTATGGTCTTAGCCCTCACCTCCAGGCCTCTGGTTTCTATCCTCTCACTCTCTGAGAACTACTACACTTTTCTCTACTTCTAGGTGAAGAAGCAAATGTTAGAAATTTCAGATGAGTATTTGAGCCTAGCAGACAAACTTTGAACTGTCTCTTTGTTGATTGGCTCTTACAGGCTGGCCTGCTCTCTGCCTTGGGCTCCTTGGGCTTGATGATCTGGCTGATGGCAACACCTCATAGCCATGAAACTGAGCAAAAAAGATTGGGACTTCTTGCTGGCTTTGCTTTCCTCACAGGTATGTGAAGAGGTGTTTATTTTTAGTTCTTGTTTAGATTAAAGCCTAAGTTTAACTCTTAATTTTCCAAGTGGCCTGTATTTTTTGTCTGTGTACAATATTTTAAGAACAATACTCTCAGCGTTTCCCCAAAGTCACATTGCTGTAATTTCTCTCTTTTGGTCTCCTTGTTCTGTACCCATCAGTCAGTCACACTTGTATTTGAGTGTTGATTTTTTTGTTTGTTTTTGCTTTGTCTTGCATATAGAGTTAAGCACCTTTTAGATAGTACTTGGTAGCTAGCAACTATGACCTAAAAATAGCTGTGGCTCAAATGAATGAGGTACAAAACTTTTTTAAATGGTAGACATAAAGTCAGAGTCTGGTTAAAAATCCATCTCTTGCTTGGATGTGGTGGCTCACACCTTTAGTCCCAGCACTTGGGAGGCAGAGAGACAGGCAGGTCTCTGAGTTCAAGGCCAGCCTGGTCTATGGAGTGAGTTCCAGGACAGCCAGGGCTACATGGGAAAACCTTGTCTCAAATAAACAAAAAAACCGATCATCTATTTTTGAGTTCTCATAAAGGAAACAAGATTGGAGCTATATAATAAAGTCCTTTAAAATGCACCAGCTTCTGAGGGATAGTCTGTACAGTGTTAGGAAATTTTAGAAAGGAAAAGATTGAGGACTTAGGAGTTGGCTCAGGGAACACTAATTATTGGAGGTGTTAGGGGAGGTTATCAGGAAGGAAATAGCCAGAGTAGAAGAAATGCTGGCTGCAGCAGGTTGCTCTCCTGTTGCCTTGTGATCACCCTGAAGAACTGGTCTGGCCACCATTCACTACCAAGGGCTTGTCCTGCAGGACTGTGAGGTCACTGGCTGCCAGGCTCTGTTTCCATCCTTCTACCTGGTCCCTGACCTTGCCATACTACAGTCTCAAGGACACAGACATTTGACATTCTGCTTGCTTTTTTGTTGTTTCTAATTTCTGTTCTTCCTGAAAATATCCATGGTTTTGAGCCAAGAGAAAGAAAGATCTATATTCTTTTGAGGAAAGAGTAGCGTAAAAGAATTGCTTTGGTTCATATGTTAGGGTTTTTAAAATTATTTATTATTATTATTATTACTATTATTATTTTAATGAGAATGAGTACCTGTAATAGAATTGGTGGTAATTTTGTGTTCTGGGGGTTTGTTTTCTAGGAGTTGGCCTGGGCCCTGCTTTGGAGTTGTGCATTGCTATCAATCCCAGGTAACTGTTTTTGCTGTGTTCTGTACCTGTGCCTTCTGAATACAGAGTACATGGTTGGAGCTCTCAACTCATGGCCTTTTCTTTCACAGCATCCTCCCCACAGCCTTCATGGGCACAGCCATGATCTTCACCTGCTTCAGCTTGAGTGCACTCTATGCCAGGCGCCGGAGCTACCTCTTCTTGGGAGGTAAGGACTGGAAGACAGGCTCTGGCTCTGCTCTATAGAACTGTCAGTAGGCCACCTTTTCTGGAAACCTCAAGTCTCTAAAGCCTTCCTTTGGGGAGACAGTTAGACATGGCCTTAGTGGGATTATTTTGCCCTGTTTTGGCTTTCTCATGACAACTTTTGCTCTGTCTTACTAGGCATCTTGATGTCAGCCATGAGCCTCATGTTCTTGTCCTCGCTGGGGAACCTTTTCTTTGGATCCATTTGGCTCTTCCAGGTGAGATTTTATACTGAATCTCCAGCAGCCGTTTGCCCCATATACTTTCTCTAAGTCCAAAGAGGAGACTCCTCTAGAGCCCTCACCTTGTTTGGGCACTGCCCTACAGACCTTGAGAACCTTCCGAGGACATGGCCTTCTGCATGGTTAGGCACAGCTGAGGAGACTGTTTGCCTCAGTGCAGATTAGTGACCTGAAGGAGTGAAAACAGAATTGTGTCTTGAGAAGTTATACGAACTTTACTGTCTTCTAGGTTAGCATGTGATGTGTTTCCAAAGTGAGTAAGAGGCAGGAAATGGGCTGTTTTCCCCACTACTACATTTACCACATGTAACTATGTCTCTTTCTTTTATTAGGCAAACTTGTATATGGGGCTGCTGGTCATGTGCGGCTTTGTCCTTTTTGATACTCAGCTCATTATTGAGAAGGCTGAAAATGGAGATAAGGATTACATCTGGTAAGTATGAGAACTTGTCTGCATTGAATAAAGGTCGACACAGACTGTTCCATTTCATGGCTGTAAATACGTGGGAAAATGTTTGGTTTTTTTGTTTTGTTTTGTTTTTAAAGAAGCAAGGTCTCATGTAGTCCAGGCTGGGCTTGAACTCACTGAGTTACTAAGGATGACCTTGAATTTGTGATCCTCTACCTCCTGAGTGCTGGCATTACAGGCATACACCAGCAGATTAGATACAAGGTTTCATCTGTGCTGGGCAAGTACTCCAGACAAGCAAGTGGAGTTTAGGACCCCTGCTCAGCAGCTTTATTGGCCTCTTCCAGGCATCCAGGAGTAAAGGAGCTTTCTTTATTGTTGTCAGTGGTAACCATGAGAGGTACACAGAATTTGTTAGTGGGACATTCCTTTAGGTCTCATCACTGGTCATTGGTCCTTGGTAGCTACAGGTTCAGACCTGGTCTCTGTTCGTAGAAAGCCTGGTCTCCTGGTGCCTCATGGATTTGTAGAGTTGAAAAGGATCCCAGTGTTTCCTAGTGGGGTGGGGTGTTGGAGGGAGTGGCTCCCAGATGGGCAGCATTGTGTCCTGGCAGTGTGGGGCTGCTGCTGAGGGAAGTGGGGAGTGCTGTGAGTGAACTAGAGCTTCTCTTTCAGGCACTGCATCGACCTCTTCTTAGATTTTGTTACACTCTTCAGGAAGCTCATGCTGATCCTGGCTTTGAATGAGAAGGTTAGTGAGTCTGAAGCCTACACGTGAGAGAACCTGCTCATATCTGTGTAGATGTGAGATTTTGAAAAGTTGTTCATTCACTATGTAGGGCAAAAATATGTGAAAGGCAGGCCCCTCAAGCAAGAGGTGAACCTGAAGTCTTTGCTAACAAAAAAAAATGTGAAAACAATTTCCTTAAATATTAACTGATCCCAGAGATAAGTTTTAAATGGCAGACAACTTTGGTGGCTGTGAGAGCAAGGTACCATATGAAGAATTGAAGGTTAGGACTTCTCTAAGTTAGGACTCAGAAAAAGGTGTTATAATGACAGCTGTCCTTTTGTCAGGAGATCAGTTGGTCCACTTGTTAGTCTCTTTCAGTTGTTTTTTATATACATGTATTTATATGTGTACATGTATACTGCATGCATGCATTGGAGTCCCTGGAATGAATTACAGACCATTATGACCCCAAGAAACAATTCTGAGCCACTGTGTGTGTGCTGGCATTCAAACCCAGGTCCTTTGTAAGAACAGCCAGGGCTTTTGACTACTGAACCTTCTCTCTAGTCCTGTCCAATTGTTAACCTTAATTTTTCCCCAAAACAATGTGTTAGTCAGTGTACTCCAACGCTAGAGGAACAAATGACCCTCTGAGCTTTCCTGTACAAGCCTGATTCTGGAGGACAGGACAGTGGGTGCAGTGGGGTGACAGGGTGGGCTTGGGTTCTGTTTGGGCTGAACATGGTGGAGATAACGCTGTTCCCCTCTCAGTTGGTGAGCTGTTTCTTTTCTGTCTTGGGTTTGCATCCAAGGTTGGGAGGACTCAGTTTGTTCAAGCATTTCTCATCCTCTCCGTTGTCCAGATCCCTTCACATCCTCTGCCAGCGCTCTCGCATTTAGAGTTGCATGTCGGGAAAGATACTTAGGTGGTTTTTCTTTGTTTGTAGGACAAGAAGAAAGAAAAGAAGTGATTTGCCGCTGGCCTACCCAGCTTGACTCCTCTCCCGCCCTCATTTCTCTGCACACATTACAGGTGTCGTGTTCTATGATAATGAAAAGCATCAGAAAAGCTTTTGTACTTTGTGGTTTTCTCTATTTTGAATTTTTTGATCAAAAAACTGATTAGTGAATATAGTTTGGAGTTTGGCTTCAGATTCCTGAGGTTCTCCCACGATCCCTTTTCTGTCAGCCGATCCATAGCCTCTTGCTCTGCTCAGGCAGCCAGTCCACCAAGATGAGCGAGGAGCAGACGCCCACCTTCCTGCCACATCTCCGCAGACGGACCCTCCCACACTGTTGCTGGAGCCTCTTGGCCCTTGTGTTTGGTTTTCACAGTCCAGAGAGACTGGGCACTGTGTTTGCCCTGGGAAGGAGCTTTCCTGTCCTGAGTTGTCAGCCTGCCAGAGAGTGACTCTGGTGGCTGCTTTGCTTCCTCTGCTGCCTGAATTGGCCTAGCAAATGCCTGTCTGCCTTGCTTTGATGAAGGGAATGTGGATTTGTGGGTATTCCCTTTCCTACCCTGAGTAGCCCTCAGGGACGCTACCTGCTTTGCATCTGTGGGGTGGGAAGACCTGAGTACAGAAAGAAGAATGTATGGCAAAGTAGAGACGGCAGCTCTCAAGTTTCCCTGTTGGTTTTGTTGTTGGTTTTTAAAGTTATCATCTTTGTTTCTGATTGGCCTCCACTAGGTGGCTGTGGTTAAGTCTTGGGGGAAGGATAGGAAAGGGGAACGGTTGAGCCCCAGGGCTAATTGTTCTGAATCCTGCCAGAAAAGCCTCTGTAGAACTTCAGCAAGGGACAAGTCTCCACCAGCTGAGCACTTCCTTGCAGGGGTCTTGACTGTGGTAACTTGAAGGTGGCACTCCTAACAGCTCTTCATGCATTTTTGTCGTCTGCCTGGACACTGTTAGGAAGTGTCAAGCCAGAGATTTGAGGCAGTAGGTAACATTCACTTACAGATGCACTTTAGTTAGTCTTGTTTTAGGTCTGGGCAGAAGCCAGGTTACCAAACTGGACTCACAGAAGGCTGGCATCAGGAGTTATCATGGCCCTGGCTATTTGTGTTTTCAATTCAAAGGACCGAGCCACCAAGAGCCCATTATAAGCAGGGTGTCACTTGGGCTCTCCCTGCCTACATTACAGCAAGTGCAGTTGAACACAGTGCTCCTGGTGTGCTGTCCCATGCAGTGGTGAGCCCCAGAGGGGTTCAGTGCCCCAGGCACTGCCCTGTTTGCCTGCTGCCTCTACCCTGCCTCCTTGGACCCTGTGCCTGCAAGGGACATCAGCAACTCTCCGTAACAGTGGTTCTTTGCAAGGTCTAGGATCTAACTTAGTTCCACTTCCTGAAGCCAGACTCCACCTCTTGTGCTTTTTTGCTTGGGATAAAGTTTTCTTTAGAAACAGTGCCAAGAATGATAAGATATAAAACTACTTTTAAAGAAAATGCTAACAGGTTTTTAATACAGGTATCATTGTCATCTCCATTTTCTTTCCTAGTTCTTTGGTTTTCCAGCTCAGGCTGCATTCTTTAACTCATACTGTGAAGACAAAGGTGTTTTTGATTAAAAAATATATCTACATAGTCTTAATTTGTAAAAAATAAAGAAAATTCCTTAACCTTTCCTGATGTCTAAGTGTATTAAATCAAAAGCAGGCTGGGTGAGGGTTGGGGTACTGTTTGGAATATTGCTGGTGGGAGCCAGGAGTTACTGGACTCTTGTTCTTCTCATAGAGACGGAAGCAAGGACCACACTTAGGCCTCCCACTCTGGAACCCCAGCATGCCCCAGCCTCCAGAGCCTAACCTCTGCTGCTGGTAGTGGCTGATAGTTAGTTAGGTTGTGCAACAGCTTCAGAGTTGGGGAATGCATATCACTCATCCCACAAATACTTAAGTTTCAACACTCTGGCCAGGCCCTACTCCTACTCCAGGAGCATCAGTGAATGAAAATCCCTGTAAGTGCATGTGTAAGATGAGCTCATCTGTTCTACTTGACCTGCTTAGCTGCATTTTTATGTAGGATTTTGTTGCTCTTACCCATTCAGGTTGTTCATAGTTGACCTATTTGGACCCTGTAAACCATCGTCTGTATTAGTTACTTTTTTGTGCTCTGATGAGACACCATAACTAGGGCAACATGTAAAAGGAAGAGTTTATCTGAGCGTACAGGTGCTGGAAATGGTGAAAATCTTTAACTGGCAAAGTCTACCTCCAGTGACATAACTCTTCCAACAAGGTCACACCTCCCAAACAGTTCTTGGTCCCCATAGGACCAAGTGTTCAATTGTTCCTTTGGGGAACATATCAAATCACCATACACTATCCTAGCTAAGCACCATACTTTTCTCTAGTTGAGAAAATCCCTCATACCACCTCACTGTAAAAAGGCTCATCCTAAAAACTTTAAAATTTAGCTTTATTCTTGTATGGAAAGGAGCTAAAATTACATGTAATGGTGTGGTGTGGGTCTTGGGAACTGAACTAGAGTCCTCTATAAGAATAGTATGTTCCCTTGACTGCAGAATCCTCTCCCCAGCACAAGCACACCACATTTGAGTGCTTACAAATGTCACACTGCAAAGTGGCTTCTAAGTGCACCCACCTGTGAGGTAATTTAATTGGGCTTTAAACATTGCCTTCGTTTTCAACATTTTAAGTTTACTATTGGGGGTGGGTTATGGCATGTTTGGAAGTCAGAGGACAACTTTGTGGAGTGGGTTCTCTCCATCTTTGTATGGGTTCCAGGGTTTGGCCTTCGGTCTCCTTTACCCATTGAGCCATCTCACTGACCCTGTTTTATTGTAGCCTTAATAGCCAAGGAAGGTGATGCATTTACTGTACTGGCTCAGTTGCTGCCAAGGTTACACCACCAGATAATAGTAAATGTCTGCCCAGAAAAAAACAAAAAACAAAAAACAAAAAAAAAAAAACAAAAATGGAAGAGGCATTTGATGCCAGAGTCCTTAGTCTCTTAACTATGTGCAGGAAATGATGAGAGGGGCATTGCTATCCCTTCTCTCCTGAGCTAAGTGTTGCTCTTTGGGTGAGAGGGAAAATGTAACTATTTCAGCAAAATCTCTTTACCCATAATCTTTGCAGCCTGTATGAACTGCAAGGCAAACACCCTTTTCATCTTCCCTCAGCAACCTAATCTGAGGAAAATAAATGGGAACTTTGTTCAGCCAGAACCAGAGTGAGGAAGACATGGGCTGCAGCAATGGAAGAGGATTCCCTTGTGGTAGTTGAGATGTCATTGGCCCCATAATCTGAGTGAGGGGCACTATTAGGTGTGGCTTCCTTGGAGTGAGTATGGTCTTGTTGGAGGAAGTGTGCCACTACGGGGGCGGGCTTTGATGTTTCCTTTGCTCAGGATACTGCCCAATGTCTCAGACAACTTCCTGTTGCCTACAAGACTTAGGAGACTCAGCTACTCCCCACCATGTTTGCCTGCACACTGCTTTGTTCCGCCATGATGATAATGGACTGAAACTCTGCACTGTAAGCCATTCCAATTAAATGTTTCCCTCTGTAAGAGTTGCCATGGTCATGATATCTCTTCACAGCAATAGAAACCAACACTAAAGACAATCCTTAACAGTGTTTGGATTAGGGGTATCCATTCTCCCAATATGGGGATCTATTAAGATGGTTCCCACTTGGGCACTTATTGTTCACTATCACTGGAGAGCTAACTGTAAATATCTCATGCTTAGGAGGCTGAGAGGATTAGCATTTGCAGTGCAAGCTGGCTGGAGTTGAGGTCCTCAGAACGCTTGTAAAAGTAGAATTAGCATGGGCAGCCTTTGGGAGGCAGAGATGGAATTACCGGGACAAGAAGTTGCCTGGCTGTAAGGTCAACCTGTGGATTTGCCTCAAGTGCAGAGCAATTGGAGACATCTGACTGCAGACATACACACACATGCTCCAATGCATGTTTGAACAGGTGATCACTGTGTACTTTCGACAGTGAATGACAGTCTTGTTGGGTCTGGGGTGCTCTTTGGAGATGACACAAGCTAAGGCTAAATAAATCTTGAAGGCTGAGTCAAAGTGAGGTGTAATGGAGAGAGATCAGGGAAGACAACAGGAATGGAGGGAGACAGTAGGAATGGAGGCTTCGGGCCAAGGAAATGACACGAAGTAAGGCACAAGCCAGTGCACGGCTCAGCATGGAGAGCACAGGTTTTGCTTGGTTAAGGATAATAACTGGAGATAGGAATTAGGCTTCTAAATAAATTTAGTAGGTCAGTAGTTAGCAGGTCCCCAGTAGAAAGCATTAGGGAGTTGACTGCTCTCTGAAGGCAACAGAGAACACTGAAAGACCCAAAAGCAAGAGAGAGGCTGGCTTGATTTTATGCCCTGGCTACTTACTGGAAGTTAGCAGGCAAATGGCCTTTTCCAGACTGTCCGTTTCCAGCTGGAATGAACCAGATCACCTGCTGGTGCTGAGAAGTCTATGACAAGAAACGAGCCTGGGAAGCTCTGTCCAAAGCAAATTTAGCTGAGCCCCACCACATGGTCTAAGGTTAGGGGCCAACCTAGTCTACATAGTGAGTGCTATGACAAGTAGTGTCAGACTCAAAGGCGAACCTAAGGAAACTGGTGCTAGCTCAACATGGAACAATTCAAGCATCAGTAAGAATCATAACTGAAAAGTAAACTTTGTTTTGTTTTTGTTTATCGTTTGGTTTTTTTGAGACAGGTTTTACTATGTAGCCCAGGCTGGCCTGGACCTAATGATCTTCCTGCATCAACTTCACAAGTGCTGGAATTATGACGCCATGCCTGGGTTTTTTTTTTTTTTAAACTTTTGTTTAGATTTAGTGTGTGTGTATGAATGTCTTGTCTGCATATATGCATGTGTGTGTATGTGCCATATGCATACCTGGTGCCAGTGGAGGTCAGTAGAAGATATTGGATACACTGGAACTGGAGTTACAGGTGGTTGTGAGTCACCTTGTGAGTGCTGGGAATCAAACCTGAGTCCTCTCCAGGAACAAGTGCTCTAAATCACATCTCTCCAGACCCCTGGTCTTTAAAATCAAAGTACATGTTTGTTTACTTTTGAGACAGGGACTCAGGTTACCCCCAAACTGGTTTCCAACTTGTTAAATTGCCTAGGACGGCCTGGAGCTTCCTATCCTCCTGCCTCCACCTCCCAAGTGGTCTAATTACTGGCATTAGCCCACACCATATCTGCTTTTATTTGGTGCTGGGTGGTGTGGACTGGGAGCTTTGTGTGTGCTGAGAAAGCACTGACAAACTACCTCCTCAGCCACAGCAAAGGGGTGTGTGTGTGTGTGTGTGTGTGTGTGCGTGTGTGTGTGTGTGTGTGTGTGTGTGTGTGTGCGTGTGTGTGTGTGTGTGTATGTGTGTGTGTGTGTGTGTGTCTGTGCATGTGTGGCTGTGCGTGTGTGTGTGTGTGTGTGTGTGTCTGTGTGTGTGTGTGTGTGTCTGTGCATGTGTGGCTGTGCGTGTGTGTGTGTGTGTGTCTGTGTGTGTGTGTGTGTGTGTGTGTCTGTGTGTGTGTGGCTGTGTGTGTGTGTGTGTGTGTGTGTGGCTGTGTGTGTGTGTGTGTGTAATTTTTGTTATTTGTGTGTGTGTTGAGTATGTCTGTCAATTTAAAAATAACGTTTGGACTTGGGGTGTAGCTCAGTTGATAACACTAGCCACTGCAGAGGCGTGGCAGCCAGAGGACCAGCTTCTGCATCTTTACTGGGTGCATCCATTTTGTCCCCATAGTCATCAGGCTCCAGAGTAGGAGCTTCACTAGCTAAGCCATTTCACAGCCCCATTTCATTATATTCTTAATCTTATCAGTTGTCTTTGGAGGAGCCTAGAAAGCAGCCACTCTAAATATTCAGAAAGGAAAACAGGATGCTAGCCTTCCTTTTCTATCCTAACTATTTGCAGGAACATGAACAAGCATTTCCATGCAGAAATATTCCAAATAAGGGATGAAGGAATTACAGTGCTAATGTATTACTAATTCGAACCCTGTGATGTATAAAGGCAGGTGATGGTAGCCTTCACTAGTCTTATTAACAGAGGTAATGTGACATTATGCACTTCAAGGTAGAAGTAGACAACACTACCAAGAAGATTTTTGGGGGTTTTTGTTTTGTTTGTTTGTTTTAAATAACAACTAAATCTGAATCATAAGGAGTTCTAGATCTAAGTACCATTTACAGGAAAGACATTACAGGAACAATAATTAAGTACCACAACCCCAGGGCATGTGATGAGTGAAAACCAGTGATGAGGGTAGAGGTGCTGCTGAAGAAATGGCTCAGAGTTACTAGCTAGCATTTCCTGCTTTTCCAGAGGATGGAAGCTTGTAAGACCACATCCAGTGGCTCACAATATGGCTCCAGCGCCTATAGATATGATGCCCTCTTCAGTCCTCTGTGGGCACTGCACTCGTGCACACACCCATGCACAGATGTACATATATGCACATAATTAAAAATAAGAAAATAATTAAATTTTTAATTAAAAAAAACACTAAGTGGAAAAGTAAGAAAATTGGGGCCATTGAACATGTAGTTTGCTGACAGAGCACTTGTCTAGTATGCCTAGGACAAGGCCAGAGGCTTTGGGATTTTGTTTTATACTATACATAGAAGTCATTATATACTGTAGCAATTACAATTAATTTTAGGATTGTCTAGCATGTGTGATGCCCTGAGTTCAATCTTGAATTAAAAAAAAAAATTATAGACAAAAAATTTTAGCCAGATGTGGTGGCTCATGCCTGTAACCAAAGTAATCAAGAGGCTAATTCAGGAGGACGGCTAGGGGCTTGGGGCCATCCTGAACTACCAGTAAATTCTAGGCTAGCCTGAGATATAAATCTAGTACCTCAGAGGTGGTGGGAGGCCAGAGATCAGGAGCAAGGCCAATCCAGATGCCATGGCAATTAGCTCATCGTTAGGGAGATGCACATGAAACCAGGCATGAGATATGGCTAATACGTATGTACATATGTGTGTGAATGTGTGTGTATACATATATGTAGGTGTTGATAACATTGTGTGCTGTTGAAAGTGTGAAACAACAGGCCCCCTCTGAAGCACCAGTGACATGGGGTGGGGGTGGGTGGGGCAGGTGCAGCCTCTTATAAAATCAAACAAATTAGACCTGGAACTCAGAACCTCTGTACTATGAGACTGATTGGTGTGTTGTCTGATATGCCACTTAGAGGGCTGGAGAGAAATGGCTAAGAGCTTGTATTGTTCTTGCAGAGACCAGAGTTCTGGTCCCATCACCCATGCCATGCAGCTCACAATCTTTTTTTTCCAGAGTTTCTCTATGTAGCCCTGGCTATCCTGGAACTCACTCTGTAGACCAGGCTGGCCTCCAGCTCACACAGCTCTGCCTGCCTCTGCCTTCTGTGTTGGGATTAAAGGTGTGCGCCACCACGAGGTCTTTCTTTCTTTTAAGGCACTTACATTAACTGCTCAACCCGGCAATAGCAATGCTAGGTATCCTAGAGAGAAAGAGACTATGTATGTTCTTATTAAGACTAGCTCACGCGTGTGTGTGTGTGTGTGTGTGTGTGTGTGTGTGTGTGTGTGTGTGTGTGTGTGTGTATGCCGGCTGTCACGTGGTAGGACAGGAGTTATAGGTAACTGGGAGCTGCCCGATGTGGGTGCTGGAAATCAAACTCAACCCTTGCGCAATGTTTTAGTCTTCTGGATTTTCTGGCTTTTGGGGGGGCCACCACTCAGCCCTCAAACAAGTAACACTCGGAGGCTTATTCTTAATTATGAATGCCCAGTCTTAGCTTGGCTTGTGTCTTATCCTAAATTAACCCATGTACCTTTTTCCTCTGGGCTCTTACCTTTGTATATCTTGCTTTCCTTCTTACTCCAGGGATGTCTGGGTGGTTGGGTAGCTGGCCCTTGACCTCCCTCCTCATTCTTTCATTGCTCCTCCTCTTTTTCTGGTCTCCTCTTATCCTCTCTGCCTGCCAGCCCTGCCTGTCCCTGCTCCTGCCTCACTATTGGCCGTTCAGCTCTTTATTAGGCCCATCAGGTGTTTTAGACAGGCACAGCAACACAGCTTCACAGAGTTAAACAAATGCAGCATAAACAAGAGTCACACACCTTAAAACAATATTCTACCACACTCAATCCTCTGCAAGAACAGTGTGTTCTTTTAACTACTGAGCCATCTCTCCAGCTAATTATTTTCATTTTTGAGACAAGGTTTCATATGGTCTAGGCTAGCCTCAAACTCACTATGTAGCTGAGGATGACTTTGAACTTCTGGCCCTCCTGCCTCTATCTCCCAAGTTCTGGAGTTACAGGCACTTGCCACCACATCTCATTTTATGCAGAGCTGGGAATTGAACCCAGGTTAGGCTTTGTGCATTTTAGGCAAGCATTCTACCAAATGAATTCTATCCCCAACTCCAGTTTTAGTTCTGATAACCTAAAACTGTCAACAATTCAGTTATTCTTCCATTTTTGACTGAATAAACTGTACGTTCTTGGTATGGAAATTAATCATGGCTCATGCAACAATGTAGATATACCTGGAGGCATAACTATCTTACAGTTTCCAGAAAGTTGAGGATGTGAGGGCACTTTGGCGGGGAAGGCAGAGGGACAGATCCTCAGGAATCTCGCCACTTACAGAATGTGTTAACATTCTTTAAGTCTGTCTAGAAAGCCCTCTCAGAGACCCCCACCCCCATCCCAAAGCTAATGTGGTGGCTGTGTCGGTGCCTTCATCGAGCCCTGATCCACAATGCCGCTCACACCCAGTGTCCACCCGAGGACTGCCTAGTGCTCCACTACCCAGTGAGTGTCTGTTGCAGATGCAACAAGCCTGGATTAAAAAACAAACAAGCCAGGCAGTGGTGGCTCATGCAGGCCTTTAATCCAAGCACTTGGGAGTTCGAGACCAGCCTGGTCTACAAGAGCTCGTTCCAGGACAGCCTCCAAAGCCACAGAGAAATCCTATCTCGAAAAACAAAAACAAAACCAAAACAAACAAAAAACAAAAATCCAAACAAAAAAAACAAAACATAACAAAATAAAAACAAACAAAAACAAAAGAAAGAAAAAAGGGAGAAGGGACAAAAGGACAGGTATGATGTGCCAAATTCACCCACAGAAAGTCCTGACCTCACGAGTGTTTGCAAGAAACCCAGAGTTGTCCAGCTGCCTTGCCAGCCCCCAATACACTGAGACTGGCTGTAGGAAATGTGTCTCCCATAATGCAAGGTTAGTGGAGAGAACTGGCAGGGATAGCTCTAGCCCTGTAAGATGGACAGGGGCGAAACCTACCGAAGGTGTCAGTGTCAGAGGTGGAGGATGCGCTGTATCTCCGCTTATAGCCACATGATGGCAGTGCAGTCCCGCCATGACGCTTGTGCCATCTACTGGCAACATTGTCTCAGTTGCCAAGAAAGGATTTTTTTTATTGTTGCTTAGAGAATAGAAGTCTGGTTTGGTGACCCTATGCTTTCAGACTGGAGAAAACACAGTAGGAGCAAGAAATTGCCATGAATTCACAGCCAGCCTGGGCTACATAGTGAGACCTTGTCTTTAAAAAAAGAAAGATAAATAAAATGTATTCCAAGGAGACCTCCTACCTTAAAGAAACACGCTTGACATTCTCATGCTACCTGCTTGGCTTCTACTAGGCAAGAACCAAAATTTAATTTTTTTTTTTTTCCAGACAGGGTTTCTCCATAGCTCTTGCTGTCCTGGAACTTGATCTGTAGATCAGGCTGGCCTCGAACTCACAGAGATCTGCCTGTTTCTGCCTCCCTAGTGCTGAGATTAAAGGAATGGGCCACCACCGCCAGGCTAAAAGTTAATTTCTTGATGGCTCTTCCACCATAAGACCCTAGCTGCCTTCTTCCTACCCACGCACCCGCTCTCGACCATTTCATCTCGAAACCTCTGGGTTTCCTCTGGCAATGTTCACCTCTGCCTCATCTCAGTGGTGTGAGATGGGAAAGGTCCGTTCCGGTTCACCACCCTGTCAGTCACTCCTCGCCCGTACTTCAGAAGTCAGCCCAAGCCTCCTTGTCTTCCTTTCCCTCCTTCATTTTTCAGGGTTAGGATCAAACTCAGGGCGTTGTCGCAATGCAAGGGTCCTGCCACTGAGTGACAACCCGTGTGTGTGTGTGTGTGTGTGTGTGTGTGTGTGTGTGTGTGTGTGTGTGTGTGTGTAGTCTTGGTTTGGTACTCCTGCCTCAGCTTTCAGATTATTCCATGCTGTTGTTGTTTTCTTATTTTTGTTTTTTGAGACCATCTTTCTCACATACATTATTATATGTATGTATATTTGTACATTTAGGGGGGATTGCATATGAGTGTAGGTACCTGGAGAGGCCAGGGACAGCAGATCCTTCAGGAGGGAGACTTACAGGCGGTTGTGAGTCATCCAGTGTGGGTACCAAAGTTGGTCTTCAGGGAGAGCCTCATTTGGTCTTCTCCCCTGACCTATCCATCTCTTGGGTCCCACTGTAGGGTCTTGCTTGAATCACAGCCCTTCTATAGACAGGCTTTAACCTGTTAAGTGTTCCAGTTTTCAAGCTCAAACACTGACTTCAGATCTCATCAAAACTACAGCCTGAGGCAGGAGGAATGAAGAGTTCCAACCCAGCCTGAACTACAAAGCCTGCAGAGACCAGACTCTGTTACCTAAACTTCCTCAGCCTTGGTCTATGCCACCCACTAGGCCTCCTTTCCACTCATCTACTTCCTTGAATTTTTAATCTTTTTTTTTTTGAGATCATAATTATATCATTTCCCCCCTTCCTTTTTCTCCCTCCAAGACTTCCTATACTCTTCTTTGAAATTCGTGGTCCCTTTTTCTTCAGTTGTTCTTACATATTCATCTATTATAAACCCCTAACTGATCCAAGTGGACCCGGGCCTTCTCTAGCTAAGTCTTTGTTTTTGAGACGGTGTCTCCTGTATCCTAGGCAGGTCTTGACCAGCCTCCTGCCTCCACTGCCAGAGTGCTATGATTATGGGTACACAGTACCACACAAGGACTTACTGATGCTAGGGGTGCACTACCAAGGCCTCACCCACACTCGCTGAGCACACACCAGCCCTACCAACTGAACTCCATTCCCAGCCTTCTGCTTGGCTTTTTATAACGCTTGATTTTATGGTTAGCATGGATGTACCTGTGCTGTGTATGCCACAGTTTGTGTGGCAGTCAGAGGATAATGTTCAGGGGTTGGTTCTCTCTTTCGGCTGTGAAATCTGGGTCTGCACAAGAAGCACTTTTTCCCATTAAGCCATTTTACCAGCTTTCTAGCCATTGGTTTGTTTTATTGGTTTTTGAGACAGGGTTTCTTTGTGTGACAGTCCTGAAACTTACTTTGTAGACAAGGCTGGCCTGGAACTCACAGAGATCTGCCTGCTTCTGCTTCCTACTTGGCTGGGATTAAAGGTGTGCTTGGCCTTGCTTTCTTATTTATTGAGACAGTCTCTCATTGAACTTACAGCTCAACATCTGACCAGACTGGTACTTACCAAGCCCTGAGACCTGCCTGTTTCTGCCCCCACACCAGTGCTGAGGTTAGGTTATAGGCACACACTTTCACACCTGGCTTTGTTTTTTTTTTTTTTTTTTTTTTTTTTTTCTCGAGTCAGGGTTTCTCTCTATTGCTTTGGAGCCTGTCCTGGAACTCACTCTGTAGGCCAGGCTAGCCTCAAACTCACAGAGATCTGCCTGCCTCTGTCTCCTGAGTGCTGGGATTAAAGGTGTACATCACCAAAGCCTGGTCACATCTGGCTTTTATGTAAGTCACATATCCTAACTAGGGTCCTAATGTTTCCACAGCAAGACCCTGGAACTGGTGTTACAGATGGTTGCGAACCAGTCCAAATTTGCATGTTTTTAATAATTAAAAAGTTAAAAAAAAGTTGGCCCCTAAAATCACAAGCCTTGCCCAAGTGCCTACTATGAACTTGTGTCTTTAAGACATTATACACTTGAAATACCTCAGAGAGGAAGGTGGGTATCTAAACTCAGGGAGGGTAATGAGAGTAAGGGAAGAGCTAGGAAGGAGGGTGTCCAGTCAGAGTGTTCTAGAAGAAAAAGGGTGTCTAGAGGAAGGAGGGTGTCCAGTCAGAGTGTTCTAGAAGAAAAAGGGTGTCTAGAGGAAGGAGGGTGTCCAGTCAGAGTGTTCTAGAAGAAAAAGGGTGTCTAGAGGAAGGAGGGTGTCCAGTCAGAGTGTTCTAGAAGAAAAAGGGTGTCTAGAGGAAGGAGGGTGTCCAGTCAGAGTGTTCTAGAAGAAAAAGGGTGTCTAGAGGAAGGAGGGTGTCCAGTCAGAGTGTTCTAGAAGAAAAAGGGTGTCTAGAGGAAGGAGGGTGTCCAGTCAGAGTGTTCTAGAAGAAAAAGGGTGTCTAGAGGAAGGAGGGTGTCCAGTCAGAGTGTTCTAGAAGAAAAAGGGTGTCTAGAGGAAGGAGGGTGTCCAGTCAGAGTGTTCTAGAAGAAAAAGGGTGTCTAGAGGAAGGAGGGTGTCTAGAATTTGCTGCTGAGTATGACTTTCTTTTTTTAAACTTTTTTTTTTTAATAAAAGAAACAAAACATACTATTTGTGAAAAACAAAACAAACAAACTAGAAATAGGGAAAGAAAATGAAACCACTGGTAGCCCTGAGCAAAAGCTCAATGAACATTTTGGGATGTCCTGCAAAGGAAGCAGGTGGCAAGTGGAGCCCCTTTGCTAAGGGCCTGCTGTTTGGGGGAAGGGCAGGTGTCTGGCATCTGAGCTTCCTGTGTTTGGGAAAGCCAGCCGAGGTCTTGCACTCTGGAAAGGCAAACATTTGTCCATTGTTCTTGAGTTAGGAGTGAGGTCACAGTAACTTTGCAAGCAGCTGTTGCACACTGAGATACCAAGTGTTCTGCCTCAGCCAGGGATCAAGGAGATTTTTAGCCAAGGCCTTCCTTGAAGCCTAAGAAACGGGGTTCCCTGGAGAATCAATAAACTCACCCACATGCTTCTCCCACCAATTATTTCAGTTGGAACTGGATCCTCCTTGGGAAGGGGACATAGTATAGCTGTAGGTGGCAGCTGTTTAGGACAGGAGCCTGCAGAGGATCAGGCAGAAGAACCATGGTGGACAGGGCTGTCTCCTGGCACAGTCATGGCCATAAAGCCTGGGACATTTCTCCAGTCAACTCACACTGTCCCAGGGACAAAGAGGGTACCTGGTATTTTCAAATTCCCAAGAACAGAGGTCAGGAGCAAACTGAGCAGACCCTGATGAGTATGTAGGTGGGTCCTTTGGTCTTAACTCTGAAAGGAAAAAGATGAGGCTCCGAGCCTACCAGGACA
This sequence comes from Cricetiscus sungorus, assembly GCA_030556225.1. Classification (NCBI taxonomy): domain Eukaryota; kingdom Metazoa; phylum Chordata; class Mammalia; order Rodentia; family Cricetidae; genus Cricetiscus; species Cricetiscus sungorus. Next base: position 4,111,460 of record JANBXA010000031.1, on the reverse strand, counting down.
AACTCTGTCCCAGAAAAGAATGGCCTCTTAAAGGCTAAGGCAGTTTAATAGGAAATGATGTAATACATCCGGCTTGGCCAATAGTAGGACAAGAGACAAGCCGGGGCAGCAGACTTCCTTCAGCCCTCTTAGGAAGAGGCAGGGTCATGAAGGCTGGCAAACTTACGCAAAACTGTTATCATCAGGCCCTGTTCTGGCTCTTGTTAATTTCTTCAGTGATGCCATCAACTAAGGGCATGGAGAGGCCAGATGTGGATGGGCTGCAGAGCATTAGGGGGAAGTATCTGGGGGACCACTGGCCTGGCACAATCTAATACACAGATGAGGAATGCTGAGTTTTGTAGTGATTCATTTTCTAAAACAGCAGCTTTGGTGATAAAGGTCCTCCACAGCCACCGGGGGATGGTTTGTAAGTGGGAAGACAGCAGTGTGTAAAGTGTGAGAACATTCCTACCAGGCTCCTCCCCTTCCTGCCTGGCCTATCCCCCCTCTGAGTGCAATGCCACAATGCTCTTCCCCACCTCTCTGCAAGGCTACCCAGCCTTGTACCCCACCTGGCCCTGTCAGCTGGCATGAAGGGAGGTGCTGCCACACAACAGTCACAGTGGGGAGAGGCCTCACGTTTTATTAGGGATACTGCAGAAGTGGAGGCTGGAAGCACAGCAGCCGCTTTTTGACAACAGATAAATTAACCGCAGTGCGGGTTGGATGTGGGGACTGAACCAGACGCCTTTATATATATATGTGTGTGTGTATATATAAAAACAAAGATGAAGACAAACAGACCCCAAAGATGTGGGGAAGGGAGGCAGCACCATTCAGACAGCAGGGAGGACCAGGGCAGAGAGAGAAGGCAACTTGTCCCCCTCATCCCCAAACTCCACAAGCCTGGGGCTTCCAAAATTGGCCCCATGGGGGCTCTGGGGCAGGGTTGCAGCCGGGGTGGGCAGAGTTGGTGGGCAGGAAGCCCAGCACCACAAGATGGCTCCGCCTGAAGTGGGAGCTGGGACAAAGCAGCCTGGGGCCCCCAGTCCCTTAGAGAAGAGCCTGACTCTGTGAGTCAAGGGACCAGGGGTGAGGTCTCTCCCTGAGCTGAGCATGGTTGTCTCATCCACAGCAGCAGTGGGGTATGCCAGGGACTCCTGTCACCTTCTTATTCACCTTTTCCTTGGTCCCTTCGGATGGAGCCTCACTGGCTCCAAGGCATGGATGGTGAAAGTAGGCCCAGGTAGGCCCAGCATGGGGTCCCAGCTCGGAGGAAGTGTAGTGGGTGTGGTCCGTCAGCCCTGACTTCCACAGGAGGACAGTGAGTCATAGAGTGAGTCACTTAGGGACTCTGAGGTCTCCAGCCCAGCAGCTCCCCCACTGGCCACTCTGCCTTCCTCGCCCATGTCCGACGTGCTGGGGGTACGACTGCCCCCAGACGCTGGGCCCTGAGGCGTAGATGCGCAGCCTTGCTCCAGGCTCGGCTTCCGGTCCACAGGCAGGGCCTAGAGAAGAAGGACCACTGAGAGCGCCCTACACACCTGGGCTGCTGAGCAGTCCCTGGAGACAGACTGGTGATAGCTAACTAACGATGCACGGCCCTTTCATGGTTCTAGGGAGTAATGGGAGCCCTCTCCCAAAATGGGCTGGGTGGGCAGGCCTACCCTCACCCTCTGGAGGTTCAGGCTTTAAGCATGCCTTACCAGGGACATCTGTCTCCCAGCGTCACACCCTTCTGCCCCCAGACCATTTTCTTCTTCCTTTTGTCAGCTCACCATGGGGGTCCTAGGCAGTCCCTCCAGCTGTCGGGGTGGGCACAGGAAGGGGTCACTGGAGCTGCCAGCTGCTCGGGTGTTGGGGAAGGTCCAGTTCTTGGCCAGCTGGACAGGTGGGGGAGGGCCTGGGTCTTCACAGGAATCTGTCCAAGAGAAGGAAGGGGAGAGTGGATGCACCTGCCTAGCTCTAAGGATCCTCTTGGAGATGTCCTACCACCTGCTGGGACACTCACCATCAGGACAGGTCTGATGGCTTCGGTGGCCTGAAGGAGCCGTGAGCAGTCCAGGAAAGGCTGGCATGCTGGGGTGCCGCCCACTCACCAGCAGCTCTTCAATGCCTGGCACCTCCCGCTCCAGTGTGTGGGCACGTCGAGGGACTTTGGTGAGGGCTGGGGGCCGAGTTGGGGGTGCCTCAGGAGGAGGCTCCAGGCGCAGTGACTTGGTCTTGGGGAGATTCTTGCTGGGAGTTCCGCTGCTGCTGTGATCTGGGGGTGGGAAGGTCCCAATGCCACTGTCCAAGGTTCGAGTCAAGGAGCCACAGGCTGTGGAGAGGATGCACACAAGTGTGAGGCTCAGGCTCAGTCCCCAGCTTCAGGCCATCCACTCAGTCTTCCTGGCCCAAAAGGCTCATGCCACAGAACTCGCCCCCCATCTGCAACTCTCTCTCAGCTTGATCCAGGTGCCCCTCAGGCAGGGCAGGGAGAATTATTCTATTATTCCTATGCAGCCACTGAAATCTTCATCCCCAGCCAGGGCTGGGCACCAAGATGTCACTCAGGACCTGGCATTGCTGTGGTGACAGGGAGTGAAGTGGGAAGGGGACCCTGCTCACCTGTGAAGTGTGCGGTGGAAACAGGCTCCGCCAGGCTGACATCTGAAGGGATCTCTTCCCGCCTACCTGGCTCACTGCTGGGCTGTGTGGGTATAGGAGATCTGAGTGTCCATGCCAGGGACTCTCCCAGGTCCCCCACAGTGCCTCTGGGGGTATGGGAGGCCATGTGGTAGGCACTATACAGACTAGCAGCTTCCAGGTGCCCTCAACGTAGCCCCTGCTTAAGAACTCACCTTTCCAGGAGGTTTTCCGCAGCCCTGAAGTGGGCCTACCAGGCCATTCCGGGGCCCACAGGCTGGCCAGGGACTCTTGGGGTCAGTGGACAGTGGCTGGAAATCCCCATACTCAGGCTTGGGCTCCCGCCAGCTCCTGGGAGGCAGCTCCTTGCCATCCACCCTAGGGACAACAGCACAATGGATGTGAGGGAAGTCGGTACCTAGCATCTGCTAAGGTCCAGCATTAGCCAGAGTTCTCCCAAAGCTTTAGGTGTTAGAACGTACCCTTCCTAATGAGCTTTTACAAGAAACACCCTCCACCACCAACAAAAACAAAAAAGATGGAAACTCTGTCAGGCATGGGGCTGCCCGCCTTTAATTCTAGCATTAGGCAGAGGCAGGTGGAACTCTGAACTGGAGGCCAGCCCAGTCTACACGGGGAGTTTCTGGCCAGCCCAGTCTACATGGGGAGTTTCTGGCCAGCCCAGTCTACATGGGGAGTTTCTGGCCAGCCCAGTTTACATGGGGAGTTTCTGGCCAGCCCAGTCTACACTGGGAGTTTCAGGCCAGCCCAGTTTACACAGGGAGTTTAGGATAGCCTATATATTGAGACCTTGTTTCAAACAAACAAAAGATGAAAATGCTTCCAGAGGTACGATCTTTCAGGAAGTGGCTGGGATTAGGCCTGGTCATTAGGGTACAGACCCCTGTGACTGATGGCTTTCAGAGGGAGATAGATACCAACATAGTAACCTAAGCATACTCCACATTTCATTCCACAACACTATGGGATACCCATAGTGACAGGCAGAGAAAACATTGTATGTGGGTACTCTTCCCTAAACTACAACCCCTTTAGTGGCAGGAGTCAAAAGGGATCTTTCTTGCCCTGTCCCTGAGGTGGACTTCCATCAGTTTGGTTAGGAGGAGCATTTACTTAATTACACTCAATTAGCATATGCAGGCACCTGAGGAGAGAGGTAGTGGTAGCATGTGGAGAGAGAGAGCTAGCCTTTCTGAGTCTGACACCAGCCAGTGAGGAGGAGGACATGTGTGTGTGTGTGTGTGTGTGTGTGTGTGTGTGTGTGTGTGTGTGTGTGTGTAAGCCCCATACTTCTGAATCCTAACCCTCCTTCTTCGTCAGGTCATCAGCTCAGAGGCTTTGGTGGCTCTGTATTCTCCCTTGACCTCTGGGAAGCCCACTGAGTATTTACCAACTGGTCCCAGGCTCTCACCTATTCAGGAGCTGTTGCATGAAGGTGTCTGCTCCCTGATACATGCCGGCTAGCTGGCCTTGCACCTGCCCCAGACCTGAGCCAGGCACTGTGGCTGGGCCCGAGGGCCGTGGGCGGGCTCTGCTGCTCAGGTAGGCCTTCTCTTCCTCGAGTGCCCGGCGCAGGTCCTCTGCCTTAGCCATCAGCTTGGAGATATTGAGGCTCTCAGCCTCCAGCTTCCGGGTGTCCGTCTTGACCTCTTTCCGGAGTGGGGAGCCCCCACTGGCCCCTTCCTTGTTCTTGGTAGTTTCTGTGCGGCGGTTCAGAGCTGGCAGTTTGCTCTTTTTAAGGCCAAACCAGCTGGCGATGCTGCTGGTGTTGCGGTGCTTGGCTTCAGAGCCTGGTGTCCGTTCCTGACCTTGAAGTCGCAAGACGTTCTCCTCAATGCCCTTCATCACCTTCTCCTCAATGGCTGAGTGTGGGGCTGGGCCTTCTGAGCCCCGGCTTGGATCGGTGGGGCCAGGCACTGGGGATGTAGGCTGGCCAACTGTGCCGCCACAGTCTGCCCAAGGTGTGCCTTTCCCTTTGTCAGGCTTGGAGGGCTCCTTGGTACCTAAGGGTGCCACAGGCCGGGGCACCACCTTGGTGGGTGATTTGGAGGGTAGCTTCGTTGGGCTGTTGTGAGGGCTCTTGGGTTTGCTCAGGCTAGGGGCTGGGGTTGGCACTTTTGCAGGTGTGCGGGGCATCTGGGGACACAGAGCCCCTGCCAGCCGGCTCTTGGCCAACTCCACTTTGGTGAGGCAGCTCCTTGGTGAGATGGGCTCCAGGTCCACTCGAGCGCCCATGGAGTGGGAGGAGTAGACTCGTGTCCCAGGATCCGTCAGTCCCAGTTCCTGCTGCTTCAGGCTGCTTGTGCCTAAGGCCACGGCTCCCCTCAGGATGCCCTTAGCTTCCGTCTGTTCAAGAGGCCTCGTGGTGGGAGGCCTGTCTCCAGTACTCTCACCTGACCGCCCTAGTCCCCTGGCCTTCTCAGTGCCAGGCCTGGCCAGCACTCCATTCTTTTCTAGACCCAGAGGCCCCTCAGATCCCGTCTTCAGTTTGCCAAGGGCTGCCAATCTGTCCCGTAGAGGTGTGTGGCTAGGATCACCAGGTCGCCGCCCTGATCCCTGGCCAGGCTTCTTGGCTGAGCTGCCTGGAGCCCTGCGGCTGGGATGGGGAGACTCAGAACCTGCCTTGTCCAGACTCTTGTCCTGGGGGCTCCCATAGGGGCAGGATTCTGAGAGGTCAGGGCTGGGGGCTCCAGGGCTCCTGAGGACCGCGGGGGCCTGGGGCACCTCCAGATTCAGTTGTGAGTAGGCAGGCACCAGCAGTGGGGATGGAGTCGGCTCTGGGGAAGGCCCTCTAAAGGGGCTCCGGGAAAGGTCCAGAATATTTTCAAAGCATGGAGACGCTGCTGGTCCTGGAGACAGTGCAGTGGACGCAGATGACTGGGAGGGTCTAAGCTGCACAGAGTCTGGGATTGTAGAGCAGGGTGAAGAGCTGCTGGGCAGGCCCTGTGCCCCGTCTGGGGAGAGCTCTTCTCCACCCAGACCTCTGCGGGCCAGGAGTGGAGAGGGGCTACCATCTGAGCCACTGTTGCGACAGGGGATCCGAGAATTCCTGGGGAGCTGGGGGCTGAGTTGGGGGCCTCCTGGGCTGGGGACCTTCTCTGAGGCTGGAGGCAGCTTGAGAAACTTGAGACCTCTGGCTGGAGAGGGCAGAAGGGGTCCTTGGGCTTCCCCGGGTGAAGGGGGCCCAATTTGAAGCTTGCTTTTCACCTGAGATGAAGAGTGGGCATGGCCAGGCCGTGAAGCCAGCGGGGCATCCCCGGCACCCATGAACATGCTGAGGAAGGGAAGGGGTCCCTGGCCTTCTGAGGTAGCACCAAATCCCAGCCTGTTGGCCCCTGGGGTACCCCCAGCCCAAGCTGACTTTGGGAGGCCTTTGGACTTGGACAGCTGTGGGGCTCCTGGATCTGGTGAGGATGGCTTTCCAGCACCTGGGTGGTCGCCATTAAGAGGGCCTGCAGCCCCAGCTAGGAAAGCCTGGAGATAAGTCTCTGTGTCTTCAAGGAGTTGGCCCAGGCTCACCTGCTTGTGGGCCAGGGCACCTAGCAGGGTGTCAGGGCTGGGTGCCTCATTGGGGTCACCTGCCTCATCAGAGGAAGAGGAGGAGCTACTGCCTGGGGCACAGTGTGGGCCGGAGCTGGGGCCCTGGGCTGGTGGGGGGGCCCTGCTAGGGGCCCAGGGTTGCCGGATGCCTCCCTCTTCCCCAGAGCCCCCCAGGAGTCGCTCCCAGTGCAGCAGTGCTCCTAGGCTCCCAGGGCCGAGCAGCAGACAGGGAGCCCATGGTGAGGGCTCAGGCTGGGGCGGGCCACAGAGCTCGCCATTGACGGGCTCCGGGGAGCTGGGGCCCTGGCCTGGGGGCCTCCAGGAGTTGGCAGATGAGCACAAGAGCAAAGGGTCAGTCTCCTCCAAGGCGCGTAGCACCTCTAATATTTGAGCTTTCTTCCGAAGAAATGGGGACAAGGCATCCAGCACCGGGGGTGGAGTGGCTGGGGGGCCTGGGCCTCCTGGCCTCAACTGCTGTTCCCAACATACCTGGGGGGAGAGAAGGCATGAGGAAGGGACTGTGTGTGCCTGGCATGTAAGGCCCAGGCCTTAAGATAAATGAGACTATCCTAGAAACAGCCGAGTCTGGCCCTGTCTGGCCCACAAATGAATACACAGCTCTTGGAATATGATGGCTCATCTTCCTCAAGGATGGCTGAGCCCTGCGTAACGTAACCTGTTGCATCTCACATTCGGAGCAGACTGGTTACCCTATGTCCATTCTCCCATCCCCACTGCTCTTTACATTGCCAGGCCTGACCAGCTACAGTTGTGACCTCTGTGTTCGTTCCATGATGGAGGGAGGTCTGTCTATTTTTCTGGCTCCAGGAAGAATAGACATTCAAGAGAAGGGTGTCTCATAGCCAAGACCTAAGTCATTCACTGCAGGTAAGCCTGGGCCTTCCCCAGTCAGCCGACCATCAGGCAAGAGTGCCAGCAGAAGGGACCTGCTGGTGACCCCATGCAAACCCTTCTCTGTGATCCAGGCCTTTCTTGCTCTGCTACAATGGCTAACTACCTGTATTCTGGAGTCAGAGTGGGTCAAGTCCAGGTCCTTATTTACAGGACCTTCAGCAAGTCATCTGACCCCTAAGTTTCGGGGTGTCAGGTGTGAAATGAGATAGTGATTACACCTAGCCCGTAAAAGAAACAAGCGCCAAGGTGTCCTGCACAGTTAGTACCCAGCATGGAATGAGTCTGCAAGTGTGAGTGCTGATTCCTGCGGCATGACTTCATACATCTGCTTGCAGGCCATGGCTGGGGGAAGGGCCACTCTGTTTTTCTTGGTCTTGAGCTGAGGGCTCACATTTACAGCCTGGACTGGAGTCTGTGCATAGGAAACAGCGCTTCCCCTTAGACTTGTTAAGAGCCAGCACAGGAGCCTCTAGCCAGTGAGGCACAAACCCCAACACTCTCTCCTCCTACCTCTCTTTGCCCGGCACAGTGTCCTAAAGGCAGTGAGGTGGCCAATCCCTCAGCAGCGTTCAGGGATGGGGAGGCTGGTGGTTCTGACGGTGTCTGGAGCGGGGTGAATGGGATCTGCAGAAAGAATGGAGACACACAGTTGTCACTGACCTCTCATAGAGCCAGGCATTCCTACCCACTGCGCCCCTCCAGCAACCATGATGTGGCTCTTCTGCTAGTAAGGTAAGCCTAAAAGCAGATCTGAAGATAGAACAGGTCCAGGTGGCATGGAAAAGTAGACTAGCAAGCACAGTGGATTTGGGTTAGGAGAGATGTCCTAAGCTCAGAGGACAGCAGCGGGTCTAAGCCAGTGTGCCTGGCTCGACTCCAGCACTACTCTGTGTCCCCCACTTACAAAGGAAGCAACCACGAAGGTCCTGTTCTGATCACCTAGGATCTGAGAATGCAGAGATGGAAGGGCTTAAGAAAGTAAGATGCTCAGGGGGCAGAGAGCTACACCAACGTGAGGACCAGGACTCAGAGCCCCAGCATTCACATAAATGCCAGGAGAGCATGAGAACCTGTGATTCCGGCCCATGAGAGATAACTACAGAGGCTCCCTGAGGCCAGATGGCTACCGAGACTAGCCAAAGCATCTAGCTCTGGGCTCAAGCGAGACACCTTCCTCAATATGAGGTAGGGAGAGCAACTGAGGAAGACACACCAACCTCTGGCCTCCATACATGTGCCCATACACATGCATGCATACCACACATACATATACACACCAAAAGAAACAAACTAGAGAAGGCAGGCTGAGCTGGGGAGACAGACAGATCAGTAGGTAAAGTGCTTGCTCTGGAAACATGAAGACTAAATGTTTTGATTCCCAGGACCCATGTGTTAAAAACAAACAAACAAACAAACAAGCAAACAAAGCCAGGCACAGTGGCATGCCCTTGTTCCTTCTAGCTTGTAGTTAGCAACAGGCCAATGAGACATCCTCTTCCTTTCTTACATCCCTCCAGGACAAGGTGGACAGTGTGTAAAGGATGTGTCACACACAAGGCTGACCTCTGGTATGCATGTGTGTGCGTGCACACACACACACACACACACACACACACACACACACACACACACACACACACACAGCCGAGAGCCATCGTTCTGTGTTCCCCAATGGTCTCATAGAACATCTTCTTTCAAGTTCTAACAGAGAAGGTCTAATTCTGGCTTCCCATCTCACTCTCACAATGGTCTTAGGGAATTTGAGTGCTCCTTACATGCAGAATGGGAATGAGTCAGCTTTAACCCTTCACTCACCCTCACAGCCTTCACACCCCTGCAGCATGTGGGCCTCACTCCTGGCCATTTGCAGCCCAGATCTTCCTGTTTCTGGCCTGGACAGCACTTGGCATTCCAATGAGCCTCCTTGACCCAGTCCAGACCCCTTCAGGCTCTTTAGTCTTGCACAAGGAAGCTAACACATCCTTTTCCTAAATTACTTTTGAGCCTTCTTTCCTGGCCGCTGCCCACTGCAGATCTGCTCCCTCTAGCCTGCGGGTCATTCAACAGCCCCCCAGCTCCTGCTACCTGCCATCCTTTCACACATCCTTTGCTCTAGCCAAAATGACAGTGTGCCACCCTCTTCCTGTTCTTTCCATGGGGAATTCCTTCTCCACACCATATAGACTTTTTATCATTCTCCTTTCTGCCTACACACAGGTCCAATTTAATTTCCATACAAGAACCTTAAGAAAGTGTGTGCTGTGTGTACACCTGCGCTGATGCACTCTCATGCATGGGTGCATGTCAGTGCTGTTCCTCAGGAGTCATCTGCCTTGGGTTTTGAGATAGGGCCCATCACTGGGACCTGGGGCTCAATGAATAGGCTAGTAGGCTGGCTAGTGAGCCCTAGGGATTTTCCTGTCTCTAACTCCCCAGAGCCTGAATTATAAGTGCACAGCATCATTAAACACAAGCCCTAACATTTGCACAAGTGTGATAATACCACTGACTAAGCCATTTCCCTGAGCTTCCTAGTCCTTCTGAGGGCTAGTTGTCCCCCTCTACCCATCCTGGGATAGGTAGCACTGCCACACTTGACTGTAGCAGGGCTGTCAATACACATGGCTATTAGTGGTCTCGGCCTTCCAGGGTCACACCCACCCCACACAGGATACAACATCCACAGAGCCTTGAGATTCAGTTCAGTTCCTCTGGAATTGGCAAAGGCATGGCTCACAAGAAAAGCATAATTAGCTTTCAACCCAGAGAAGCACACCCTGGGAATCACATTAATAACACTAAATTGTTACCATATTCTGACTGTGGACCAAGAACTATACATTATCTCACTTAATCCTTGCAACAACATGTGATGCAAGTATTTTTATGCCCATTTATATGTAAGGGAAAAACCTACGATTTATATAGTTTGATACTTTGCCTGAGGTCACACTTAGCTAAGAAGCAGTTCAGTTAGAAACCCAACCCCAGTTTATTTGAAGCGAAGATTTGTAATTTTTCCATTGCATCACAGTAACTTAAAATAGATATACTGGACCAAACTCTCAGTGGTCTCAGAGTTCATTGAGGTTTTTTTTTTTTTTTTTTTTTTTTTAAGTGACTTAAGGTTGCTCTCTGTCCCGTTATCAGTCACTGAAGTTGAGGGAGCTTGGTGATGGCTAAGACCTCGGGGTCCCTGGGGGTGACTCCTACAGTGACACCACAGCAGGGCAGGAACAACTGACTCTCCCCTGATGATAGGGTCCAGTTCAGGGCTAGGCACCAGGCTGGATATTCAGATACACAGGTTCAGACAGACACGGCTCAGCTCCTCCCTACTGAAGTACTTCTTTTCTTGTCAAGATGGGGTAAGGGGCTGGCTGCCCCCCCCCCCTCAGAAGCAACCTGCCACTTTCCTCAACTTCTAGACCTCTCTTGATCTTCTCTCTGTGTCTCACCCCACCCTTGGGGTTCCTGACAGAGTGGCACCAGTGACAACTGAATCCTGGACCCATTCCCAGAGCCTTCCACTGTTCCTAGGGCAGGCAGGGTCCAGGCTGCCAGCAGAAACCAGTGCCCGTGAAGGCGTGAGCCAGAGGCCAGTAAGAGCAGCCGTGTACATACGGTTACCAGGGCAATGAGCCTTTCTTGTCCTCTCTGTAACACAAAGCTGTGGGTTGCTTATGCTTAGCCCTGCCCTGTCCCTGGCCAGGAAGAAACCACGTCAGTGGCCACAGGGGCCTCCAGGGAACTAGAAATAACTGCATTTGTAGCCTCCACCCAACTCCCCACGCAGGACTAGAGCAAATGTGAATTTTCTGTCAATAAAAAGGAGTACGATGGGAGGGAGGGCCATACTTCTAATCTCAGTACTTGGGTAGCTGAGGCAGGATAATTGCCTCAAGTTTAAAGTCAGGCAGGCTACAGAGCAAGACCCTGTCCAACAACAACAACAACAACAAAGGATGCTATTTGGTTGAATAGGGAGAACCTGGGGACAGAGTGACAGCTGAGTCTGTAGGGGACTCAGTGAGTTTTCCCTCAGCTAAGTACAAGTCTGTCAGTCTGGAAAGGCCTTCCCTACACGGCCACAGGCTTACACGTTGCTCCTGTGAGGTGAGCAGAATAGAATGCTGGCACAAGCAGGGCCGCAGATGCTGGCTCTGGGGAGAAGGGAGAAGTGTTTGCCCACCTGAGGGAGGGAGTTGGCGGTGAGCTGCAGCTTCTGCTGCAACAGCGCACTTAGCATCTGATTCTGTTGCTCCAGATCAAACACTCTCTTCTTCAGCTTGATACACTCCTCCCGAAGGTCCTGTCCATCCAGGAGGCACAGGCAGCACAGGTGAGGAAGCAGGAGAGGAACAGTGAAATGAGCAGACGTCCCCACCCTGGCCAGCTGCATCCACAGCCACAGCCTGGGGCGACGAATCCTCTGGGTATACTATCCTAACGGACGGCAAAAGCCAGTGTCTCTGACATTTTCACCATTTTTGGAGCTGGCTTCCTCCCTCTTACAAATCATGTCAAGGAAAAAAAAAAAAAAAAAAAAAAAGGCCATAAGACATGGAAGAGCCTGAAGTCAAAGTGGCCGGTATCACAGAGATCCTGAGATAACATTTCAAGGCTACCTGGGCTCATAGCATCAGTACTGTTTTGATCATCACAACCTAGAGAAATCAGTGTAAGGGAAGACAATGAGTCCAAATCAAAGTTCCAATAGTTCAGAGACCAGATCTGGCTTTACCTACCCTCCCTTGCCTCCTGATAGAGAAAAATGGACCTGCCAGAGGCAGTAGGCTGGCCAAGTGGAGGGAGGAACAGAGGCAAGCTCCTGCCAGCCCTCTCCTCTAGTTCCCTGTGAAGGGTTAACTGTGCAGGCCTCTGGAGTCCCAGGATAGCCCTCCTGACTTATATCCTGGGTCTGTCTCAGGGCAGTTGGGTGGGAGTATGAGCTGCTTCGTGAACCTACTCACCTTCTGGTTCAGTAGCGCCTGCACCACGTGGTTGGCAACCTGGGGACAGAAAACCCGGGAGCTGAGCTGGCGTTGTGTCTACCCATCCCTGTCCCCAGCACTGTCCTTTGGCACACCCCACAGACCTCATCCAGACAGCGTTCGTAAGTCTCCCGCTGGTTCTCATTGGCCTGGGCAAGTGCTGAGTTCTCGGCCTACACGGGGGGAAGTGGAAAAGGGAATCTTTGCAGCTCATTCTTCCTTCGGGGAAAGGGACACAGGGTGGATGAGCTTTGCCTGGCCCGTCAACTCTTGGGCCCTACAGCATCTCACTGTTGTATTCAGTAGTCTCTGTGACCACCACCTTCCCTGAAGCCAGCAGGGCCATGAAATTGTGTGTGGGGAGACACTTGGGGTATCGGATAGCTCACCCCTTTGCATGTGTCGTTTCCTAGCTGCCACCTGAGCTGGAGCATGACAAGGAAGGAAGGGCTTCTCAGGGGAACTTCACTAAAACGCCCAACCTCCTTCAGCTAGGCAAGCCTTCTCCACACTGAGCCCTGAGTGGGCAGCCTGGATTCCCCAGTCGTGGTCAGCACCGCTGCCCGGGCCTGCCTGCCACCACATACCTCCAGCTCCCGAAGTCGGTGCAGAAGCTCATGGCAGGTGCCCAGTTCCATGCTGCCATCGTCACCAGCCACCGGCCTCAGGCTTCCGGTGCCTCCAGCTGGCTGCTCCATGGCCTTGGGTGTCAGTCAGGTCCTGGCAGGCTACTCACAGGCAAGAAGAGAAATAAGGAGGAGGATGACAAAACTCTTTGGTGACCTCTGTTACACTTGAGACAATGCAACAACTCAAGGTCAGAGCCTATAGAAACCCCAGCTCTTCCCCATATGCTGTATAGGGGCTTAGACCCCAAATTCTCTGCTAGGATCAACCACAAAATGGCAAGCCAATTGGCTGCCTTATCACTCAATGTCTGTTTACAAAATAACACAACTTCAAGAATTTTTTTTTTTTTTTTTTTTTTTTCAAGACAGGGCTTCTCTGTGTAGCTTTGGAGCCCATCCTGGAACTCACTCTGTAGACCAGGCTGGCCTCGAACTCACAGATATCTGCCTGCCTCTGCCTCCTGAGTGCTGTGATTAAAGGCTTCAGCTACCACCACTTGGCTGAGGTTATGCAGTCTTTAGGACCTTTGGAGGACATAGCTCCATCCCTACACTCACCCTTTCAGCTTCCTGATCAGTAGATTGTAAACGGTTATTAGCTCACAGTTTTGCCACCAGATCCAGATGAAGGCACTTTGCACTGTATCCTTGCCAAAAGCCCAAACGCCTCTCCCATTAAGGTGTTTCTATCACACATTTTGGGTCTAGTGACACAAAAGCCCCAGATACAGTGCAAATGGGGAACCTTGGTGGGAAGGGGCTTGTTGCTTCCTCCTTGCTTGAGTAAAGGCCCATAAAAGTGAATTAGAAATTCTGGATCACAGAAGAGGGAGGCTCCCAGGCCCCAAACCTCCACACTGAGGCACAGTGCCTCCTCTCTCAGCATGCACAGGCCCCAGGCTGCTCACCAGTCTCTGTGCCTCACCCAGGCTGGCACGTTCACTCTGGCAGCCAGATTGGTCACCTCACCTGTAAAGAGAGAGAGATGATGTCAGTGATGCACTCTCGGCACTTGTGGGCTGTGGCTCTGTGCCAGGTGCAGGCAGAGGTGAAAGCCGAGAGCCCTGCTGCTCTGCTTTCAAAGCTTCCACTTAATGGACAACGTAAGGCCTGAGGAATACTAGGGTTGACAACAGGCAGAGGCCTACATGAGGTCTACATGAAACCCCAGGATAGGAAAAGCATTCAGGGCAGAGGAAAGGGTCAATGCCAAGGTCCCCAGTTCTCAACTAGAAGTCATTTGCCTCACAGGTTCGACTAACTGTCCCATGCGGTGTTTTAGTACCCTCCCAAACCCGCACTGTCTTCTCTAATCTTCAAAGATCACAGGAGGAGATAAATGCTATTATCAGTGCTTGTATTTTAAAGCAAACCGAGGAAGAGTTGCCCTAGTGTGCACAGAATCTACCCTGAGTGTGCATATAGCCCAAACTCTCTTCTGTATCCTTGCTCAGTTTCTCTTATAACCTTGGCCGGGGTTATCAGGGTAGAGATCTGCCACAATCACATGACTGATCCACACAGCACACTGGACATGCACGGGTGCCCCTTCTTCTGTGGTCTGAGCTTTACTGTCAGCTACCTGGAACAACTTACATGTCAGCCCTGCCCAGCCTCGGGGGGTGGGGGGGGGTGGGGGGGCCACAGTAGGCAGAGCCTGCAGTATGAAAACCCTGGAGCTTTACAGCCGGACAGGCTTGAGCTAAGATACTGACCCAGGAGAGTTACTTTCTTGGCTTAAGAAACCGGGTAAGGCTACTCAGTACAAAGGGTAGGTGGAGGACACAATGAGACAATGGATACAGTGTTGATCGTGAACTCACTGGACACTTCTGATAATACCACTTGCTGATCAGGCAGTACAAAGCCTGCTGTGACCTTAGGCTCACACACAGTAAGCCGAGTTCCAGGCCCTCCACAGTCCCATCTTAGATGCAGGCCATCTATCTACACATCTTAGGCACTGCCTAGCCTGGCCTGTTCTGTCCTCTGAGGACCTTCCCTTTAAGTCCCCTAGCTTGTCAGCACAGGGTAGGCCCAGTATACACAGGGCTCTGCCTTATTCACTAAAAAGAGCCAGCTAGCAATTCTGAGAGAATAACAGGCAAAGGAGAGAAAGCCTTTCGGATGTTTTTTGGGTAGGGGGATGGGGAGGGCAGTGCCACGGGCCTTGGAGCATATCAGGCAAACATTTTGCCAGTGACCTACAACCCCAGCCCCAAGAAGTCTTCCTTTTTAGCTGTGTGCATGCATTCCATAGTGGGCAGAAAAGTAAGAACCATGTAATACTCCCCCCCTTCGTGTGAGGTGTGTGTGTGTGTGTGTGTGTGTGTGTGTGTGTGTGTGTGTGTGTGTGTGTGTGTAGGGGGTGAGATAGTTTCTCTATGTAACAGCTTTGGCTGTCTTGGAACTTGATCTGAAGACCAGCCTGGTCTTGAACTCACAAAGACCCACCTGCCTCTTCGTCTTGAGTGCTGGTATTAAAGGGGTGTGCCACCATGCCCGGCTGTAATACTTATTTTTAACATGCCACAAAAACATATAGTCCTGGCAGTTGGAGAGATGGTTCAATAGTTAGGAGCACTTGCTGCTCTTGTATAAGTGTAGGGTTCAGTTCCTAGCACCCACATGGCCACTCACAAGCACCCGTAACTAGTTCCAGGGGTTTCATCACCTTCTCCTGACCCTTAGGGACACTGCACACATGTGGTACATCTTACACAATGCAGGTGAAACACTCACACACATAAAATAAACACAAGTCTTTAAAGAAACAAAGCCCTTTGTTATTTTAACATTGTAAAAGAGCCTAGCACAACTCGATTTGCTCCCGACATTATCTCATTTGATATATTTAGAAATGGGGGCCTGGGAAAAAATGAGAACAATTTTAATAAGTATTTCCCTTCCCACACACATGTAAGGGTTTAGACTCAGGAGGCCCCAGGTTACATTCACCCCTCAACTCAGTATCTGCACATTATCCCCAGCTCCACTCTGTGGCTCCTGATACCCAGTGGTCACCAGCTTTCCCCACTGCCTCCCACTCTTTGCTTCCTCCATAGCAACGCCAGGAAAGAGCAGCTGGCACGCTGAACACATATGTGCACTGAGAAGGTGAACGACGAGAAAGGGATAAAGAGGGCAGGGCCCTGCGGTCAGAAATTATAAAGCTAAAGCTAGGAGAAGCCCAATAGCTTGTGTTCTTCACACAAAAACAAAACCCAAAAAGAGGACAAAGGTAATTTACTGGATGTCTCTTCATAAATGATGACAAAGCATCCCAGTCAGGAGTGAGGGCCAGAACTTGAGGTCACTGTTGTTTTATGTGCTGATTGAAGTAGGTGGAGATCCAGCACATCCCAAAGGGAACACTACCCCTCTCCAAATCTACAGATGCAGAGGCAGGGGCCAAGTTCCACAGGGATGTACTGGATGACCTGACATTCCTTTCCTTTATTTTTTTCTTCTTTAAGATTATTTATTATGTATATAGTATTCTACGTGCATGTATACCTGAACATCAGAAGAGGGCTCTCATTATAGACAGTAGTGAACCACCACGTGGTTGCTGGGAATTGAACTCAGGACCTCTGGAAGAGCAGCCAGCACTCTTAACCTCTGAGCCATCTCTCCAGCCTTGACCTGATGTTTCTAAGCCACCCAGAGCAGCAGTCTCTCCTGCAGCTCTCTGCAAGGGTTGCCTCAAGGAAAGCTGTGAAATGTTCCAACTGTGGGAGAAATGCTGTTGTTCCCCTCACCAGAGGCCTTGCACTACTCGGGATGGAGTCTGCAGGGTTCTAGCAGCAGAGGGCAGGAAGCTGTCAGCCTGCACTGGGGATGGGACACAGGACACTTTAAGGTTTAACATTAATTATAACTGTCTGGCCAATAGCTCAGACATATTACTAACTAGCTCTCACAATTAAAATAACCATTTCTATTAGTTCATATTTTATCACAAGGCTCGTGGCTTGTTACCTCATGTTTTGCTTCTCAGGAGGCTACATGGTGTCTCCCCGACCCTGCCTTCTTTCACTCTGTATCTCTGGATTTTCTGCCTGGCTCTATTCTGCCTCATCATTGGCCAAATCAGCTTTATTCATTAACCAATAAAAGCAACACATATTTGCAGCGTACAGAAGGACAGTGGTCCTCTAGGGAATAGCAGAATGCACAAGTGACATGATTACCTCCAGCTCCAAACCAAACTCAAACCGGAACTCTCCTGACAATGGGTCACATTAAAGCCAGGATAAGTTGTTTCTCCAGAGGCTGTACATGGGGGATGTCACTGTGCCTCTGGGACCAAGCATTCCCCTCCCTTGGGGCCCCACAGTCCTGTGCTTAGTTACACGGTTGCTGGGGAAAACCCAGGCTTGGATCCCAGGATTTCAGACATTCCTCCACATGGTTCCACAGCACATCAGAAAGGTTGGATTGGGAGTACTACATGCCAACCAGGCAGGGTAGGGATGAGGCAGCTGGGTTTGGAAACTCTTAAGTTGAACTGGAAGTTTCTGCCAGAACTGCAAACAGAAGGCCCCTCCTCTCACGACTTCACAACTCAGGGAAGTGACCTCAGTGGGAAGGGGAGGGAGGGAGAGCAAGTAGAAAGCTCTCAGGCAGCAAGAGACTGAATTAAAAAACGGTGGGCTAGAAGCGTCTGCTCAGCCAGGTGTGGGCTCACACCCGTAATCTTGGCCCTGAGGTAGGAGGGCAGCTGGCAGTTGAAGGAGAGCCTGGGATATGAAGTAAGATATACCACACCAGCTTGGATTAGAGTGAGACCTTGTCTTAAAAAGCAAGATGAATGAAAACCAAAGGTATGTTGGCTCATGCCTGTAATCCAGGTATTGGAAGGAAGAGATAAGAGAATCAGGGCAGCTTGGACTACAGCAGACACGGCCACAAACGGGCAAATGCCTGGGTAACGTGGGGACTTTTCCCAATGAACTGTGTCATGGTTACCTCTAACCAGTCATGAAACCACCCTTATCTCCCAGTCCTAATGCCAGGTCTGGTGCATGCAAAGCTCTGGGCCCTCAGCCCAGCCTCCACTTTAATTCTAGAAGGTTAGGACGGGCAGAAGCTTTTGAACCTCAAGAGATCTTGCCATACTGGCCTTTAGTCACCCAGCCAAGGAAGACAGAGAGGTCTGTGCCCCCAGCCTCTTTTTCCTCTAGCTTTTTCTGTAGTCAGGGTCTGGGGTGTGCATGCACACAAACGTCTCTTTCTCTGCCCACCCCCCCCTCTCTCTCTCTCTCTCTGTGTGTGTGTGTGTGTGTGTGTGTGTGTGTGTGTGTGTGTGTGTGTGTAAGTGTCTCCTCACCTGGGCTATCAGCCAAGGTCTTCTGGCCCTGAGGAGCCCCTCACTTTCCAGCTGTTCCCCCAACAGTCCTCCTGGGAGGAAAGCCAGGGGCAGGCGGTGGGGGTGGTGGGCAGCTGCAGGAGGCAGAGATGGGGACTTAACTTAAATAAAAGAATCCTCTGGACACCAACCAGCTTGGCTCCCCTGCCAGCTGCTTTTTGGAATCTCAGCCTGTCACACCCAGAAGTCCTCTTGTAAACAGCAACCTTCACACCCACAACAGGCACACACACACACACACACACACACACACACACACACACACACACACACACACACACACACACACAGCAAGCTAAGAGTAGCCGTGGGCTGCAGAGGGTGTGAGCAGGGATAGGGCACGACCTGAGAGAATCCACTTCATCTCTGGCCCAAAGTACCTAAGAATTCCAACCGGAACTGGGAAAGAAGGCAGAGAGGAGTGTCCTGTCCCCATGACAACTGATACAGAGACACAGGAGCCCTTCCGCAGTAATGCCGACTGCCTGCACCCTCCTTAATGCCGACTGCCTGCACCCTCCTTCCAAATCTCAGGGGCAGAACCTACCACAGAGGTGCAAGTTCTTCCCAACCCAATGACTAGCAGGACCAGGCCTACGCTACTAGGCAGGGTGGCATGTTACTAGCCTCCTGAAGTCTTCTAGATTCCAGCATCCCTCACCTCAGCTCTCACAGCTCTGCTGTTCCCTGTCCAAGGCATAACCCAACAACAGAAATAGCAGCTGTTGGAGGTAGGAAGAGGGAAGGGGTTTCAACACAATGGGTTTATTTATAGGACCACACACCAGGGGCTCAGCAGCCAAGCAGCCTAGGCCCCACTCCCTAAAGGCCAGCCAAGAGCCAGCCCTGCCCAACTAAGGAGATGGGAAAAACCTCAGACCAGAAGGCAGGGGCATAGCTAGCCCAGCTCCACAATTTAGTTGCTATGTGACTTAGGGCGATCCAATCTCTCAGGAACAAGCTCTTTCCCATTAGGTGGAGATTGTTCTAAAATAGTAACTTTCAAAGAGTGGTCTGGGGACCCTGAAGCACCGTCAAGCAGTCCACAAGGTAAAAATTACTTTCATAGTAAGAAGATACCATCTGCCTTAATTCCTCAACTTCTCTCTTAAGTGCTTCTAGTGGTGTTCTCAAAAGACTACGTGGCCCGCAACGAAGACAAGAGACTGACATGGAAGCAGTCAGCTTCCTCCCAAATCAGACGCCAGATTTGCAAAAATTAAGAATAGTGACATTTTCCTCCACTTTTGTTTCAGAATATATAATTATTCTTCATAAAATATGTTATCACTTATTTTTGTTTTGTTTTGTTTTTTCAAGACAGGGTTTCTCTGTAGCGTTGGAACCTGTCCTGGAACTAGCTCTGTAGAACAGGCTGGCCTCAAACTCACAGAGATCCACCTACCTCTGCCTCCCTGGTGCTGGGATTAAAGGCGTGTGTCACCAACGCCCAGCTATGTTATCACTTTCATTATTTCTTAAGTTTTTATTTTATTTATTTTGGAGACAGCTCTCACTATATAGCCCTGGCTGGGTAGTCCTGTAGACTATTATTTTCACTAGGCAAAGATGTGTTGCATTTGTTTTTGCTGCAGAATATTACTTTAACTGTGTAAATGTGTGTTGTTCTAGTTTATGCTGCATTTGTTTAATTATGAAAAGATGTGTTGCAACTGTGTCACCTTGCCTGCCTAGGGCATCTGATTGGTATGATAGAGAGCTGAGCAGTCACCAGCTAGGCAGAGAAAGGATAAGTGAGGCTGGTGGGGACAGAGGATACATAGGAGGAGGAATCTGGGCTCAAGGAAGAGATGAATGAGAGAAGGAGGAGGACTAAGAGCCAGGCAGACGCCAGCCACAGAGAAACAGTGAAAGGATAGACAGACAGAAGTAAGAAAGACAAGGAGCCCTGAGACAAAAGGTAGATAAAGAGAAACAGGTTAATTTAAGTTAAAAGAGCTGCACAGAAACAAGCCTAAGCTAGGCCCAGCATTCAAAACTAATGGTAAGTCTCTGTGTCATGATTTGGGAGCTGGTTATTGGTCTGAAAAAAAAGCCTGGTACAGAGTGAAACTTGCTATGTAGACCAGGCTGACCTTGAACTCAGGGATCTTTCTGCTTCTGCCTCTTGATTACTAGGAGTAAGGGCCCAGCTAGGTTTATCATTATTATTACTGTTATTATTGTCCCGGTGCTTTCCTTTCTTTTTGAAACTGCTGTTACTACACGGCCCTCACAGGGTGCTCAAGGCCAGCACAGACTATCAGAAGCAGCCGTTTCTCTCCCTCTACCATGTGGTCCTGGTATCGGATTCAAGTGCTCAGGCTTGGCAAGTGTCTGTACATACTAAACCATCTTACTAGGCCTGTTTTTACACTTAGAGAGTGCAAGTGCATGCGAAAGTTAGAAGAAAACTTCTTAGAGTTTGTTCTCTCCTTTACCACTAGGTTTCTGGATATCAAACTCAGGCTTAGTATCAATTGTCATTACCAAGACAAGCTGTTTTACTGCTTTACTGCTTTTACTCATTTATGTATATGAGTGCTATATTTGCATGTGTGCCTGCATGACAGAAGAGGGCATTGGATCCCATTATAGATGGGTACAGGCCACTACGTGGGTGCTGGGAATTGAACTCAGAACCTCTAGAAAGGCAGTCAATGCTCTTAAGCACTGAGCCATCTCTCCAGCCTCCCACTGATCTTATTTTTAAGTGAATGAAACAAATATTTAGAAGTCTTAGTTCTAGCACAGCACCGGAATGCTAGCGAGAGGGTAGAGTGGGTTCTTCCCTGCTGCTCCCTGGCTACCACTTTCCTGTCTTGCCACAAGTTTGAAGGTTTGAAACCTGTGAAACTACAGACTAAATAAATCTTGCCTTTAAAAAAAAAAAAAATTAAAAACGCATAGCATTCATGCACCAAAAGGCTTGGAATCACATTTGGTTGTTGTTGTTTTTTTTTTTCTTTCCCCGTTTCGTTCTGTTTTTGCAGTGCTGGTGATCAAACCAAGGGTTGAGCACTCTACCAACCAGGCTGCTGCATAGCCCCTGAGCATCACCTGCCCCGAATAGAGCCATCCAGGGCTGAGAGGAAAAGGTCAATCTATCACTGTTACCACTACCACATGTGGGAACAATGGCTAATCTGAAAAGTAAAGTCTATCTATCTATCTATCTATCTATCTATCTATCTATCTATCTATCTATCTATCTATCTATCTATCCATCTATCATATCCACCTTTCACCTCTCTATAATCTATCTTCTATCATCTATCTATCTATCTATCCATCATATCCACCTATTATCTATCTATAATCTATCTTCTATCCATCCATTCATCCTATCATATCTATCATCTGTCTATAATCTGTCTATCATATCCATGATATCCTATCAATCGATCTATCAATCCATCCATCCATCCATCCATCCATCCATCCATCCATCCATCCATCCATAATTTTACAGTAGCTGAGGCTGGCCTGGACTTCTGGTCCTACTCTTCCATGTCCCTAGTCATGGTATTCCAAGGATGCTCAAGCCAAGCCCAGACTGAATCAGTTTTGAAGAGCCACTACTGCTAGTGGCTAAGGACCACAGGTCCTCTGATGGCATATCCACGGGAGAGGGAAAGGAAAGGACGGACACTCACTCCTGTCTGAGCTTTTGTTTATATATTTTTCTCACCTTCTCTGCTCCAGAGGAGTCACTTTAGCTGTGCTACCATCAAGGCCTCCCGTCACCATTCCTTCTCTCCTCAAACTTCTGTCAGTTACCCATCCCATGTCCCCAAAAAGTAAGAAGCCAGAAGCAGGAGTTCCCTCCAATCTCCCGTGACATTTCTTGTTCTAGTCCTATAAGAATCTGCCCACCAGGCATGGTGCACATATCTTTAATCCTAGCACTCCAGAGGCAGAGGCAGGAGGGCCGGTCTCTATGAGCTCAAGGCTAGCCTTGTCTATACCCTGAGTTCCAGCTCATGAAAGCTACACATTGAGACCCTGTCTCAAAACAACCAAACAGCACAAGGAATCCTCCCTACCCACTCATTACCCACAGTAAGCATAAAAGCTGAGTCTGTCTCAGACCCAAAGAGCTAAGCTGCAATGAAGGTTCCCAGAGGAGAAACGCTGCAAAGAACACCCAGAGACCAGAGTGGCTCCCAGGAAGAAGCAGAGAGCAGCCAGGCTGCTTGGAGAGGGTTAAAACCCCGAGGCACCCAAAAGGGACACTCTGCTGAGCTGCCTGCAGGCTGTGCAGTGTGTTCCAGGTTCCCAGCTTTGCAGGCTGTGATGCTAGAGTCAGCTTCAGTGATGCAGCTGTCTTTGAGTCATTTCTGTTCCTGTACGTAACCCCAATAAAGCTGAACGGTTCACCAAGTCGGGCTTTGGTGATTTCCATACTTTGGTCTGTTGTGGATTCTCTATCTGGAGTGAGTAGATGTGTGTGTTGTATCTCTCTGGGAAAAGTTTTGTCATATAACACCAAGTTTCTCAAAGGAACAAACAAGAAAACAAAACCAAATGAAACACCTCAAAAAAAAAAAAAAAAAAAAAACAAAACTAATAGAAGGCCACTCCTTCCATTTCCTTGTCCTGAGGAGCAGCATCACTACCACAGCAGCAAATTCAACGGGCATTTCCCAGTACTGGCCATTTATCCTGTTTTTGGGTACCACTTCTTCCTGCACTTACTCTACCAAGCTTGGTAGCAGAATTCCCAACCATCTAGGTGCGCTCAGAGAGCACAAGTGAGAGGCTCTTAAGGAAGGCCAGCCTGAGACGAGACCGTACCTCAAAGAATACCTACAGACTACAAAAGTACAGACAACTCAGTAGGTCTCACTGTACTCGGGTAGGTGCGCCAATCACATCCATTTTAGGACATTCTGTACTGTCTTTCTCCTTAGCAGCTTCCACCAGTCTAGCCCCAGGGAACCTCTGTCTGTCTTCTGTCTCTATGGTTTCTTTATTCTGGACATTTTGCTTGAACGGAGTCACACAGTAAGTGGCCTGTTGTGACTGGTTCCTTTCACCCTCTTTACAGTATGTTCAGAGTTCCCCAGTGTTGTAAGCTTTATTGCTTTACAGCTCAGTCTGTGTGCACAGCCCATGTTTTGTTCATCTGCTCACCTGAAGCTCACTGGGGCTGTCTCCGCCTCTTGACTAGTATGAATCTCATAATCTATGTGCTCATTTGTGTACGGCTGCATGTTTTCAGTTCTCTTAGGATCTATGGGACGGCTGGGCCACGGGACCTAGGTCTAGTTGTCTGAGGAAACAGCAGACTGTCTTCCAAAGCAGAATGATAATATTTCCCTACAGAACGAGGGTGCAGTTTCTTCACACCCTGGTTGCCAATTATCTGGTTCCCTGACCCCAGTCACTCTTGACAGTGTGAACTGGTATTTTACTGTATGTTTTTTGTTTGTTTGTTTGTTTGCTTGCTTGCTTGTTTGTTTAAGACAGGGATTCTCTTCATAGCTCTGGCTGTCCTGGAACTCACTCTGTAGACCAGGCTGGCCTCAAACTCAGAGAGATCTGCCTGTCTCTGCCTCCTGAGTGCTGGGACTAAAGGCATCCTGCACCACCACCGCTCAGCTTGCTTTGTTTTGAGAGTCTTGCTATATAGCTGTGGCTGGTCTGGAACTTGCTATGTAGATCCTGGCTTTGAATTCACAGGAGACCCTCCTGCCTCTGCCTCCTGAGTGATAGGAAGGATTAAATGCACACACTACCATACCAGTTCTTCACTGGTCTGGGTTAGAATTCCCAGGTGGTTTACAATGTTGGGCATTTTTAGGACCTTCCTCCCTCCACCCCAAGATTTATTTTATGAATGTGGGTGTTTTTTTCTGCATGTTAAGTCTGTATATCATATGTGTACAGTTTCCTGGGGAGGTCAGAAGAGTCAGATCCTCTGGATTAGTTTGAGCTGCCCTGTGGGTGAGCCACCATGTGGGTGCTGGGGATTGAACCAGGGTCCTCTGGATAAGCAGCCAGTGCACTTAACTGCTGAGCCATCTCTTTAGCTCCTCCATTTTTAAAGTATTTATTTGATCTTCTGTCCATTTTCAAATTGGGTTTTCTAGACATCAGAATTTACATGTCCTAGGACAATTGTTTTCACCCCATTCTGTAGAAGAACAGTTATTTCCTTGTGGGGATCTTTTTGGTCCTGGACTTTCTCAGCTTCCAACTTCTCTTTTGGTTATTCGAGACAGGGTTTCTCTGTGACTTTGGAGCCAGTCCTGGAACTAACTCTGTCGACCAGGCTGGCCTGGAACTTACAGAGATCCACCTGCCTCTGCTTCCTGAGTGTTAAGCAGAAGCATTTCTATAAGGTGACATAGAAAATAAGTTATGGGTGGTGAGATGCTCGCCAAGTAGACAGCACTGGCTGAGTAATCCTGATGCCAAACTCAATCCTAGGAAACTACACAAGAGGCAGATCCCTGTGCACTCCAGGCCAGTCAAGGCACGCAGCAAGACCCTGTCTCAACTCCTTAAAAAGTTCAGTCCCCAAAAGTTCAAACCTCATAAACTCATAAAAAGAAGTTTAAACCTTAAAAAAACAGTTAAGGTGCTGAAGAGATGGCTCAGGGGTTAAGAACACTGTCTGCTCTTGCAGGGGATCTGATGCCCTCTTCTGCCCTCTGAGCACACCAGGCAGACAAGCAGTACACAGACATATAGGCAGGCAAACCACCCATACAATTAAAATCAAACGGCAATTACAAAACAGAAAAATACTTTGGAATAAATTTAACCAAGAAGGTAAAAGGCCTCTACCTAGAAACCTGTAAAATGATGAAAGAGACTGGAGAAAAGAACTAGATGCAAATACAGCCCATGCTCATGGCCTGGACTGTTGGCATCTCCATGCTACTCAGTGATCTACACATCTATCAAAATCCCAATGGTAATTTTCACAGAAACAGAAAAAAAAATGTTAATGTTTGTGTGAAACCATAAAAAAATGAATAGATGACAAAACAATTTGGGCAAAAAGATCAAAAATTGGAGGCCTTACTGAAAATTCCAAAGCTACAGCAATCAAGAGGATGGTGTTGGCATTTAAAAGGAAACAGCCCTCAGAGCCTATGGGCAAGGAGTTTGGGGATTATGATGCCTCAAACAAAAGTAAAATTAGGCAAATGGGGTCATATTAAACTAAAAAACTGCACAACAAACTGATTAGCTGATTAGCAAAGTGAAAAAATGACTCACACAGTAGAAGAAATGCTTGTAACCCACATTTGACAGGGTTAATGTCAGAAGTGTAAGTGCTGGAGAGACAGCTCAGTGCTTACGATTGCTGGCTGTTCCTCCAGAGGACTTGGGTTTGATTCCCAGAACTCACATGGATGTTTACAGCTGTCTGTAACTCCAGTTCCAGGGGAGCTGACACCTTCTTCTGGCCTCTTTGGTCACCAGGTATACAGTGGTACACAGACAAGATATGTAGGCAAAACTCCCATAAATACATATATATATATCAAAAACTAGAACTAAAACCATTTAGAATATATAAAAAAACTCAACCCAAAGTAAACAAACGTGCCCTAACTTAAAAGTGGGTAAAAGTGCTTGCCACAAAGCCTGATGACCTGAGTTCAATCCTGAAAACACAAATAAATGTTAAAAAAAAAAATTTAAATGGACAAAGGACCTGAAATGTCCTTTCTTAAAAGATGTTCAAATGGTCAATAAATGTATAAATAATGCTCACTATCACTAACCACCAGGGAACAGCAATCAAAATACAATGAGATGTCACCTCCCACCTATTATAACAGCTTTATCAAAAAGATGAAAGATAGCAAGTGTTGGCCAAGACACAGAGAAGAGGGGGTATGGCTGGTAGGAATGTAAACTAGTACAGCACTTACTGGAAGCAGTAGAGACCCCTCAAAATACCAAAGTAGAATTACCCCATAACCCAGCAATCCCATTACTGAGCGTACAGTCAAAGGACATGAAATCAGCAAGCCAGAGCTATCTGCACCCCCATGCTGACTTCATGTTATACACAATAACCAGGATACAGAATCAGCTTCCTACAGATGAATGACAAACTGAGACACACAAACGTACCGCATACTATTCTCTCTTCAAAATTAATGAAATCTTGTCATTTGCCACAACATGAAAAATACAGAGGAAACAAGTAAGGTACACAGAGATAACTACCATGTGCTCTACTTTATATGTGAAATTGGAAAAAGTGAACCACATAGATTTAGAATAAAATGGCAGTTACCAGAGCTAGGGTTTGGGGATGGGACAGCACTGGTCAAGCTATACAAAATTTCAGTTTACATAGGAGGCAATGCATATGCTAATTAGCTTGATTTACAACTACAACAACAACAAAACCCAAAGAACAAAAAATACACTGTAAACCTGGTGGTGGTGGTGCATGCCTTTAATGCCAGCAGTCAGAAGACAGAGGCAGGCAGATCTCTGTGAGTTTGAGGCCAGCCTGGTCTATAGAGTTCAGGACAGCCAGGGCTACACAGAGAAACCCTGTCTAGAAAAACAAAACATGTTGTCTTACACCCCTAATGTATGTATTTTTTATTGGTTGATTTTGGTCCCCTATGCAGCAGAAGTACACACACAAAGCAAGGAGACAGGACAGTTTGGCTGCACATGAGAACAGGACGACTCAGTGCAGCTAGAGCTGAGAGCCCCCAAAAGTGAGTATTTTTCATGTTCTGATCTGGGGTGGACACGGGATGGAGACCACAAGAGTGTTTGCCACAGCTCATTCATGATGATCTGTGTTCGTATCCTCAGTACCATATACAAACAAACAGGGCCACCTCTGCTTGTAACCCTAGCACTGGGGAAAGGGACAGGTGGATCCCAGGAGCCCGCTGTCCAGCCAGACTAGCCAAAAACAGTGTGCTTCAGGTTTAGTGAGAGAACAAGTCTCAAGGAAAGAAGGCACAAAGTGACAGACAGACACCAGTGTCATCTTCTGCCCTAGGAACACACACTCAAGCCCAGATGTCTCCTCCTATGCAGGCAGCTCAGACCTGGAGGGGACTGTAGGTCCACTTCACCGACAGACTCCCACCTTTGCTCTTTCCCACCTGTTTACAAACGCAAACGTGATGTCTAGATCCTGGTTCTGGCTAGGGCCTGACCTAAGAAGAGACCAAGAAAGGCCATGAACACCTCTGGGCCTCGATTTTATTCTCTGTAAAATGGGACTGAGTTCACTTTGACATCTCTGCCAGCTGGGTAAAGAAGGATGGTTGTGGTTGGGCAGAACCTCTGGGCCATGAAGGATGGTGGTGTGGTTTGTGCCACTCACAGTGCCTTTGGGTACTAGCCGCCTGCTTTGATGTTGCTTTTCTCAAGGCTTGAAGGCTTTCCAGGAAAGCAGTGGGGGAGGAGAGGAAGGGACTGCCTTCTGGGGAGGGGGCTCAGGAAGTGAGGTGCTGTCTACAGAGGAAGTGAGCAGCAAACACCCCCAAACTTCCCTTCAGCTTTCGCAGAGCTGTGGGCCCATGGCTGGGGGAACAGAAGGCATAGCCCAGGGTGGGGGCAGAAAGGAAGGAGGCACTATTAGCACCATCTGGCAGAGAAGAGGGAGTCTCTGCCTTGGACACAAAGGAAGTCAAGAGCCTAGGACGTCGCCACACTTGGGAAGTGGGGAGAACAGAGCCCCTGAGCCAGGCTGTGAGAGCCAGCACTCTAGCTCACACGGTGCATGTCTGTAGCCTTGGCCAGACGCCTGCTTCCAGCAGTACCCAGCCGCACAGCCCGGCACGCGCCTCCGCTCACATGACTGCACCAAGGCTGGGGCAGGAGTGCGGCAAGGCTTACTCTTCCAGTCCATTCCTTTTCTTTGACATTGACATAGATTTGTAATGATTTACGGGGTACAGTATCCTAATTCAACACATGTACACATACAGTCTGCGACAATCACATCAGGACTGCACGTGGCCTTTTATTGAAGCCCTTATCACAGCTGCATTTTACAACTGTCCGGTGCTTGATAAATGTGGACATTCTTGATAGGGAGCTCTAAAATATCTGCTGGCTTCATGAGTGGCCTTGTGCTGCTTAAAAATCCCTCAGCAGCTGCTTGGACACCAATCCTGGCATCTGAATGTAGATCAGCCTGATTGGTCACAAGCTTGATTTGGCCAATGGATTCTGACAGTGATTTGCAATCAAGTGGGGAACCTGAGGTAGGTGCGACTGCTGGAGTATCGGTAAACCACTCCCTGTGAAATCCTGAGTTTCAGGGTGAGAATACAAAGAGTCGGGGTCACTGAGAGGTGATGAGGTTAGGGGTGGTGACCTTTAGATGAAATTAGTGCCCTTACACAGAGGCCATGAACTGGCAGTGGTGGCTCATGCCTGTAATCTCAATACTTAGGAGGCTGAGAAAAGATTACTGAAGTTCAGGTTCAAGGTCAGCCTGGAATACAGTGAGATCTGGTTTGAACAAGAACAGAAACAAAACAAAGAGGCCTTAATTACAGCCTGGCTCCTCAGGCCTCTTTCATCTGTTTAACTCCTAGGAAAAACTCTTAGACACTTTCTAGCACACGAGAATACAATGACAGCGAGAAGGCTTTATCTTTGAACCTGAAATCCGTCCTTGGCTAGACACTGAATAGTTGTCACAAGCTTGATCTTGTACTCCTCAGCCTCTAGGCTGTCAGAAAGAAATGTCTGTTGCTCGTAACATCTGAAGCTCATGTGACTACTATGGCAGCCTGCAGCCAGACACATGGGAAATCCCTCCAGCACTCAGGAGTTGCCGGTCAATAGGACAGTGCAGTTGACAGAGGGAGAAAGAGAACACACAGGTGTGGGTGATTGCTTCCGTATAAAGAAACTCTGCAAACATGGTGACACATGCCTATAAGCTAAGGCAGGACGATTCTATTGCCAGATCAGGCTAGGCTGGCTACACAATGAGGTCCTTCCTCAAAAGAAAAAAAAGTGAGAGTGGCAGCTCAGTGGTAGAGGGTTTGATCCTCAGCAAAAGCAAAACTACTGGATGCTTAAGTGAGGAACTAAGAAGACATTATCATGAGCAGGGGACTGAAGATGAGAGTATGAGTTCTCACTGCATGCCTTTTTAAAAAACATTTTGATTTTTCAACTTTGTGGGAAAAAACAAGTGAAAAATAAAACTCTAGACCACATGTGCAGTACTGGCACACATCTCTAATCCCAGCACTTGGGGGGCAGAGGCAGGTGAACCTCGTGAGTTTAAGGCCATTCTGGTCTACAGAGCAAGTTCCAGGACAGACAGGGCTACAAAGAGAAACCAGGTCTCAAAAAAACCAAACCAAACCAAACCCCCCCCCCTCCAAAAAAACCAAAAACAACAACCAACCAACAAAAAACAAACAAACAAACAAAACCAACAAAATAAATTCTAAGCTTCCAGTGTAGCATATACCTCTCACGCTATGACCCCAGCAAAGGTCTACCTAACACAGCTCCAAAATAATTTTCCTTTTTTTGGAGAGGGGGGTCTCACTACATAGCTGGCCTCAATCTCATGGAGCGTTGGGATTAGAGGCATGTGCCACCATGCCTGGCCAAAATAACTTTTGAGATGTTATAACTTATCTGGGGTTGGACACACCCTTTTAATCTCAGCATTTGGGAGGCAGAGGCAGACAGAATTCTTGAATTCAAGGCCAACATCGCCTATAGAGAGTTACAGGACAGCCAGGGCTACATACAGGGACCCTGCCTCAAGGAGTCATTGGATGTACAACCTTTGCTCGGGATATGTCTTAAAGCCCTGGATCCATCACCAGCACTCCAAAAATAAAACACAAGTGGAGAGTGGCTCACACTTGCACTCCACTGCTTGGGAGGCTGAAGAATGAGTCCAAACTGGAAGTCAGTCTAGGTAATATGGTGAGTTCCAAGAGGCCGGTCTGAGCTACAGAGTGAGCACTTGTTTAAAAAACAAAACAACAATTAAAAAACAAACCACTTGTCCAAGTGCCCTTGTGAGACTGTCTTGCTGGCATCACAGGCCTGTACCATCCCTATGAGCTAACCAAATTCATTCTAAAGCTTCCCCCAACTGTGTCCATCTACAGTCATGTACCAATAAGCAGAGAGAACATCCTAGGAGGAGGTGAGACAGCCTGGCCAGATGTGGGTGTGTGTGTTCGGACTCTGACCATGGGTACCAATGTCTTCATGTCCTTCCTTCTTCAGGGTAAGAGGAGGCTTCTGTGTGCCCAGTCTGTGGCGTGGGCACAGTATCCCTACTCAGAAGCTGCTGAGAGCTACTGCCAGGTAAAAGCTGTGTGCCATCTGGAGTAGCAGTTCTCATCTGGGGGTCGAGACCCCTTTGTGGGGAGAAGCCGAACTCTTCACAGGGTTTGCATATCAGACGTTTACATACAGCTTGGGGGCCAAGAGGTAGAAGGTTGGTCCAGAGAAGACTTTTGAGTCTGGTAGGAATAAGTAGGCAAATGATGAATGATGATGAGCAGTGATAGCACACACCTTTAATCCCAGCACTCAGGAGGCAGAGGCAGGTGGATCTTTGTGAGTTTGACACCAGGCTGGTCTACAGAACGAGTTCCAGGACAGGCTCCAAAGCTACAGAGAAACCTTGTCTTGAAAGACCAAAAGATAGGCAAATGACTTCTGGAAATGCCAGAGCTGCTGTGGGCAATTTCTAGGGGGGATGTTACAAAAGGACCAATTACAGCCCCTATATCAACCCAGTTGTATAAAGTGAATGAGCCTTTGTAAACTGAGCTCCTAGGACCACACCCCAAGAGTTCCAGGGTCCTTCACAGCTTCCCCCTGGGGGGTCAGAATCAAATTTAGGCTGAGATGGAAGAGAAATGCAGACCAGTAGCACCTATTGCTCAGGCACTGCAGGTGACAATATCAACACCAGCATGGATCAACCCTTTTTTTTTTAAAAAGACCTGTTTAAAATAAACAAACTGCAAACAAAAACAGTGCTCAGGACCTGGGGCTTTTCAAGCTCTTTACTACTGGGTTACAGCCTGGCCTGGTAATTTTTCTTTATTAAATAAAAGTCTCAGTTGAGTGCTGAGCTCCCAGAGCTCAAGGACCAGCACAAGGTTCAGGATGCTGTACCTAACTGGGTTCTTCTAAGCTCATACTGGGTTTTCAGAAATCAGTAATAACAGCAATGATAATTCACCTTAATAACAGCCTGCCCCCCTCAAACCTCTTTCATCTTCATAACTTCCAGAGCTGAGAAAAACGGTAATTATGGAGCAGGTGCCACACCCCGGTGATGATGTGTTATTAATTCATGAGCCCTGGCTGGGAAACTGAGGCTGAGGGAGAAGGCTCTTGTTCCAGTGGAGCTAAGACCCCCGGTGCTTAAGCGGCAGGGCAGATGGGAACTGAGAGTATCGGCTCCACCCCTGCAGTTTTGGGAAAATGTTCAAGGGGAGTGTGCATTTTCTCCAGATGTGGGTGGGGAAGAAGGTGCAGACAGACCACAGATATGCATCCCAAGTGTTCTCACCAAGCTACAGCAGGAGCCAGTGGGCAGCCCTGGCAGGGAATTAGGGCCTTTGTCTTGGAGTCCCTTTTCCACTGTCCTGCAGTACAGGGAAGCAGGCCAATGGCTGCCTGAGGCATCCTTAGACAAAGGGACCACAGGGGAAGAGAGGGCTCGGCACTCCACAGTTGCACATCACAAGGAGTGGAGCAACTGGCAGCTGGGTGTGGGGACCTAAGTAAGGGCAATCAAGACTAGGAACTACAGTTCAGGACCTGGCATTTGTAAGGCCCTGGGCTCAACCCAGCACAGGGAAAATATATGTCACTGAAAAACTGTTTCTTGGGGCCAACTTTATCATTGTAGCACCTATCCACCTTTGGCAATGATCTTCAAACAATGAAATTCTTCCTACAGCAAAGCCTATTTTGTCACTACTGTAGGACATTGCAGAGGACGCCCTGCTGGCCTGACATTCAAGAAGGCAGGTGGAAACCCACAGTGGACCTTTTGCACTTGTACCCAAGGAGGGAAGCAGCGAAAACTCAAACTAGGATAGCAGATAACGAGATTTTGCAGATATACTTACAGGCTACACAGTAGGCGTGGCTAGCACGGCCTACTGTGTGCCTAGCACAGCCTACCGTGTGCCTAGCACTATGCCAATGCTGGAAACAGAAACCTCAGCTCCCAGGGAAAAGCCAGGGCAGGAAGCCATCAATGATCTCGTCTTCTAGTGCTCCAACTTTCTTCAGCCAGTCAGAAAGCTGACCAAAGCACTCAGGGAACCCCAGGCTAACACTCTAAATAGCTATCTAGGTTCAAGAACTGGATTTCTTTTATTTAAGCACAACCAATGAGATACTAAGGCAGAAAACCATGTTAAACCAGAGACTGGAGGCTTGAATCCCACCACATGAATCAATTCCTCTCTGTCAGTTTCCCTGTTTGGGGTGGGAATGTTGAGACAGGGTCTCACTATGCAGCCCTGGCTGTCCTGAAACTCACTCTGTACACCAGGCTGGCCTTGAACTCAGATCTGCTTGTGTCTGCCTCCTGAGGACTGGGATTAAAGG
Source organism: Cricetiscus sungorus (assembly GCA_030556225.1). Classification (NCBI taxonomy): domain Eukaryota; kingdom Metazoa; phylum Chordata; class Mammalia; order Rodentia; family Cricetidae; genus Cricetiscus; species Cricetiscus sungorus. The sequence continues at coordinate 4,078,803 of JANBXA010000031.1, read as the reverse complement.
GCAAGGGCCACCATACTCAGCTCAGTTTCGCCATTTTTAACTTGAAGGTGGGCCTTGAACTAGATTTTTCTCTCAGATTCCTTCCAGCTTGTGGAGACTCTACATTGTTTTGATGTGGTAGCAGATCTCATATTGATTTACATATATTTGCATGTTCAATCAAAACCTCCAAACTCCAAGTATAGAAAATCCAATCACTCCATTAGTGCAGCCAGACAGGCTGGAGGGGCTGCCAGGTTCAGGCAAGGGTTGTCAAGGCAGACAGTGGCAGCAACGGGACTTGGGGGAGGGGCTGAAGGAAGCAGGAGTGAAAAGGGGCACCTGTTCAGACAGTCAGCGCTCTGGTGACTCAGCTCTGCACACCAGGGCCCCTCACCCCTCACCTAGGCTGTCCTTTCTTCTTCACAAGGCCTGGGGCTGGCCAGCCTCAAAGCCATCCCTCAAGACGGGATTGCAGCTTCTGCCTAGCAACAACTGCATCCTTCACTCTGATAGGAACTCCACCAGTGACTGCTTTCTGGGAAAGTGACCTCCCTGGGAGTTTCCATTATCCATTATGAGGGCTTCACAACGGTGAGGGAGGTTTCTTGGGGTTTAACCTACAAGCCTTCTGCAGAGGCTTGCTCATGGGGTAGTGGGGCTGAGGCTAGAGGGCTCCCCAGGTCTAGGACAGGAAAAGACAATGCAGGAGAATGTGCCTCACATCCAGGGCCTCTTTAACCACTACAGTCTCAGACAATATCCCCTTCGCCTAGGAGACTTAGGATGAAAACAAACATGAAGCCTTCTGGCTCTTGGGCTAGAAAGCAAGTCCTGACCTGGAGTGCAGAGTCCTGAAAGGGCCCTACCTCAAAGAGGCAGGGGGCTGGGAAAGAGGGCTGGGGCGCGTCTCCTTGCTGCCTGGGAGCTGGGGTGAACACAGACGCACAGTGTAGAGCCAGCAGGTAGGATGGGCAACAGCAGTGGGGCCCTCCTTGCCCTCTTCCCACAAGAGGGTGGATGAATGTGCCAGGCTCTCTGGCTCACATCCTAAAACAAGTCCCAACAGCTGAGATGCAAACTGTCTCCTGGGAATCTGCCTACCCTGCTGGCCCTTGGCTGCCTCCTCCTCTCCTCTCAACCCCTCCCCAAAGATCCAACTCAAAAGACTGGCCCAGTCATGATGTCTCACCTTGATGGGTGGGCCAGACCTGAGCCAGCAGGAGTTCATATCCCAAGGCACCAGGGTGAGCAGAAGAGGACTATTCACAGGCAGAAGAGAGTTGTTCTCTCAATCCAAAAGTCTGACCCTGGCAAACCGCAGTCCAGCATTTCAGATCTCTTAATGGAGTCACCCTTCTGGAGGACCTTTCTCCCCTCTCCAGTCACCCACCAGTGGGAGGGATTTTTACATCTTTCTGGTTTTACTGCTGAGTTTTGAAGATGAAGATTGAGCCCTGTAGAAGCAAACTATCTTGCCCAAGGTCAGAGCAGGCTGGAGTACAGGACCCAAAGCGCCTGACCCTGGCCATCATGACAGCAACTCAGGGCCTCCTCCTCTCAAAGGCTGGAGCTGGAGGATACTATAAAGCCAAAGACACCTTAGGCATGGAGCACAGGTGCTGGAAGCAAAACCGAATGATCTCTGTGGGAATGCTTCTCTAAACAAAAACACTCGTGGTTTCTCTGGAGCAAGAAACACTACTCATCTCACGCTGGAGTTGGGGTTCAAAAATCTAACAGCCAGGCTTTCAGGCCAGATTGGAGGGGGTTTCTGGAAGATAAAAGAGGGTCTACAACAAAGCAATTGTTCACTTCCCCTCAGAGGACTGGCCACACAATAGTTAGACAGATTCTTTCTCCATGGTTCCTCAAACCAGCTCTGGTCCCAGGCCTCTGTCTCCAACCACTTCCTCTGGCTGACAATTGTGTTTAAGCAGGAGGACCCGCTGGAGAAGGGAAGACAGAGTTCGTGGAGAGGGGAATTGCCTTTACAGCTAAGGAAGCCCTCAAGCCTAAGACCTCTGGCTCCGGGGAAGCGAGCCTTTAAAAAGCAGCTGCTGGGCAGGCTGGGTGGGTTTGGCTGAGTCCTCTGAAAAGCCAGACCTATGGGGAGATGAAGGCCTTCTGCGCCTTGGGACAGCGCCAAGGCCAGAGAGACAAGAGGGCCCTTCCGCCCAGGATGTGAAGATAGAGTTGGGAATCCCAACAGCCTGTTAAACCAAGGCAGTATCAGGCACAGATATATTCTCTGCATTCTGTTTTAGCACTCCAGCCCAAACCCAGAAAGCCTTTTCTGTCGGGGCTGCTCTGTCCCTACTCCAGCTCAGTCCTTCTCCCGCCTCAGCCTCCTCTATTCAGCATGCAGCTTGTCGGGTTCCCTCCTTCCCATAGCCCCTCAGAGCCTCAGTAGGGTCGTTCCCAAGACCCGGTCACTCCGCCTTTCCCCGCCTCCCCCACGCCCTACAGCCCCGGGCCACGGGGACTGGAAGGAGTACGAAGGGGTGCCGCAGGCTCCTGTCTGCGCCTGCGCCCTGGGGAGAGCCCCCCTCCAACGTCGGCAACCAAGCACCGCTAACACGGTACCGGGACCGTGGGATACGGCTAGGGTGGGATGCGCAGTGGGGGCAAGGTCAGTGCTTTCAAAGAGGGAGGGAGACCCGCCACCGGAACATCCCCCACTCCCGAAAGTTTCCCTTCCGGGGCCACCGAGTGTGCGCGAGGATGGCGCTAGGGGCGAGAGGGGGTGGGGTGGGGGTGGACAAAGTCACAACAGGACCCCTCCTGGGAGAGTGTGGCGGGAGGGACTGGCAGGCGACGAGGTGCGGGCCAGAAGCTCGCTGCCCCTTCAAGCCCTGAGGCTGCCACGAGAGCCTTTCACTCCACACTCCTCGGCCCCCGCCCAGGGCGTACGCCCCCCCACCTCACAGCCCGTTAAATGCCAATCGGGGCCTGAACTCACCGAGATCAGGTGCAGAGCTCGGCAGGCCTGGTCCGCCGAGTCCATGGCCGCATCTTGGGGGGGGCAGAAAAAGGGGGGTACCGGAGCCGCCTCTTGATGTCAAGGCTTTAAAGGGGCCAACGAGCCCCGCCCCTCGCCCAGAGCCTGCCTCCCTCCCCCCGCGCAGCCAATCCACGCTCGCTCTGGGCGCGCGCCCCGCCCAGCTCTGGCCAGATGTTCCCAGGACGAGAGCTAAGTCTGCCCTGCCGGCGCGAGCTGCTTCCGCCTGCCCGCCCGCCCGAGTGGGAAGGGCCTCTCCCCTCCCCCTCGACGGAGAAAACCCTTTTCGCCAAGCCGGAGCTGGCCGGCAAAACCTTTTTCCCCAGTGGCCGGGATTGGGGATTCCGGGCCGGGCCGAGTGGGAATGGGATGGGGGCATTTAGAACAGAGAGAACTAAGTAGGTTCCCGCGGGCCCACGGGCATGCGCGTCTGCGTCTGTGGGTCTGGGCGTGCACGTGTGTGGTTGAGAGCGTGTTTGTAATTTGCTTTCCTGCTTACGTGTGAGGTGTAAATCTATGGGAAGAGGCCTGAGTGCCTTCTTGGCTTTAGATGCTCATCTCTCTTCTCTAAGTCGGGGCCTCCCCAGATTATCTGGAAACTGGGCGAGGAACAGGCAACGTTTGTAGAAAGCAGTGCAGGTTTAAGAGGCAAGGCAGACCCGGGGGAGATTGCTCACGCTTTTAATCCTCGCACTCGGGAAGCAGAGGCAGGCAAATCTCTAGTGCAAGAACAAGGACACTGCCTTGGATTTTAGCCACTTCCTATCTGGGAAGAGGGAAGTGCAGTTCAAACCACTGACATAAAGGAAACAAGCTATTAACTCACTCAGACTCTTACATCCTACGAGCGAAGTACCATTCTCATTGGTCTATTTGTTGTTACGGTTTTGTTAAAACAGGGTCTCTATATAACCTGGCTAACCAATATAGGCCAGGCTGACCTCGAACTTGCCGTGAGCCTATAGCGTCTGCCTCAGTTTTGGTCCTTGAACACTTATTTGCCCATCTGTGGATCATTTATAACTCTCACAACCTGCACTGAACTGGCCTCGCGGTGCAGGTTCTCAACTATGTCACACGTTGGACACAATGTATATTTTATTAAAATTGCTTCTGTCATGGGTGTGCAGGATGAGTCTTAGAGTGAAATTAGTCTAAGGGAACATAGGGTGGTCTGGTTAATTTAGGAATTCCTCTCTGAAGAAAGCATCTTACGAGAAGTGGGATTTTAAAGACAGAAAACTTTAGTAAGACCTAGGTAGGACAAGAAAGTGGTAAAAGCTAATTACCTGCATGGGATAGCAAACACATGGGTAGGAAGTAGGGAAAGTTAATGTAAGAAGCTTTGTATGGAAAGCAGAATGAACATGTGGATAAAAGTGTTGTTTTGTATTTAAAAACAAAGAAGACAAACAAGGGTCTTACTTGTGATTCAGGCTGACTTCAAACCCTCCTGTCTCAGTCTTTAGGTGTTAGGATTGCGGGCATGCCACCATGTCAAACGAGTACTGTGTCGTGGAGCCAAATCCATGGCCTTCCATTCCCTTTTCACCATATATCTTGAAGCTTGATTATGGCATCTTTGGAACACTACAGGACTGATTAATCTTTGCCCAATCGCTCATTGAATATGGATTAATTCATATTAATGAATTAATATGGGAGTATAACAAAAATTAGACACAGTTCTTCCTTCAAAGGGCTCTAAAGTCCAATAGGAATGGTGTATATGTTATATTCCTGTGCCTTGGGATGGAAATCTTAAGCCTGCCAGGCATTTCTCATTATTTTTGAATGTTTGCAAGTAACTTATTTTTTGGAAGCAAACATCTAGATTTTTTTTATTGACATGTTTACCCTTATTTAATAAACACAGGCAGAACATTTGCATGTCCTTGCCCTCCTAACCTAACAGACTCTTACCCACTTGATATTTTGGCTCCTGGATTTTGGCAGACTTTATGCTTCATAGACTTTCATCCTTAGAAACAAGAAGTGAAACTGTAGCAATGTCCCATGATTATTTTCTTTGATGACGCTTACTACATTTTGATTCAGTTTTATTAATCAATCGATTAAAACTTACAAGTCCCAAAGTTGATTCTCCATTCTTATTATACATCGCTAATCACATCCTTTCCTTGTTTGTAATGAGACAAGCTAGACTTCTTAGCTGTCTGGCACTGCAGACTTGTGTTTACAAACCCGTGTGATGGTGTGGCATAACTATGTGTAGAGTAATGATGACCTCGGAGAGCCACGCCCTCACTACTCACACCAGCATTTGGATTGAATACTCTCACTGTTTTTTAGTTATTTATTTTTTGGCATGGATGTTTTGCCTGCATATGTGTCTGCACCAACTGAGTGCTTAGAGCCCACAGAAGTCAGGGGAGGACATCAAATCCTCCAGAAGTAAATTATGGATGATTGCGAGTCATCTTGTGAGTGTCGAGACTTAACCCTGGTTTTCTGCAAGAACAAGTACTCATAAGCTTTAGCTGTCTTCCCATGTTCTCTGCTGTGGTACTGTGTGGTCAGCCATTCAGTGTTGAGCATCTTCAGTCTCCAGAGGCTGACATCATAGTCACGTTACTGTTGCTGTACCAGTTGATAGGATGACCAGATTTAGAATTCCGGGCATTAATTGTGGTCAGGTTGCAAATTGGTTTCTCAAAACACCCTTACCTGCCTATTCTTCAAGTTGGATCAACTCCAGGACACAATCTAGCTGTTAATACTTCTGCCTAGTAAGAGGAAGAAAGAAGCTGGCTATTGTTCTGTTCATTTTTTCAACAGGAGTTAAGTCGTTGTCAATATACTTTGAAATCTCTTACCTGCAGGATATGATGGGTCTGCTCACATCCTTGAACTTCTGTTTTGAGTTGGACTACAATGGTCCAGGCCTGTCCTAACTACTTGGGAAGACCACAGGTTCAAGGCCTGTCTGGGCTAGAGTGATTTCAAAGGACAGTTTAGGCAACTAAATGAGACCCCCATCTCTAAAAGTGAATAAAGGCCTGGGGATATAGCTCAGTGGTAGAGTACTTGCCTAGTATGTGTGAGGTCCTGGGTTCAGTTCTCCAAATTTTTGCTGAGCCTTTATTCTATGCTTAGGCACTGTGCACATGGTATTAAGGATGACTTCCTAAGTGTAGTAGGGATGACTTTGGAAAAGTAAGCACTGTGAAAACTATACTTAATCCAAAGAGCAAAGTAGAGCCTTTGCATGGTTTTAAGTGAGGGTTGGGGTAGAGCTGGAGGGATGCATAATCAGATTTGTATTTTATTTTTCTTTTTTTTTTTAATTTTTAAAAAGAATATATATATTGTTCTGCCTACATGTATGTCTGCACACACCAGAAGAGGGCACCAGATCTCATCATAGATGGCTGTGAGCCACCATGTGGTTGCTGGGAATTGAATTTAGGACCTTTGGAAGAGCAGCCAGAGCTCTTAATCTCTGAGCCATCTCTCCAGCCCTTGTTTTTCTTTCTTTCCTTTTTAAAAATTTATTTATTTATTGAGAAAAGGTCTCACTGTATAGCCCTGGGTGGCCTGAAACCCCCTATGTAGAACAGACTGACCTTGAACTCAGAGATCTGCTTATTTCTGCCTCCCAAGTGCTGGGATTAGAAGTGCCCCACCAAACCTGGCTTCAGATTTGTATTTTGGAAAGAGCACTGTGGTCGCAACGTGGACAGAGGTAAGACTGAAGTCAGGGCCACCAGACAGAAAATATTTACAACTGAGGAGGAAAAATGAGAAGTGATGTGGTCTGGGGTAGAAAAGTAGGAAAAGTGATGGATATGAGATGACTTAAAGAAAACAGAGCAGGCTGGGCCTGGTGCTGCACACCTTTATCCCAGCTCTCAGATCTCTGGGAGTTCAAGGTCAGATTGGTCTACATATGGAGTTTCAGGACAGCCAGGGCTGCATAAGGCAGACAAGAAGCTCTGCCCTAAGGCTGGTACCCCGAGTCTATTGGCAGAAAGAATTCCCACAACAAAAGATGCTGGAAAAAGAAGGTTTGGGAGATGACATGCTTACTTCCAATCAGGTTGGCACTGAAATGTCCAGAAGACATCCAAATGGAGATGCCTCTCCAGGGATGAGAACTTCTTTCCCAACTGCTGCTGTTCCTCAGGAGAGGCTACAAACATGCTGCATACGAACCCCAATCCTTAGGACAACACAAGTTCCCAGAGACTATCTTATCTGTGCTGTATTGCATCATCCAACATAGAGAATCCCATCATAGACTTTCTATGTGTGCCATGATCTGAAAAGATTAGGATGCTAAAACTCATTTCTATATATGGCATGAAAGCAGACGAGAGACTGGGGGAAGAAGACTAGCAGGAATGGGGTAAGGATGGTATGGAAGGTTGAGTACAGTTAAAATACATGTGTTTTTATGATACCCAGCATTATGTACAATGAATATATACCAGTGTGTGTGTGTGTGTGCGTGTGTGTGTGTGTGTGTGTGTGTGTGTGAGAGAGAGAGAGAGAGAGAGAGAGAGAGAGAGAGAGAGAGAGAGAGAGAGAGAGAGAGAGAGAGAGAGAGTGAGTTAGGGGGTAGAGCTGGACAGATGGTTCAGAGGTTAAGAGCACTGGCTGCTCTTCTAGAGGACCTGGGTTTGATTTCCCAGCAGCACCCCCATGGACGCTCACAACTGTCTGTAACTCTAGTTCCAGGAAATCTGACACCCTCTTCTGACCCAGCAGGCACCAGGCAGGCATGCAATGCACAGATACATGAAGGTAAAACACCTTCATACACATTAAATAAATAAATAAATAAGATGGGAAGCAATAATGTTAGCTTTTGGATAAGTAATTTTGAAGCTCAAGAGAGAATCTGGACTAAAGAAATCTATGAGTGATTAAAACTGGGAGCATCTAAAGCCACAGGGTGGAGGAAATCATGCAGGAGGAGGGGTGCTATAACAGAACCCCAAGGAATGCCAGCATTAGACAGGGGTCTCCAGAGGAGAAAGAAAACCAGAGGGATGTCACGACCAGAGTCCAAGCCAGGTGGCCAGGGACCAGCTCTTTTCCAGCACTTCGAAGGTTGGGTCAGGACAGACATTCTTGTTGACTTTAGCCACACATCACTGGAGACTGACAAAACCAGATTTTGAACGGTTGAGAAAGACATATATAGTAATGGAGACAGGAAGTGTTTAAATCTTCCAAGCATCTTGACTGTGCTGTTAGAGAACAAAACAAAAAACAAAACAAAACAAAAAAACAACTAGGCAGATATAGAGGAACATGAATGAGGCACAAGACTTGTTTTAGTTTAGGAAGGCATTGCTTAATTTAGAAAAGTATTTAAATTTAATCTTTTAAAAGTGTGTGCACACAGGGCCAGGGAGATGATGCAGTCAGTGGAGTGCCTGCCATGCACACATGAGGACCTTAGGTAAGATCATTAGCACCCACATACACAAGCATGGTATGGTGGAGCAGCAATGTGGAATGAGATCTCTGGAGCTTGGAGACCAGCCAGCCTAGTCAACCAATATGTTCCAGGTCCAATGACAAAGTTTGTTTCAAAAATAAGATGGAGTGATCAAAGAAGACATTTGATGTAAATCTGGCCACCATCAGCATCACACACACACACACACTGTGTGTGTATTGTATACACCCCACAAGACTCATACAGTGCATACAGGGGCTGGTGGAGATCTTTGTCAGTACAAGCATGAGGATCTAAGCTTGGATCCCCAGCATCCACATACACAGTTGGCTGTGTGAGGCAGCTTGTGCTGGTTCTGGGGCAGGGACAGGCACAGGAGGTTCCCTTGGGCTTGCTGGTCAGCTAGTCTACCTAATCAGTGAGCTCCAGGCTCAGTGACAAACCCTATCTTAAAAAACCCAGCAAGATGGCTTAGCAGGTACATTTCACTGTCATGCAGGCCTGATGACCTGAGTTTGATCCCAGGAACCACAGTGGAAGGAGAGGTCAACTCCTGAGTTGTCCTTTGACATCTACATGGCACATATGCATCAGCATTTCACACACACTGCATTTCACACACATGGCATTCACACACTGCATTTACATACATGGCATTCACACATTTGCACACACTGCATTCACACACACCCTGCATTCACACACACCCTGCATTCACACACTGCATTCACACACACAATTCATTCTCACACACGCTTCATTCACACGCACACTGCATTCACACGCACACTGCATTCATACACACACACACACTGTATTCACATACACACTGTATTAACACACACTGCATTCACATACACACACACTGTATTCACATACACACTGCATTCACACATATTATATGCAATAATAATAATATAAATACGGTGGATTGAAGAAGACATCCAATATCAGCCTCTGGCCTTGCGTGCACATACATGCCAACACACACATATACACATATAAATGAGCGCATATACTCTATAATAAAAACACTTGCAATTTTTGGTTGTTTCTCATCTCCAGCAATGAGCCATTTTATCCTTTCCTTGATTCTTTGCTATGACTAAGCCTGTTTATATGGGTGTTTTGACTTATTATCTTGAATGTGTATATTCTTTTCAAGTTTTTCTTAAGTTTATTTGTTGTCATGGTGGGCACATGCCATTGTGTACATGTGGCTATTGGGACAACTTCCAGGAGTTAATTCTCTCCTGTTGGTTCTGGGGCTGACTCAGGTTGTCAGGCTTGGTGGCAGGCACTTTTACCTGCTGAGCCACCTTGTCTGCCCTAGTTTTTGTTTTGTTTTTGACATAGACTCTTGCTGTGTAGCCCAGCAGGCTAGCCTTGGACTCATTGCCCTGCCTCTTGAGTGTTGTCTACTCTTTTTAAAAGAAACAATGACAGGATTTTTTCTCTTCCATTCCTTTTTTGTCATAGGCCTGGCTGTGTAGCCAGGCTGTCCCATTGTCCTCAAACTTAAAGGCCTCCTTAGTCTTCTGAGTGCTCAGATTACATTAATACACCACATTCATCCAAAAGCAGAATCTTACCATTCATACCATTCTTATCTTTGACACCTTCCCTTCTCAATGTGTGCGTGCACATGTGTATGTGTGTGTACACATGTATGCATGTGCACATCTGTGAATATGGAGGCTAGAGGAAAATTCTTCCCCCCCCCTTTTCTTTTTTCTTTCTGGTTTTTCAAGACAGTTTCTCTCTGTGTAGCTTTGGAGCCTGTCCTGGAACTCTCTTTGTAGACCAGGATGGCCTTGAACTCATCCACCTGCCTCTGCCTCCCAAGTGCTGGGACTAAGGTGTAAACCACCTCTGCCTGGTGGGCTAGAGGAAATCTTGAGTATCATTCCTAAGTAGCCACCCACCTTGACATTTTTCAATAGGATCTTACTATGTGGCGTTGGTTGGCCTGGAACTCTATGTAGACTGGGCTAGAGTCATACTCACTGAAATCTACCAGACTTGGCATCCCAAATACATGGGCCACTAGTTGTTGCAGCCTTGGTTTTTTTTTTTTTTAATTTATGTATTTTGTATATATGGATGCTTCTGTCTGCATGTACATCTTACACATCAGACGAGGACATCATAATCCATGGGATTATGGATATAGATGGTTGTGAGCCTCCATGCTTGTGCTGGGACTTGAATTCAGGACCTCTGGAAGAGCAGCCAGTGCTTTTAACCATTGAGCTATTTCTCCAGCCCTACACTGCAACCTCATTTTAAAAAGTGTGTGTGTGTGCAGACACTGTGCCTGAGAGTGCATATGGAAGTCAGAGGACAACTTTAAGGGGCTGGTTCTGGACTTCCACTTTGTCGAGACAGGACAGCTCTTGATTGTGTCTGCTGTGTGCTCCCGGCTTACTGACCCACGAGTCTCTGGCTGATTCCCGTCTCTGGCTCCCATCCCATCTTGCTGCCTAAGTTGTGGGACTACGTATGACTTTTCTTATATGGTCCTAGTGAACGAACTTAGTAGTTGGGGTTGCACAGCACAGCTGAACCATCTCCCTCACCTTGTTTTGTAAGACAGGGTCCCATTATCTAAGCAGAGCTGGCCAGTTGGACTAGGCTGGCCGGCCAAGGAGCACCAGGGATCTGCTTGTCTCTCCTTCCCTGGCACTAGGATTATAAATGTGTATCACCGCTAGCTTTTTTAGTGGGTTCTGAGGATCAAACCTGTGCTTGCATGGCAAGTAGTTTACTGAGCTATCTCCAGATGTATTTTTTTTTTCCTTTTGCAACTGCAGTTTGGCTATCCCATAGTTTCCTTCTCATTGTTCACTTGAGTCAGGTAATTATAATGTTTTAACATTACATATGTACCCCGGCATACTTATGTGAGTATACCCACAGGATATTCTTTTCAATGTAATTTCTAAGTATAGTATACATAGTGATAAATATTGACAATTGTCTTCCATAACATCCATACTAACTTACATTCCAACTAACAGTACACAAAACAGCATTTTCTTAGTTTTATGCACATGGAGTGTTTTGCATTTAAGTGCACCACACACATACCTGGTGCCCACAGAGGTCAGAAGAGTGCCTCAAACCCCCAGGGCTAGAGTTGCAGATGCTTGTGAGCTGCCATGTGGTTGCTGGCAATTGAACCCGGGTCCTCTGGAAGAGCAGCCAGTGCTCTTAAGTTAACAACAAAACCTGGAAGCCTATCAGTACTGTACTAATCCAAGACATAAACTCTTTATTGTTTTTACTGGGATGTAATTAACAAGATTAAGCAAGTTTTCAATCGGGCTTGGTAGTTCACACTGTAATTTCAGCATTTGAGAAACTGAAGCAGGATGGTTGCCATGAGTTCAAGGCCAGCCACTAGAACTTGTCTCAAAACAAACATCCCAAGTATTTAAAATAGGTGTTTATCTGCCTTCCTTTTCTTTTTTGAGACAATTCTATGTAGTCCCAGCTGTCCTGGAGCTTGATACATAAAATAGGTTAGCTTGGAACTCAGAGATCTGCCTGCCTCTGCCTCCCCAGGGCTGGGATTAGAGGTATGTGCCACCATGCTTGGCCTGCCATTTTCCATGAATGTCATTTTCTGAGATTCACACATTTCTGAGATTAGTCCTTTGTTGGATATAAAATAATTTTCTTAGTTGGTTCTCATGAAACTTTATTTTTCCTCCCTTTCAGTCAAATGCCTGTAGCTTCTGAGTATTTTGTTATGTATGGAAAATATTCCAAAATTTACAACTGCTCTATTCTGATGACTGTCACCAGCCTATCCCGTGTTCTTGCTCTGGCCATGAGGTCTCTTTCTTCAGGCTCACAGGGACAGTTCCTTGCCCATCATCCTCCCAGAGTCTCCTGTCCCCACTGCAGCTGACAGACTCCTTCCCTGAAGCTCCACAGTCACACTAGCTACTGTTGGCTTCTTCTGGCCAACTTCCACTTGTAAAACAGGCTGAATGTAGGCTAGGAGGTGGTGGCATATGCCTTTAACCCCAGCATTCAGAAGGCAGAGGCAGAGTCAGAGGCAGGTGGATCTCAGAGTTTGAGGCCAACCTGGTCTACAGAGAGAGTTCCAGGACAGCCAGAGCTATTACACAGAGAAACCCTGTCCCAAAAAATAAAATGAAACAAACAGGCTGGATTTAACCTTGGGAGCCTAGGGCTCTTTAACTTACCCCCGGGGCTATCCCTCAGAAGCTAAGGGAATGACAAGCTGACCTGAACATGAAACCTAACTTGCCACAAAAGTACATGAACTGGCCACATGCTGCTCACGAGCATCTGAAATATGGCTGACCCAAACTGAGATGAACTACACATGTACTTAAATGCCAGCAACTGGAAGCGTCAGTGTAAGGGGGGGTTGGTGGGTCTCACTCTCCTGATAACTGAATGAAAACATTTTGGAGATAATTGATTACATACCTAAAAAATTTTTTTGGATACAGGATCTTGTCACATATAGTGTAGGTTGGACTGCAGCTCCTCTGTATAGTCCACACTGTCCTCAAACTCAGCCTCCCAAGTGCAGAGATTATGGGTGGAGAGCCCCTACACCCAGCTCATGTGTTTTAAAAACATTAAGGTATCTCCAGCCTTGTTCTCTATTTATGTCTGTCCTGAGGCCTAAAGAGGCTCAACCTACTTGGTGTCGGTGCCTTTGTCTCGCTGCTTTGATATGAGGATGATCTTGTCTCAGAGAAAAGGTATTTACATGGTCTTCACAGCTCTCATACATGATTAAGCAGTCATTATTTGCTTGGTTCCAGGGCCTCATCTTTATGCGCACTAATTACACATTTTCTTCTAGCTGCCACGCAGGTTGTAATAAGTACAGCATTTCCTCCTAACTGACCAAGCAGCTACTCATTCCGTAGCACGTCACTAGTGAGTAGGTCAGTCTCACACCTACAGGCTTTCATGGTTGAAGCAGTCTTACTGTTTATGAAGATGAAGCCCCGGCATATCCTTGGTCACTGAAGCCATTCTCTGCCGACGTCAAGTTGTTTGGGACAGCTGGGCATGGTGGCACACACCTTTAAGCCCAGCACTTGGAAGGCAGAGGCAGGTGGATCTCAGTGAGTTTGAGGTCAGCCTGGTCTACAGTGAGTTCCAGAACATCCAGAACTATCACACAGAGAAACCCTGTCTCAAAAAACAAAAACAAAACAAACAAAAAGGTATACAGAGAAGCTGGGCGGCGGTGGTGCACACCTCTGAGTCTAGCACTACAGAGGCAGAGGCAGAGGCAGGTGAATCTCTCTCGGAGTTCAATACCAGCCTGGACTACAGGGCAAATTCCAGGTCAGAGATACACAGAGAAACCCTGTCTTTTTTTTTTTTTTTTTTTTTTAAAGTATTTTTGAGGCAGGGTTTCTCTGTGTAGCTTTTGCAGCCTGTCCTGGAACTCACTCTGTAGACCAGGCTGGCCTCGAGCTCACAGAGATTTACCTGCCTCTGTCTCCTGAGTGCTGGGATTAAAGATATGGGCCACCACTGCCAGCTGAGAAACCCTGTTTTGAAAAAAATCAAAGAAAAAAAAAATAAAAAAGGGATCTACAGTCTCCAACTGTTCTTCCATTCCTGATGTCTCCAACATTTAAAATGTTTGGTGGCCTTCAGTCAGAGCTCCTCACTGTAACACTTCCTTCTCCTGAAAAACAAGCAAGAGTCATATTTTCTGCCACTTTTCCTCTTTGTTCTAAGGAGCATAATTGTAACCTGCAGCATGTTGACAGAGTATTATCACAAAGTAATGGCACCTTACCTTTAATACTTTATTCCAAAACTTTCTCCTCATCCTTCAGCTCATCTGGGTTCAGGAAAAGGAGCACTATTTCAGATGTGCAGGTAAAACTATGGCTGAAGACAGGACACGCATCAGAAGGCAGGTATTGCTACAAGGATGCAGTGAATGGGATTTACATGCTGTTGGCAGAATTTGAGGGACCCTGAACCTACTTCAGTGTGGGAGTATATAGGTGGAGCCAACTGAAGTCTCTAGTATGTGCAATAAATGAATGCCACAATGGGATTAGTTTGGAACAGGATTAGTTTGCTTTGGGGACCTTTTGAATTTGAGATGCCTAATAACTCCTTCAGGGGATTATGATACCTGGAGCCCTGGGGGTGGAGCTGCCATTAGGAGTGTGGGTAAGTCAAAGGAACAGGAATTGAAGCCTTTCTTCAGGAAATACGCAGAAGGCTAGATGGAATCCTAAGCTGTCAGTGTTGTCTCTTTCACTTGTGTCCGAACCTTCACTGTCCCTTAAAAATGACCAGCACGGGGGCAGGAGAGGTAGCTCTCTGGTTAACAGCACTGGCTGCTTTTACCGAGGACTCAGGAGTTGGTACACCCACACACACACCATCTGTTAACGCCAGTGCCTGGGGATCTTGCGCCCTCTTCTGGTGTCTGTGGGCACTGCATGCACATGGTGCACAGATACACATGCAAACCAAACAAAATACACATTAAATACATAAATGGCCAGCATGACAAATGTTGTCACATACATTTTGCTACAATAAAAGAATACAAGGCTGGGCATGACAACACAAGTCTTTAATCCTAGCTTTTAGGGGCCAGAGGCAGGAGAATCTCAGTGAGTTCAAGGTCAGCCTGATCAATACAACAAGCTCCAAGACAGACAAGCCTACATTTAGAGATGCCTTGTGTCAGTAAGCAAAACAGGTATCAGGCTTCAATGGAGTCAGGCAGAGTCTTGATAGTGTGTGCAAGGTTCTGTGTTTGATCCCTAGTCCTGAAAATAAAGATAGAGAAGGGAAAGGAAGGAGAAACAAGATTGCCGAGCTGTATCACAGAACCAAAGCACAAATCACCACCTACCTCAGGGCTCACAATTAAAAATATTTATTTTTGTTGGGGCTATAAAGGCATACAGGTATCTGGTAAATATTCTACAATTAAGCTTTACCCCAAGCCATAAACATCTGTTGTCATCACTTTGGCTTTTTTTATTTGTGTGCTGTTTTTTTTAAAGACTGCAACTCCTATAGCCCAGGCTGGACTAGAATTAGCTAAAGTTGGCCTTGAACTCCTGATCTTCCTGCTCAGCTAAGTTCTTCTTTCTAAGTATTTTTTAAAATGGTAGCTAGCATATCTTTCTAGTACCTATAACTACCCTTGGGGCTCGGCCTGCTCTAGGAAGATAAGGTGTTTCCTTACTGTGCACTCCTGGTAGCCAGACCAGGAACTCTCATTTCATATTTCACTGTAAGGCTTTGCTTTAAGGCAGGCCTAGTAAGCCCAGAAAATGCCTGAAGACAGCAGATTGGATTTAAGGAGTTCAAAGAAATAACAGAGACACAGTCTGGGGCTCGAGAGATGGCTCAGCATTTGAGAGCACTGACTGCTCTTCCAGAGGACCTGGGTTCAATTTCCAACATGGCAGCCCACAACTGTCTGTAACCCCAAGATCTGACACCCTCACGCAGACATACATGCAGACAAAGCACCAATGCACATAAAATACATTTTAAAAAAAGGAGAGATGACACACTCTAAAATTAATCCAGTCTCATTTTTCATAAATAGCCCTTTAGAGCCGGAGATGGACCATTTGCCTAGCACACACAAGACCCTATGTCCAGCAAACAAGACAACTTCTGAATGCAGTTCCCCTCCCCGGGATCACAGGCTCGTCCAGACTGCTAGCTCACCGCTCTATGAATTCACTCCCCTCAGGGACTATCCAAACAACTGGGACACAGACACTAATTCTTCCCGTTGCTTGCTTCACGCACTTTGCCAAAAGCTCCTGGCGGCAACTGCTCCAGACCACGAGCACGACTCTCGGTATGAAGGCTTCGCAATGTATGTTTGCTGGTCTTCCTGCTTCGTCCTCCTGTCTTCAAAATTCTAGTCTATTCTTTTCTGTCTCTTCTGCCAGTCATTCAGGGACTGGGTGAGTCCCCGGGGTGTGCTTTGCTCTGAAGAGCAGAAGGCTTCGGTCCCAACTGGTGTTGCCAAAGCAGCACACTAATTCCATCGCATGGTCCTGTGTCAGGATCCGCACGATCTGGCTGGCCATATCGCCTCGGATGGTGAGAGAGCGGAAGTGATCAAAATTATGAAGTCCCAGCTTTCGGAGCCGCCTTGCAGCTGCCCGGTAGCACTTCCAGGGCTGTGGCTCCACAAGGAGGTAGTGGCAGACAGAGGAGAGATGGGCCAGGAACTCCCACAGACCATGGTCCCCATGGTTCAGATGGATCCACATGGTGACTGACATGCAGAAGACAATGTCAAAAGCAGAGCGCCCAAACTGGCTCAAGAAAGAACTCAAGGGAACCTTCCTGTCCCTTTGATCCATGATGTCCAGGGTGATAAAGGTCAAAGCATCGGGAAAGGGACATTCTTTTTCAGCTCGCTCCACAAGGACTGGGTCTATATCACAGCAGAGGAGACGCAGGTCTCTGGAGGCACCTGAGCAGGGCTCCCCATCATGCAGGGAAAGGAAATGTTTGTACAGAGCCACACTCAGGTCCTAAAGGAATCCAAAAGAGCCTTGTCACGAGTGGGAAAGAAATCTCATCTTTTGAGACTGCCACTTACCTATGACTGTACCAGATGCGAGGTAACCTAAAGAGGCTACAGTTTTTCATAGGCAGACTCTTAGCGCCCTCCAGGGAAGGCAGGTTGTAATGCACCTGCCCTATACCCTATATCCAATTTTTATTTTTAGAGTCACTCTTAAGTGGTTCATGCTGGCCTCAAACTCACCATATAGCTGAGGATGGCCTTGAACTCCTGATCCTCCTGCCCCTGAGTGCTTGATTGATTACATGCATACACCATGCCTGGCCACCTATTAACCTGCTGACATTGGCAATAGATTGAGTTGTGCAGTTGGAAGTTATAGCCCAAATGATGTGGTAAAGGCAGCAAAGGGGCCACAGCAGTGTCTTCCAGCTTAAACAACATATTGACAAACTCATGATCTTTTTCTGGGTTTCTCATATCCAAGGGAAGGGATTCAGAAGTGTGAGTGGTGACTACAGAAAGCATCACCTTGTAAAAATCTGTCTCTCAGCCTTCAGCTCTACAGCCTTCACGTCCACTGTCTGAGTGTTCACCACCTCCAGTCATTGTCAATCCTTTTAGCTGTGAGTATCGACACAATTCTTACCATCTTAGCAGGCTTCCTACTCTCAACGAGGCACCATTTCACTCCCCTACACCTAATCAGTTACTAAACCACTGCAACTAATTCAAACATGTTGCTTTACAAAGATTCTTCCATGGTGTTTTCTGTTCTTGCCTCTGCAGCTTTTCATGCAGTGAAAAACAAGCACCTTGGAAGCCACTTAGATGTCCATGAACATGGGCAAGTAAGAATACCAGCCACTAAGATGGCATACTAGCCAGTGGCAGCACACGCCTTTAATCCTAGCACCTGGGAGGCAGAGGCCAGCCTGGTCTACAGAGAAGATTCTAAGACAGCCAGGGTTATACAAAGAGAAATCCTGCCTCAAAAAAACCAAAGGGGGAAAAGATGGAATATTACTAACAGTATAAAGTTGAGGAACTTGGCTTAATGCACCAAAATAGAATATTTTTAATTCTATTACTGAATTTTCAGTTCAATGTGAATCAAATCACAATGAAAATATACGGCAAGTTTTCTTTCTTTTTTCCTTCCTTCCTTCCTTCCTTCCTTCCTTCCTTCCTTCCTTCCTTCCTTCCTTCCTTCCAAACAAGCCTCACTATGCAGACCAGGCTGGTCTCTAACTGTCTGTGGTCTCCTGTTGCAGCCTCTCAGATGCTGGTATCACAGGCATGTACTGCCATACTGGACATGCAAGTTTTCCTTTATAAAAGAAATCCCAAAGTGTGAAAGCTAAACTATATTACTTAGGATAGAAAAGGAGTAAGATATATCAAAAGCAAGGCGGTAATAGGCCAGTTGGCACCTGTGTAGGAAATGGCATGGAAAGAGCTTCTGGGGTACTGACAATGCTTTTTTTTTTTACTGACAATGGTCTTAAACATGTTCCCTTATAATCATACAGTACAGACTTACATTTTATGCACTTTTATGAGGGTATAGAATAATTAACAAAAAACTGCATTTAAAAAATTATGGATCAAAGTTATTTACTTATCTAAAGTTACATGGCCATTACATAGTAAGACTTAGGCTACATTAAGTTCCTATTTCCACGCCGGACTTTTCTTTTTAAAGAATTACTTTATGTGTATGCATGTGTCTGGGTGCTTACATAGGCCACATGTGTGCAGGTGCCCAGAGAGGCCAGAAGAGATCACTGATCCCCAGGAACTGGGGTTACAGGTGGCTGTGAGCTGTCTAACAAGGGTGCTAGGAACCCAGGGGTCCTCTGAAAGCTGTATCCCTAGCACCCCTCCCTCCCACCTTTAATGGTGCACAAGTCATCCAGGGAGTCGCAGACACAGACTTACTGGATTCAGGGTAAAGGCTGAGTCTGCATCTCTAATAAACTGTGAAGTCGTGCTAATGCTTAACATCACACTTGAGGGCACAAGAACCCACACCACACCGCTAAATTTTCCTCCTCCTGTCTGATCCCGTATGTTTGAGGCCAACATGGTCTACACATATGGAGGGCAGTGTGGCTACGCAGTGAGTCCCTATGTTTTAAAAAAGTGCCTATTTGGGAACAACTTCATTAGTCAATTGCAACTGTGTCCTTTCGATTGTGTTTTTATATACGCTGCTTTCAACTTTAAAATCTTTTGGTGGTTTCCAGGTACCTTTCAGGAAATCTTTTTACCTGTTTCCCACATTATAGCGAAGTTTGCAAGGGATACAGGGACACAAAGCCAATCTGCTCATATCCAAAGCTCTACTCAGCTGAGCTCCTCTATCTTCCTACCAACATCTCTCTCTTTTTTTTTTTTGGTAGTTTTGGAAACCTGGTCTTATAAAGCCCAGGCTAGCCTTGAACTTGCAGGAATGCCCACCCATGTCTTTTGAATGCTAGCATTACACGAGAGCAACCTGACTTCTGCCATCATCAGAGTAAAGATCTCCATATCCTTCTAGATCCCACTCTGGAGTGATGGGCATCGGTCCTAACTTTGGAAGCATTTGCAATCATGGAGTAAAACTGTCTGCCCAATTAAGATAACACAGTGGCACCGGGCGGTGGTGGCACGCACCGTTAATCCCAGCACTCAGGAAACTGAGGCAGGCAGATCTCTGGAGGCTAGCTTGATCTACACAGCGAGCTCCAGGACAGGTTCCAAAGCTACAGAGAAATCCTATCTTAAGAAAACCAAAAACAAAACAAAAAAATTAAAAATAAATAAATAAAATAATACAAATCCCAGTGGCTACAAATAGGTAAGATTGGCATTTCCTTATTTTGCATGTGGTTTGACTATAACCATTACATGCCTGAAAGCACTTTGCGGTGGGCAGGGTGGTTACTGCCTCTCTCCTCTGGCAGAATGATCTATTTTCTTTCTTGATCCTCTCTGCTATTCACTGCTGTACTGTTAGCACAAGTTTAAGTAAATATGTACCTGGCTCCAGGCCTGGCCTGCACTGTAGATCTGGAGCCCAAGTTTCAGACATGATTCTGTCACCCTGCCTGACTCTTCTCTTGTAGGAACCAACGTTCCCAGATGTGGGCTCCTCGTTCCCCAGCCAGGAGGCCAGCAAAGCAGGAGAGGAGGCAAATGCCGGAAGTTCAGATTAGACGGTCCTCCTCCCCCGCCTTCCGGCGGGAATTTGAAATGAATTTGTGGATTACTCAAAATCCCTAACTCGGTGGAAGGGCCCGAAGGAAGGGCTGGGGAGTGCACGTGTCTGTCAACGCTATACTTTAAAAGCCCACTGGCGGCAAGCTTTGATGCCACTCCCAGCCCAGAAGTACCGCGGGGGACGTGGAGGCGACAGCTGCTTGGCTCCCAGCGCTCCGATCCCTCCCTCGTCACTCACCCCGGAGTTACACCCCACGTCGAGCCCTAGGATCGGCCTCCTCTCGGGACCCTCGGGAGGGAAAAGCTGTCGAAGAAGCTCCGGGGGTAGAAGGCGGAGCCTTTGCTCGGGAGGGTGGAAGCGAGAATAATGAGGGAAATTTCCGAACGGGGCGGCCCCGGGTTTCACAGCTCCCGGATTCTCAGTCTCCACGGCCTCGTCTGCTGCCAACTTCTCAGTCGCCGCCATCAGCCTCGGTCCCTGGGTCCCGGCGGAACCGGAAGCTCGGATCCCGAGGCTGGTGAGGGCAGTGGCAGCGCGCGTGCGCCTAGGAGGAGGTCAGAAGGCTAGTGAGCCTAGGTGGGGAGAAAGACGCTGGACTTTCTGGAGGCTGCGATCATTCATCCCCTCTTTCTTAATGGACTTGCCCAAGTTGAGGCTGCAACTTGAGCCAACTGACCAAAACAAAGAGTGTGTTGGGGTTAAGTTAGACCAACTTCCTTTTGTTTCATACGCACAAAGATCCAAAAGAGAGACATAAGTTGTCTGGGGTAGGTTGGGGAATGTGTGTGTTCCGTCACACGATGAGACTGTGACAAAGGAACTTGAACGGAAGTTGTAGGTCATTTGTAGTGCCAGAAGACCTGAGGGACAGGCGGACACAATAACTGTAGAAGGCACTCCAAAGGATGGACTTGCGACATTGATATTTTTCAGCCTTGAACTTCTATACTTACATTAACCTTGGTGCAGTGACCACACAGTATCCATTTGGATGGAACGGAGGAAGGAGTTAAATTGAAAGAGATGTGATGAGATGAAGTTAGACAAAAAGTGGACCAAGGGCTGTGGAGATGGTTCAGTCAGTAAGCACGTGGACCTGAGTTCGGATCCCCAGCACCCACATAATGAGCCAGGTATGGTAGTGCATGCCTGTAATCCCAGAGTTGGGGAAGCAGAGACTAGAGGATCCCTGGGGTTTGCTGGCTAGCTAGCCTATCCAATAAGCTCCAGGTTCATTGAGAGATTCTGTCTCAAAAGATAAGGTGATAATGATTGCAGAAGACACCTGAAACCCACCTCTAGCAACAGAACAGGGTTAACTCAGTTTACCAAAACCTGCCCAGCACAGGATGTGGTGGCTCACACAAGACATTCCAGCACTCAGGAGACTGAGGAAGGGTTGCTCAAAAGTAGAATGGGTAATGTAATGAGCTCAGGCCTGACTAAAAGACAGAGTGAGACCCTGCCCCAAACAAGCAACGCCTGTCTAGGGCAGAGAGAACTACTGTTGGTTTTCTCCCTAGATTTTCTGGAAGTTGTGCAAAATACTGTGTTTGATTCAACTCTACTGTGACTTTTGGTCATTACCTTGTGTCTTTGAATCTTATAAGAAAAGAGTGAAATAGGAAGTCAGGCAGAAAGGAAAATACAAAGTAAAAACTGAGAGGAAAAGAAATAGGACCTCAGCTGGACATGGTGGCCTATTATAAACCTAACATGTGAGAGGTGGAAGCAGGAGAATCAGGAGTTGAAGGTCAGCCTCTGCTACATAGCAGGTTTAAGACCAAGCTAGACTACACCATGAGATCCTGTCAAAAAAAATTTAAAAAACAAAACACAGTCAGGCAGTGGTGGCACACACCTTTAATCCTAGTACCTGGAAGGCAGAAGCAGGCAGATCTCTGTGAGTTCAGGACCAGCCTGGTCTACAAAGCAAGTTCCAGGACAACCAGAGCTGTGACATAGAGAAACCCTGTCTTCAAGAACCAAAACAAAACAAAAACAAAAGAAAATGCATGCATGGGGGTGGGGGTGTCCCTAGAGACCTATTTGAACACTGTTGCCACTTTTTTTTTTTTTAATTTTTTGAGACAGGGTTTCTCTATGTAGCTTTGTAGACCAGGGTGGCCTTGAACTCACAGAGATCCACCTGCCTCTGCCTCCCGAGTGCTGGTATTTAAAGTATGTGCTGCCAGGCTCCTGTTGGTACTTCTATAGATGTCATTTTTTAGTCTCTTACAAGTTTAGCAAATCATTGTCCTAATGGAGCAGATCTTCTTAAGACAGACTGGTCAGAACCAAACTTCCTGCTTGACTGTGATATGCTGGGCCATCCTCATTTCCAACTTGAACTTGCGGCTTAGGTTTTATGGTACTATATCCTGTGGAACTGGAACTATGGGTAGTTCTGGACTGCCCAACATGGGTGCTGGAAATAGAACTTGGGTCTTCTGGAAGAGCAGCGAGCCCTCTTAACCACTGGGCCATCTCTTCAGCCCACCTACCTTATTCTTTTTAAAGAGTACAGCGATTTTTATTTTTTGCTGACAAAGGCCAATTTTAGTTTAGCTTTTGTTTTTGTTTTACACACAAAGACCAGCTAGTCCTCAGACTCTGACCCATATTCATCTTGCTGGAAATAATGAAGTTCATAAGCCTCCTTGTCCGATGCACCCACACAAAGTCAATCACAGAGATTATTCTTAAGGTATTTCCTGGTAAGATATTTCAAATGCCTTTTAGAGAACTGTTTCTCAGAAACAACTGTGATTTTATTTAAGTGTTCAATGTGAACTACATTCCCGAGATGTCCAGTTTTTCCATTGACTTTAACCTTCTCCCATAGAAATGGTTCAAAATTTCCAGAATCGAACATTCCATCTTCTACTGAATGAGTAAGGTCCAAATGAAACCTCAAGGTGGACTTCTTAGGCTTCTTGGCTTTCTGTGGCACCATAGTGTTCAGAGGCTATGGGAAGAGCCATCTACCTTATTTTTTAAAGGCATTGTCTTAATTAGGGCTTCTATTGCTGTGAAGAGACACCATGGCCTTGGCACCTCTTATAAAGGAAAGCATGTAATTGGGCTTACACTTCAGGGGTTTAGTCCATTATCATCGTGGCTGGACACGGCAGCATGCAGCCAGACAGGGTGCCGGAGAAAGAGCTGGGACTTCTACATCTTGATCCACAGGCAGCAGGAAGGACTGAGACACACTGGGCCAGGCTTGAGCTTCTGAGACCTCAAAGCCTGTGACACACTTCCTCCAACAAAGTCTTACCTATTCCAACAAGGCCACACCCCCCAACAGTTCAAGTTCCTTTGAGCCTATGGGGCCAATTTCATTCAAACCGCAATCCCTTATAAACCTGGAGCTCACCAATTGTCTAGACCATACCTCGTGAAATCTCAGGGTCCTTCTGCTGCCACCTCCCGATGGTGCGATTGCAATTATGTGTCGTCATGTAGGGAGCCGTTACAAGTACCGCTGGGTAACTGTCAAAACCGTTGGTAGACAGGAGAGATGCGCATGCGCTGGGTAACTGTCAAAACCGTTGGTAGACAGAAGAGATGCGTATGCGCTGGGTAACTGTCAAAACCTGGGTCCCTGCCTCTCCCGTGGCGTCATATGGGCCGATGAGCAGCAGCCAGTCAGGGGGTGACACGTGCAAGGCAGAGGCTGCTAGCCTATATAAGGGATGGGTTTTGTGTGTTTGGGGTCTCTCTTTCCTGTAAGCTTATGCTCTCCCTCTCAAGAGCATTAAAGCTTTACTGCAGAAGGATCCTGAGTGTGCCGCGTCGTTCTTGCTGGCGAGACAGTAGCGCGGGACATCGTCACAGCTGGCTTTTCATGTGGGTGAGAGGGATCCAGACCCTTATGCTTTGCACATGAAGGGTCCCCCCACCCAGCCCTAATTTCTCTTTTGATAGTAAATATTTTTTGAGAAAGAGCAAAGAGATTAGAAAGATAAATCAGTCTTTTTAGCATAATAGGTCAGAATTTCCCCTCATGTTTGAGCTTTTAAAAGCTTCTAGTACTAGGAACACAGCTCCGTTGGTAGTGTTTGCCTAGCACACACAAGGTCCTGGATTCAGTTCTCAGCACAACATAAAAACTAGGAATTCTTGCAATCCTAGCACCCTAGAAGTAGGGGCAGAGGGATCAGAAGTTCATGGTCCTCCTTGGCTTCATGGTGAATTTGAGTCCAGTCTGGGCTACAAGAGACTCTGTCTCAAAAAGAAATCTCTTTTAGGGCTGGAGATGCAGCTCAGTGGTCAGGAGCCCTTGACCTTGCAGAGGGCCTGGACTCAATCCCCAGCATCCTCATAGTGGCTCACAACCATGCAGAGGATCTGATGACTAGGATCTGGTGATCTCTTTCAATCCCCACAGATACCAGGAAAACCTGGGGTCCACATACATATGTGCAGGCAAAACACTCACAAATAGAAAATAAATAAATCTAAAAATATAATAATTGAATGTCCTTTTAGTCCATAGCTTCTTCTTTTAGAAACAGAAATGTTTTCATTGTGATTTTATTTTTGTACACCTACATGTATGTCTGTGCAGGATGTCGTGTCTGAGGGCAGAGAGGATGTTGGATACCCTGGAATGACACCCATGGAGTTATGTAGTTGTGATCTGCCCGCTGGTGTGCTGGGAACTGCACCCAAGACCTCTGCAAAAGCTGAGCTGTCTCTGCAGCCCCCTGATAAAAACCTTTTTGTTTGCACTGAGAACAGTATTTTGTGCCAAATGATCAAACATTTAAACATAGGAATTATTTACATTTAAAAAAAATATTTTATTTTTAAAGTGTGTGTATATGGGGTGGGAATGGTTTGTGTACACAAGGGCAGTTAGTGTCAGAGAAGGCAGGGAGAGGGTACTGGATCTCAGGGAGCCAGAGTTACAGTTGGCTATTGAAAGACCCCACTCAAGGCTAATAGCTTAAGGCGTGGCTTAGCAATGGTAACGCCATTTTGCAAGGCTTCCACTTAAACAAGTAAAAGTACAGGACAAGGTCAGTACTCACAGGCTACCAAATAGGCTATCTGTGGATGGACATCTGGCCTTGGGAGGGGAGCAGAGAGTTCGGAGAAAAACCCAAACATAAGCCAAGTCAGCTATTATCAGATCCCTAAACACGTAAGAGGCTTGTCCTTGGATGACACAACACCTATTTGAGCTGACCAATGGGACCCCTGTAACTATGCATCTCGCTTCTGTACCCGTGCTTTTGCTACCCAGCCCTATAAAAGTCCCTCTCCCCAGCCTGTGGGCGCGCAAGTCCTCCGAGAGACTTTGTCGCCCACAGGTACCTGTGTGTATCTCAAATAAACCTCTTGCAGTTTGCATCCGTGGTCTCGGCTCGGTCTTTGGGTCCAGGGGTCTCTTCCTGAAGGGAAGTCCTCTTCGAGGGTCTTTCAGCTATGAGCTGCCTGATGTGGGTACTGGGAACTGAGTTTGGGTTTAGTAGGAATAGTATATTTTCTTAACCGTTTAGCCATCTGTTCAACCCCTATTTTTTATAAGGCCACATATGTGTCATGGTGCACATAAAGAAGTTAGAGAACAATTTCTGGGAATCGATCTTCTCTGTCCAGGCTTGGCAGTAAGTTCCTTCACCCACTGTGCCCTCACTAGTCCTAAATAAAGGAATTTTGATAAATTATATTTTGTATGATTTCCATTAAAAAGGAAAAGGATGAACCAGATGTGGTGATAAACTCAGAGACCGAAGAGGGAAGGGTAAAACTTGAAGGTCAGCTTGAGCTATATAACAAGACCTTGTCTCAAAAAATGAGGGCTGGGGAGGTAGCTCAGCAGTGAAATTCTTGCCCAGATTGCCAAGCACAAGGCCCTAGGTGCTCAGTTCTCAGCATGCATGCAAGCACGCACGCACGCACACACACACACACACACACACACAGTGCTTTTATAATTACATGTGCTGCATTATTGAGTATATTGCCAACAGGATAAACTCATTTTCAGTTGCGTTAGTATGGAATGGATTTCTCTGTTAATAATTTTGCATGGCTGATGATTGGTAAATTTTCCTCAGGCCAGATTCTGGCTTTGTGTATATTAAAACCTTGATTCTTCTCCACTCCCACAGACTTCCAGTCCTAGGTGCTGTTGGACACGTTTAATGCCCTGATCTGACCCAGATGTGGACATACAGGCCACAACCCCAGGTGATTCACGTGATGGGTGGATATGAATACAGCAGTAAATGTTTCTACACGTGTGCAGTGAGGAGTAACTACGTCTGTGACTAGACATGTAGTAATAGCCTCAAATGGAGGGCATTTCCAAGTCAGCTTTCCTTCGATGGATGCCAAGGATGCCCATGGCCTCTGCTGTGCCATCCAACACAGGGAGAAATGTGAGTGGGGGAAAATAAGTTGCCTTAACCAACTGCAATAAAATAGCTAAGTTTTTTTAAAATCTTACAAGACCAAATGACTTTTGGATCATTGCTAGGCTCTTGCAGAATTCTCAGGTTATAATGACCTGGAAGCTTGAACTGAAACAATTAGCTACACAGGAAGCCTGTTTTTACCCTTCACAGGGCATGTACTGAGTATCATTTAGTGGGAATATGAATTAGTACCACCATGATGAAAAACAGTATGAGGGCTCCTCAAAACGTTCAAAATAGGGCCAAAGAGACGACTCAGCAGGTCTTAAATTGCTTGTCTACAAGCCCAATGGCCTTGGTTTAATCCCTGGAGCCACAGGGTGGTGTGGGAAATAAGAACTAACTTCCACAGGTTGTACACATGCACGTACGCATACACACACACACACACACACACACACACACACACACACACACTAAATAAAAATGTAATTTATTTTATGTTAAAAATGTAATTCTCTCAGTCTGATGTGGTGGCATACAACTTTAATTCCAGCACTATGGAGACAGAGACAGAAGGATGTTACAGCAGGTTTTTCCCCTGCCGGCCTCCGGGTCCTGCCGCCATGGTCCCGCCGCCACGTGTGCCCCAAATAACACTCTGAGACTCTGTATTTGATACAATCCTATTGGCCAGTTACCATTATTGTTTATGGGCTAGCTCTGTCTTAATTATTAACCCATTTCTACTTATCTAAGTATTTCCATGTGGCTCATCTTAGCCGCGGCTGGCGTCCTGCTTCCTCCATGCTCACATCTTGACTCCTCCCTCTACTTCCTCTTTCCTCTTCCTAATCTCCTAGCCCCACCTATCTAGTTTTCTATTGGCCGACAGGGCTTTATTAATTAGTATGAGAAACATATACACAGAATAACATCTCCCATCATCTCCTCTTTTTTGTCTAAAATAAAAAGAAGGGTTTAAACCTTAACATAGTAAAATATATCACATAACAGTTATCAAATAAGAATTACAGTAAACAATATTTAGTCCGTTAACATTTTATAAGACTTTAAGAAAATATCATCTATCCTATCTTTGTGAGTCTAAAGTCCTATATGTAACTTATCTTTAATCCTTACTAAGAAAAACTATAACCATAACTATCTGTCTTCAACTCCTTCAAAGACCACAGAAGGATAATACATAAACTCTAGAAATGACAGAGACAACTCATTGCCTGGTCAGTCACCCGAAGTTCTTCTGTAATGTTCCATCTTCAGCCTATAGGCCATAATGTGTCTGGCAGACTTTCAGCAAAGCAGGAAACTTTAAACTGTCCACCTGTATTGATAGTTTGTCAGTCATTTTTCTCTGTATCCTGTAGACTGTCTGGCAGGCAGCCTCTTCCATGAAGCAGGAATCCTGTAGCAATATCCATCTTGCATCAGCAGTCACATTTTTGTGGGTCCTGCATGTCCAGTTTCTACAACATAAAGTCAAACAGTCCAGAAGAGCAGTACCTTGCCCAAATGGCTAGTCTTGCCATATTAGAAGCAAACTTCATAACGAGTTTCTTCAATGTCCATCTTCCTTTTTGATGCAGGTGGTGTTACCAGGAGCAGTTGTGCCTCACTGTCAAGAAAATCCCTAAACCATTTTAAATGCCATATTCTGTAGGTCTTTGAAAGGGTTGAAGAATGCCTATTCATCTCCAATACATCTCTGCATATCTAGAAATCCTAACTAACTTAACTCCCATAGGTAACTCTCTATAATCTGTACTAAATTATACATTACATTTTCCAATGAACTATATAAACACAATACCTAAACAAGAGGAGAAATATACATATCATAAAATTGACCTTAAATTGTACCAATAAAAGAAAATTCATTCCAAAGCAAAGTATTCATATCTATACCATAATTCCCTTTTTACCTTTAAAAAGATTGTTTGTGGTTATAGCCATTTATAACCAAGTCCATTTAAATGAAAACAAATATTTATAAACAATATTTGGGAATTTGGGCGTCGTTCTTTCCAAACTACTTCCTGCTGGTAGAGGGTGCTGTCATGGGGAATCCTAAGAAGACATAGAAATCTTGGCTGTAGTGGTCTGTAAGGTTTCAATGTCCCATTGACGTTGCTTCAGGGGGTCTTGCTTGATCAAACCACATTAATCTGGAAGAAATCCACAGCTTTTCATTTTCTGTGGAAACAAAAATAGAAATCCTTTTCCCCAGTAACTTGTCCTTTGGCTTAAATTTTGGAGTCAAAGCATTTTTAAAATATATAAATTGAATTAATCCAGCAGCATTTCTTTTATCAGTAGTTGTTATTTTCTCAGCAATCAAATAATTTAAAGACAACAGAATCGCGTATAGTATCCAACATTTCTCTGTGCTTTCCATCTTTACGTGGCTTTTTTATTATTCTATTTTTTCTATTTCTATTTTTACATATTTTGAGGCAGGGTTTCTCTGTGTAACTTTTATCTGTCCTGGAATTCACTGCATACCAGGTTTGCTTTGAAATCACAGAGATCTGCTTGCCTCTGTCTGCCAAGTGCTGGGATTAATGGCGTGAGCCACCATAGTCATCCATTCTACTTCTTTTTTTAAACCATTGTATCCTGTTTTAAACCATTGTATTCTTTTTCTCTCCCAAGCCAGCATAGCGTATTTATTAAAACATAGTGTAAACCTACATTGTAGCTCTCGTACACACCAATGAATTGTTAGCAGAGCTCTTTAAAAGCAAGGCGGCTTTTTTGCCACTTATGCTAATTTTGGAATCCCTTGGCTGAATCCCTTGGAACTGCAGTTCAAGCTGCCCTGTTGGTGCTAGGAATGGAACTCTGGTTCTCT
Source organism: Cricetiscus sungorus (assembly GCA_030556225.1). Lineage (NCBI taxonomy): Eukaryota > Metazoa > Chordata > Mammalia > Rodentia > Cricetidae > Cricetiscus > Cricetiscus sungorus. Next base: position 4,049,399 of record JANBXA010000031.1, on the reverse strand, counting down.
AGAAGAGTAGCTAATGCTCTTGACTACTGACCATCTCTCCAACTGCTACTCTAATAATTCAGAAGGAAAAGGATTTTCAATATTTCATCCTACACACAGCCAAATGATTAATTAAGTGCAAAACACATTGAAGACATTTCTAACATTTAAGGAGCCACAGACATTTTCTTCTGTAAGTTCTTTCTTAAAAAGCTGCTGCAGAATGTGTTCCCCCAAAATGACTCAGAGAATGCACTGGGGAGAAGGCTTAGTGGATCTGAAAGCATAAGGACCCAAGGTCTCCCCAGAACTCACTAGAGTTTAGGTGTGGATGCACGAATTTGTATTCCCAGTGTTTGCAGGATGGGATGGGAGCAGAGGCAGAAGCTCATGGCCAGCTAGCCTGGGTATGCAGGCTGGATGAGAGACCTGGTCTCAAACAAGATGGAGGGTGAGCACTGGCACTCCACCCTGTCCTCTGATTGCCACATGTGTGCTGTAGTCTGCATGACACACACACACACACACACACACACACACACACACACACACACACACACAGAGAGAGAGAGAGAGAGAGAGAGAGAGAGAGAGAGAGAGAGAGAGGAAAAGATACAAAAATTAAATGAATTATGACTTACAGAACCAAAAAGGGAAGTTTGTAGATTCTAGAAGGCAGTTTCTAAGAGAGGAGAATGGTGAAGATTGCTGCAGAATGGAGAGGAAGGAATGGTCCCGGACAACAGCGAGCTGCAGATCTACACAGTGACCATCACAGGTCACAGCAGTCAAATGATCATCAGAGAGCCAAAGGCGTTAGCATATGAAGTCAACAGAACATCTAGCAAATGTAAACACATGGAGAGAACACTCTCTCACTCAGAGAAGAGTTACCTACTAAGCTATTGATAAGGCCTTAGAAAATTAAGAAAGTGAGCAAATAACTAACATTAGCGGTTAACATTCAGAACTGCAAAACTGTGCCAGAAAAAGAAAAGTAGTCATTGTGTACAACACAGCTCAGTGGTGAACAGGGTTTAGAGTCTTGATCCTGTAAACACAGTTCTCACACTTGTACAGCAAACACTTTACCAACTAAGCCATCCCCTCATCCCTTGTAACTGCTCTTCTGTGTTTCTTCTCTTCAAATGTAATAGTTTTTGACTTTCCAATAATAGACATACATTAATTTATAGTGCAAAGGTCCGAAGCTCACTATAAGCTATGGCAAAGAAAATGTTCGGGACCATGTCTCTGGAATCCCAAGCTTCCCTTTCTGATTCTTATACAAAATGTCTGTGGAATTTTCTGAATGTTGTTTGAGTCTCCCTGTGTCTCCAGTAAGTGCTCCTCTCTTCTGGCCTGCATGGGCTCCTGAACACAAGTAGTACGCATAAACTTATGCACTCAAGCAGGCATGTGATACAAAGGGGACAAAGAAAACAATATTCAGGAAAGGACACTTGTATACCAAGACAGTTCTCTCTGTCCTGTCTCCTTCCTTCATCTTTTCTGGGTTTTGTTTGTTTGTTTGTTTGTTTTTATTTTTGTGTTCATTTTATTGATTTGTCTGTATGTGGGGGGAGCTTGCTTTGTAATCCTTGTTTACCTGGAACTTACTGTGTTGCCCAGGCTTGTCTTGAACTCACAAATTTTCTGTTTCAGCTTCCTGTCACTAGACTTACAGGCATGAACCACCCATATTTATTTATATAATTTTTAAATTTCCCTTAGAGTATACTTTATTATGCAAGTTATATAATTATTTGGTATAGAAGCATTAATAAATTCTTTAGTAAACATTATAAATTCAGGGGACTGGAGAGATGGCTCAGCAGTTAAGAGCATTGGATGCCCTTCCAGAGGTCCTGAGTTCAATTCCCAGCAACCACATGGTGGCTCACAACCAACTATAATAGGATCTGATGCCCTCTTCTGGTACAAAGTACACATGCAGAACACTCATACATAAAATATAAATAATTTTTTTTCAAGACAGAGTTTCTCTGTATTGCTTTGGAGCCTGTCCTGGAATTAGCTCTTGTAGACCAGGCTGGCCTTGAACCCACAAAGACCTGTCTGCCTCCCGAGTGCTGGGACTAAAGGCGTGTGCCAACAACACTGGGCTAATACATGTTTTTTAAACAATTCTAAATTCAGTAAATCATATGCAGAAAAAAACCTAGTCTTACCCACTTTCTGAAGATAACCATAGGTGTGTGTGTGTGTGTGTGTGTGTGTGTGTGTGTACAAGTGTGTGCATAGGTGTGTGTGCATGCATATTAGAAGCCACCTTCAGCTCTTGATTCTTAAGTGTTGCCTACCTTGATTTTTTAAAAATTGTTTTATATGCAGGGATGCTTTGCTTGTATGTGTGTCTGTGTACCACATGTATGCCTAGTATCTATATCTGTGGAGATCAGAGAGAGCATCGAATCCCCCTGGATTTACAGACTATTGTGGGCCACCCTGTGGATGCTGGAAATCAAACCTGGGTCCTCTGGAAGAGCAACCAGTGCTCCTAACCACTGAGCCATTTCTCCAGCCATTTTCTTCCTTGTGTTTTAAGACAGGGTTTCTCACTGGCTTGGGACTCACTGATGACCAGATCTTCAGGGTCCATGTGTCTCTGCCTCCCCAGCACTGGGCTCACAAGCCTGCAGCCACAGCATCTTTTTTATGTGGATTCAGGCCTTCTTGAAAGCACTTTATTGACAGAGCGCTCTCCAGCACCCATAATTAACATTTTAATGTATATCCTCCTAGGGTTTCCCCTATTTGTAAGCAAATATAAAATGTGTGTGTATATTCAATAAATATTTTTTAAAAACCAAAGACCTTAAACCTTTAATATTATTTACATTCAACTGTGGACATTTCTTCTTTGAAGACAGAAAAAAAGGAATATTTTGAGGGTTTCCTATTGGTGTACATTCTAGAACATTTTTTGAGGAATATAAGCTAACCAGTTGACAGCACAGCCTTCATTTGGTCATGTTTGACTCTTCTTACTGGTGAGACTCACGCTTTACATATCTTGGTGGAATTATGTTTTATTGAGTTAATTTTTCCAGTGCTGGAGATTGAAACCAGACACGTGTGTGTGTGTGTGTGTGTGTGTGTGTGTGTGTGTGTGTGTGCGCATGCACGCGCGCGTGCATCCGTGCATGCTGGAGAGGGAGGGAGGGAGAGAGAGAGAGAGAGAGAGAGAGAGAGAGAGAGAGAGAGAGAGAGAGAGAGATGGAGAGAGAGAAGCACTTCACCACTAAGCTCTCCCAGGCCTTGATTCTCTGACAGATATCATGTAGCTCATCTGGAACTAGAGGTCTGTAACCCTAACATGCAAGAGATGGACACAGGAGGGTCAACACTTCCAGGTTATCCTTAGCTATCTAGTGAGTTCACAGACAGTGAGACTGTCTCAGCAAAAAGAAAGAAAAGAAAGGAAGAAAGAATGAAAAAAGAAAGGGAAGAATGGAAAGGAGAAAGGAAGGAAGGAGGGAAAGGAGAGGAAGGAAGGAAGGAAGGAAGGAAGGAGAGGAAGGGAGGAAGGAGAGGAAGGAAGGAAGAAAGGAAGGAAGAAAGGAAGGGAGGAAGGAAGGGAGAGGAAGGAAGGGAGAAAGGAAGGAAGGGAGGGAGAAAGGAAGGAAGGAAGGAAAGGAGAGGAAGGAAGGAAGAAGATCTCTGAAGGCTGAAAATAAATTATGGCTACCCTGGTTTGGGTGCTAACTGTAATGAGCATAGGGAAAAACTCTCAAAGATTAAGTTTGCCTGGATGGTTGTGTCATTCTTTGGATGCACTGAAACAGAGCTTGTTAAATGGGTGCAGGTAGTATCAGTATGTGATTTGTTTATCAACAATTGTTTAAATGAAAGGTTTGTGAATTGTTAAACAAAAGGAGATAGCTGGATCTGTGATCCCAGCACTCAGGAGGCAGAGGTGGGAGGAGCAGGTGTGTGAGGCCAACTCAGGCTATACCATGAGATCCTGTCTCAAAAAACCAAGAAAAGCAAACACCAGAGCTATAGTTAAGTAGGAGAGTGCTTCCTGGCTCCATCCCCTGCACCACAGGAAGAAAAACAAGTCTCTATCAAAGTGTGATGGAAAAGGTTTTTTCCATTGCTGACTCTTTACTGCAATACTTTGATTATTGCAATGTGATAATTTTCTAATTATTTTACTCTTTCCTGTATTATTAGTTGGCGGGGTCAAGAATATGGCTCAGAAGTTAAGAACACTGGCTATTTTGCCAAAGGACCCAGATTAAATTCCCAGCACCCACATGGCAGCTCACAACTGTCTGTAACTCCAGTTCCAAGGAATCCAACACCCTCACACAGACATACATGCAGGCTAAAACACCAATACAGATGAAATAAAAATCTTTAAAAATTTAAAAAGAGAATATATATTATTAGTTGGCATTTTATTATAAGGAAGAATTAACCTTTTTTCATTAAAATGTGACTATATATGACCTTTGTAATTTTTTAATTATTTTATTTTATATGTGTTTTACTTGCATGTATGTTTCCGCACTGTTTGAGGCCAGAAGAGGATGACAGGTCCCCTGGAATTTGAGTTACAGAGCCATGGTTGTGAGCCACCATGTAGGTACTGGGAATTGAACCAAGGTCCTCTGGACAAGCAGCCAGTGCTCTTAACCACTGAGCCATTTCTCTAGCCCCTTGTAATTTGCTTTTAAAATTCACATCATTCAGCATTGTGAGTGTGTGTTAGTTCCTGGTCACTGACAAAATATCTGACATGAGCACTCAAGAGGAGGAAGGAGATATATATCAATGCTGCGGCCTGAGTCCTGGCCCACCTTGAGATCTCCTCCTTCATATCAATTAGATTGTTACTTAATTCAGCCTCTCTCAGAGTCTCAGAGAATGGACACAATGTTGACAGATTCATTGCCGGAAGGTAACAAGAATGGTCTCTATTCTAATTCCCAACTAAGTTCTACTTTCTCACATACATCATCTTTTCTGTCTACATCCTTGGCCACATTCTGGTCTTTTGAGTTCCCAGGATCACTCAGAAAGCCCCATCACAGCATTCTAAGCTTTTTCTAGGCTGGTTAAACTCTACCAAATCCCTCCTGCAAAATAACCATAAAGGCTGAGGTTCCATATGGTTGTGCCGTCACAGAAATGGTCTTCCTGCCACTATTGGTTTGCAGTGTTAGGCTTTTTGTGGCAAAATACCCGATATCAACGGCTCTAGATGGGAAGAGTGTATTGTGACTCATTCTTTGGTGGCTTTGCCTGCTGGTTAGCTCCTTCTATTTCTGTGAGCTCGGGTAAGAGGCTGAACGTCATGGTGGGAGCATGTAGTTGAGCAGCCCACCTTGTGGCAGGCAGAAAGCAGTGAGAAATGGAGGAGGTGGGGGCGTCCTCCATTTCTGAAGCTTGGACGCTGTGATGGGGTTTAATGAGTGGCTCTGGGGGCTCCAAAGACCAGAGTGCTGGCAGGGATGTAGAGGGAAGGGACCACAGACATGAGAAATTAGAACTCTGTTGGGAATTAGACAAGGTCCATTTCTCTAACATTCTACCAATGCACCCCTAAGTACCTATTTCCTGCATCTAGGCCTGACCTCAAAGCCTCCTGTGCATCCCAAACTTTAGCACCAACACAGGAGCTTGTGGACAGCATTTCATATTCAAACTGTGTAAATGTTTACCTGTTTCATCATTTTTTTTGTGGCTGATAAATATTTAATAACATGCACACCACCATTTGTTGAGAAGCCCTTTGTTGTTGAATATTTGCTCATCCCAACTTTTACTTCTATGGACTATATTCCTTTGAACAACCCTGTTCCTCCTATGTATTTAGAATAAACAACTAGGAATGAGATTTCGGAGTTGCTTCCCAAATGCCGATCTGACGTCATAACTCCTTTGCTCATCCACATTTGATTTGCCTCCTGCCAGCAGAATTGAGTTCCCTTCCTTGCAGGCGTGTCAGGTTCTCCATAGCACATCTCCTCGTACGTCTAGGCCTTCACTCCTCAATCCCTTCCTAATCCAGTGTGCTCCAACTACACTAGGCAGCTAGCCGTGTGTGTGTGTGTGTGTGTGTGTGTGTGTGTGTGTGTGTGTGTGTGTGTGTGTGATATATGGTGCATGCACATGAATGTGCAGGTAACACACACATATGTAGGCCAAAGCAGGACATTGGATACCATCCTCTGTATCAGTAACTCTCAGCCTTCCTAATGCCACGACTCTTTAATACAGTTCCTCATGTTTTGGTGATCCCCCCAACCAAAAACTTATTTCATTTCTACTTTATAACTGTAATTGTGATACTGTCATGAATCATAATGTAAATAGCTGACATGCAGGATATTTGATAGTGACCTCCCCCCCAAAGGGGTCAAGATCCACAGGTTGAGAACCACTACTCTATATCTTTCTACCTTATGACCTTGAGACAAGATCTCTCATTGAACTAGAAGCTTACTATTCCTGCTAGCATGGCCAGCCAGTGAGCTCCCAGAGTCTACCTATCTCTACTCTCAGTTCTGGAGTTTCAGGCCTGCACAACCCTGTACTTCATGGTTGCTATGGGCAAATACATAACTCACAACCAATGAAAGCAGCACCTTCTACCCCAGTGCCACGATGACTTGCCTGCTCAAGGGAAAGCTTATGAACCAAAAAGGACTGTCAAGAGTTTGCTTAGAATTTCTGCTAAAACTGATGGGCCAGGCAACTCTTGAGACTTATACATGTCACTTCCAGCACATTCCACTGAGCAAAGAATTTAGAGCCATTGTTTTAAATGTTCCAGTTTACCCTTCAGCTCCAGCAGAAAACACTCATCCCCTGCCATGACCTCCCGAGATTCCATTCCATTATAGCATTGGCCTCAGGCCTGAGGTCTAGAATTACATCTAAATCAGCTCTGTTCCGGGTTGGTTTGAGAAAGATTGCTCTCAATATGAACTAGGAAGACATATTTTAGTGTCCCTCATACACCACTCCACATAGCATTTGACTTTGGGGACCTGCTGCCTGGCAAATGACTTCGGACTTTGTGGCTCAAAACCATGCCATTTAACAGGCTCATAGGGCCTGTGGATTAGGAGCTTGGACAGAACACAGATTTGTCTGTGTGCCATGACATCTTGGACCTCAACCTGGAAGACTCAGTGCCTGTGGCCAGGAGCAGCTGAAGTTAGAGTAGCTGCTTCCAAATTGGCTTCTCCCTCATGTGGCTGCTGCCTTGGTAGACACGGCAGGAAGGCTGAGCTGCCGCTCCTGGGAGAGAATCTGCCCATGTTCTCTCCAGCATGGTAGCCCCGGGCACTTGGGTTACTTACAAAGTGATTAAAGAGATAAAGAGAAGCCAACAAAAGGGACTAGAGGTATTATCGTAAGGGACAGCCAGGGCTGACTTCTTTTGGAGAAGTTTTTCCCAGAAAAGAGAATGGAGAGAGCTGGGAATAAAGTGTCTTAGTTATCTGTGGGGTGTAGGAGGGCATAATCTGGGAGTCAGCAAACAGGTTTTCTGGGAGTAGACATACTTGAAGAGATGGTTGTGAGCTAGGTCAAGCTGGGGAATCTGTCCAGCTTCACTGGGGGGTGCCTAGCAACAGGAATGAAGGCTCTGTCAGTCTGGGGAGGGGGGTTGTGTGGAGTCAGCAGTTGCCTCTAAAGGGAGTGGATTGTGTAGTAGGCTAGACAGTGGTCTACTCGCCATGTCCAGCTCCTAAGTAACCCCCTCTCCCCCAGTCCAGCCCATATATATGGGGCCTTGTGGAAATTGGATCTTTTTCTAGACTATGGATCAGGTACTGAGCTGTCATCCTGGATGTGCAGTAGGCTATACAAGGTCTAGACACAGTCGTGCTCATTAAAGGAAGGAGGAGGAGAGGCAGGGAAGAGTCCATGTGATGAAGCAGGTGGAGACTGGAAGGTACCACAGGACATTAAAGAACACTAGCAGTCATCATCACCTCCATACTGTGGAAGAACAAAGCATGTCTGTTGTCTGAAGCTGCCCAGTTCATGATCACTTGTTACGTGGTGAAACAATGTCTCAAACAAAAGAAACTAAAAACAGGAAGAAAGGAAGGAAGGAAGGAAGGAAGGAAGGAAGGAAGGGAGAGAGGGAAGAAAGAAGAAAGGAAGGGAGGGAGGAGGGAAGGAAGGAAGGAAGGGAGAGAGGGAAGAAAGAAGAAAGGAAGGAAGGGAGGGAGGGAGGAAGGAAGGAGGGAGAGGAAAAAGGGAGGAGTTTGCTCAGGATGTGAGGCTGTGTGGTGGTTGTGTTTCGAGGCCACAGCATACTTTGTGTGTACTGGGTGCTTAACAAGAGCTACTGATGTTCTCTTCATGTCCCTGTCTCCTGCTAGGGCTTCTTTCCAGTCCCAAATGAACTTATATTAAAATCTTGTTGGAAAAAGCATAATACTCCCCCTCCAGTGTGCTTGTGTTCCTTCCCACACACCTGGCTACTCACGTGTTTTAGTTAGGGTCATCATTGCTTTGATGAAACATCATGACCAAAAGCAAGTTGTGGAGGAAAGGGTTTATTCAGCTTAGATGTCCACACCACTGTTCATCATCAAAGGAAGTCAGGGCAGGAACTCAGGCAGGGCAGGAACCTGGAGGCAGGAGCTGATGCAGAGGCCATGGAGGATGCTGCTTAGTGGCTTGCTCAACCTGCTTTCCAGAGCCCAGGACCACCAGCCCAGGGATGTCCCAACCCACAATGGCCAGGGCCCTCCCCAAAACAACCATTAAGAAACTGCCTTACAGGCTTGCATACAGCCTGAACTTACTGAGGCATTTCCTCAGTTGATGTTCCCTCCTCTCTGACTCTGTGTCAAGTTGACATAAAACTATCCATCAGTCATGGGAACCTTGTGATATCGCCATTGATTGATGTGCCTTCTGATCCCACTCCCATCTGCTAATTTGCTCCTAAGTTTCCTCTTATGTAAAACAAAGGGCTGGCATAGATCCCTCCCTCCCTGTTCTCAAACCGTGTTCTGCCCATGTGCCATAAGCTGTGTGGCTCTGGGGTGCACATCAGCACCCCCTCCCTGGAAGCCTGTTTTATAGGTTCAAAGTGGCTGTTTTGGGGGTGTCTCAATACTCCATTTAAAGGAAACGCTTTTTCTCAGAATAAGGAAGACTACTCTACCAGAAGGGCTGGAAAAGGCAGTCTCCCATGGACCAGGCAAGGTGTGTTACCTTCAGAAGGCTCCCAGGAAAGGGTTACTGAGCAGGAGGAACCCTCACCTTTCCCCATGAAAACAAAGATGGGAATTACAGGGAGCTTCCGCATGAAAGCCACATCCCACTGCTGAGTGACACGTCACACACTCTACAAAAGCTGGTAGAGGCCACAAGCAAACAGTTCAGGTGTCTTAGTAAATGCTTTTATTATTTCCAATCAGTCACAGGTCCTCGGTGGCTGAGGTCAGAGAAGGGCACACAGGAGGGATCCTGGGGAGCTCGTGGGAGCTGAGGCCAAAAGGGCAGCAGTGTCTGGGTGTGTGGCAGATGGGTCTCTGTCTTCTGACACTCAGGGCAGGGGCCCCAAGTCCTGCCCCTGTCCACTGTCACCAAGGGCAGGATTTCTCCCTGAAAAGCCAGACTCTGCTTTCCCTCTAATAACCAGAAGGGGGCAGCATGGTCCTTTTGTAAAATTCCCAACTTGATCTCCCACCCCGCTCCCCTCTCAGCCTTCTGAAATAAGGGTGCTCGAGGGACCCTGATTCCCACAGGAGAAGGGTATGGAATGGAAGAACCAAGATTCTTAAGCTTGGTCTTTCTTGAGCTACACTGAAAGAGCTGTACAAGAATCCAAGAATTGGCGTGGGGAGTGAGGGACTTAATGTGGCCGCTCCTTCCGGGGACCTCCTTATCGGTCACGCTGCCCCAGAGGACTTTGTGCTCTCATCTTTGAGAGATTCCTGGCTCCCTCTAGCCTTATGAAATCCAACCTACCCTGTCGTAGGTCCGGCCCTACCCGAGCTAAAAATGTGAGGGGCCAGCGGGAGCCCTTCCTCCCTCACAGTTTGCCGCACCTGCCCAGCTTCTGTTTCTCATAATCCCGCGTTCCTCCTAATCCTGCGTTCTTGCTGCTGCCCCTCCTCCTGCCGGGACCCACTCAGGTGTCCCCGGGACTCTACTACAAAGGTTTTTAAGCCCCTTCTCCACTGACCTGCCACCCTCACACTGGTTAGTTTCCCAGAATCCACTTGTCCAAGTCCTCCTCTTCTGGTATAATCTGTGCAGAGACTGAGGATTGAGAAATTTTTCCAAGGCTAAATTCCAAAAATTGGGGGAGGGGCAAACCCCGGGCCATAAATAATGTGACCCAGGCGCGTCACAGTGATCTCAAAGACGGCTGGACTGGGAGGTGGGGAGGCCTGTCAGCCCGGTTCACTTCTGCTACCCAGCCCTGCAGCTAAACTGGCAGTGGAGCCAGAGAAAGCCTTGGTGTCGACCCCTGATAGAGCCGTGAAGAGTCCCGGGGCTGAGCCCCCTGGGTTTACTAGATGACAATGGACTTATCATTCCTGAGTGAGCCACTTGGCTTTGCGTTGGCAATGGGGACATGCTGACCACCATTGCAGGACTCCCTTTCTGGACTTCAGCAGTGGGCTCATTCAGTTCAGCACTCACCCCAACTACCCCTCACAAACCAACCTCCCCTGCCTCACTCTTAGTTCTTTCCTTTCTCAAATATCCTTTATAGAGTAAAATCTCAAAAGCCTCTGCAATATTTCTTGAAGGCTGGAAGTAGGAAGGGCGGGGAGGGACAGGATGGATAGGCTACCAAGTTCCCTTTCCTGGAGGCAAACAGAGCCTCCTAGCCTCCATCCAGTAACTTTCCACTGGCCTAGGGCTTGCCATGTACATATGTGGGCTGCGTGCTGGCCCAGGTGTGGCCCCCTGGTCATCTCTCCAGCAGGCACTCAGCCAGGACAGAGTGGCTGACACACACTCCACCTGAGATCCCAGCCGCCTGGAGGCCGATAAGGAACCCTGGCCTCATCACATGGGACAGGCTCAAGGGATTGGCCCTGGCTGTGACCATGAGTTGGGCAGCTTCCAAATTACAGAGATGTGGAGGAGATAAGGGTTAAGGGGGTGAGGGCCCAGGGACTCTGGGCTGAGTGGCCAGGGAATCAGGGTTGGGGTGGGGTGAGGGGAGGGACATGAGTGCCTCAGCTCCTAGGGCCTCAGGAGGTCCTGCTGGAGATAAGACAGAGGACAGGGGAAGGCCTAGGAAATAGTGGGGAAGGGACTAAAGGACAGCCTCTGGCAAGGGCTGGTCCAGTGGCTAGAACTGCTTCCTCCAGACCTCCTCACCTCACTCCCCTTCAGGCCTGTGGGAACAGCACAGGGTGGAAAGACAGATGGGCCTTAGCTCTGCCTTCTCAGTGGGTGCAGTTTGATGAATCATTGGCCCCTGTCCAGGGCCCCTTGCTTGCCTTTCCCTGCCTGGGAGCTCAGGACAGGCCCACACTTGGGCACATCCCCTGTCCTATGACCCAGGAGGGCAAACGGACACAAATCATGGAAGCGTTTCTACTCCTTTTGTATTGTCCAGTCCCTAACAAGCTACTAGAGAGGACAGCCTGGGTCAGCTTCATCCTCACACTGCAGCCTTGTGCCCTCGGCCCTTTTCCTTACAAAGTGTGGCTGCTCACCCTGAAAGAGGAAATGAAGCCCTACAAGTCTCGGTGGGTTCAGTCTCAGCCAGGTTTTCTGGGGTCTCCTTCGTACCCCCCCCCTCATTCCCCGAGTCTGCAAATCTAGAGGTGCCCTCATCCTTGACTGTCCCATTTGGAAGATGTAATTGGGTTCCAGGAGGTACCACAGGGGATGGTGTGGCCTCAAATCTGTAGGGCTCCAAGGATGGCATTTGTACAAGCTGCAGAAGGTAAGGTGAGGGCTGGCTGCAGGAGAGAGTGGCTGCTCACAAGCTGGCTGCAGCAAGTTTATATCTGGACTTGCTGGAGCACAGGGAGGGGGACAGAGCAGGGAAGGGACATTCTCTGGAGGAGGGTAGGGATGGGGAGGGCTCCTCATTCTCGGTTGGTGCCAAAAAGCTGCAGGAAGAAGGTAAAGATATAGATAATGTCTAAATAAATGTTGAGGGCTCCAAAAATATATTCCTCGGGACTCAGTGAGTGGCGACGGCTTCCCATTAGCAACTGGGTATCAAATGCCAGGAACTGGAAGAAAGGAAAGAACAAGAAGTCAGATATTCAATTGGCGTGGACACGGAGGGGCTAAGCTGCTGGTGTTATTACCTGGAAATTTAGTGACAGCCCAGAGCTTGCATTTTCCCAACACCTTCCACATATTTACTGCGCTTACTCTGTTCCAGGCAGCAGCAGGGAGGCAGGGTCCCTGTCCGCTGAAGCAAAAATCTGGGGGTGGTGTGGGGCGTTTGTTGTTAGCCAGATGAAAGTAACCCACAGTAATACAAAGTGTCTTCTGGCAGTACTGAATGTTAACTAGGAGTCTGTCCTGGGTGAGTGTAGCACTTAGGGAGGGCTACCTGAAGCAGGGAGCGTTCTAGTAAGAGTCTTCATGCTGCTGTCCCAGGCCCTGCTTTGTGTTTGAGGGTAAATGCACACTTAGATACTCTGGGGTTTCCTTCCAGTAGAATTGCCATCACTAGAGGAAACTGAGGCCGGAGATGATAAATATTTATCTAAGTTTACTCATTCAGGGAGACGGCAAACCTGGGATTTGAGCACAGGGCTCAGAAACTGCAGCAAATCCAGCACATGGTACACTAGGTGGGTCCCCCTTGAAGGTGTAATGGAGGAGGGTGACTGAGCTCACTCAGCTGGGAGAACGAACAAGACAGCAAACCTCCTTCTGGCCTGTGAAATCCCAGGCTGTGAAGGGAGGTGAGGGTGCTTGCCTCAGAGATTGCAATAACCATACAGTGTGCAAGACACCTGGCCCATGGTCCCCTGCCGCAGCGCCTAATGAACGGTAGCTGTTACTGGGTTCTACTGCTGTGTCTGAAGGAGAAGCATCCTCCTGAGAATAGGCTGACACTGCTAATGAGACACGGGTGGCTCCCACAGCAGAGGCAGAGAGATTGTGAGGGGACTCTGCCCATTTTAACAGAAAGAAAATGGGGAGCTGTGGCAAGGGTTGAGGGGGGCCCTTTGAGCAAGGATAGGGACCCCTGAGCACAGCAGCATTAAAGGCAAGCTCCTCCCCTGCAACACAGACTGAAGCTGGAAGGCTGAGGTTTGAGTTCTTGCTCCAGGTTTCAGGAATCAACTTAGCCATGTGATCTCATTTTACAAAGCAGGATGGCAACAAGGGTCATACCACTACTGACTGTACAGAGGCCCCAACTACTGTTATTCTTCGCTATCGTTTTTCTCCACTCTACTTGGCAGAATGAGATTTGGCTTCCTAAGTGAAATTTCCTCTGCAAAGAGAACAAGCAAGCAGGGGTGGGGGTGAGAGCTCAAATGCTGCGGGCTGTTTAGCAGGCACAGCTGCCAAGCAGAAGTTAATAAATCGCTGAGCTGGCTTATCAATCAGCAGTGCTTGGTTGATTTCCCAGAGCCTGGTCACCCCTGGGTGAGCCCATGAAACAGAATCTTTCAACCTAGAAGGCTTGGACCTGGCCAGGTTTGGGGGTGCCCCTCCAAAGAACGCCCAGCCAGTGGCCTCCCACGACAGCTGGCTGGCTTAGGAGAGAAAGCAGCAGTGACTGCTGCTCCTGTGTGTGACCCCTGGCCCTGATGCTCCTCTGAACAGTGCTAGCTGGGGTGGCCTGCCCAAGAGGGTGTACCATGCACAGCTGCAGCTTCTTGCCTGAGCGCTAATTGGAAGTATTTTACTTATTTGTGCCCCCTCACATTTACTATACTCCAGGGAAATTGTCCTCAAAGAACTGACAGTTTAATGAGGGCAACAAACATCATCAGAATTCCATCATAAGGGCACAAGATGGCTTGACAGATAGGGTACTTGCTATCGAGCCTGGTAGCCTGAATTTGATTCCTAGAACCCACACAGTGGAGAGAAATGACTTCTATAGGTCGTCCTTTAATCTCCACACTCGCATGGTGACATGCCTGTGCACAAGCACACACACAAATAAATGTAAAATGATTTTTAAAAAATCCCATTGTAAGCATTCGTGACAAGGGGGAAAGTAACCTGCTAGCAACTCCATGGTGAGCAAAGCATTGCCACCTTCCTAGCCGGCAGCTTGCTACCTTGTTTACAGTTAACATACCGTTTGCAAACTAAGGTCAACTCTTGACACCTGGAGGCCAACTGAGCACAGAATTGTGAAGGGGGTGGGATGGGGTCAGAGGCAGTGCAGGGCTAGGATATGAGTAATGTACATGGAGTGTATAACAGTCGTTGTACGTGCTAATACATTATCTCAGCTCACTGGCCCTGTGTACACTGGCAGGTGAGCATTGTCACCATTCAGGTCAGGGGTCTTAGAGAGGAATGTGCCTTGTGGATGGCTATGTATCTAGTGCTGGAACCCCATTGCACCCCTGCTCTGGTGGAGCCGGGGCAGACTGGGTTTGTGTGTGTGTGTGTGTGTGTGTGTGTGTGTGTGTGTGTGTGTGTGTGTGTGTGTGTGACCCTGTCCTAGTTCCCCCAGTCAATAGGACTGCATCTACACCAGTGGTCCTGATGCTGCGACCCTTTAATACAGTTTGTCATGTTGTAATGACCCTCAACCATAAAATTCTTTCATTGCTACTTCATAACTAATCTTGCTACTATTAATGATCTGTAACCTGATATGTAAACCCTGTGAAACAGTTGTTCAATCCTCCCAAAGGGGTCAAGACCCACAGGTTGAGAGACACTGATCCACACAGACTCTGGCCACATAGTTGGCGGTACCCTGCTACACTGGGAATGAAGCTTGTATCTGTTGCTTGTCCCTCCCCTCAAACGTGGCTCAGAGGTGAGGCTGAGGCACTCTGGGAGAGCCACACCATGGTGAGGCCATCAGCAGACAACCCTGAATATAAAAAGCTGGGGCTGCAATGAGTCGAGCAGCATAAAAAGGAACTTGTGGCCCAGGTCTCTCCTACAGAAATGGCAGCACAGTGCAGGAGTGGGGGGGGGGAGACTTGGACGGTTCTTGCAGGGTGGGTTCTAACAGAGCTTTACTGGAAACCACCCAGTCTTCACAGGGGCCGGCCAGTTGACGAAACTGACGCAGTACTGAGGCGGAAATATCTCTGGTATCTGCTACCATGAGAAGAAAGCAAGCCGCAGGAAAGTCCTTATCACACGATTGCACTAAAGTACACGTGTGATGTGAGAGCCCGTGCTCAAGTATAGCTACAGAACAGTCTAGGCAGAGAGCAACTTCCCATCACGGTCACCACCGGGAAGGCGAGGAGTGTGGTCAAAAGGTGTGCTGCGTCCATATTTAACATTTTCAAAAGCTGTAACCCAGGAGTACATGTATTCATATATTATGAAGTATAACTTATATGCAGAAGGATTAAAATAGCACAAGACAGGCTTGTGACTGGTTTTTAAATACTCACACAAGCCTCTGTGACAAGTGTCACATCTCTGTCCTCGTTGTTGGTTGACATGACTGAAGCACAGAGTATAACCAACTTGTCCTCATCACACAGTCAAGAGGACAGCTCAAGTGTGCTGATCACAAATGCCAAGGGAAGCAATGTGGGGTGCACACATCTTGGTATGTGTGAATGCCTCTGTGTGTGTGACAGAGAGAGAGTGTGTGTGTGCGTGTGTGTGTGCACATGTGTGTGTATGCACATGTGTGTATGTGTCATAAGAATGAAGTAGGAAGAGGTGCAAACAAAACCCTTTGCTCAGAGAAACACAGACTTCATAGTCAGATGGTGCAGAGAACTGAGCCTCTCTGGTGCTTTGTCCCCTCCTTTAGAACTAGAGGGTGGCTTTGGCCTTTGGGATGCTCTACTACCCACTTTCTCTTTAAGATGGGATCTTGATATGTAGGCCAGGCTGGTCTCCAACTCTCAATTCTCTTCTTCCCAGTGCCTGGGTGCTGGGATTACAATATACATAGCCACCCCTGGAGGGCTCTGGATTCCTAAGAAGAAAAGCTTAGGGTCTGTGGGTCTGGCTCAGCTATTAAAAGTAAAGAGAAAGCTTGAGGACCCGAGTTTGGATCCCCAGAACAAACAAAAACTGAGCATGCCATGTGTTCAGAATTGCAAGTGCTGGGGAAGAAGAGACTGGAAGATTCCCAGGAGCTGGCCTATCAGTACTGGTGAGCTAGTCCCAAGTTAATGAGAGATGAAGAGCAATTAAGCTTGTCATCTACACTGACATCTGGCTGCACACTCATGGGCACACACGGACATGCGCACACTCACATAAACACACATAGACATGCTCACACATAGAAAAGACCCCAGTGCCTCCTGCCTGGCTGCAGGCAGTGTGGGGCAGCAGGGGAGTGGGGATAGGCTGCTGAGTGGAGGCCCAGGCCCCATTTGTTGCTTGACACCCAAGGGAAGTCTTTCTCTTCTGACTAAGGTATGAGAAGTATCAAAAACCACAGACAACCTTCACACCTCCAGGCAGCCCCCCCTCCCCCGAAGGAACGGGGTCTCTGGAATTGCAGCCAGAGGGTCTGGCTCAGGAAGCCAGGGAAGCTTGTATAGATATATGTGAAAGTAACCACAGCAGAGAAGGCGAGACTAGAAAGCCCAGCTTGAGAGCACAGGCTGGGAGACCTTAAAGCACAGCTCTGACCTTGGGCAGCTCACTGCTCCTCTCCGGTAAGGGTTTTTGATAACTGGCCATATACCCTGCTCTTCCTAAGCACCATACATAGTCAGCCACCCTAAGGGGTGGTGGGCTCTATCACCGGCCCCACCTAGAGAGACAGAAGCAGAGAGAGCTTTCCTAGTGGGAGTGGCCCACACAGCTAGAATTTGCCATAGAAGCATGTAAACGTGGTGCCCCGGTTTCCAAGCCCTGTCCTAATATGAGAGTGACAGTAAAGGCTGCCAGGTACCAAGTGCTCACTTTCTTTTTATTTCCATTGCATATGGCCTTCACAATAGACTTGTGAATGTGCGGGGAATTAGGTCCATTTTACAGATGAAGCAAGAGAGGCACAGAGAAGTACAAGGTCAAGGCTCACCGAAGGTGGGGTAAAGATGAACAGGCCTTGGATGTGGCTTGGTGGGGGTGTTCTGGCTAGCAGAAGGGTTTCTCCTTTCTACATGCCCATTGGCCCTGCCCATCCAGTCTCTGCTTGGCTTTGCCGTGCAGAGCATGCTGGGATGCCTCTCTTGCTGCCCTGCCTTGTGTGGCCGGTGGGTGTAGTGAGTTCTCTGTTTCTGCAGTCTCCTAGTCACCCTCACCCTTCACCCCTCCCCCTGGGGACAGGAATTCCTTTCTCCTCCACCTGGCAGGCTGTGTGACCATTCAAGGGTGAAGAGGGTGTTGAGGATTAGTGTCTTAGGAGGTGACACTGTGGTGACAGAGATCAGGAAGTAGACCTAGAACAGCCAGCTCACCGCACCCTCCCCCTACCTCAGAGCCATCCAGCAGCTTCCACACGGCTTAGGGAGATAGCATCTCCTGTAGCAGAAGAAGGGTGACAGAATGGAAAGTCTTCACAAAGTTTGAGGTTCATATAGTCTCTCGGAACAAGAGGATGAGTTTTGACAACCTTGGGCCTGTGTGGCTGGCGTTCACTTTGCATTGCTGTCTTTTTTTGTCTTTTTTGGGGGAAGATCAGGCCTACACTATGGTCCTCTCTAGACCAAGTGAGAGGTGGGATGGTGGAGGGGCTAGAGGATTCCCCTAAACTTCCAAGATGCTTAAACTGCGTCAGAGAGCCCAGAACCTCTGTGGGGCTGGATAGAGTTAACATTCTAGAGCTTCCTCTGGGGGTGGCAGGCTAAGAGGGCCTCTCGAGGTCCACAGCTCCTCTGTCTATTTCCCTACCTTGTACTGGCAGGGAAGAATCAAGACAACTGTGATACTCTCTGTGTGTACATGTGCATGTATGTATGTGTAAGTGAGTGAGTGTGTGTGGTGTGTGTGTACATGTGCATGTGTGAGAGTATGAGTGTGTGTGAGTATGAGTATGAGTGTATGCATGTGTGTAAGGATGCATGTGTGTGCGTGTGGTTGTGTGTGTGTGTATGACAGAGAGAGAGAGGGAGGGAAGGAGAGAGAGAGCAAGGGAGAGAGAGGGAGGGAGAGAGAGAGGAAGGAGCGAGGGAGAGAGAGGGAGGGAGAGAACATGTGTACACAAATGTCCTCTCTGGGCCTCAGGAGGGATTAAGAACACATGGCTTAGCACAATAGGGGTCAGCACCTGAAACTGGGGGTCTAGTACCCCACAGAGAAAACCCCCTCCACTTACACTAATCAGGCCTCACAACATTCAGTCTTTGACACACAACCCCCTCCCTGATGTGGAGACACAGCACTATTGTCAACTGGCCTCCTAACCTCTGGCCCACCCCTTGGCTCCTCGCTGATTTTTCCAAAATGTGGGGACTTCCATTTTTCTGTGTTTACTCTCAGTGGCTCCCAAGGTCCTTGAACAGGCTGCACTGGGTCAGGAGGCACGGGTCTCTTCCTAGTGCACCTGACTTCTTAAGCCCCTTGTCTAATTTCTTATCTGGGTTTCCTGCTTTGGGTGGCCGGGAAACCTTACACTACCCCAGAGACGGTCTAGCAATGTTAAAGTAGCTTTTCTAGGCGTGGGACCCTGAAGGCTCAGCTGTTGCTAGAGATAGACTAGCTAGACTCTTGTCCCCACCCTGCACAGTTTCTGCCCAGCCCCACAGATCTGCCCCATTACCCCAGCCTAGCCCAAGGAGAGGACACTCGTGGGGAGAGGGTGGTGGAGCCACTCAGAGCCAATACCTTTCAGCTGACTCACACACTCTACTGGCATTTCAGTCCTGGCATCCAGAAAGGGGTAGGGATCAAGATGCAATGCGCCAAGGTTGGCCATGGGAGAGACCTAGGAGGGACTTGCTTCTCAAGGCTGGACCCTGTGAGGCCTTCGCCAAGCCAGGTGGCCCACACAGAAAGATGGAAGAATCTCAGAGTGGGAGCTGAGGTCTGGGAGACTCAATGGATGTTCTCAGTCTCTGCAAAGCCCAGCTGGTGGGAATAGAGGAGACAGGCCCCATGGAGGGTTCAAGGCCTCATCTGACTCTTCTCACACATCCTGGATGAGGCAGTAATCAGGCCAGGGGTGGGGATGTCCTATACCCCCTGTCTTCCCTGACTGCAGAGCAGAGAAAGGGTCCCATGTGTCACTGATCCACAAAAGGCTAAGTGGGAGATGAAGAGTCACTGGGCTTGAGCTAGAGGGCTCCTTACTGGAAGAAGGCAGTAGGGGCCAGCACAGGACACTACGCAGGGGTTAATGAGAAGGCACGGGGATCATCTGGGGCGCTGCTGAATGGAACATGCCATGGCACCCAAGGGTGTCTTCCCTTCTCTAAACAGAAGGGCCCGCCCATGTGCCCTCTCTACTACTCTTTATGTAATTTTCAAGATGATCCCAACCAAGGCTTTTGGATGCACTGATTGAATTAGACATTATGGGGGTCACTGGACACCAAAGTTCCTCCTCCTCCCTGTGACTCACAGGAGACAGCCAGGCCAGTGCATATTCAGCTGGGCGACTGAGCTGTCCCAGCACCTCAGACATGCCCTGCTCCACCTCACTCCTCAGGTACCTATTCACCCCACACACGTCTGTGGACGTCCGCTGTATACTATGCTGTTCCAGGTGCTGGGCTACATCAGTGAATGAACCAGAGTGGTGTGTGAGCCCCACTCTCAAGGAGTTTAAATTCCCCTTGAGTCAGAAAACCAAACAGATCAGAAAAACCTGAAGTGTGTCCGAGGAGGAAGAGATAGATGGGGCTAGCTAGAGTTGGGAATCTAGGAGGAGGGAGCAGGGCATGGGTGTGGGGGCGCTTGCTGTGCTGAGAAGGAAACAAAGCATGGAAGGGGTAGAGGCTGGGAGTCTCGGGGCAGAGGGGCAGATCCCGTGTGGAACCCTGGGTGCGGTGCGGAAGGAGCCTGTTAGAGCCAGGCAGCAAGGAACATGAGTGGACACAGCAGAGTGGGGAGGAGGAAGTCAAAGGGGGCCTGTGGGAAGCAACCAGCTGCTGGATGCCGAGGGTGGGGGCGTGTGGGTTCTCACTCCTGCCTGCTAGCTGGACCAGAGATGTGAACACAGGGGGGTGGGGAAGCTTTGGGGGACATGGCAACAAGCCTGGTGAGAGGTAATTGCGACTGACCCTGAGAAAGAAGGGCCATGACGCTTGGCAGAGCAGAGCAGTTAGGCTCCAGATGAGGGATAGAGCCGTGAGACCTGGTGGGGAGTGTGATGTGTTAGGAGAGTAGAGCTGGCAAGGAATCTGTACTGAGTGGGAACATTGAGAAAGGCTGTGGGAAGAACCCAGAAGCAGGGAACCCAGGAAAAGGGTCTGTTAGATTGGGAATGGGCATACTGACAAGGCTACTGAACATCCTAGTCTGGAGCTAAATTTACAGTCATAATGTTCAAAGCACTGAGACTGTTTGGGTTCCTGGGGGTAAGAGAAGACTCAGGGACCCAGGGCAGGAGGTGGCAGGGCCTGCCAAACAAAAAACAGAAGCAGGAGGCCTGGAGGGTGCTTCTGGGAGAATAAGTGAGTGAGTCAGATTCTGCTGAGCTAGGCCCAGGGGGCTGAGGCTGCTGCTGGCTTTGGCCCCATGGAGGCTGCAGTGAACTAGATGGCAGCACTCTTCAGAGGGCTCAGCGGGCTAGGGTAAGCTCAGCGCAGGAGCTCAGGCTTAGCCTACACAAAGCCTTCCTTCAGCCCCTAGCATTGGAAAGGCACACAAGAGAGAATGGGAGCAGACAGCTGGAGGAGGGGAGTCTGAGGGGTGGGGCATTATGGGGGATGAGCATAGATTTTTAAAGTTTTTGCTATATATGGGGAACAGAGAGTGGGCAAGGGCTTTAGGGAGATGTGGGCTGAGAGCATTTTGTGGTTTTTATTTTTCTTTAGATGGTCTAGTCGAGAAGTCAACTGTGATACACATGGTAAAGATGATGGAGGGGAGGGGACACACCTCTCCCCCAGGTGACCACAGAGGCATGGACACCAGACACCCCTGTCCTGGACCTGAACCTGTCTTTTATTGTCTATGAGACTCTGCCAGCCCCACAACTTAACCCTCGGGGCCTCCAGTGAGCAAGGTGGTTCTTAGAATGGCAGCCTTGCTTCTGTCCCTGGATTGTGATAGAGACGCAATGAAGCAATAGGTGTGAAAGTGTTCTACAGAGCACCATGGGTGGGACAGGTGGCTGGGATTATTCTAACAACACAAGAGATTATCAAGCAGTCTTAAAGGCTTAGTACCAACCCAGCCAGCCCTGCCTCATGCATAGCCTCCTTGCACTGTTTCCATGCTTGCTGCCACCCAACCCTCGGGAAGCAAAGTGCATGCCTAGCCCTCCATAGGGCCCACTCTCCTCCGACTCCACCAGACCCCCTCACCCTGGCTCGACCCACTCCTGTGTGTAGCCATGACAGCTCTCTGGGGCCTCCTGATGCTACTGCCTGGGTTTGTGGCCCTGATTTTGCCTTCTTGCCTTCCTCCCGCTTCTTCTCTGCGATTGATCTTTGCTTGAGGAAATATGACCCAAAAGGATGCTAGTCCAGGAACCAGAAGCAGGCGTCCCAGGGACACCAGGCACCCCACTTTATTCAGGATGTAGGGGTTCCCTAGAAGTGGGACCTCCAGTGCTGACACTGGGCACAGCACTAAATAGGCACAGCACCTCCGAGTCTTGTATCAGATCTGGCTTTTACTCGTAGAGATTGACAACTTAGCCCTAGGGCTTCTGATGGGGAAGGTGCTTGGCTTCCCTTTGCTGTACTTCCAACCTCAAACTCTCTAAGTAGCCAAGGATGACTTTAAACTTCTGATCCTCCTGCCTCCACCTCCCAAACCCTAGGATTACGAGTGTGCACCACCCTGAGGGATACATGGAAGAGGCAATTCTTACGTCAAGGTTACCTGCATCTTTGGGATGTACTGGACATTCTTGTTATCCACTCTCAATTTGTAACTAAACTGGGAACTCTAGCCACTTAGAGGTGACCAAACTAGAGAGGGAGGAGGCCTGGCCGCTGTGTCACTGGCAATATTTGTCTCTTTGGATGGCGTCATGGACACCAGCTCGTCTCTTGTGTGACCCTGGGGCACATACTCAGTGCTAGGGGCCTACCTAACCAAAAGATATGTTGTGCAGCCTTGGCAGATATCTGTTTTGGTCTGGGCATCCACTTCTGAGCTTCACACCTGGCCTCTGCCTTTCAGTAGGCCCCGGGAGCCAGATAGCCAAGTTCTCAGCCTTGTCCTATCACTTCCTAGGACGCCAGGATGACCTTGGCATGTTATCTGACATCACCGAGCTTCCTCTGCACTGTGATCTCAGAGTGGAACCTCTCTGCTAGGTGTGGTGTGAGAACTAGGAACAAAAGAGAGGTGGCTTCGGGAAAGTGAGTGCTCAGTATTAGCTAAGCCCCAGGTATTCACACCAGTACTCAGGAGGCTGCGGTGGGAGGGCTGCAAGTTCAAGGCCAACTTGTTTTTGTTTAGTTTGGTTTTGTTTCTTCAAAGCAGAATTTCTCTGTATAGTGCCCTAGCTGTCCTGGTCACTCTGTAGACCAGGCTGGCCTAGAGCTCACAGACATCTGTCTGCCTCTGCTGGGATTAAAGGCTTGCACAACCAGTGAGGTCAATTTGTTTTAAAAAGGCAAGCAAGTAAATAAATACATACATAGGTTAGCCATTCCTGTTAAGTGAATTTGTAATGGAGACTTTCACCAGGTTTGTGATTCTTCCCAGACTATCCTGGGACTATACTACCTTGGTCCACAAAGTAAGATATCCCCGAGCTCTGTCCCTCTTAGTCCTGCAGTGGCTGGCACCTTCGACCCTGCTGCTCTCACATTCCCGTACCCCCTCAGACAGCAAGTTTTGGACACAAGGCAGAATCCCTGAATGTGGTGCTGTGTCAGCAACCCCCACCCCCACCCCCGTCCCAGCCCCACCTCCCCATGCTGCAAAAAAAAAACGTTCCAGAAAGATTGTGAGGAGACTACAGAGTGAAGGAGTCATGGACGGAGAAGGTGGCCCCAGAAGCTGGGCTGAACTCACCAATGTGAACACGCCAGCTCCTAGCACAGCATAGACGGCGTGGAGCCAGGGGACCTGTGGGCACAGGAAGGATGGGCTTAGTGTGTGAAAAGGACAGCGGGCAGAAGGGCCAGGGGTTGGGGAAAGACTCAGTCCAGAGGATGGAGGAAGCAGGATAACTCTCCCCAGGACTGAGAGGGGCTTGTGATTCTCACAGTGTAGGACAGACAGACCCCAGGGTAATCCTGGGGACACCTGCAGGGAGTTCCCACAGACCTGATAGTTTTTTCTTCAAAACACAGCCCCAGGCTCAGGCTGGTCAAGGTGACTCATCCTATCAGACTGTCATCTTCCTCCTGGCTCAAGGCTCCCCCTGCTGTCCCCATTCACCCCTGCTCTATCCATCTGGGGTCTGTCTGTCCCTTTCGAGGAGAGCTCTCTGTCTCTGCCTTGGGAGCAAGGGCTCAGGTGGAAGAAGTCAGTTGAACTCAGACCGAGTTTGGAGGTGGAGGTGCCTGGAGCCTCTGCCAGACAGGCATGGAAGCCTGCCTCAGGAGGCCGGCTTTCCGGCTTGTGCTCACCCTGACTGTGCATGCAAACTCCACAACTATAAGGCGCCATGTTAGCACTGCCCTTTGTGGAGCCCTTCCAGAAACCTTCCCAGAAGATCCCTGGAAACACAGGCATCCCATCAGCTCAGTGTGGATCAACAAAGGACTCTTTGAAGTCCCGAGGCCCCTTCCTGCAGCCCCCTCCCCATCATAGATACACAGAGGCCCCCAAGCCAGCTCCGGCCCCTCCCTTCGTCAACAGGATCCTGGGAAGAGCCAAAGAAATGCCAGAATCAATCTTGACATCCCACACTAGGTGCCAACCCCCACCCGGAGGCTGGGGCTGGGCAGGATGGAGGTTAGAGGGGGTGAGGAATGCCATCCAGGCTTGGCAGCCAAGATGCAACGGTACCAAATGTGGCCGGAGAGACCACCACTGAGCCCCCAATAGACCCAATGCTTTTTTTCCTGTGTTCTCAGGACACAAACCACCTGACATATCCCCAGTCTGTCCCCCAGCATTGGTGGCTTCAGCTCCTACACAGTAGGCACTGTTCCAGGCAGGCCGTGGGGGTGGCCTGTGAGATGGGGTAGTAGAGAGTCTGGCCCTGTCCTACTGCCTCCTCCCCTCTGCCTGGTCATCCAGATTGCCTCTTTGGGCTTGGCTGGTCCTCCAGGAGGTCCTCTGAGCCCGGGGGGGGGGGGAGCTTCAGGGTATCTTTCTCAGCTACAGCCCCTCTCCCCCTTCCCTTGGCCCGCAGGGGAGGATAGGGAAAGTGAAGCCCGGATGTGGCTCATGGAGCTGGGCAGGTGTCCAGGCCTGCCAAGAAAAGCCTCCTTGTTTGCTTGTGTATGCTGCCAACACACCTAGGGCAGGTGCCAGGAGGGCTGGGCAGGGTGGCAGGCTGCGGGGCTTTGGCCCTGGGCCTGCCCTGAAGGGGTAGAAGAACATGGCTCCCTGGGCGTCCGGCCATCCCCACCCTCCTCATGGGCCCGTAGGCTGGAGACTCACGTATTGGAAGGGCAGGAGGATAGCTAGGAGGAGTCCGCTGAAGAAAAGGGTCATGAGCAGCACGAACAGTACACCCTGGCAGGACGTGAAGTCAAACTGCAGGGCACAGGGGGTCATCAGGACTGGGCCTCAGCAGTGTGCGGGCCAGAGGCCCAGACCCACGATTTCTGCACTCACTCCCACAACCCACGATATCCCTCTTCCAGGTGGTATCTCCAGGCCCCCTTCTGCCTCTCCTAAGCCCCACATGGATCCCTGACCCACGTGCCCTCCCAACTCTTGTTCTCTCCTGACCCACGTGCCTTTCCTGACCCACGTGCCCTCCCCTGACCCACGTGCCCTCTCCTGACCCACGTGTCTTTTCTGACCCACCTGCCCTCCCCAATTCTTGTTCTCCCCTGACCCACATGCCTTCCCCCCGACCCACGTGCCCGCCCCTGACCCACGTGCCCTACCCTCTCCCCTGACCCACGTGCTCTCCCCTGACCCACGTGCCCTCCCCTCTCCCCTGACCCACGTGCCTGCCCCTGACCCACGTGCCCTCCCCCTGACCCACGTGCCCTCCCCTGACCCACGTGCCCTCCCTTCTCCCCTGACCCACGTGCCCTCCCTGACCCACGTGCCCTCCCCCTGACCCACGTGCCCTCCCCCTGACCCACGTGCCCTCCCCTCTCCCCTGACCCACGTGCCCTCCCCTGCCCACAGGCCCAGGGCTGACCTTGGTCTGGAAGCTGAAGATGGTGACTGAGAGGCAGACGAGGGCCGTGATGCCCAGGCACAGCAGCACAGATGTGGTGTTGTAGTAACTGAGGATGGGCACCAGGTCAGGATTCCCCTCCCGCCCACCACCCTCCTCACAGGTCCACCCTTTTCTGCCGGAAGCTCTCCTCATGACCTGCCAGCCCATTCCCAGGGCCACCCACTCTCTACTTTCTCAGGCTTCTCTGTCCATGGACACTCATTAATGGGTGAAGGGTCTAGAATGGGCAGAGTGGGGTATGTTTATGCTGGTGTCTGAGGGAGTTCACAGGTAACTACAGCGTGGGAGGAGGGGCTTTAAAGCCACACAGTAGGTGGCATCATTTTACTGTCCTCCACGCCTCATCCCAACTCCATCCACTGGCCACATAGTGCCTAAGGAGGTGACTCTAGGCCAAGGTGGCCTGTCTGCTCAAGTCCCTCCCACAGCCGATGGCTCCCCAGAAAGATGGGACCTGTGGAATGCTCCCTTCAGGTGTGGCCAGACCCTAGCTGCCTGCCTGCCTAGGGTACCCTGCCCCGTTTACCTGGACAGCATCCCAGTGAGGTAAGCCATGGACAGGGTCTGAAAGGAGAGTAGGGTGAGGACTGGGGGCCCCGGGCACTCTCAGGGTCTAGCCTGGGCCTCCACCCCATGTACACGGTCCTCACACTGACACAGCATTATTCTGTATAGGCTTCTGTTCAAGATCGAGGCCCCACTTAACAGGTTCCCTGGACAGCTCACAGGCGCCTCGGGCTAGCTGCCCCTTTATCTCTTCCCTTGAGAACCCCTACCCTTCAATATCCTAACTCCCACACAATCCCCCCAGGACAAAAGACTGGGCACACAAGGGGGAGGGGGGGCTCCACCCCCTTCACAAAGGGAGGATGGAATGTTCTGGTAGAAGAGGGGCTCAACATCTCTGTTGCACCAGGAACCTCACATTGGATATCTCCAGCCTAGACTCTGACCATGCTGCTTTTGCCCTTCCTCCATCCCCACTCAGCATCTGTCCCCCAGCTCACCCCAGTCACTTACAAAGATGGTCAGCAGAATCAGGTTCCAAGGGAAGTGCCTCCTGCAAGGTAAGCCACGGACGGGTCTCAGAGGACACTCCAGCCTGCAGGGCTCCATGCACTCTGTGGAATCTCTCCCTTCATTCAAACCCTCTTATGCCCCCATTGGCCTATCCACCTCAGAGGCACGAAGTGAAGGGCCTGGCTCATTTGACTGCTGTTCAGAGAGGGATAAGGCCCTCTCGGGGATGCACAGCCCCCTGGTGGAAGGCAGAGCTCAGAGCAGATTTTTAAGGTCTTACTAATAGTTCCACAAGTAGTCCCCAAGTCATGGTCATACCTGGGTCCAGAGCAGCAAGCCAGAATCAGGTAAGTTGCAAAGAACACAGCACTGTGTGTGAGAGACAGATGAACAAATCAGAGGCCCAGACTTCATCAGGTGGGATAGCAAGAGCAGAGGGAAGGGCATGATCATCCGAGGGCAGGGCAATGAGCAGGATGGTAGCCCAGTTCCCCAAAGAGACAGTGGTAGTTGGGTGTGGCCAGCCTACTTCTAGAACATTTAATCTTGGGAGACACAGCAAAGACCTTTGCTGTTGTTTGTGTGTTTTCTGGGGCAGAGTCTCACTGTGTAGTTCAGGCTAGCCTTGAACTCTCAGTGATCCTCCTACTTCAGCCTTTAGTGTCCTGGTACTTCAGACTTGTATCACCCCACCTGGCTAAGAAACCTTACTTAGGAAATTTATCGCCCCAGGCCTGAGTAGATCACTGGGTCACACACAGGGGCTGGGGAAGCGAGTCACCAGTAAGCATGAGAGCCCGCCTTCAGTGCACCTAGAACCCAGGTGAAAATGCTGGGCATGGGCATGGGCATAGTAACATGCTCTTGGAGTCCCAGCACTTGGAGACACAGGGAGGAGGCTTTCTGGGGCTCAGCTTGATCGCCAGCCACTCTAGCCTCATTGGGGAGCTCCAGGCCAACGAGACATGCTGTTTCAAAGGAGTTGGATGGCTCTCCTGAGGACAACACCCAAAACTGGCTTCCAGCCTCCATATGCACATGTACACATGCACACCCATACCGACCCGTAGGCACACATGTGCACACCCATAAGCATGCATTACACACGCACACACACACACACACACACACACACACACACACACACTCACAAGGGCTCATGCCAGGCATCATGGCGTGGTGATGCAATCCCAGCTCAGGAGGTACAGGTGAGGGGATCAGGGATTCAGACTCATCTTGCTCTACTAAGGGAGTCTAAGGCCAGTCCATTCTATGTGGATTGCCTCAAGAACAGTAAGCTATCGTAGAATATATTTTGTGTGCTGGGCAGATTTTTATTTATTATTTACTTACAGTTTTTCTCAGTCAAGATCTCTCTAGGTACCTCTGGCTGGCCTGAAACTTACACATAGGCCAGGGGAAGTGGGTTTGATGTTTGTTTTGACAGTGTTTAATAAATATTGACATGGTTCTTCCTTCTTCATGAACTATGGTCTCCTTTACAAAAGAGGTCAGGCATCATGAAGCTATCCTGTTGATGCAGGTCTGAAACCTAGGTGCTCTGGATGCAGGTAGCCGCCTTCTAACCACTGCTACACACTGCCTCTCTCATCACTACCGGAAGCCATCCTGTTAGCTGCTTTTTTATTGCTCTACCCTGTCAGGCTATGGGCTCAGCATGGACTGGCTTGCCAGCACCTGATAGAGTAGGTAGTAGAATCAATTTCTGGATCAGGTAGCCGTGTCCAGTGGGAAGTGGCTAGAGGGTGGTTGACTGCTGAAAGTTTTCTAGAAAGCAATGGGCAAAGACCAGGCAATGGAAAATAGAGAATGAGCTCCCCAGAAAGCTCACCTACCAAGGCATGGCCTCCACCTGCAACAGGCCTTCAATATGGCCCTGCAGTCCCCATCCTTTCAGCATCTCGCCTGCCCTCCATAATAGCAATTCCAGACAGCCTCCTCCTTCCCCAAAACTCCCATACTGCCTCACTCTCTGCTCTGTTCCAGAAAGATCTGAGATAATGAGGTGTGGCTCCTGTGGCTCCTGGCCCATCACCTGAAAACCTCACGTGGTGCTGCCAGACTCCCTGTCCCTCATCCCTTCCCAGCCCAATACCCCCAACCTGAGTTTTGGGTCCCAGGCCTTCAGAAGCCCGGTGATGGCTTACTTTAACACTCCTGGGGGGGGGGAGGGTCACCTCTTCTCCCATGTCAACCACTTTGGCCTGTCCCCATCTTCACTCAGCGTCTTCCCTGTTTCTAGCTCCAGCAACTGTGGACACTCTGTATTCTCTACAGAGTTTCTTCTCCATCTCCTCAACAGCCCAACCACCTGGCCTCAGCCCTACGTAATGAGAGCTGGCTTGGTCACATCAGGGTGGCCTTGTTGCATTCAGCTGGTTCTTACACTGCCTGACTTCTCAATGTCTGGTCACTCCTATTGTTTCCCTGGTTCCACAATGACACACTTTTGGGTTCCCTCCTCCCTTCCTGGACACTCCTCCTCAGTCCCTCTTAGGGAGCCTCTGAAGGAGCTGGTTTCTTCAAGGGAGACTTCTCCCATCCTCCTCTCCCTAGGTAGGCTGGTTCACCCGAAGGATGAACCTGTACTTTAGGATGGACTTCCATTTTCCCTTCTCAGCACTACACTAGGCAGCCAAATAATGTTCCAGGCAACAGTAGCTTTTCAGGAGTGCATCAGACTCACTGGCACAGAGCTGAGCTCTTCATTCTCTCTGCTCCTGAACCCCCACTGCTGAGGGCACCATGCAACCATCAAGCCACCCAGCCAGAGGCCTCAGCATCATTCTCAGCGCTCATCCTGCCACACCCAATTAATCACCTGGATCTGTTCACCCTCCCACTGAGACCTCACTCTTCTCTCCACCTCCCTTTGAAGTTGGGTCACCTCTTTCTCTTCTCTCTCTAGCCTTCAGCCCAGCCTTCTACCCTCCACACTACAGGCCGACCAGATGACACCTTTCCCCAGGACACTTGGTAATGCCTGCAGCACCGTCCACCTACCACTGGCTCTGCTGTCACCACACCTGGTCCCCTCTCCCTGATTCTCATCACAACCTGTACTGTACCCTCAAAATATGTCTACCACTCTGCTGGCAGGACAGACTCTCCCTCATCCACCGTGCTTCCTCCACAGCATAGACACAACTCTGACTGCAGCCTGCACCCCTGCCTCAGCCAGCTCAGCTCACAGGGCCCCACTCCCCTGTGGCACCTGGAGGCCACTTTGAGACTTGCTTTCTTTTCCTGACAGCTAACCAGGAGCCTGACACCCAGTAGGCACTCTTCAAATATTTCTGGATGAAATGGAAAAGCCAAACAGAAGCAATAATAAAACAGGCACTACAGGAATGTAACCTGGAGGTTCTGCTGCAATGGGATGCCAGGTGCCAGAACCTTGCCTACTCTGCACACGTGGGGCAGCAGAACCCTCCTATCTCTGGTGAAAAGTACCCTGCTGCTTAAGGTCTCACCTGAGTCACTGCTCAGTCACTTCAATCACTATGACAATAACAGAATACTTGGCTGTGTGTCTCTTGCCACTTTGGCCAGACTGGAAGCTTCCTGAGGGCAAGGGTCTCCCGTCCTTTTCTCTGGGCTCTGAGTTCCTCAACACTTAAGAGAGGCAGGAAGGACAGAGACTCAGGGTTCCAAGACCGCGGTGCAGCTTTGGAGTCTGTGCCTGTTATGAGTCTGAGGCCACAGACAAGGATTTCATAGTCCCCTGCTTGTAGAGCAGGGGTACTGCTCACCAGCCCTGGAAGACCTGGTTTGGGTGGGCGGTGCAGTGGAGAAGCACTTAGCAGGCTTGGCGCTGGCTGGACTTGTGGATGGGAGCTGCCTACTGTCATTAGATGCTGGCTGACAGCTTTCCCGAGCCACCCCACGCCAGCCCTAGCCTCACACTCCTCTGCCTGCTTGCCTCTCCTGGCCCTGCTCTGCTACAGACACCATGCGGCAAACACCATACGGCGCAGTGGGAGCAATCAGACAATAAGGCAAGGACCCAGCACAAAGAGACAACAGGGACCTTGAGAAAGCCAGAGCTGTTGGGGCGGGGGTGGGGGTTGTGTGCGTGAGAACAGTCTGGTTTCATGTTGAAGTCCCAGCTCCAGGGCCTGGGACAGTCCATTTGTGTCAGGATAGAGCTGAGACTCAGGTGGAGACCAAGAGCCAAACCCACTGGCTTTCCGCAGCTGAGTTGCCCTCAAAGGCAGGGCTAGGGCCAGCAGATCACAGTGGGCAAGCCCGTGGTCGTTAAGCAGTTCTGACTTTCTACCTGGCTCCGATGCCCTGGAATTGGCTCCTCTCTGCCTCAGTTTCCTCATCTGTGAAATGGAGATTGTAAGAGTACCTGCTCTGCGGGGTTATTAAAAGTAGGGTTGGAAACTGTATGTCAAACACTTGGCATGGTGCCTCATGCATAGAAAACAGCTGTTTTATTCTCTGTTATGAATGCCGTTCCAAAAGAGGAGACAAACAGGGAGCCCTCAGGGGGCATTTGATATGCTGGAGCTGAGGTGGTGAGGCCTGCTGTGTGTGGGGGCAAGACAGGGAGGGTAGAGGGGTGTGGAGGGCAGGCAGACCCTCAGGTTGGCCTTGGGCAGGAAGAGGAGGTTTCCTGGTGGTGGAGCTCAGAGCACAGTCCCCGCCCACTCCCATCTCTCTCCACCTGCTCCACTCCCCACCCCAGAGCATCCGTTTCCCACTCGGACTTCGCCATTCTAAGGCCAGCCGCTCCCTCTCTGCCCCCACAACATACTCTTACTACAATGAACTCTGAGCTGTTCCCACCACTACGGCCAGAACATGGAGCCCCACAGACTGTCATGAGTCCAGGAAGAGTGGTCCAGGACATCATTTCCAGGGCCTCAGGGGGGCCTGAGCCTACCAGACAGCACTGACGTGCTAGGAGCCATGCCAACCTGCTGTGTGGGCTGGCCACGGTGGCAGTCCCTAGGGCCTCATTAGCTGCATGCACAGCGCCGCGCCTCCCTGCTCCTCAGGACTAAGCTCTCCCTCCTGGGATGCCAACCACCCCGCCGTCCTGTGCTCTAGGAAAGTCTTCGCCTCTGGAAGCCTGGGACGTTTCCTCACTGTTAGTCTGTGGCCCACTTGCCAACTCTCGGCCTGACTTAAGACCACCCCAGGCTCCGGTGGCTGAGCCCAGCTCTGCACTTGGCCCCTATGGAAGAACAGGCTGGGCCAGTCAGTGAGCACACTCCTCTGCCATGCTCTTTCTTGACACGTGGCCCACAAGGGCCCACCGCTCTCTGTCTGTCCGTCCAGACCCTAGTGCAGAGAACGGTGTTCTCACTCCCATGCTGTTGGCTTCAGCCACTCCTCTCTCAGCCCCGGTCCATCCTGTGAATCACTCCCCCCCCCCCAACACCTCTGACAACTCCTGTGTAAACTCCTTTGCTTACATCACACACCCATTACCTTCCCCTACAGGTAGAGGCCTCCTTCCTGCCCAGTAGCCCCAATACAGGTCTGGCTCACACAGGGACAACAGGGACCATGGGAAAAGCAATTTTCTGAGTCTAGGATGGTTCTGGTCTGGAAATATCCAAAATTATTTCTTAATTACCAGGAAATAGGGTCCGAGTCACCTAAACAATCCCCAGCCTCCTCTTGCAGGTCACCTGCCATGTTCCTTAAAGAGTATAGGCCTAGTAGAAGCCAAGTGGCTAGAGGGCAGAAGGGAGACTGCCAAGCAGAGGGATTAAGAGCACAAGCCTTAACTTGAACCCAGCTCCACCACTGACTAGCTGTGTGACCTTGGGCAAATTACCCAACCTCTCTGAGCCTTAAGGTTTTCTGAGGTAATCATATCCAGTAGATTTGAGAATCAAATGCAATACTGTACATCCAGCACACAAAACAATGCCCAGCCCTTAATTAGGCGCTATTTAAGTGGTGGCTCTTATGATTAATAATTTCATAAGAATTAATAACTATGTTAATAAGAGTGGCAACATTATCATTAGAGAAGGTCAAAGTGTTCCAGCCCCTTCTCTCATAGGGTCAATTTATTGGTTGTCTCCATCCTGGGCCCTAGCTCCACCCTTGCAAACCTGCGTAGGGACTGTCACCCCCCTCTCCAGTTGTCCTGTCAGGTCTGAACAACTCCAAAGTTGCCCCTGTGCGTGCTAGGAGTTTTGGGGTCCTCCCCCTGGGGTGTGGGAGTATTGTGGTTGGACTCATCAGTGGAGCACAGCATCTTTAGGAAGGAGTCTGCAGGGGCATACTTACTAGGATGCCCAGTACCAGCCTGGGTTGGCCTGGACGTAGTCCTTCACAACATCACTGCAGAAAAAGGCAAGCAGAGTCAGTGTTTGCCCCAGGTCTGTTTGTGTTCAACATCTGGCCCTGCCCTACATGGACTCAGAGAAAGGAGGGAGACTGGCGTCTGGACAGCCAGGCCGGGACCCAGGGGAGCCTGGACCGGGGATTGTGGAGCAGAGCCAAGTGACACGGTGGCTGGAGGGCCCACCCAACACTGTTTGGGGGACTTCACATGTGGTATAACCCAATGTTCTTCCCCAGCGTGAGGTATCACTGCCCCGCATCTACCCATATACAGCCCAAGAGGGGTCTGAAGGAGCCCTAAGTCTGGCCATGATCCTCCTGGAAGATGCCAGTCCACTTTGCCAACTCACCAAAAGGTAAAGAGAGCCACAACAGCCAAGGTCACCAACAGCTGGACCAACAGGATGGTATAGACCTGAGTGAGGGAAGGGATGATGGATGGGGGAACCCTGAGCTCCAGCAAGGCTCTGAGAGACCCCCGTTCCCATCATCTGAAGCTGGACCTACCTATTGACCACTTCCACCTTCCTTCACAGGGGTCTCTGGGCAGACTGAGACAATAAAGGGACCACCAGACCCTCAGGTGGAGCAGCCTAAGGAGCCCAGGGGACATAGAGCAAGGGCCCTGGGTACAGCCTTGGAAGCACATGCCAGGAGGAGCCATGAGCTGGGATGGCAGGAGAAAGGGAAAAGTACCTCATTCAGACAGGCTGGGCTAAGGTCCTTCCAGGAGTCCAGCACGGGGCCCCAAACCGTTCACCCCCCTCTCCCCAGCCCAGAGCATGGGAGGGGCAGTCACCTTTCTGATGAAGAGCCGGCGAACTTTCTGGTCATCCCAGCTGAAGGTGGTGAAGAGCTCATGGTTTCCTGGCGGGAAACCACTTTCGTAGCTGGAGCTGCTGCCTAGGTGGATGGGTGGGTGGGGGCTGTGAGAGTTCTCTGCCAGCCCCATGTCAGTCTGGCTGTCAAGGCTTCTGAAGTCTTTCTCTCCAGCCCCGCTGTGTACTACCTGCTTTGGCCCCCATCCTGCCCAATGCACAGCTGTTTCGGATTACTTCTTGCTCTCCCTGCTCTGGCCCCAGCAACAAGCTACCTCCCATCCTCTTCCTCCATGGTAGCTGGGGCTCTGGGGGACCAGGCTCCACCATACAAACATTCCTTTTCCTCTTGTGTCCCCATTCCCATCCCTGGACACTCCAGCTTCTGTGCATCAACAAGGGACAGCCAGTCCTCGAGGCCAGTGTCGGAGGACCAAAGGTCCTGCCTGCCTGCTACTCTAAGGCCCATGGGTAAGGAGCTAGGCTTGCTGGTGCTTAAGTGCAGACCAGGGCCACTGGAGGCTGGCTGGTGGGGAAAGGGGGAAAAATGCAGTGGGACAAGCTATGTAGCCAGAGCACATCACCAGCCTTTTCTGAGTCTGCTGGTGTGGACAACAAGCCACTTCACAGGGACCAAATTAGATAAGATGGACAGTCTGCATGTTCTGTGCTTGCTGGGACCACACAGCCTTTGCCCTTGTGTCCCTCTTTAGGGTCACCCTCAAGTCCTGGAATGTATCTACTCTTGTCCCCTCTACTGGCCCCCATCGGGTCTGGCTGTCTTTCCCTTCGCCCCAGCAATAGCTTCTGCCTTGGTCTCTTGAAGATGACCATGCCACTACCCTGTTGGAGCTCTTCAATGACTCGTCTGCTCATCTCTCAGGTTCAAGTTCTTTTTTGTTTTGTTTTTCTTGAGACATGGTCTTGAACTCACTATGTGGCTGGGGATGACCCTGAACTTCCGATTCTCCCCTTTCCAACTCCTGAGTGCTAGGTATAGACATTTAACACCACACTGGGCAGGTTTAAGTTCCTTTAACAATGCCAGGGTGAGTGGAGTCCTCCAGCATGCCTCACCGTGAACAATCCTCCCTACCACTTTCTCAGCCTGACCACACTTGTTCGGTTACCTGCCTTCCTTCCCTGTACTCTTCTGAGGGACATACATTGCTTTGTCTCCTCACATGCTAACCCACAACACTCTGCATGGATAACAGGAAAATTTCCCTGACTGGCTGGCCAGACAAGTCACCAACATCTTCAACAAGACTGACAGTTCTTGAATCTCAGCTGTAGCACCTTGGCTGTCTGGCTGAGCTGCCTGCAAGAACTTAGCCCCTGGCTATGAGGAGGGACCCCCTAAGTCCTCAGCCCCAGGCTAGTAAGATGGTTCAGCCGGGAAGACTGGCTGTCCCTTGCTGATTCTTGGTCACAGGAGCTGGAGGAGGGGCATGGGGACACAGCAGGAAAGGGCATTTGTAGGATGGAGCTTGGTTCCACAGAGACCCAACCGTTGTGGAGGGAGAGGACAGGAGATGGCTCATTCCTGGGCCCAGAGCAGGGAGAGCAAGAAGGGACGGGGAAGACAGATGGGGTGCGCAGGAGTGGGCCAAAGGGGGAGCCCGATAAGTAGGGCAGGGAGCTACGGCTCTCTGTCACCCAGCACTCGAGGCACAGGGACAGGTGTTTATTGACAGTCACCTCAGGGAGGACAGACTCAGTGTCCCCTGGAAGAGCTTATAGCTGACATTTCTCGGGCTATACTAAGAAATGTCTGTCACCTGTTGCCAGCAAGGATCAGCCTCCCTTCCATAGCTCCTTAGAAATGTCTTAAATAAGTGCCCATCCCAGACATCAAGGCAGGAGAAACGAGAGGGTAGGGAACGCTCCACCACACCTTCATTGACCTTCCAGTATGTCACATTGGAATAAGGAGGCTGGGCTCTGGACCGAGGGGTGTTTTTTGAAGAGACACGGACCATGGTGACCACTTGTTTCTCATGAGCTGGGGCTCTGTGAGCAAAGGCTTGGCCAGGGGCATTGTCCTCAGGACCCTTCTAGAACTTTGCAAGGCAATGGGAGTGTCACAGTGGGGGAGGGGCAGTAGAGGAGGCAGCAAACAAACCCTGAAAGGTCTGAAAATTAACATTTGAAATAGTATTTGTTTTTATATGCAAGTGCCCGTGCATGCACACACATGTGCACGTGTTTATAATGTGGGTGCATGCGTGCTATGAAGCACATGTGGAGGTCAGAGGTCAACCCTCAGGAGTCAGTTCTCTCCTACCATCTGCCCTGGAATCCTGGGACAGAACAAGGTGCTTTTACCTGCTGAACCATCTCACCAGCCTGGGGCTCAGTATTTAGAGGGTCCCTCTTCACTGCCAGTGACAAAGTCCTTGCTGGTGGCTCAGCCAAACAGCCAAGGTGCTGCTGCTGGGATCACAGAACCGTCACTATTGGTGAAGATGTTGGTGCCTTATGCCTGGCCAGCCATGTAGGCTAGTTCCCACACACCTACCCCACACTCTGCCTGCCGCTGCAGAACCTGGTGAAAAGGTAGGAAGATAATAGCAGCAGCTGGAAGGGAAGTCCCCACCCCTTAACCTAGGCCTTATAGAGGCCTGGCCCCACTGAGTTTTCAGACCAGTTGCAATATAAACACTGCACCCCACTCAGGGCACCAGCACAGCCAAGGACACGGCCAAGGCATGGCCTTTCGCTACGCTTTCTGATCTCTTGGACCTCTCCCAATCCCAGGTGGGTGTCCCTTCCTTCTATGAGGGCCTTTTTAGATGAGAACTTGACTTTGTCCCTTAGCCAGCTCCCCCAATTGGCTTAGCTCAGTGATTTGTAGAGTCCCCCTTCTAGACCACTCCAACTAGGCATCCATTCTCTTCCACCTACCCTCAGAAGAGCCCTCCAAAGCCTCTGACAAGTGTTCTGCACAACTACACCATACAGGCAGGGTCTGGGCAACTTCCTCCTACTCAGCACCCAGCACTCCTCGTACTCCATTGCCGAGATACTTACTGGGGTCCACATAGGCCCAGCTTGGATGGAGAGGTACAGCTGTGGGGGCCTGGGGGAAGGCCCCAGCCTTTAGTCCATCTCCAGAGGTGGCCTCCTCATAGGAGGGTGGCGCTGAGGGGACTGGTGGAGTCTCCTTCTTCTCACCATTGGTCTGCTGCTGCCCCTCAGTCCCGGGGGCCTTGTTAGCCACAGAGAGCTGTAGAGTAGAGGCAGAGAGAGGTCATACAGGGACAGTCTCTGGAGTCCTGGAATCTGCCTGAGTGCTCTTGCAACCTGTGCTAGGGAGTGGGACAGACAAGACCCACCCCCAGGTTCAGAGCCCACAGAACCGAGCTCAAAGGGGTGGGGCCAGCCAAGGAGAAGATAGATAAGACAGGAAGCAGAAAGTTCATGAGGGTGCCCCTGGAGGCCATGGAGCCACCTGGGGAAGGGGCTGGGCCTCTATGTCTTGTGCTCCAGGGAATGTCCTGACTCATAGGAAGCCTATTATTGAACAAAATGTTCTCCCATTGTATTGTCTTCCCAGCTTGCTCACTGTATTCAACTAATTTTTTTTTTTTACATCATCTTTATTTTGATGTTGTTTGTTTGTTTTTGAGACAGGGTCTCCCTATGAAACACTGGCTGTCCTGGAACTCACTCTGTAAACCAGGCTGGCCTCAAATTCATTGAGATCCACCTGTTTCCACCTCCCAAGTGCTGGGGTTGAAGCTGGATGCCACCATACCCAGCTATTCAGCCAATTTTAAAATGAGGAAACTCAGAATCAGATAGAAAGAGTGATATTCAAACTCCCAGGTACTACAAGTGGCATCTAGGGCTACAGGGCTCAGGCTCAGTCGCTGGGGACAGGCTGCTTTCTGCTGGGCTAAAAAAAAACTGGATGGTGGGATGGGGAGGCTCTATGGGGTAGAGGGAGAGCAGGTCCCACATAAACAGCCTTTCCCAGCCAGAACAAAACAACAGAGTGTCGTCCTTGTTGGAGCGGCTGAAGAAGACAGCTTTAGGCCCTCCCTTCCCATGAGGCAAGGAACCAAGTGAGACCCAGGGGGACTGTGCTCGGGGCAGCCTAGGAACTCCAGTCCACTTATACTCAGATTTGCCCCCTGCCCACAGTGGACATAGTCGCTTGGTGAGATGATGCCAGCTGTGAGGGTTAAGGAGGGAAATGTGTGTGGAGACAGAGACACCAAGAAAGGCCTGGCCTCAGAAAACGCCACTGCTGCCTGGCTGCAGAGGTCCCCGCTGAAGCTCAGGGACCGCTGAGATAGATGGGTGGCTCGTAGCACTCCAACTCCTAAGATATCCTGTGGGGGTGCTGGGAGCAAGGGGCTGAGGGACAGAGGCATCTGTGCCCCAGATCAGAAAGTAGGGCCGGGTGGGAGTGGAGGGGGGTCCCACTGCCCCATGCTCAGCTCAGTGTCTCCTGCCCCCTGAAGGGGCACCTGGCGCCCAGACTCCTGACTCCCTTCACTGTGTAGACGGAAAGGGGCACACAGAAGGGAGCTGCCCAGCCTCTAACCTTCCACCTAGCCCCCAGAGCCTCTGGGCCCACCGCCTCTCACAGAAGGCACTCAGAAGTGACATCTGGCCAATGGCAGGAGGAGCATCACCCAATGACATCATTTGAGGCCTTTGAGGAGGGTCTGTGGGTCTGGGGAGAGATGCCATTAGCTCTGAGGCTCCTATCAGAGGGAAAAAGAGGGGTGCAGGGGATGGCCTTCTCCTGTTTGCCCTGAGCAATCCTTAGCACCTAGAAACAGAGGGCTAGAGGACCCTCCCGTTCACACTAGGCCCTGGTGGTTGTGTAATTCCACAGGCTGTTGATGTTACATAAGCCGCCTGCACTATCCAAGTCCCTGCTCAGCCCCTCCCCTGTAATTCAGACCTAAAATGGGTGTATGTGTGTGCATGTGTACATGTGTGTGTGTATGGTGTGTGTGTGTGTGTGTGTGTGTGTGCATGTATGCCTGTGTGCAAGTGTGGGGGCATGGAGAGGATACATTTTTATTCCATCTAGTCCCCATGTCTGTCTGACCAAAACCAAAACAAAAACCAAAGCACCCTGCTGCAGGGTTGCCATAGTAACTCCCAACCATAGGGGATGTATACTGATACCCAGAGAGAATAATGAAGGGGGTGGGGAGGTGGTGTGGAGGGGGTGAAAGATGACCCTAAAGTGGATGGTTTGGTCCAGCACTGAAGGCACACACACACACACACACACACACACACACACACACACACACACACACAGAGACATTGCCACTCCAGGCTCACCCAAGCAGAACTGACTCTCTTCTCTCTCTCTTTCTCTCTCTTTCCCCCTCCCTCTTTCCCTCCCTCCTTCCCTCCCTCCCTCCCCAAGCCCTGCTCCTAACAGGGTCTGGGGCACCTGTGAAGCATTTGTGATGCCACAGCAAGGAGTGGGAGACCGAAGAGGAGAACCTCTGGGTTGGGAAAAGTCCTAGGCCCATTTCTTGACACGGGCTGTTTGGTTCTCTGGCATCAGCAAAGACCACAAGGACCTTTGCACTTGAGCTAGGAGGGGATGCTAAAAGTGATCCAGAAGGCTCTCTCAGAATGGCATGGAGTCAGGGGTCCAGAGAACGGAGGATGGTACAGGCAGAGGGGACATGCCCCTACCTTTCCCTGGGTCATGGTGTCGTCTCTCAAGGAAGGGGTCCCTGAAGTAGGGGTGGCCGCTTGGGTCACTGCAGCCTGCCTGCGTCTCTTCCTTCCTCCTCGTGGATTCTAGCAACATCCACTGCAGCCGGGCCAGGCTTAGCGGAGCATACCATCCGCACACAGGGGGAGGGGGAGGGCCTGACAGGATGCTGCTGCGGGCGCAGGAGACTGCGGACTTGAGATCTCAGGCAAGACATGAGGCTTTCACCTCCCTTGCTTCCTCCCACACACTTCAGCCACCCAGGGGACCGGGGATCATTGCACAGTGGAGCAGCAGGTGGATGGATGGGTCCGCGGGGGTGGGAGGAGGTACCAGGACTCCTGACACCCGACCAGCTGATGCTGCCTGCCAGTACACAGAGTCAGTAAAGGGCCTCGTTTCAAAGCAAGCAGCCACCAGCCTCAGCCCTGCTCCCCATCCCTGTCTGGATGGCCTGGATTTGTCTCTATCTTCAGCATTCCTCTCATCATTTATTTCATCATTCCCCACAGAGTAAGAAAGTTTAGATGACTTGTCTACTCAGCCTCCTACCTGGGGGCCCTGGCTAGCTCCCTGCCATCTCCCCATGTGCTGATTTTCCCACCCCCTGTCTCACAGGCATGTCTGGGAGGATGCAGTTTCTATCTCAACCTTGAGACAGGTATTTCTGGAGACATGGCTAATTCTCTCTCCCTGCACGACTCTGTCTCAGCCTCCATCACTCCAATCACCCTCTCCCCATTCCAGAACCCATCTGCTGCCTTCTTCAGCCTTGTCCTCTGGGCTCAGTCAACACCAATTCTTATTTTTTTGCAGTTTCCCCCATGCCCCTGTGAGACTCACAATCTTAAGTGTTGGGCTCAAGTCCCAACTTAGTCACCTATTGGCTGTGTGACCTTGGCAAGGTCTTTACCCTCTCTGTCCCTATGGAAAGAAAAGGAGGCTAAGAGCAGGACTCTGTCCTCCGTTGATTGCAGACCCTAGGGTAATGGTGGCAAGAGCACACTGAACACAGGAAGTTCTGCCAGGGTGGGAGTTGTGAGAAACTGAGAAGCCTTGACTGAAGGCTCCTGTCTCCCAGAGCCCCAGGGCTGGCACTGACAGCACGATGCTTGAAGGGCTGGAATCTCCTAGGAGGTGGGGTATAAATCCTGAAGAGGAGGAGTGGCTCTAGTCTCCCTGTCATCTTGTCCCTGGCGCTGCAGCTCAAGCCCTCCTCCACCAAGTGGTCCCCGGCTCCTAGCACTGCTGCTCAAGCTGACCCAGCCCTCTCCCTCTCTGCTTGTTACATAGTTCCTGAGCACCCTATGCAGCTGTGGGACTCCTTGACTGTCTCGACATTAATCCTACTGTAGCAGGGTTGTTTGGGTTTGTTTGTTTGTTTGTTTTGAGTTGCAGGTGTGTGAAATGCACTCCATGGATTGTTGCTATTAATATTTCTCAGATGCTGGCATGGTGCAGAGCCTTGCTTCGTGCAGGCTGTGCTATGGTGTTGTCTGGGCGTCACACATGCTCTTCATCCTCCATGCACACTGCTTCAGTCCTACGGGCTGTGCAGACAAACAGACTGAGCCCAGGGCCTTTGCACTAGGCCTGTTGCCCAGGGCACAGTGAGGCTCCATTCCTCACTTGATTCCTGTCTCATAGTCACAATGCCCTGTCCCTTTTTTTCTAATCCACCATTATTTTTCCCAGTGGCAATGAGTGCCTTAGATTTACATTTTGTTGTTGTTGTTGTTTAATTCTCTCTCCTCCACCTCCATCTCCCACTAGAATATCAGTTACAGAGAGGAGTAATTTGGGGATGCTTTATGTGGCTATGTCTCTGAGGGTGTACGGCACAGATATAGGATGTAAACATTTGGGAACTAAAGGCAAGTGTTCCAAGAATACTCAAGTATATTAGGAATGCTATGCAAAATCCTTATATACCTCTGGTGTTTTGGCACCACCAGCAAAGTGGCCCTGGCATTGTGTGCTCTGGCATCTGATGGCCAGAGTATAGGCCAGACATGGATCCTGCATGCACACTTCAGAGCTGTATGACAAGCAAGGTCCCCTCCCAGAGTCCCAGCTTCCTCACTATTTAAAAACGGGGGCAGTGTTAGTGATGATCTTAATGGTCCACAGACAGATTGGGTAACTACA
Organism: Cricetiscus sungorus; assembly: GCA_030556225.1. NCBI lineage: Eukaryota > Metazoa > Chordata > Mammalia > Rodentia > Cricetidae > Cricetiscus > Cricetiscus sungorus. The sequence goes on along the minus strand of JANBXA010000031.1, from coordinate 4,007,887 downwards.
CATGGAAAGGTTTAAGGGAATACCAACATCAATTAACCCTTGGTGGTAGCTATTGGTATGACTTTATGTTGTTCAGTGAAATCATTAGCTTCCACTCTCGGGCTGCTCAGCTATGCCATAATTCGCCAGACACTCATTCCTCATGCTTCTGTCCTTCTCAGTGTGAAACACTCTGGGAGGGTTCCCAACAGCCTTTCTGCAAGGCAGAGTCCATCCCATTCAGGTCCCCAACCCTCACTGAGCAGGAAGAAAGTATTGCGGCACAAGCAAGACAAGACAGGACAGCTAAGAGAAACTAGTACCTAGGGAAAGCAGGGAGCAGCCTGATGGATGGATGCTCTTATGCTTGTTGGAGGTGGGAACGTGGGGGAATTTCAAGGTCTCTGAATTAGGTAATGACGTGTTCAAAGAGGCTTCACAAAGATGGAACTGGGGGGCGTGGTTTTTGTTGTAGAGCATTTTTTTCAACAAGGGAGGGAGGGAGCAGGTTTGGTCTGAAGCAGTATGGTGGGAATGAGAAGGGAAAAGGGAGGGTGCAGGGGTGGCCAGCAGACATTGGTGGCTTTGATGGCAGGCTCTACTTAGAGACTAGAGCAGCCTTCCAGCTCTGGGCAAGGTACACTTGTTTGATCTTCATTTTCCTCATTTGTGCATGGAAGGCAGTGAGAAGTAAGCCAGTTAGGATTGGTGTGGCTGCCTGGAGTACAGCCTCCAGCAGCACAGGGCTGGAAAGGGATCCACTGCTTTGGAGTGCATACTAAGGTTTTTCTATCTGAAGGGGTGGGGTAAAAAGACACTCACACTCTCTCTTGATGGTTTCCTCCTTTATTCCTCTCATCTTTCCATGTTCTCTCTGTGTTCTTTCTACTCTATACTTTTTTTTTCTACAGCTTATATATCCCAACAAAGTTTTTCAGGCAATATAGGAATTACAGTGTGATTACATTCTATTTTTTTAAGTGAATGATTACAATGAATACAAAACAACTGGTTAAAAAAATAGCATGTTTTCCATATCCCTTACATTATTAAGCATATTACAGGTAAAAAATAAATTGTCCCAAGAACCCACATACATTCATACCCAGGCAACTTGTTATAGATTAACAATACTGGCAAGCAAGGTATTCTTTTCCGTCAGGTCTTTAACTGGCAGACTGCATTTTGCAGTTACAAAGAGCCAATCACTTTATTACTTATCTTGAAGGTGATCTTAGAAGGAATCTTAAAGGAATCACAAAGCTAAATGTTTGTATATGAAAAGGAATCAGTGAGCTCTACTTTAAATCTTTAGGGTACCATCCACTCATCAATAGTTTTTTATGTCAGGAGATTGAGGGCAGAAAAGGGTATAAGGAATTCATCATCACCCTTGATCATCAACCAATTCTAGCAAGGAAAGTAGGTCAGCTAGTAACAGTTGGGCTTCTTTGTTCTTGTTCCCTGACTTTACGGAGTCCCTGGCTCAACTCTGTGTCTTTCTAAAACTTTAGATTGACTTTTTGGGTTTTTCGCCCCAAAGCTATTTGACAAAAACATCTTAGACTAACTTTAAGTTATTTTCAAAGCTTTGTTTCAGCTATAATGCACTCTGAAACCTGTGAACAGATCTCCCAACTTCAAGATGAAAAGGATTTAAACTTGCTGGGCTACTGGAACTCAGTTGTTTTTCTTAATCATTAACCTAAGCCACAGTCTGTGTGGCTCCTCAGTAGAAACTCATGCGTTCTAGCTGTGTGACACCTTTTTGTATATATTTTTATCCATCAAAACTCTATTTAAACTAACATCATTATTACCAATCAGACAGTACAATTTAGGGAGGAATCATCTTCATAACAATCCACAGGTAAAATCGCCCAGTAGAATGAGATGTTCCCGTGAGATAAACACTCTACATTTCAGGGGGTGGGCAACTCTCCACCACCATTCACACCAGGGAAAGATAACAGCAGCAAACACATAAAGACACAGCAGAAGCAAAAGACATTCCAGGGTCTGTGGTTTCAGGACCTTGCCTGTCTGAGATTGACCCATCAGGGGTTTCCTCCCGGTGGGCTGACACCTTGAACTTCAGTTGCCACAGGCTGCTTCTCTGACCAGCAGATTGGAAAAGCACTTAGGATGGAGCCACATATCTAACAAATCTCTGTAAGGTTTGAGAACTGACAAGCAAGTTTTCTAAGACCAGAAGGAGCCTGGACAGGGTTCTTCGGACTCGGGAAGAGGCTACATATAAAAGAGGGGACGTCTGCGGGATGAAGAGCTGAAGGCAGAGGCTCTGGGGATTGGGCCACCATTAGCTGTGCTCAGGGGACCCACAGATGGCCAACTGGAGCCTCACTGGCGTGGGAGAGTGGTCCTGGCAGGACCTCCTCCTGTGTAGCCTGTGTGTGCCACTGTTTCCTGCCCTGAAGCCCATTCGCAGGACCTCAGACTGGGCTGGATCTAAGAGTCTAGACTCCAACTGAATAGTACGTGGATGATAACTGAACCTCAGAGGATATCCTTGGAGAGAGAGAGAAGAGGGTGGGCAGACAGAGGCATCAGCTGAGGCAGGAGAGGGGAGGCAGTGCCAGGAGTTCCCCTCCACCAGGCTAACTAGGTGGGGTGGGGCAGGTGTGTTCTGGGCTCTTCTGGGGGTTGGAGGTGTGAGCCTAGCCACTTCCTCTCTGCTCCTTTCAGGCCCACACCGTGGCAGCCCAGCCCAGCTCTGCTTTCTGCTCAGGTGCCAGCCAGGTTGTGGGAGGCCAGTGCTAGGGAAGGGAGGGGGATGAAGGTGTGGACAGAGGCACTTCTCATTTTACAGATGTGGAAGTGCCAGGCCAAGAGGTTGAGAGACTAACTGAAAATAGCATGATGCTGGAGGACCAGCCAGGATGAGGACAATGAGTACTCAGCCCAGGCACCCAAGGTACTGGCAGGGGTCCTCGTACAGCCAGGGGCAGACAGAGAGAGGTAGGAAGGCTTCAGACCACACACTTGTCGGGTCTACACCGCCTGCTCCCCTCGCTGTCTCCTGTGGGTGAAGAGAAGAGAGCCTGTGCCCTTGCCTCTGTCTTCTCCTTCTCTTCCTCTTCCTTCTTTCCTCTGGGGCAGAAGGTTCTCTACGTACCCCAATCCCACCCATACTTTTGAGGCCAGTGATAGGGACCAGTGCAGGAGCAGACCCCACTGGCTCACAGTAGCCAGAACTCACAGGCAGGAGCAGCTCAGGCAGGATGTTGTGCAGACAGGCCCCCTTATCTATGGCTGCTCCCCACAAGTGCCAAAGCTCAACATAGGAACCCCATCCCAGCATCCCTAATGAAGAACAGACATTCCCATGCTACCTGCCAGCCAGAGTCCTCTTTGAAAGGTGTAGCTCAGTGGTAGAGCATTTGACTGCACAGCTCCTCTTTGCTGGGGTGTTTATTCCTGTCTCCTCACTCCTCATCTCAAGACACATCCATTGTACCTCCCCAGATATAGTCTGTAAAGCACAGAGTGTTGAGAGTTCAGGCCTTAGCAAACTGTGACACCCTCAATCCACTGCAGGAGCTGCTTACGAGATGTGGGCCCACACTCCTTCCCTGCCATTCTTCTGGCCCCAAGCCAAGGATCTACTGGCATTTTGGCAGAAGGTCGGTCAGCAGGTGGAACTGGAGCAGGCCCTCACTGAAGCAGGAGTAGGGTCTCCAGGCTCTGCCTACAACCCGGTGTCCCATTCATTCTGTTCTACTCCCTTTTAGCCTGGTTCAAGTCCATTGTAAAACAGAATTTTATATATATATATATATATATATATATATATATATATATACATATACATATATATATGAGAGTTTTCTAGGAACCCATGTTCTAGTTCAGACTTAGCCGCTCATTGGCGAAAGCCTTGACAAGCCATCTTTTCCTTCTGGGTCTTGGTACAAGCCCTGCCCAGTTCCTAGAATGGCCATGAGTTCCCTTTCCATCATGTGTGTCACTTTGTGTACCTTTCTACCAGATGGAATGTGCTAGAAAGGTACAGGTTGTGTGTCTTGATCCTCCAGTCTCTGCTTTGTCCCTGATACCTGATGGAGTTCAATAATGAAGAATATAGCTGTTGAAATCAGATCAACATGGGTGTGAATTCTTGTTCCTCACTTACCCAGTGAATGACCTTAGATGACTATAGGACATCTCTGAGCTTGCTTCCTCCTCTGTAAAGATCATCAATTAACTTACTTATCCAATGACTTTTTAAAAAAAAAAATTAGTAAAAATTTGAGTGGCAGAGGCTAAGTTCAAACTTAAGGCAATTCCCATACCTCAGCCTCCCAAGTGTTGAGACTAAAGTTACATACCACTACTCCTAACATCCAAAAAGTATTAATGGAGGCCTACTGCATGTTAACAACTGAGATATTCACAGTAATCCCAGCCTATAGGGCTCACTTACTTGGTAAGACTCTGCATGCCTGTCACAGGCACTGATTATGAGGACTCAAGGAGAAGATTACACATAGGGCTCAGTTCAGTGCCCACAACAGAGCAAGCCTAACAAACATTCATTCATAACCATCCATTAAGAACCCCCAATGATCTGGGATCATGCCATGTGCTGAGGAGACAGAGGTATGGGACACCTGTCCACCTCCCCACAGGGGACCCACAGTCAAATGTCTTTTATTACGGGTCAGGGAATCTTCATCAGTGTTTGGAAACTTAGACCCTGCACTAACTAGCACTTCATGCTATAAATAGAATAAGTCTCTAGAGTGTCAGGTCTAGCAGGGATGGCTGTCTGTGCATGATTGATGCCTGCCAACAGTGTGAATGTCACAGTGATGCCAAAGAGAGAGATATTATGATGGCTTGGAAGGTCAGATTAGTAGGCTAATGCTAGAGTATAAGACCTGATTGCTAAAAACACAACACATTTTGGTTGGAGAATATAGAGAACATAGAGAAGCCAAGCTAGAACTGGCCTGAAAACTTCCTGCTGTTGAGCTTCCATCATGCCTGAAGGTGCTATGCAGGCTGTTGAGGGAGAAAAGTCATCAATGGCATCACACAGCAGTGAATCCGGAATGTTACAATACTGACCTGCCAGGCAGGCTGTGCCCGCACCAGTGCAATAGTGGCATGAAGGCTATTGGGGCAACCATCCCCTTTCTGAGTGTATTTGAGGCCTGCTCCACAGAAGACAATTCATTCCTAGTACTGCAAACCTGGTCAAAAGCCCAGGAGGTCATAGGACCTGGGGAACCCCACTGCTGATGTTTTGCAAAATGGGCAACGTTGTCAAACCACAGTTTAAACTTTTATGATCAGAACGTTGGTTGGCACTGCTCTCAGCCTTGGCCATGAAAGAACATTAAGAGCTGAAGAAGGGCGAGGGGGTGGGGGAAGAAGTGCTGTGAACGGCTTTCTTCTGGATATGACATGGTCACTGAGTTCATGACTTTACTGCAGCTATGGTCACCTGCACAAAAGCAAACCAACATCACCTGCCAACATTCCAGTCAGCAGCACTAGTGTGTGTGTGTGTGTGTGTGTGTGTGTGTGTGTGTGTGTGTGTGAGAGAGAGAGAGAGAGAGAGAGAGAGAGAGAGAGAGAGAGAGAGAGAGAGAGAGAGAGGTAGGGGGAGCCACCAGGTAAAGGATAAAAAGCCCTGATGGCAAATGGGCTGTTTTCCCATTTGGTTTTCTAATTTGCATCTCAAAACACAGAGTGAGATCCAACAGACTGATCCAGGTGTGGTAGCAGAAGGGAGGGAGACCTCCCAGGGACCAGAATGGCACACAAATAAGGGTAGAGAAGGAAAGCATGAGGCACCAACTTTGTGCTTAACTCCAGAAGGAAGAGGGCCTCTTCCAGGGGAGACAGGAGGCTAACCAGCTGCTCTGTCCACAGCTCTAGGCTGCTAGCATAGCACAAGGCTCAAAATTCTACCATTGTAACTCATTTCCTGGGCCAACAAGACACCTTAGCAGGTGGAGATACTTGCCATGCAGGCCAGATGACCTGGGTTGGATGCCCGGAATCCACTGTAGTCGAGAACCACTTCCCAAAAGTAAGTTGTCCTCCGATTGTTGTAGCCAGGTTGTTCTTATGCAAGAGAAGGAGACCAGGATGAGCTCTCTATGAATTTGATGTTTTTACTGAGCCCCACAGACCTGGCTGGGGGAATGCACTCCTGTGACAACAAGTCTGAAGACCCTGAGCTGAGTGAGAATAATAAAGATAAATCCCACAAGTTTGGCACATCCTATTGATGTAGCTGTAATGGTTGTTAGCAAGCACAACAGGATACAAACTTTAATAGAATAAGGCACAGTTGTGTCACCATGGTGTTTCTGTTTGATTGTGGAGCAGAAAGCCTTGTAGTTACCAAAGCAGAATAACAGGTTAGCAAAAGTTCAGTAAGTGAGGGTCAGGCTGACCTCAGCTTTAACCTGAGGTCAGGTCAGGATTTAATAAATGTGTTTTTTCTCATTTCATGGCCTTCTCAGCCTGTAGGAACACACACACACACACACACACACACACACACACACACACAATCATCATCATCATCATCATCATCACAATAATAGAAGAGGAAAAGGAAGAAAGGAGGAGGATGGTGAGGAGGAGGAGGATGAAGAAGACAAAGAAGAAGGAGGAAGAGGAATTCATTTCCTTGGGTAAGCATTTAGCTCCATAGGAACAGGTGGAAGGTTGGTAGGTTGGTTCTGGTCCAAGGAGGTGGTACTTGGGAACAATGAAAATTCAGGCTAGGTCAGAGGGCCACATCTTGTGTATGACCTTGACTGTGAAGAGCATTCACAGGTTGACTGGGAGGCTGGCCTGGTTGCTGTTCCCATAGGAGGTGGGAGATGCCAGGGCTGCTGGGCAAGGCCATTTCTCAGCATACCTTGGCCTAACATCATGATGAGTTGCCTGGGAACTTGTATACATTCATTCAACTAGGAGTATCCAGCCTGTGAGATGGCACAAGTGAGCAAAAGCCCCCTGCAGTGTGGAGGGGAAAGTGGACTCACACTCACTCTGAAACCTCTGTCTAGGGGCAGAGAACAACAGTGGCTTAGGTGGTTCGGGGACACCTTCAGAGACTTGTGAGACAGATAGACAGTGGGTCTAGGGCCTGAAGCAGCGGGAGCCCCATGGCAGAGGCTCTGAGATGAGCAGACCCCTCCTAGGCCTGTAGGCTGGAGAAGACTTTGGAAGTTTTAAGGAGGGTCTGAACAGGGAGGTGAGCAAACCACTAATGCTTGCAAGGTAGGGCTGACTGGGTCCTGGGCCTATGGTGGGCAGTGAAGATAAAGGTGCACAAGTTATTTCCCAAATAAATGAAGAAAGGAGGCACCTCAGGCCCTGAGGAAGCAGGAGGAAGGCTTAGCAGGCACTGCTTCCTTGGCAGTGGGAGACCTCAGTTCCTTCCCAAGGCCTTCAGTACCCAGTTGTATGATGCGACTAGACCCATGAAGGAAACAGTAGCTGGCCCATACCAGGTACTCCACCTGAGCTAGGCTCTGTCAACTACAAGTGTCCCCTGCCGTCTCCCAGTGGTGGGCAGCCTCTGCTGATCTCCATCTTAGACTGGAAGCTCAGCCTTCCAGAAGTGTAGTGACTTGTTCAGGGCTTGTGCCTTTGGAAGGGACTGGAGCAAGCTTTCCAGGCTCAGCAGTCAGAAGCAAGAGCTCTGAGGACCACCCACTGTGCAGTCACGTCTCAGAGTCTCAGGGTTCCTGAGGTTAAGTGGTGCTAATGACAGCTCCTTCACTGAGTCAAGAGGCTCCCGTGTCACGGTGTGACAGGCCACAGACACAGAGCAAGTTCAGCATCTCCCCACTTCTCCGGAGCCAAGAGCAGCCACAAGCCTCATGAATATTTCAGTGATGTCTCTACAGTGTGACATTCACTAGCAGTGTGGGACCTGTGAGGTGGGAGAAATCTCAGGGCTTGTCTCAAGTGTCTGATCAGCACATTATAAAACAAATATATATCCCTCCCTGTGGAACAGCTGACAGTCATTGCTGTGAGACAGATTTATAGACTTCTGGTTCAAGGCCAGATGACTCAACTCAGGGTCCCAATTTTACAAATGAGGCCACAGCTAATGCCCTCCATTCCTGGGTTTCCCCACCTGTTCACACTCAGGCACCATGCCAAGTGGAGACCCAAGAGGAATGTGAATTCGTGGGATGATATGGGGTAGTGTGGGGTGGGGTGGTATAGTATGGGGTGGTGTGGGGTGGGGTGGGGTGGGTGCTGAGAGAGAAAAGAGAGAGAGAAGCTCTGACAGAATGGAGGGCAAAATGACCAGAATATATGAGCCCGCCCAAGGTGTGAGCCCCCTCCCAGGTGGGTACCAAGCAACCCAGACACAGAGAGGGGATGCACCTGAAGGGAATGGTCACCTCTCAAGGTGTCTGTCCTCCCCCTGAGGCTTTGTGGCTTCGGATATTTCCAAAGGGAGGAGAGTGACTTGACTTGGTCAGCAAGGAATGTTTACATATCAGTTAAAAAAAAAATAAAAGAAGCAGGCAAGGAAACAGCTTAGCCAGTATCAAGAAGAGACCTAAGATCAGACCCCTGGCATCCACATAGAAAGCCAGATATTCTGCTCATGCCTGTGACCCCAACATTGAGGAGCAGAGACAAGAGGATTCTGGGAGCCCACTAGCCAACCAGCCAGTCAAAACAGTGGGCTTCCATGAGAGACCCCCTTCTCAAGGTAATAAGACAGAGTGGTACATAGACCCAAGACACTTGATTTCCTGTTCTGGGTTCTGTATGTGAACCCATATGTGAACTCAGACACATGCACACACCACACACACACACTATCCACACAGCACACACAAAGACAAGCAAATAAATTAATAAAATTAATTTAGTAATTTGCAAGGAGGAGACAGGACTACAGAGACCTAAGGCAGCCAGCTCCATTGGAGCCTAGGGCTGTAGCTGGCCTGTTACCTAGTCCATAGCAGTCAACCCTCTTAGGCGACAGACAGGATGGGAGATCCCATGCAAATGTCAAAAGGCAAACCCACTGTGAAGAGGTTGGGGAGGAGCCAGCCAGATGGCTCCATAGGTAAAAGTCTTGGACTCAATACCGATGACCTGTCTGCAGTTCCCGGGACCCACTTAGAAGAGGTGGATGGTGGCTGGCATCTCCAACCCAGCACTCCTACAGAGATGGGAGGTGGAGACAGACAATTAGCTGGGAAGCTCACCTCCATACTGCAGTGGCGTAAATTACAAGAGTCCCTGCCACAAGCCAAGGTGGACAGAGAGAGACTAACTCCTCAGAAATTGTCCTCTGGCCTCAACGTGCACTGTGGCATGAGCACACACACACACACACACACACACACACACACACACACACACACACACACACACACACACACGGGAGGAGGTGATAGGTCCATTCAAATTTGGTTCTGGGCAGGTTGGAGTGAGCCATAGCAAGACAGAGGACAAAGCAGGCTAAGCCTCAGAAGCCCTGGGGACTAAGCACTTTGAAGGCAAGGCAGAATTCAACCACCAAGTATTAATACACATTACTTTTTCCAATTAATAAGTAATGGATACATGCTCATAATTTTAAGAGTTTTAAAGAGGCTGGAGCTGCAGTTCAGTGCTGGAATGCTTGTAAATCATGTACAAGGCCGGGGTCCATGGGGGTACATTTTTAAAAAGAAAATGTAGAAAATTAAGAAGAAGAAAATAGTTACCCAGTTCTAAAACCCAGAGTGAAGCCTTGTTAAAACTGAGGCATGTTCTCTTCTGGTCTCTTCTCCGTTTTGTGTTCACTGAGTGTGCTCACTGAGTTTTGCAGTGAAAGCATTCAAAGAGCTGTAGTCACCCTTCTGCCTTACAAAGTCGCCCAGGGAGAGAGGTTATCTCCAGGGCAGCATGGTTGAAAACTGAGCATACTGTGTCCTAGGCAGTATATTCACCAGCCACGTGAGACTCTTGAGCACTTCATGTGAGGCTCACCCAAAGTGAGACAAGCTACAGCTGTGAACTGTATACCGTGACTTAAAGATACTGAAAAACAAGCACAAATGACTTTATTTGTAACTTCTTATATTGATTGCATGCTGAGAGGGTAATATTTCAAGTGTATTGAGTTAATAAAATACATTACCAAAGTTCACCTCCCTGCCTGCTTCTGAGGAGTGAATATCCTATTCCTGGGGATGGCCTTGCAGCATCTGCCTGTGCCCTCTGTGCCCGGCCTTCCACAAATGCTTTCACACCTAGGAGAATGTGCAGCAGGTGTTTCTGGATCGGGTCAGGGTGGTGAAGGCTGTGCCAGCAGCTGAGCAGGAGGAAGCCTCCAGGAACCTCAGCCTGGCACACTGAGTGTCCTCTCTGAGCCTGGGCCCCACCCGTGGCCAGTTCACAGGTCAGCAGCTCTCAGGGGCAGTGTCCTCCAGTACCTCGACTCTCGAGGTGGGGTCCCACTGACAAGTTCCCATGGTCCCCACCCTCAGCAAGCCTCTTCTTGTCATCAGCAGCAGAGAGACCTTCCAGCAGTCCCCTTCTTGGGGACCTTCACTCAGCTAAAGCCAGATGCTGTGCTGCAGAAGTTCTGGAGAGTCAGACTGAACCAAAGGGGATGGACTTATTAAGAATTTAAAGGGATAAAATTCGGGGATGAGAAAGAAGTGCTAATACTGTAAAAACTCAAGATTGCAAATATTCTATCAGCCTGAAAGAGAGTAGATTCCAGTAAGGGTCTGTCTTGGTTCTCTTGCTCAGTAATTTCCTGTCTTTTGAATGCTGCTTATTCTAGCCCAGGAGTGGGCCAGGCAGGGGTGCTGAGGATCAGGAGGGCATCTAAGGACAGGTGGCCCGCCAGAGTGTCTCCCTTGGTGGGTGGTTATCTCACAGCATGCTACAGTATCATAGCTCAGGACTCCAAAGATGGAACACCTGGATTCAGATCTCAGTAACTCCACTAGCTGGGCATGGCCTTGGGCACATCAATTGATATCTTCAGATGCTGTTTTCCTTCATTTTAAAATGGGCACAGGTGGCCCATGGGATAAAAGTGCTTCTTCTCCAAGCTTGATGCCTGGAAACCATGTGAAGACGTGGAATTCAGTGGCCTACATCTGTCATCCCAACACATGTGGGGCAGAGACAGGAGGATTGCCAGGGAAGCCTGGGGCCAGCCAGTTAGCCAAAAATGTCAAGGACAGCAGAAACAAAAGACCCTTCTTCAGTAAGGGGGAAGGAAGAGTCTTCTGACTCTCTCTCTCTCAAAAAAATAAAACAGGCACATTCCAGTAAGCCAAGTATTCAGCCCAGGGTGGTTGTGCAAATCAATGACTGAAAACAAGTCATATTCTTAGAATAGACCTACCATCTGTGACTGCTCAGAATTGATCATTTTCTCTCTCTCTTTAAGAGATTCTTTTAAAATTATATTTTGAGCCAGATGGTTGTGGCACACTTCTTTAATCCCAGCACTTAGGAGGCAGAGGCAGTGGATCTCTGTGAGTTCAAGACCAGCCTGGTGTACAGAGTGAGTTCCAGGGCAAACAGAGCTACACAGAGAAACCCTGTCTCAAATAAACCAAAAAAACCAAAACCAAAAAACAACAACAAAAAATGTATTTTGCCACTGTGGTGCATCCCTTTAATTCCAGCACTGGGGAGGCAGAGGCAGTCAAATCTTCACAACTTTGAAGCTGGCCTGGTCTACATAGAGTTCCAGGACAGCCAGGGACACATAAGAGAGACCTTACTGAAAATAAATAAAGAATGCATAGACAGTTCTACACACACATATATAAATAATGTTTATTTGTGTGCATGTCCGTGTGCATTTGTGTGAGTGAATGCCAAGTGTGTAGAAATACTTTCTGAAGCCAGAAGAGAAATTGTGTCTGATCCCCTGGAGTTTGAGTTCCAGGTGAACCACCTGGTGTAAGTGCTGACTTGAACTCAGGTCCTCTGGAAGAGCAGCAGGCTCTCTCAACTACTGAGCTGCCTGTCCAGCCCCCCCATTTTTAACTGTGTGTGAGAACAGGTGCAGGGATCCAGTGGCCCATGCACGGGGCTCAGAAGACAGCTTTCTGGACTTGGTTCTCATCTCCCTGGCTGCCTCCTCCTCTGTTGAGCACCCCAGACCGGCTGATTCTGCTTTTCCCGTCTATTACCCCACAGGAGTGCTGGGATTACAGATGTGTGTCACTAGACACACATCTGGGGAGTCACCAGATTCTGGGGATCAAACGTGGGTCATCAAGCTTGCACAGCAAGTATTTTTACCCACCGAGCCATCTTCCAACCCTAAATTCATGATTTTTATTAGGCAATTATAAGCCCTTAGCCTCTGGGAAGTGAGGCTGAACAAGGGGCAACACTTGGACACAGTCCTAAAGAAACATGCTCTTACATTCGTGTTTGCTTTTTGACATTTTCAGTAGGGGAGGGAACAGTGTGATAATCTCCGTATACACATCGCCCACGTCAGTGATGATCAAAATTGAGCTTCAGCTGTAACTTGTTCACGCCTCAGACACCATTCTTTAAAGGCAACCACACATCTCTAGTAGAAGAGGACAGTTGTTTATGCATATGTGTGTTTGTGTGTGTTTGTGTGTGTGTGCATGTGTGTCTGTGCATGTGTGTGTGTTTGTGTGTGTGTGTGCATGTATGTGTGTGCTTGTGCATGTGTGTTTGTGTGTGTGTGCATGTGTGTCTGTGCATGTGTGTGTGTTTGTGTGTGTGTGTGCATGTGTGTGTGCACTTGAGCATATGTGTTTGTATGTGTGTGTGTGCATGTGCGTGTGTGTTTGTGTGTGCTTCTGTGTGTGTGTGTGTGTGTGTGTGTGTGTGTGTGTGTGTGTGTGTGTGTGTGTGTGTGTGTTGGTGGAGGCTGGCAACTGAACTCAGGTTTTGGTCCTCAGTAGCCATCTACCTTGTATTTTGAGACAGGGTCTCTCCCTGGGCCTGGGAATCATCAAATTAGTCAAGGTTGACTGGCCAATGAGCCCCAGAAGTCTGCCTGTCTTCTTACACAGAGCTAGGGTTACAAGTTATGTTCTGTCAAGCCTGCAAGCCTGTTTTTTGTTGTTTTGGGTTTTTTGTTTGTTTGTTTGTTTTTAATGTGGAAGCTAGAAATCCAACCAATGAGTTCACAGGGTTATCTCCCTAGTCCCAAGAGAAGACTTATAAAGGGTGGGACACATTTCCACATCCACTATTATACCCAAAATGAGCAATAATTTAACATCAAACATCAAATCACTTTTCTGATTCAGAGGTTCTGATTTCTAAGATGATTTGTTTAAATAGTCTGGCTAAACGCTATACATTACTAATGCACTAATTACTAATGTGTCTCCCTGGCCTTCTGTTCAATGTATCCCCTTCTTTCTCTTTTGTTCCCCTTACAATTTATCTGTTGAAGGAACCAGCCTGAGCTTCTCCATGGAGTTTGCCTGCATCTCTGTACTGAACCAGAGGGGATTCACAGGGGTTGCCTAAGACCACCAGAAAACACAGACATTTACATTATGATTCATAATGGTAGCAAAATTACACTTTTTGCTGCAGCTGCACACAAAAGCAACAAAAATAATTGTATGGTTGGGGGTCACCACAACGTGAGAAATTGCATTAAAGGGTCTCAGCATCAGGAAGGGTGAGAACCACTGCAAGTTAATGTGAGTTTAGTTTTGTAAACAACACAGAAACAGAGGAGGTTCTCCCTTCCCGTGCACAGTCTCAAGTCTCCAGCAGACTTTCTAGTGCCTCGTGATTCATCCACGATTCTTCTCAAGAATTCATGGGCTTAAGTGTTTGAAGTGTTTTAACTCACCGCTGTTATACTTATGGCATTTAAAAAAGAATTTTCCCCCCGAAAGTCAGGCATGGTCATGTAATGCCAGGAGAAGGTGGAGGAGAGAAATCAGAAATCCAAGGTCATCCTTGGTTCACAAGGAGTTCAAAAGCAGACTGGGTTACCCACACATTGTTAAAACAGACAGACAGACACCAGCACCAGACATTTAATCCTATTTGTTCTTTAAGATGGGGGTTGTTACCACCCCCACCCCCCACCCTCCCAGTGTAGAGATGAAGGAGAAGCAAGGGACTACAGTGGTGGTATGCTTTATCCCAGCTCACGCTCACCCAGCATGACCTGACTCTGAAGTTAGACATTCGTCCCCGGGAGTGTGAAGTAAGAGCGCCCAGGTGGCCACTCTGGCCGGCACCACGCCTGACTCCACCGCCCACACTCGGGCCAGCTCTACTGTGTTTCTGGCTCCTTAGAATGGTGCACAGACTGGCAGCACAAGGCAGAGGCTGACAGCTTTCCTGCAGCTGCAGCCTCTCTCCCGTCCCTTCTAGCTCTGACCGCAGGAATGCTGTTTCTATTGAGAGTCACTGGCTTGGCCATTATGTTTGCCCCACTGGCTGGTCACTATGACTGGTATCAAGAGAGTGGACGCTGCTTCCTCAGAGGTATGGATGGACCCCTTGGGCAGCAGCAACAGTGTGGGCTCCACGCCCTTCTTTCTTTCTGTGTGTCAGTGCACCTTCGCCATTTTGCTGACGAGGAAATCGAGGCAAATAAACTTAAGCAACTTGGCCTGAGGTCACTCAGCCAGGAGGTGATCTAACCTGCTGCCACATCAAGTACAGACAAGGAAGCAGGGCGATGCGCAGGGAGGGGGACTCAGCTCTGGAACAGTTTGTGCAAAGGTGTGAGAAGTGACACGGTGTGAGGCGCAAGCTGGTGACTAACCCTGGCTACAGGGAAGGGGGTGGGCAGAGGAGTGGCAGCAAGTTCAGGAAGGGACTGGGGTCAAGAGGGAGGAGCTTGGGTTTCAGGCCTAGGAGGTCAAGCTTTGCCCTTGGGTAGAGGGTGTCATGGGGATGTCTGGAAAGTAGGCCGCTGAGGATCTTGTGATTTGGGGCTATGGTTTGCAAGGAACTTCCAGAGAGGCACCACTGGCTGGAATCCTCTGGCTTCCCAGAATGGCAGCCTGCGTTATACCTATGAAACAGACCACAAGTGGCCGCGATACTGTTTCAGGTCGATAAGCAATGCTGCAGCAACCTCAGGACATAATTCTAAAACTCCAGGCTTTAGTACAGTTGAAGGGATCCTTGATTCTGACTCCCCCATCCCTGCATGGCTCCTCTTTGATGGTGGATGGGAGGTGAGAATAATCTGGTGTTCTCTGCTCAGCAGTGACAAACAGCAGTGTTAGCAGAGTTCTAATCATCTATGTACTAGGCTGGGGTGGGAGGTGTAAAACAGTAACAGCGGGTACTGCCTCTGATAACTCCAGCTCTGCTGTAAGAGTCCTCCAGGCTGGACCGGGTAGTACCCCTACATCTGCTCCAAGACCTAGAAAGGCTTCACTTGCAAAGAACCCTCAGAATTCTGGCGCAGTCCTTCATTAGACTTGCATACAGGTTCTGGAGGAGCCTTGGCCTGTTCCTGGGTAAGGGGCCTACGCCTAAGGGCCCAGGGAATGTCTCAAGCTGATTCTGGAGGTCTAGGAAAGGGAATGTGATGTGTCTGGCATGTCTTGACAGGTTCCAGAAAAACTTGAGAGCACACTGCCTAGAAATGAGATTAGTAATAGCCTTCTACACTCTGTTCAAGAAGTTCAGTGTTTGTCAAGCACATACTCAGCCAGTTGCAATTCTGCAGGCTTGGGGTATGATCAGCAATCAGAAAGACAAACAAATGAAGTCTCTAGTGGTTAGAGGTGCTGTGGAGAGGAAGGGGGCTGGGGCAAGGCAGTGAGGAGTACAGGTGAGGGCAGTTAAGGAGACAAGGGACTCTGCAGGCTGGCCTGAGGAGAGCACTATGACGGAGGAAAGGAGGTAACTGAATGCATGGGAAACTCTTCCAGGTAGTCAGAGCAATAACAAATGTCTTGACAGGGGTGCAGGGGTGCGAGGTAGCTGCTATGGCTAACACCAAGTGGCCAGAGCTGGGGTGGGATAAGAACTTGAAGAACTTGACCCTGATCTTGACCCCCACCTCCTTTCTGATCCCTCCCCCATTCACCTTTAATTTTAGGGACCCACCCATCACAGTAAATGTCAGAACAGCCCGTGTGAAAACAATGTTATTTGTATAGGTTCACCTCTCACCTCCTTAATCCTTGGTGTCTTCCACTTCTCTTTGGCTGCAGTCCCACCCAAGTATCTGCCCGCCCTTCCTGATTCCTCCCTTGGGCCCCAGGTATGTGTAACTTAGAGGAAAGGGAGAAGAGAAGCTGGAGAGCACGTGACTGGTGTCTGCCTCAGTGTCCCAGGGGAACAGGAGTTCAGAGTATAGTGTCCGGGATGGGGGCAGCTGTGAGTAACCTTCACTGGAATATGTTTCCTCTCAAAACTTCTTCCTGGGAACTCAAGGGGAACAAGACCATCCTTTGCCTAGAGCTCCAGGCCTGGGAGATGGATAGCAGGAGTAGGGCTCAGTAGGAGAGGGGGTAAATTTTAACCCAGACAGTTCTACCACAAGTGCATGGTCTTGTTTGGGATCTTCAGGTGCTGGCATTGTGAAGAGAGAGACGTGCCCCCTCCTCCCACCAAGGTTGTAGAGGGTTCAAGCTGGCTGCTGTGGACCAGCTGGGGGACTCTACAGATCAGTCCAACCACCTCGGGGCCTCGAAGAGCACTGGCTCAATTCTAATGGCTAAGTGGATGCCCATAATTAGGGGTCATAATAATCACATCGTTCGCAGGGGGCTCCCCAGAGTCAGGCTTCCACTGGCTTCCTACGAGCCTGTCCCTACTCTCCCTCACCTCAGGACCAGCCCCTCAGAAGCACTCACACAGCCCCTTCTGCTGTGTCAAACATGCCACTAGGACATACCTGTCTAAAGGTGCAATGTGGCTTGATGCTTCTAGAGTGACATCATCAACAAAGGGCACACAGCTGGTGTAATGGTCACTTAAAATGTTTCACAAACACACACCGGTGCTTTGACTATGATAGCACTCCAACTTCAGCAAATAAACATCCAGGATACAATTAAACTTGAATTTTAGACAAACAATAGATTAAAAAAAATATGTTCTAGGCAATATTTGGGATATGCACAGACTACAAATATATCTGAAATGCAAATATAACTGTCTGAAATTTTATCTGGTACCTTATTCATGGCAGATATAGATTGTCTGGGGATGGCAGGGCTGTGGGGCTGGAAATGGCTCCTTGAAGGCTGCTGTCCAGATTCTAATGGAATGAACCGAGAATGAGTTGTGTCAAGATTCCCAGTGGGGCTGTGGGATCATTACCACATGTGTTAAGCTGAAGTATCCAGCGGATATAAACCTCCTTCCTCCCAGCACTCTCTCCTGCCATCACCAGGTTCTGCTGCACACTGATAGGGGTCAGTCAGCCCCCAGGAGCACCATGGCCATTTGGCGGATAACGGTTCCACTGCTCCTGTGTGCTGACTGGGCAAGCACCGTGCTACGTACTCTGAGCATATAAAAAGTTATATGGTTGAGATGCTGACACAGGTTGGTTTGGCCCCAAAAGATCTCTTTCCATTGCATCATGCCATAGCCGTTCAGATCCCAGCATCCAGGACCCCGAGGGCAAACATGGATGTCTTATTTAAGGTTTCTATTGCTGTGACGACACCATGACCACAGACGGCAACTTTTATAAAGAAAACATTTAATTAAGGTGATATCTTAGTCCATTTTCATCGTGGTGGGGTGGGGATGGGAGTGGGGCTTGGTGGCATGCAGACAGACGTGATGCTAGTTACATCTTGATCAGAAGGCAAAAGGAAGTGAACTCAGTGACACACTAAGGGATGCTTGAGCAAGAGAACTCAAAGCCCACCCCACAGTGACACACTTCCTCGAACGAGGCCACACCTACCTAAACTAAACAAGGACACACCTCCCAATGGTGCCACTCCCTTTGGAGGCCATTTTCTTTTAAACCACAAGGGGGTTCCTCAAATAAACTTCTGCTACTTATGGAATGGCTTTCATTTGCCATAAAAGTCTTCCCAACATCACTCACTGGGAGACTCTGGCAGTTAAATAGCCTTCCAAAGTCACTGAGGTTAAGCTGCAAGACAGAGATTTGAACCCAGGACTGACCCATTTCAAAGGCTAATTTTGCAGTCCTTTGTATATTTGCATTGTGTGCGAAGGTGGGAGGGGAGGTGTACACATGCCACATGTCACGGTCCTCTTCTATCTATGGGGCAGGGCTGTCCAGTGCACTGCCCCTGCCCCCTAAGCTTACTCTCTTGGGTGGGTTTGGGGTCCTGGAGTCCATACTCAGACAGGGTTAGTTTTCTCAGGTATGGAGTAACCCACCCACTGTCCCTCAGTTCAGCAGCTTCCCTTGGGCTTTAGCTTCCCCTCATGGTGCCAGGGTATCTTGGGGGTAGGCAGTTGGTCTGCAGGCCTCTCTCTGGGCCCTGTACAGGGGAGGATAGCCATGGTTAGCGGGTAGGGCAGGATTGGCAAGAGACTAATAAATATCTTCCCTGACAGATCCCTCAATCCTACATATGCTCTGTCATCTCTAGGACCAAACTGTCTGCAGCCAGAAGGGCCTAAGGTCTAAAGAACCAGAAAGCCCACTCCCCGAGAGGTGGTACTTTCTCCATCTGCTCTTCCCATCTTCCAGTGGGTGGGCATCAAACCTCACAATCCATAGCACCAGAAATTGAAAAAAAGTTATGGCAAGGGCTGGGGGCCTGCACAGAAGGATTCTGACTCTTCCACTTAACCCAGTGGGCAAAGGCAATGGTGCATAATCTCTGGAGCCAAAACAAATTCACGTGGATCAAAGACTTAAGTGGAATAAAACCACACAAGTTCTAAAAGGAAGGATAGGTAAATTGACTTATAATTTTGGAGTGGGAAGTTTTTCTAGACAGGATGGAAAATGCCTTCTAGCTGCTAGTGCCACAGTACTTTTCACACCCTTGACTGGGATCATTTTGTGTAATTTCGTGGTAAGGAATTATTATTTCCATTTTATATTCGAAGGTGTTAATATAGTATTTTAAAAATAGTTAAAGATTATATGCAATGAGTTTGCAATTTAAAATAAATCTTGATAGCCAATCACCACCTAGGAAAATGTTTCATGAGAAGAGTAAAGTAACCAGGGAGGAGGTGCATGCCTGTCATCGCTATACGTGGAAGGTGAGGACAGAAGGATCATGAGCTCAAAGCCGGTCTCAGCTACATAATCCAAGTCTTGTCTGGGCTCCTTGACACCTTGTCTTAAACACATGCATGCATGCACGCACACAGAGAAAGAGAGAGAAAATGAGAGAAGTACAAAATAAAACTGGAATGTAAACATCATTTTTAACCCCTGTTCTTGGAGAGAGAGAAGATTTATCAATACTCAAGACTACTGATGGGATGAGAAAACAAGACTACTTATACAATCATTCCTTATGCATTCTGAGTTCTGTCTTAATGTCAGGTCATGTCACCAAATAACTATATATTTTGAGCATCAATTTAGTGGCTATGTTAGCTTTCTGCTGCTGTGACAGAATGTCTGAGCTGGATCAGCTTGAGAAGAGGGAGGTTCTAGTCTACACTTAGCTTGATGCCATTGCTCTGAGCCTGTGCTACAAGAACACCGTGTCTGAAGCTCAGGGCAGAGGAAGACTGCCTACCTCATCACTGCCAGGAAGCAGAGAAAGAAGAGCAGGGACGGAAAAGGCAGCTTAACGATGAAGGGCATCTGCTGCTCTTGCAGAGGCTGGGGGTTTATTACCAACACAGACACGTGGCAGCTAACAAATCCCCTGTAACTCCAGCTCCAGGAAATCTGACGCCCTCTTCTGGCCTCTATGAGAACTACAAACAATGTGGTGTATATACAAAACAGGAAGGGAAAACACTCTTGTGCATAAATAAAAAATTTTTTTTTAGAAAATAAAAATTACCATACATGACTTGTCTGATGTGATAATCTATTCTATTTATATAAAAGAGAACCCCTGGATGTGGTAGCATGTGCCTGTAATCCCAAGGTTTAGGAGGAAGAGTCAGAAATAGCAGGAGTTCAAGGTCATCCCCAGCTACCCAGCAACTTCAGAGTCAACCTGAGCTACAGGAGACCCTGTCCACTCTCCCCACCAAAAAGGCAAATTTTTCTCGGGAATATCTGATATATTTCATGTTATCACATAATGGTAATGATATAAATCTGTGAGTCATGACCCCTTTAGGGGTCAAATGACCCTTTCACAGGGGTCACCTAAGACCATCATAAATATCAGATATTTACATTATCTGATAATCCACTATAGTAGCAACATAACCAGGATGATGGCATGGAGTCTGACTTCAATTGGTTCCTCAGTTTCCTTTTTTTACCCCCCCTAATTCTACTTTAACAAAAACTATTGTGTTTAAAAAACAAAATTGGAAGTAGGCAGGATGTGAGTTATAAGGAGGCTATCAGCCCCTTCATCTTACAGTTAAGAAAACTCTAATGACTGTGTCTGTCTCTTAATTAGCATTTAACCAGCTGCATGAGTGACTCCACACTAACGTAGAATCTTACTGATTTACAAGCCCCTAGTGGCCAGCCCACAGTAGGCGCTTAATAAGCGTGCATTAGTTGAGAACATTTGTGACCTCTAAGGTCGGGGCACTTTTGAGTGGAAGAAGGTCTGGCAGGCAGCAGGACATGACCTCAGCCTCTCCCACCACACCCAGGTACCACCATCACCTAAACTCTCGGGGCCAGGTGAGCACAGTCATTCTGCCTTTGTCTCCACCCTTCCGCATTGGCCCTCTTACTTTGTCCAATCAGTTTTCAAATATTTTTTAGTTTCACCCTGGGTGGGGACTGCACACTTACTCTCCTGACCGGGAGATGCCTGGGGGCTAGGGAATGGTGTCACCTTTTGACCCCTGAACAGCACCCAAAAAGAGCTACACATTAGTGGTAACTGATACAGGGGCGGACCTCAATCCACGTTGTCTCCTTTGACTGTGAGTTCTTGTGCTCCTGGCTGGGCGGGGACACCAGAGGCGGAACCACCTTCCTACTCTCCATCAACCTTCTGGTTTTTTCACTATGTAGCCCAGGCAGATGATGTTAGACTTAAGTTCCTCCTGCCTGCCTCAGCACTAGGAAGAGCAAGGCAAAGCAAAGGTCAAGCCAGACCCAGCAGAGAGGACCAGGCTTCCTTCCAGTGCCTCTTTCTGCAGCACCCCACAGTGAGCTGCTTTCACAGACTGGTACCCCTGCACCCCAACTCTCCACCTTGCCTTTTACCTGTGAAGCCTCTAGAAGGGGAATGGATGCTTGGGCAAGGCCTTCTGACCCAGATTTGCTAGCCTTTTGGGCAACCTGGGTTGAGAAACTGTCGGGGCAAGCCAAGCTTCATGACCACACCTTTTAAACTGCAGGAAACCACAGGCCTGGGACTCTCGTGAGCCAGGGACATCCAGGATCTCAGCCTTCTGCAAAGATGGGTTAGCTGCCTCTAAAGACAATCCCACTCCAGCAGGACTCGGTCCTTTTTCCTCATCCAGGATCTGCAGTTCCTCCATGCAGCCTCAGAGGAAACCCTGCGGGGTGGTGGCAACGGTCACATGTGGGCTCCGGCCTTAACCCCTGTGCATGGGAAGTGTCTTCCTGCTGACTGTATGCCCACAGGCTTCCCATATGTCCAGATGGGGACTATTTGTGCTGCTCAGTCCTCAGAAGAGAGCGATGTGATTCAAACAGGGGCTGAGGTTCACATCTTAAAGCTCCTGGGGGCAGAACTGCCAGCTTGGGCGAAAGTTCCGGGTCTGAACATTCTGGAAACTCTTCGATGCTTCACTGAGAAGTTGACCCAGTGGACAGTGCCAGGCCCGGTGTTGACTCCTGCAGGGCAAGTTCCTTTACTGAGGACCAGCAGTCACACATACAAATGCTAAATGACAGTATCCCTTCTGCTGCCAACCATTTCTCTCTCTCTCTTTTTTTTTTTTTTCCTCTTTCTTTTTATTTATTTTTGGAGATAGGATCTCACCATGTACCCAGTGCTGGGATTACAGTGTATACTATGATACCTGGCTCCTCTTCCTTCCTCCCTCCCTCCCTCTCTTCCTTCCTCCTTCTCTCCCAACTCCCTTTCTCCTGCCCTTCCTCTGTTCCTTTTTTCCTTTCTTTCTTCCTTTTTTCCTCTTTCTTCTTTTCTTTCTTTCTTTTCCTTCCTTCCTGCCTTTCTTTCTCTTTCTCTTTCTTTTTTCTTCCTTTTCCTTTCTTTCTTTCTCTCTTTCCCTTCCTTCCTTCCTTTCTTCCTTCCTTCCTTTCTCTTTCATTTTTTTCAGTGCTTGAGATGAAACCTACTGTCTTGTTTGTGCTAGGCAAACATTCTACTTCTGAGCTACAGTCCCAGCTCTGACAACATACTTCCATAGTGACAAAACCTAAGTGTTTAGAATTGGGGTTTATATGCAGCTGAAAGGTGACAACCACCAAAAGACTACTGTCATTAAACTGTCATTGCCTGTGATGAGCTATTAATGTTCACTCAAGTCATAAATATATACATAATTGGTTTGTTATTCAATAAAATGTGTTCTTGCCTTTGCCATAGTAAAAGTATTCTATCATAATCTAGAGTTTTACATAATTTTGTCCTATTGGCCATCAAATTTGACAGCCTTTCTGGCTTATTAAAGTTCTTGTGGCCTTTATGAATTTCTATTTATTTATTTATTTTTGGTTTTTCAAGACAGGGTTTCTTTGTGTAACAGCTCTAGCTGGAATTTCTATTTATTACAACATACTTCTCAAGGCAATACAAGGAACAGAACTAAGCCCGGGACTTTATGGATCACGTACAAGCAAAATATATAAGTGCTGCATGGTAAATTATTGCTGTTGTGGAAGAGGGTTTTTAAAATGTCCCTGTTTAGCACTATAAACTGCTTTCCCTTAAAACATCACCAAATAGTCTAAAATCAACATCTAGATTGTAGGTATTGTACGTGTGTAGGTGAGCAGTGCTCATACTCTTTAGTTAGGACCACATTACACTTCTAATAACTGTGGAGGTCCCCAAGGAGCATTATTTATCTGTTTGCTTGTTTTTGAGACTGGTGTTGCCCAGGCTGTCAAACTCCCCTCCCTGCAAGCCTGAGGATGACCTTGAATTCCTGATCCTCCTGCTTCCGATTCCTGAGCTCTAGGATTTCAGGTGTATGCCACTACACCCAGTCGATGCAGGGACAGGGGTCAAGCCAGGGCTTCAAGCATGCCATGCAAGTATTCTACCAATAAAGCCACATCCCCACGTCACACTGGTCCCTCTCAGCACAGCATACAAGAACTAGGGGGTGTGGCTCGGTGGAGAGCCAATTCTTGGCGCTGGTAAGGTCCTGAGTTCAATCCCTAACATCGGAAACAAAACCACAGGCGAGCACACGCTCCGTTAGTCATCAGGGCTTCCGTGATATCACACTCTAAGCTGCTTCTGGAAAACTCCACTGTGCATTCCTCAGCTGGTGCGAAAAGGGCAAATGACATCTCACATTGTTCAGAAAATGGTTCTGACTTCTCAGATGGCCGTGGAAGGGTTCGGTAGCTGCCAAGATCGTTAGACTATACTTTGAGAAGTACCTGTGGGCACACTGTAAAGAATTTATCCTAAGCTGGGCGGTGCTGACACACACCTTTGATCCCAACACCTGGGAGGCACAGGCAGGCAGATCTTTGTGAGTTCGAAGCCAGACTGGTCTGTACAGTGAGTTCCAGGACAGGCTCCAAAGCTACACAGAGGAACTCTGTCTGGAAAAAATATCAATTAATTAATTAGTTAATTAATTAAAAATAATCTATCCTGAGCCAGGTGTGGTGTAAACGCACCAGCAATTCAGCACTTGGACAGATAAGGCAGAGGGATTATGAGCTTGAGGAACCCTCCCCACTCAAAAACAAAACAAAACAAAGCAACAATATCCCACCATTGTGTGAAAATCCCTCAGCTGTCACCTGCACCTTGTGAAACCTTCTGACCCATCACATAGCCAGAGCATGTCCTGAAGCAGGAAATGATACTACATTAGGAAGGACTCAGACCCTTGCCCACTTCTGGGAGGAAGACTCAGCCAGGTAAGTTAGACATATAGTCTTCTTTGCAGAATTTTCTTTTTTTTAATTAGCATAGGTGCTGTTAGATATCATTATGCCATTTTTAAGCAAGTGTTTCCTGCTTCCCCTCCCCACCTCCCCACTCCACCTCCCTTCCCCCACCCTGACTCCACTTTGCATTCTCCCTGACCACAACTTCTTCCTCTTCTGTGTCCAATGTGTTCTTTGCACACCTCCATCCTTCATCATTTATTTTTTCTTTTATTTTGGAGATTATAATATAATTGTATCATTTCTCCTTCCCTTTTTTCCCTCCAAGCCTTCCCAAATACCCCCCTTTGCTGTCTTTCAGATTCGTGGCCTCTATTTTAATTAATTGTTGTTACATGTTACATGCTTGAGACACACACATGTAGATCTATACCTATATATGTCCTGTTACTAGCACTTGGTATTGGATAACCAATTGGTGTGTCTTCCCTGGGGAAGACTATTTCGCCTGCTCTCAGCTTTCCTTTGGCTGCCTGGGGTTTACCTTGTGGCCTTTCCAGGTCCACTTTTTTTTTTTCAGTGTTGTCTCACTTTTGGGCAGTCATGTTGGTGAGAATTTTGGAGTGTAGCTTCTGACAGTGCTAGGAGACACCGTCTAACAGCAAATGCTCTGGTCCACTGGCTATCGTGATCTCTCTACCCCTCTTGCACAGTGTTCCCCACGCCTTAGGTCCTTGTCACTTATTTTCGTCTCTTGGTCTCCTTTGTGTGTGTGTGTGTGTGTGTGTGTGTGTGTGTGTGTGTGTGTGCAGCAGAGAAAAACCTTGAGTTTTACACACACACACACACACACACACACACACACACACACACAGTCTATGTATCATTAAAGTAAGTCAGATAAAATGTAGTTCTGTAATATGGAGGAAAACACAGTCTATTTAGGTAAAAGCCTATGGGAGAAAGGAGGGTCTCTGTATTGAATCCTGTGAGGAAGTAGATTCTGCCATTAATAACTTTATGCATACGGTATAGGCACGATGTCACACTGCAGCTGTAACTCAGGCACCACTCCTTGAAGTAGACTGGCTGGCCAGCAAGCTCTACCTTCCTCCCACTCCCCAGTGCTGGGATTATAAACACTTGCCATCTGTCTATTTCTGCGTTTGTTTTTAGCTTGGATTCTGTCACTGGCTCTTCTGCTTGTGTACCAAGTGCTTTATGGGCTGGAATAATCTCCAGCCTGTGGATATCACTGCCATACTTGCCTGCCCCGGTCTTTTTGGGACAAAGTCTCACTGTGCTCTACCCTGAGCTCCAGGACTCAATCAACCTCTCCTGTGGAAACCTCTGAGGAGCTGGGGCCACAGACACACATCGCCACACCCAGCAAAGAGTGTTTTTATCATCAGTTCTACTTTGAAACTCTTCCTGGCTCCATAAATCTGCCTCCCCCTCCCCATGGCAGCAACAACACTTCTGCTTTGGGCATGGGGTGAGAGAAGTGGAGACCCCTGCTGGGGTCTGACTGACACTGGTCACAGGGCTAGATGCCCCCATTCTGGGCCGTACTGCCTTGAGAGTATCCACTCCTCAGTTTGTCTCCTGCAGGCGGGTGTGTTTGTGGAAGAGCACTGGCCACAGTGGGAGCCTGTCTGGTCTGGGTTTCAGAAGGATGTTCCTGTGTGCGAATGGGACACTGAATCACAGACTCCAACTCAGAAGAGAGCGCAGAGGCCAGTGGCTGGCACCAATCACATGGCTGATCTGCTGTGACAAACTCCTGGCTTATCTGGACCCTTCTAGGACCTTGAGGAGACTTTAACTGCATCCCCATGGCCATGGTGTCTTGTAAACATTGTCACTTGTCATTTGTGTCTGTGAGAGCTTCCCACAGACTATACATACTTCAGACCTACACACTGGAACTCCTCTTGGGAAGAACACTGAATTTGTTAGTCTAACTGTGTGATCCCAGACTCAGCAGCAACAGCTATATTACATGTTGGGTTGCTGGAAGCCTTGACATGCTTTGTGGTGTAAACTCTAGAGCAGTCCCTCTGCCTCTTAAAGCTCCATTCTCTGTAACCATGACAACTGGACATCCATCCCTCACTGCTTCTCACCGGGGTTCTGTGCACAGCCGGAGGGTGGGTGCTGCCTTACTCACCTTCCTGCCCTGACCCACAACTCACCAGGTGTCAAGGAGGTGAGCACGCACCTTAAGGCTGTGCTGATGACTGTGGCTGTCACGTGTGCCTTGGAGGCTCCACCGTTTAGAACCAGGAAACACAAGTAAGCTACTAATGGACACAGGAGCAGCGGCTCTGGTAGCTCCCTCACCATGGTGCTCACAGGATGGGACAGGCTTACCCATGAAAAGCACTTGACATAGGGCACACAGAAACCACTTAGTGTTAGGGATTACTCACTGTCCCAGGCATGCAACTTTGCTTGTGGACAGAGAGATCTCTCCTAAGTCAAATCCTAGCTTAGCAGGGCAAGAACTGTGTCTTGCTCGCGTTCCCACGGTAATGGCCTCTTGACAACGACAGCTGGATCACCCTAGAACCTTTCCCTGCTCTTCCTGTCCAACATATGACCCAAGCTAGTGCCTAGGTCCTCTGCAGGTCTGCATATCACCCAACACTGGCTACACTCACCCCATCCTCCCTTCTACAGCACCCTTCAGGAGCAAGCCTAAGGAATGCTTTCGCTTTTTGTTCTTAAGCAATTATTTCCAAACTGAACCTGTTAGGCCTGAATTATCCTTGTTTAATGAAAGAAAATTCATGCAATGTAAAAATTGCCCTGTACAGTTAAAGGCTGTGTGTGATGACCTATGTGTTTTGGAGGTAGAGGTGGGAAGGTTAAGAGTTCAAGGTAAACCTTAGCTACATATCAAGCTTGAGGACAGCCTGGGCTATAGGGGACCTCTCAACAAACAAATAACAATAAATAGACAAACAAACAAACTACAGAATTAGTGGGTTTTGGTGTATCTACACAGCTGAGCAGCCATCACAGCAAACTCATTCCAGAACAACCTTCCTGACCCTTAAAAAACCCTCCATACACATTGGCAGTCACACTCTGGTCTCCCTTTCTCTGTCTCCTAGCAACTGCTTACTTACTGGCCTTCTCTGGATTTGCTTGCCCAGGATTTTCCATATAAATGAATCACAAAATGCATGTCCTTTCTGTGATTGGCTTATTTCACTCGGCCCATTGTCATCACAGTTCGTCTGTATTGGAGCACACGCCAGAGTTCTTTCCTTTTAAAGTAGTCCACCGTGTGGGCACATCACTATCTATTCTCCCGGTGACCGGCCTGGATTGCTCCTGCCTTTGGCTGTTATGAAAACAAAAAACGAAACGAAACAAACGAACGCGAAAAACGGTGCTATGAATGTTGACACGCTGTCCTTGTTTAAGTCCCTGTTTGCAGGCTTTTTCTTTTGTAGTTGCTGCTTTGTTGTCTTACATTCCCACCAGCAATGAATGGGGGTTGCCATTTCCCCACATCTTGCCACTGCTTGATATTGTCAGTGGTTTTTTTGTTTGTGCTTGTTTGAATAGCCAATTGTGTGAATGTGAGGCAGTACCCTATTGTGGGTTGCTCTGCATTTTCCTAATGATGAATGATACCTGAGTGTGTTCGCATGTGCGTTCATTAACTTTTGTATATGTATTTTAGGGAAGCATCTATTCAAACCCTGTGCCCACTTTGAAATTGAGTTGACTTAATTATTGAAATGTAAGCAGTCATATGTTTTAACATATTAAATATATTATTTGAAAATACTGCCTTTCATTTTTTTGAGGGTTTTGTTGTTGTTTGTTTGTTTATTTGGTTTGGTTTTTGATAAACTATTGTATTCCATGCTGGCTTCAAACTGGCCTTGAACTCCTGATCCTTTGCCTCCAATCCCCAAATCCCTGGAATTATAGACTTGCACCTTTTACCCTCATCACAAAAGTTTTTTCTATTTTTAAAATTGTAAAAAGTACTTTTAGTTATGTGTATGACTGTGTAGGTATGTGCATGTAAATGCAGTACCCATGGAGGCCAGAAGAGGGAGTGGCTCCCTTGTAGCTGACATTTCTGGAGTTGTGAGTTTTCCAACGTGGTTGCTGGCATAAGAAATATTAAATAGAAGTCTTTTCCATCAAATACTATCAAACTTGTGTTTACAACAAGAAATTTAAATCTTTTTTGTTTTGTTTTGTTTTTTGTCTTTTATTTTTTATTTTTTTCAAAACAGGGTTTCTCTGTGGCTTTGGAAGCTGTCCTGGAACTCACTCTGTAGACCAGGCTGGTTTCAAACTCACAGAGATCCACCTGCCTCTGCTTCCTGAATGCTGGGATTAAATGAGTGCGCCACCACCAAGGCCCAGCTGAAATTTAAATCTTTTTATCTTCTTCACCTTGTAATATTTTTATGCAAATGTTTCATCCACCACACATATACATACAGAGAGACAGAGACAGAAAGAAGCAAAGAGGCAGAGAGACAGAGACATGCACACCTGATAAATCTTTGTTTCACAAAACCCCTGCTAAATTCTAGGAATTTGAATTTGATGACCTGCTTATTTCCTGTGTGCCAATCTTTTTTTGTTTGTTTGTTTGTTTCTTGAGACAGACTTCTCTGTGTAGCTTTGGAGCCTGTCCTGAAACTCACTCTGTAGACCAGACTGGCCTTGAACTCGCAGAAATCCGCCTGCCTCTGCCTCCTAAGTGCTGGAATCAAAGGCGTGCACCACCACCTCCTGGCATACCAACCCTTTCGAGAGCAACCAATTGAATGAGACTGTGAAGTGGGACCCCAGCTAATTCCGTCATCTCAGGAGTTAAAAAAGACTGAAACAGAATGCACTTCTGGTCTCTATTCTGCTTGTCCAGGCACCTTAACTAGAGTGAGGTCTCTTTCTTGCTAACCTAGACTTATTTTTAACACTGGGGACTGAGTTTAGGTTTCCTGGAAGAGCAGTGTGCTTGTAAACACCAA
This sequence comes from Cricetiscus sungorus, assembly GCA_030556225.1. Lineage (NCBI taxonomy): Eukaryota > Metazoa > Chordata > Mammalia > Rodentia > Cricetidae > Cricetiscus > Cricetiscus sungorus. The sequence goes on along the minus strand of JANBXA010000031.1, from coordinate 3,978,808 downwards.
ACTGTCTCTCCATCCCCCAAGTGCTCTTTTTTGTTTAATTTCTGTGAGGGGGGGGGGAAGAGCCAGGGTCTTGCACATGCTCCTTAAGTGCTCTCTCTACAAGTGCCACGGTGATCCTCAGCCCATGAAGGTCTTTAAACTTTTTATGAGATCTAACTCCTCCTCCTCTTTCTTGTGTCTTAGAAGTCTAAATTGCCAAAATTACCCAATTCAATGTCTCTGGCCTGTCAGTTTGACCAAATTAAGCATGCCTGTCTTTATTCTATCTCCACAGTTCATGTGCCTGATACATAGTCCTGTAGTCAATTTTAATAACAGGAAGTGTGACTCCTATATCTTTGTCCATTTTCAGAATTGCTTTGGTTAGTCTGCAACCTCATTTTATGTATTTATTTGTTTGTTTTTGGGTTGCTGAGGATTAAAGCCAGGGCCATCCACATGTTAGGCAATCTCGCACTCTACCGTTGAGTTACACTGTAAGTTGCCCTTTTGGCCGTTCTGAAGCTTGAACCACTTGCATAGAAAGGAAACATACACGGACCTATTAACAAAATGCTCCACATTCAACTTAGGCCCCAGCTGCCAGTTCTTCTAGGAAGCATGTTCCAGACCCTCTTTGTGGCCTGTGCCTCTCTCCTGAAATCCTGTTAATACCCCACTCACAAGGGCTCATAGTCACTGGTGTCACAGAAAGATGAGCTCGGCTAGTCAGAGATTCGTACTCATTTGGAAGTATTTCCCTGGCCTCTGGCATGGAGCCTGGGGCTGTGGTGGGGCTGAGGATATGCCAAATGAATGAATGAGTGTATGAATGAATGATTGACACTGAGTGTATGAATGAATGATTGACACTGAGTCACTCACTCACAGTTCTCATCAGAACCCAGGCAGACATCCTTAACAAAGAAGGACTTTGCAAGCACGGTCATTAAACCCGTGGCTACACCTCTATTGACAAGTGTAATGATATGTTGTTTCACCTGAGGTTTCCTTGGTTTATTATAGTCATTATAATGCCCGTCAATAAGAGAAAAATGTGCCCAAATTGCTTCAGGAATTATGTATGAATTGCATACTCAGGCATTCCACAGCCAGGGCCCACCCTCAATCAATACTGCAACACAATAAAGGTTCTTATCAAAGCATTTGATCTTTGCTTAAGACAAAAGATTATCAGCCTTCAAATTAGCACTGCAAACAGGACTCTCCATTAATCTACTAACGATTTGTTTAGAGGGGAAGGTCCTAATCACTTCTAGTACTTGCTTTATGGATGCAAACCCATGTTTGTCCCTTAACTCTTAGCAGAGGGCTGGGGTCACTGAGCTCTGCCCTGGAGGGGTGAGCCCAAAGCACTCTTCCCTGTCGGAGAGGGCAAGTGTCAGTCTGAGATGGGGTGGAGGCAGGGGGGTGGGGAAATGTAAGGCCATATTGAACTGAGCCTTGAAGCCTACCTCAGATTTACTGAGGGCTGGAGGTTTCAGTCAGGGACAGTAGGCAAGGTGTTCCAGGCATCAGGAACACCCAGGGCAGGGGAAGTTCACGGGAACACACTGGACTCCATCGCATGCCCACACTTGGTGCATCATCTACTGAGAATCAGGCAATGTCTGAAAGCTGTCAGCCTGTCCTTGCATGCTGTCCTTGCCCGAATCCCGTCATGCAAGCTTTCTGCCCGGCACTGGCCTGAGCATTTCCTTCAGGGTCCTTCTGCTCTGCAAACTCACTTAGCTCAGATCCCAGAAAGCCCAGTGAACCAAGCCACAGGCCACTGATCCTGCAAAACATTGTCACACAGAATTTTCCACCTGCCCCATGGGTCCTTCAGCTGACCAGCCAGGCCAAGAAGGCAGGGAGGGCCTGTGCCTGCTGCCTTGGATTTAATGCCTTGCTTAGGAGTGTGCTTTCTTCCACCAGCCAAGCCTTTATCGATCAACTTGGAATGTCAATTTGTAATTAAAGTATACAAACATACATTAAAATGCATAAATCATCAATGTGCACCTTGATGCAGTTTCCCAGCCGAATAAACCCGTGTAACTAGAACACTTGTTCAGACACAGAACATGAGCAGCACCCTAGATTCTTGGTCCCCTTCCAGTCACCACCTCTCCAAGGGTAACCTTTTCTTGACTTGTGACAGACAGCATAGATTCATTTCATTGAGGTTTGTATTTTATATGTGCTTGAATATGAATTCTCCTGGAATTAGCTTTTGCGGTGTGTGTGTGTGTGTGTGTGTGTGTGTGTGTGTGTGTGTGTGTGAGTGCATATGTCAGACATCAACCTCAGATGTGGCCCCTCAGGTGCCATCTGCCTCTTTGTTTTTCTTTCAAGCCAGGATCTCTCACTGGCCTGAAGCATACCTAGTGGGCTAGACAGGCTGACCAAGGGTGGTTCTTCCTCTTGTACCACCGTGCCTGGATTTTGTCTGTGTGTTTCCTTTACATGGGTTCTTGGGATTGAAGTCAACTCTCCATGTTTGCAAGGCAAGCACTTTATCTACTGACCTATGCTCCCAATCCAGGCCTTGCTGGCCTGAAACTTCCTTCTGCCCTTGTTGACTACAGCCTGGTGTCACGGTAGGCATGCTCCGCCCACCCACCCCACCCCCAGTTTTAGCACTTACTCTTTTCTAAATTATTTATTTCTTATTTTTATATATGAATACGTGTGTGGCCCTGTGAACTTATGTGCACCACATGTGTGCAGGTGCCCAAAGAGGCAAAGGACATTGGGACAGGCAGGTGTGAGCCACCTGATGAGTGTGCTGGGACAAACCCCAGTCTCTGAAAAAGCTTTAAGCATCCTTAACCACCAAGTTGCCCCTCTAGCCTCTAGATCAGGTGTCAGGAATGGTTAATTTGTTTTTTATTTCTTGGTTTCTAGAAGACTATAGAGCAGGCTCAGATCTTCCGCAGATAGCAAGCTGAGCGGCCTAAGGTTGATGCAGCTGAGGCTCATTGCTATTTGATTGCAGCCTCAAGTCAAGAAAACCTTTAGAGCCTGGAGCTCTCAGTGAAATAAGGCAAATTGGGGGTGATCCCTCCTCCGATCCTTGGGGCAATTGAGCTGGACCACTGGACAGACAGACCATCTCTAACTTACCTTGCAGCCCCAAGAAGCCCCAGAGCTTAGGGGTGCCCCTGAACTGGCGTAGAACTGTAGGGCGTGAACCCCTCCAGCAGGCTCTGCCTGCCCGCCTGCCCCTCCCCCATCACCACTGCCCCCCAAACCCTTACTCCTTACTCTTTACCCAGCAGTCCCCTGTCCACACTGTTGGGCAGGTCCTCTGGGGTGAAGGGCGCCTTGTGTCCCTCCAGAGCACTATAGAAACTCTTGATAGAGCTATGGTTTCTGGAACAAGTTTTCTGAAGCTCCAGGTACCTCCCCCCTTCCAGAAGAAAACCCAGGATGCCTAAGGAACAGGAACTGGCCTGACTCCAGAGCACTCTGCTTCCCAGCTCCACCCCTATTTCTGTCCATGACTCTAAGATGGGAAGAATGCCCTGGAGAGGCACAGGGAGTCAAAACTAGAGAGGGCATGGAGAAGGAGGGAGCCCGGGGAGGCTTCATCAGAGAAAGTGTGGGAAATTGTAGACGGATTTTTCTTTGGGCAGCCAGCTCACAAAAGCAGACATGGAGACATTATTAATATGAAAGCTCAGCCTCTAGCTTAGCTCTATAACTTAAATTAACCCATTTATATTAACCTATGTTTTGCCTCATGGCTTTCTACCTCTCTTCCATCTTGTACCTTCTGTTTTCTCTCTGTGTCCTCTGGCATCTCTCCCATGCCTAGATCTCTCTCTCTCTCTCTCTCTCTCTCTCTCTCTCTCTCTCTCTCTCTCTCTCTCTCTCTCTCTCTCTCTCTCTCCAGAAGTCCTACCTGGTCCCTTCCTGCCTAGCTATTGGCCATTCAACTCTTTATTAAACCAATCAGAAGGCACCTAGGCAAAACCACATCTTCATTGTAAAGTACTTTTATAAAGAAATGATGTATATTCACAGTGTACAAAAAGATGATTCCACGACAGGAAATGTAGATGCAGAAGCAGTGGGGACAGCCCAGGTAGGTGTGTTTCGTATGCAATCTCCATGCAGTACTCCAAGCAGCGCGTGGTTGTGTGCAGAGATCCACAAGTCTCCACTGAAGAAATGAAGTAGCGAAAAGAATGACGAGGTGGGGGAGCAACTGGTGGGGACCTAGAGCGTGATTTCAAGGCATAGACAAGCCAGGGTTGGATACATCCATCTGTGGGGGTCAGACAGCCGGGTAAGCAGTGAATAGCCTGCAGAGTTCATTATGATTCATTCATTGCCTTCAGGGCGCAGTGAGGAATTAAGGTGACCTCAGGGATCCCCCTGGGAAGAAGTGCTACCCAGGCTGATTGGATTAAATGGGACCTTTCGTGAGAGAGAGAAAGAGAGGGGGGGAGAGAGAGGGGGGGAGGGAGGGAGAGGGAGGGAGGGAGGGAGAGAGAGAGAGAGAGGGAGGGAGGGAAGGATGGAGAGAGAGAGAGAAAAAGAGAGAGGGAGAGGGAGGGAGAGAGAGAGAGAGGGAGAGAGAGAGAGGAAGAGGGGGAGGGAGGGAGAGGAAGGGAGGGAGAGAGAGAAAGAGAGAGAGAGAGAGAGAGAGAGAGAGAGTGTGTGTGTGTGTGTGTGTGTGTGTGTGTGTGTGTGTGTGTGTGTGTGTGTGTGTGTGTGTTAAGCAGAAATCTGCAGTCCAGCTCAGCCCAGTCTGGTTCAATAGCTTGTACTGAACACTCACATTAGGTGACATGTTGAAGATCCCAGACCCATGGAAAGAAGGCCAGGACAGAGATGAGCAAAGAGCTTGCACTTGGAGAGAGCTCTAGGAATACACAAGAGGGTGTTCTTGACTCATCAGGGAAGGCTTCCTAGAGGAAGAGAGGGCGGGGCTAGGAGCTAGCCAGAGGGAGAAGGCTGTCCTTCAGGAGGAAGTGGCCACCATACTCAGCCATGGAGGAGAGTGCAGGAGTAGGTGGAGAGCACAGGTGAGATGTGGTCCATTCGTGAGATGCATCTGACAGATCACTGAAACCCATCCTGCAGGCCTGGGGGAGCAGAAATGTCCTATTAGAGGGAGGTGGAGTGCCTCCCTCACTCTGGCTGCAGTCTAATTCACAGATGGACTTGGAAAGATGCCCCTGTGGGTGGTCGGGCCGAAAATTCAGTTTCATTCAGCTGAAAGCTGTGGCTTAGGGAAAGTACCTGGACCAGGTACGGACATCATCACATCTACGGACATCACATCTTTATGAGGGCTCAGAGGCGTGGCTGGAGAGAATGGGTAGGAGCTCCCTCAAAAGGGCAGCCCCAGTTGTTGCTGCCCGGCCAGGCTGGAAACCCTGTGCTGGGCTCTGCAGAGGGAGATGATCTAGAAAGCTTGTGTAGAGTCACTGGCACCCACGTAGAGGCACATGGCCACCAGCAGTTCCTCCTCCGTCCATCCCAACTCCTGGCATGGCATCCTGGGCAAGCCTTTCTCCCCCTCCCTCAGCATGGTCCCAGAACCTCTCTCCATGTTCCAGCCATGCTCACTCTGCTGCCAGCTGGTGAGTGTCCAGTCTCTGCTGTCCCTTGTCTGTGTCAGTCAGGCCCCCAGCCTATACCTGGGGAAGCACCTGAACTCAAACCCTGTGATCCTCAAAACTCATAGTCTGTTCTCTAGCCCTGGCTGCTGGCTGTCTGTCCCTCAGTCTCACACCCCCAAGACTTTCAGGCCCCACTATGCCTTCTCCTCACCCCAGGCTCTCTGACCTTACAGCCCTTTCCAGTCTGCCATTCCTGCCCAGTGGCTACAACACCACTCAGTGCCTCTGGGCCCAAAGAAATGGCTGCCTTTCTGTCTTCCACTGAGCCTACCGAGAACTGCAGGCTGCTGAGGAGAGAGCAGTCTCTCTCTGCTGTCCCTCTCACTGCTGTCATCCCTCTCTGTTGTACCTCTCTCTGCAGTCCCCATCCATGACTCCCTTCCCTTCTCTATTCTCCACGGCTAATTTGACCCTGTCCTGGTCCCTCAAGCATTGCCTTCTGTTAGCTTACTAATGGCTGACCTTCCTCCTCATTTGCAAAGAGCTCAGAAGTCCAGACACAGGAAAGCCCTTAACCTCTGCCATCCACTTCCGTATGCCCACCTCACATGTTCCTACTTTTCCTCTCCACTTCAGGCAGCCCTCCCCCTTCCTGGCTGGGACCAGCCTGTGGTCTAGCCTGGTTCTGCTGTTCTCCTGGAACATGGAATCTCTTCATCCTCTGCCTTTCTCTCCAACCAGCAGCTTTTACCTGCTCCCTCCACCATCCCTGAAGGCTCTGCCTGCTGCCCCTCTGCCTTGCCTCCCACACACCACCTTTGGCCTCTGCAAGTCCCTGGCCTTCTTTTGCCTGTCCCAGAATCAGGCCAACCTAGAAAGTCCAGAGAGTGTTTCCTTATTTCTCCAGACTGCCCTCCCCCAGAGCTAGCCCTATCAGGGCAAGACAGCAAACCCAGCCATTCCTTATTCCTCCCCTCCTTCAATCCTGACCCATCTGTCCTCCAGAGCCCTTGAGGCTTGGCTTGGATGGCCACTGAACCCACCACTATGATTGTGACATAATGTGACAATGTGACAAGGTCAGACCAGCACACATTCTTTGTTCATCTGTAAAGTACAATAACCCAGAATCCACCATTCCAATCATCTTAAAGTAGACAGCTCAGTGTTACTCAGAAAGTCCACGGTATGATGCAATTTTTACTATTATGCAGCTCATCGCCCCAAGAGGAAACCCCGTTCCCACTGAGCACCCGCTGTCATCCCCCTGCCCCAGCCTCTGATAATCACTTGTCTATTTTATGTCTCTGCAGATTTGCCTGTTCTGGACAATTCATAAAAGATGCCATAAAACATGTGTCTGCTTCCTTCCACTTAGCATGCTCCCTTTTATCTCTTCTTTTTTGAGATTTTAAGATAATCACATCATTTTCCCCTTTCTCCCTCCAAACCCTCCCATATACCTCTCCTTGATCTCTCTCAATTTTGCAGCCTCCTTTCTCATTAATTCTTGTTATAGACATATATGCATACACATATGTGTGTCTGTATAATTTTACTTGCATGTATGTTTTCAGGGCTGACCATTTGGTATTGGATAACCAATTGGTGTGTGGGGAAGACTATCTCTCCTGGTCTCGGCATTCCTTACTTGCCTGTAGTTCTTCGTGTAGGGTTGAGGTCTTGTGGTCTTCCCCCCGCCCCCATGTCTATTGTTGTCATCCTTGTTCAGCTCATGTTCAGGCAGTCATGTTGGTGGCACTTTATGGGTGCAGCTTCTGACATTACTAGGAGACACAGTCTCACAGCACACTGCTCCTCTGACTCTTACACTCTCCCCACCCCCTCTTCTGCAATGGTCCCTGAGCCTTGGGTAAGGGAGTTGTAGCACAGGTGTATCCATTGAGACTGGGCTCCATAACTCTGTTTTGATTGGTTGCAGTTTTCTATAATGGTCTCTATTAGCTGGAAAAAAAAATTCTCGATGAAGGGTGAAGACTGTATTTACCTGTGGGTATAAGGACAAATATTTAGAGCGAAGTTAGGATGTTGGTTTAGAACAGTGGAGGTTGTAGGCTCTCCTCCAAGATTTATGACTTCACCAGCACTGAGAAGTTGACTAGGTTTCCAGTACTAGGCATGATTTCCCTCTTGTTGAGCAGATATTAAGTCTAATTAGAGAGTTGTTGCCAAGGTGTGTGTGCCACTACTACACCCTTGGGGCTATCATGCCATTCTGATCATTGATGTGGTTTGCAGGTGTCATAGCTGGATAGTAATGTTGGTTGCTTCCCTCCTTTGGATGTTTGCATGGCAGCTTCTGGTACCACGAGAGCTAGTCCTCAGGGAGGAGATTTTCAGATCGGTTCCAGCTCAGGGGCCTCTGGGCTCTGTGTCTGAAGTTCATGGTGTTTTCAGCAATAAACACTTAACTTCCACCTTTAGTGGGCAACCAGGGCAATAGCAATAGTTTATAATGTGTCTGGACAACCCTGACCAACAACTCAAAAGAGGCTTCTCATGCTTGGTGCTATTGATAGATGGTCTTTGGCTCTTAGAGAGAGAATTGACATCCTGATAGGAAATTTTTATTTAAACTCTGTGTGTGTGTGTGTAGGTGTGTATGTATACTATATGCATTTTAGATAGATAATACTATGATTCATTATGACTTTTTCAGATGGTCTTCCTGTTATTTCACTCTCCTTTCTCCTTTCGCATTTATTTCCCTCCTCCTCCCTATTAGATCCTCCACATTTTCCCATTTCCCCGTTTGTATTCTCTTTATTGATCCCCTATTACCCCAACCCAGCAATGGTACCTTTTTAGTTTTCTGCTTTCTACAGCTATTCCACACTCAACACATTTTTAAGTTTCATTTATGTTGTAAGCTGAATAAAATTCTATTGTATGGATATATCACAGGTGTGTTTATCCATTCATGTACTGATGGTCATTATAATTATTTTCTAACTTTAATTAATGCAAGTAGTGTGTCTATAGCCATGTGTGAGGGTGAGTGTGTGTGGAGGGTGGCATTAGGATGGTCTGCATCATATATTAATTCTGTGATCATCTTTTTTTTTTGGGGGGGGTCTGGGACAGAGAGAATGTTGACACAGGGCCTCATATATCGGAGAATGACTTTGAACGCCTCATCCTCCTGACTGTGCCTCCCAAGTTCTGTGACTACAGGTGTGTGTCACCATGTCAGCTTGTGATCATCTTGTTTTGTTTTGTTTTGTTTGAGAAGCTATGCAGTCCTGACAGATTACTCTATAGGTCAGGCTAGCCTTAAATTCACAGTGATCTGCCCATCTCTGCCTCCTGGGTGCTGGGATTAAAGGAATGTGCCACCATGCCTAGATATGACTACCTTTTAAAAGATACAACATTCACTCAAAAAATGTTTTATGATTGTGTGTGTGTGCACGCAATGCATGTGTGTGTAGTTGTCAAATGTGAGGGTCAGAGGACAAATTGCAAGAGTCAGTTGTCCTCTTCTACCATGTGGCTCCTGTAGATTGAGTTCAGGTTTTCAGACTTGGTGGCAAGCACTTCCACCTGCTGAGCCAAGCATTCACTTTCAATTGAATTATTGAATTTATGCACTAGGCAGAAGGTGGGGGATGCTTGAGAATAAACATTATTCTTTTCCAATATTTACACTTTCATTGAGTCTTTCTTCTTCTTCTTCTTCTTCTTCTTCTTCTTCTTCTTCTTCTTCTTCTTCTTCTTCTTCTTCTTTTTCCTTTCTTCTCTCTTTGCTGTTGTTGATTTTAGTCTTTGTTTTTCTCTTACTGATCTGGTTCAGGGTCTCACATGTGCTGGGCAAATACCACTGAGTCTCGTCTTGGCATTTCCATGCCTTATCAGTCTGAGGGCCTCTGCCTCACAGACTAAATGTTCTGTACTGCAAGCCCCTCCCCTATCAAACTGTCAGTCTTTTTTCGTGGTAGATGGCCAAAATCTAGACTAGTACTTGGCACATGGCTCATGCTCAGGAAACATTTGTTGCATGGCCAAGTAAATACAATGAACTGTCTTCTAAAGTCATGACAAAACAGCCATCCACCAACTAGAAGAAGGGTGAATAGGCCCCAGAGCCACATAGCCTTCAACCCTTGTGAAGACCTTGTAAGGCTTGAGTGGCTTCAGGCCCCATTGGTTTCCATCACTGGAGAAAATAATGATTCCTCCATCCTAAGGTCAGTGTTCAGCCCCAAGCAAGCCTAGAGGCCAGGGTAGTACAAGGGGCCCCCAGGGGCCTCACATTACTGTGGGAGACAGCACACGTCCCTGCTTGAAATAGAAGGAGGGACTGCAGAAGGAGCCTGCAGATCAGAGGCTGATAGTACACTTCTGTAAAATGAACAGAGGGACTGGGTGGCCCTTGTAGGAGCTAGCACAAGAAAGGGGTGGGGCAGAGGGGCCGTGAGTGGGCTATAAGCAAGGGTCACTGTAGTAGCTGAAGTCTCTCCATGGGAATCTACCTGGGCTGTCCCACAGCCACAGAGTTGTGGGGTCAGAGCCTGTCCTGGGTGAGGATAAGACAGTGACAAGTGTCCATGTCTCTAATGGGATAAAGCTGCCTGACTAAGTGGAGGAAGGCTTCCTGGAGGGTGTCAGGGTAGGGTGGGGTGAGATCCAGGAAGAACTAGGTTTGAATTATAGCTACTTCCTAGCTGTCTGACCTTGGGCAAACATGTGTTCATTCTACAAACATTTTCCAGCATCTATTCTATGCCAATCACGTGTAAAGGATTAGGACGCGGCTTCCTTCCTGAGAGCTTGCAGCTTGTCTGGGAAAGCATACACTGTCCCTGCCGCGGGACATGGGACAAGAGATATGGCAGTGGGGGTGGGACAGAGGAGGTGGCTGCCAGCTAGCTCCTTCTGTTCTCTGTCCCCTAATCCAGATAGACTGCCCCCACTGCACCTTGTAAATGAAGCAGAGTCGAGCTCAGTACTGGTTGCTAAGGAAGAACGGACAGGCTGGGGCAGACGCTGTGGGGGTGACACTGGGAAGGTAAAGGTTGTGGTGACAGGCCAGAGGTTGGGGAGGGAGGAGGCATGGGAAGGAGAGAAGCTTGTGGACACCCAACCACGGATGCTGGCATCAGGCACAGGGAACCAGGATGGCTCACAGGTGTCATGAGTGTCAAGTAAACAGGATCAAGTGACCTTTGCAAACAAGGTCACTGGGTGTTGCTTGTCACCAGCTCATGTTTGGTAATGGCTGTGGTGCATCCTGACTGGCATTCATGGCTTCCCTCTGTCCCTGGAGGTGAGTACACCAGACTGCCTAGGCCAGCTGGTGGTTGACATAGGCCTCCTTGGGCCCTGAAAGGTGGAAACAGGGTGGGGAACAGCAGCAGCCATCAAGGCACCCTCAGCTCACTGGGCCTCCAGTCTGGTCCCCCCACCTCCCAGCCACACAATGAGTGAGGACGCCAGGGATTAGGAAGAGCTCAGAGCTGACAAGCAGGACTGCTATTGTCTTCAGCCTCTTCCTGCTTCCCTGGCCTCTGGCTAGGGTCTGCCATGCTTCTAGCTGCCCTCCTGTCAAGAGGCTTCATTGGCCTGTGGCCTATGCTCCCCCACATCCCCACATTGCTGGCACTGCCCTCCCCTCCTGCTCATCCTGTTTAAACCCCATGAGTAAGTAGGAACTCATTCCATCCCAAGAGCCATCTCCTTTCCTTCCCCCAGCACCCTCCCCCACTTCTTTCAAGACAGGGTTTCTCTGTGTAACAATCCTGGGTGTCGTGGAACTTGATTTGTATGTAGACCAGGCTGGCCTCAAACTCACTGAGATCTGCGTGCCTCTGCCTCCTGAGTGTTGGGATTAAAGGTGAGCACCACCACTGCCCAGTCCCCTTTTTACATCCAGTCCTTGTCACATGCAATCAAGTGACCCTTCCCCACACCACCAAAGCTCAAATGCACTCCCATTCTCCCCGTCTAGCCCAAGCTTCAAGAACCAGACTCTTCATGGGAAGGGTGGGGGGAGGGGAGGGTGAGAGGGGTGTTAAGATCTAGGGTGGGCCTGAGGAAACAAATGCTGGCCTTTTGCTCATTTGGTCCCTTGACAGACATTTATTGAGCAGCTATAGCATGCTAGACAGTGTGAGAACTGCTGGGGCTACAATTGGGAGCAAACCAGACATACTCTCCAGATTCACCCGGTCAGCATCAGTTGCTCAGATGGAGAAGAACGGGACTCAACAGACAGGAAGTGGGGGTCTCCCCAGGGACATTCTCATCTGTAATGTCCAACTGTGTTTCTCAAACTGAGTGACAATTGGGAATAGATCATAACATCAATTTCGTCTTGATATGAATTGCTTTTTGGCAAACTAGAATTCAGAACATCACAGTTAGGAGTGTTTTATGCAATGTTAGTTTCACCTGTCTTTTCTAAGCATCCACCACTCACCTCAACATTTAAGAGATAATACTCATAGGTTAGAATATTAAATGTACTTCTTAGCACAGGTTTCAACCAGAAGGGTTTGATGGCAGCGCCTGGCTGTGAGACAATGATGACAACACATGGTCCATGAACACACACAGGGATTCAGAGATGATGAGGAGAGAGGGAACTCAAAATCCAAGGCCCTGTGGATGGTGGGAAGCCATGGAAGGTTACCACCATCACCCCACCACCACCACCACCACCCCACAACCCTCCTCCTTCCGTAACGGGCAGGATGGAGGCCACAAGATGGAGGCCACCCCTGGGCCTGCATCCTTTCCACCCAATACTGGGCCCTGAGTCAGAGCCACAGGTGGAAACAGGGAAAGCAGCCTGGGGTGAGAACTCATGGCTGCCCTCCCTCCTCACCAGGCTTGAGATCTGTGCCGAGGTCACAAACTCTGCTTTGGAAATTGGTGCCTCTGTGAAAATCATATGAGGACTTAGGATGTAACTCAGATGTTCCCAAGCCTTCAAGGAGATCAAGTTTGATATATGCCAAATATTGCCTGGTTTGACTAAGAATGGTCCCAATATGCTCATACATTTGAATGCTTCATCATCAGAGAGTGGAACTCTCTGATATGATTACAAAGATCAGGAGAAGTGTAGCTTTGTTGGAGTAGGTGTAGCCTTTTTCAGAGGAAGTATGTCACTGGGGGTGGGCTGTGAGGTTGAAAAGCCCATGCTGGGCCCAGTCTCTCTTTCTGCAGCCTGTGGACCGGTATGTAGCTCTCAGTTACTGCTCTAGAGCAACGTATGCCAGCGTGCTCTGTGCCACGATGAAAATGAAGCCAGCCTCCAGCCAAGCGCTTTCCCTTTTGAGTTGTGTTGGTCATGGTATCTTTTCACAGCAATAGAACAATGACTAAGACACTGTAGCCCTGGCTGGCCTGAAACCCACTCTGTAGACCAGGTTGGCCTTGACCCCACAGAGATCTGCCTAACTCTGCTTCCTCTGGCTCTCTTTTTTCATCTTGATTTTATTCATTTATTTTTTAGACAGGATGTCACAATGTAGCTCTGGTTGGCCTGGAACTCAATGTGTAGAACAGACTGGCCTCCAACTCAGAGATCCTGCTGCCTCTGCCTCCCAAGTGCTAAGATTAAAGGTGTGTGCCCTAAGTCAGGCAATAAATCTTTTTCTTTTTTTAAGACCCCTAGATGGTTGGAAAGATGGCTCCAAGCACTGGCTGCTCTTCCAGAGGACCTGGACTGGATCCCCAGCACATACAGGGTGGCTCACAGCTCCAGGAGACCCAGTGCTTTCTTACGACCTGCTGTAGCACCAAGCACACATATAAACATGCATGCAAAACACACACACACACACACACACACACACACACACACAGAGAGAGAGAGAGAGAGAGAGAGAGAGAGAGAGACATAAAATAAAATTTAAAAAAAAAAACCACTCACACAGATAAGATAAAATTAAAAAAAAAAAAACATTCACACAGATAAGATAAAATTACAACTCTTAAAAAAATAAAAAGGTCCTTGAAGCCTGGCTACTGGGTTCCTATTCTGCCTCCCCACTTACTAGTTTTATGACCTCACTTCTCTGCCTCATTCTCCTGTCTTTAAAAATGGAGATAACTTTTGGCTCATAGGGTATCTGTGAGGATGATAGTGTCTTAGTCAGTGTTCTCTTGCTGTGAAAAGACACCAAGAAGACAGCAACTCTTATCATTGAAGCTGGCTTACAGTTATCATGGCAGGAAACGCAGCAGCATGCAGGCAGACTTGGTGCTGGAGAGGCAGCAGAGAATTCTACATCTGCATCAGCAGGTAGCAGAAAGAGAGAGTGACACTGAACCTGGCTTGAGCATTGAAACCTCAAAGCCCAACCCCCAGTGACACACTTCCTCCAACAAGGCCACACCTTCTAATTATGCCACTCCCTATGGGGCCTATGGGGACCATTTTCATTCAAACTACCAAAGATAGCTAATACTTTTCAGAGTTCCTAGAACAGTGCATGATAGCATGAGAATTTAACACATTTAATACAGTAGCGGCTGTATTCTATCAATCCTATGATGTGCCTGTTTTTCTCATTATAATGTTCCTCACAATTGTGGCATGTGATGACACCTGGGAGTAGCTGTCATTGCCTATGCAAACATAAGCTTGGCCTGGTAAGTTTCTAAGAGCCTTCTCTTCACCACATAGCTTAATTACCACTTAAAATGCCCTCACACTGGGTAAGCAGTATATGCTTGAAATCCTCGTACTCAAGAGACTGAGGCAGGAGGATCATAAGTTTGAGATCAGCCTGAGCTCCACAGTGAGACTTTGTCTCGAATGATAAAGTAAGTCTTCAAAATGTTATAGTCAAATTTTCGGATTACACCTGAGCCCGTTCCACAGGAGGGAACTGGTGCTCGGCTGGTGAGGCCCTGGGCTCTGGTGGTGGAGGGGATGACCTACTAAGACAGCAGTTTTGCTGAGTGGACATGGTGCGTTAAACTGCATTCTAAATGCTTCTGTTTATACCCATAGCTCCTCGGTCAAAGAAGTTTCTTTATGCAGTGAGCAGCAGTTAAGGCAGACATATAACTCATCAAAACATGGAAAAGAAGTAACTGGCATGCTGAACCCTAAGTGAATCATCTGATCTATAGTGTTCCCTCCAAGGCTCAGGCAACATCCAGAGGATGGGAAGGAAGTCTGTGAAACACTGTCTTCTAGATGGGACATGGCTGCCGCCGCCCCTCCTCCCCCACCTCCCTATACCCCACCACCACCACCATGAATCTCAGCAAGGGAGGCTACCTGCAGAAAACCTGTAAAGACAGGGTCCATTAAGTATTAGGGTAGAGCTCATGAGGCTTCACCCCAAGGAGCCACGGGTAGTCAGTGGTTGCTGGGGGAGAAGTAGTCATATTCCTCAGGCGTGGCTGTTGATAGGCTGCCCATGCTGAGTGAATGATCTGACGCCGTGCTCACACAACCTTAAAGGCAATGGGTCACAAATAAGAACTCAACAAACCAGGAGGTGAGCTAGGGAAGGAAGGGTCAGGTAGCTGAGGGAGGGATAAATGAGGATAATTGTGAACAAATAAATAAGTAAATGTACACAGTGGTTCAGCATTAAGCAAAGTTATTGAGTATGAAAAAGATGCAAGAAGCAGACGAGCAAGAACTTGGTCTTAGTGATTCAAGAAGGAGTGCAATTCCCATTTTCTTGCAAAACAACAGGCAAGTGGTTGTGGCTCCAAAAGGAAGTGCCCACCAGGAGATGAAGCTGTGTGGTGTTGTGTAGTTTGTTACTGAGGAAAGAACAAAAGGTGTCACTGGGAAAGAATACTGAAGGGAGCAGCAGTCAGGCAGACTATGCCTCAGGTCTGCAAGACAACTCAGAGGCAAAGGGGTTTGCTGCCCACCTGAAGAAAAGTTTGGTTCCCAGGGCCCACAGGGTTGGGTGAGAACCTACTCCCACAGGCTTCCGTACGCTCACCACAGTACGTGTGCAACTCCGACACTCAACAAGTAAATGTTTTACGTTACTTTAAAGAAATGGTACGACATACCATTGCTTCTGGTGGCATAGAAGCTACTGTGTGTGTTTGGGAGTGGATGGGGGGGGTGGGCTTGGGCAGGAGGATCGGACTCAGCGGCCAACTTTGGATACATAAGTGAGGCTTCAAGAGCAAGAGGCAGAAGGAGGGAGGATGAAAAGGAAGAAGAGAGAGTCGTCTCCCAGCCAAAGGAAAGCTGAACTTGAATGAGAGGACGTCTTGGGACTGCTTTGCTATGCACAGTGATTCTGGCTTGAAGAATCAATTTCTAAGGAAATTATAAAAGGATTCTTTCAGTAACTGAAACTGGTGAGAAAGCATTTTCAGTTCTGTGGACTTAAGGGCAGTCTTTTTCATTGTTGTGTTACGTGGGGCTTGATCATCAGAAATCCTTTCGAAGCACACTTCAAGGCTGTGAGTTACATTCCCACTCATCCAAGACACCACATTGCTCAAACTCTACTTAGCAGTGAATCACGGCTGGCCCCTTAGACCTCCCCTTCAAAGGGTGGCGGTGGTGTAAATTTTAAAAAGCTGCTTAAGGGAGAAAGACACCGTGTGACAGAGTTTGATGTTTTATTATTACTATTATTATTATTATCATTATTATTATTACTAAGGGAAAAGAATCATAAAAAAGGGAAAGAGGGGAGAGCCCGACCTCCTAGGACAGGAGCATCGGGAGAGAGGAGAAAGGAAAGAAAGGCAAAGAGGCAGAGAGGGAAAGAGGGAGAGAGGAAGAGAAAGAAATAGAGAGGGATGAGAGGTGGGCAGGGCCTTTTTTAAGAGGGAGCATAGTGAATGTGCACAGGTGGTGCTCTTGGTGGCAGCAGCTGAGGATGTATCTTGTCAGAACTCCAAAGGCAGGCCAGTAAAATGCTTAAATACTAACAGGTGTTTGGACAGACAGATCAAGGCTTCATAAATATCTCCCATTCACAACCCCTTTTTGCCTGAGAAAATTTTCTGCAATCCCAGGTTTGTAGGTATGTAAAATAGGCACACAACTCAAATAATAATAAGAAATAATAAAGAAATTTACTTTCAAAATTCTTTGATATACATGTAATTTTACTGTTTTTTGTTTGTTTGGGTTTTTTTGAGACATGGTTTTCCTTCATAGTCCTGGAACTTGCTCTGTAGACTAGACCAGGCTGGCCTCAAATTCATAGAGATCTGCCTGCCTCTGCCTAATGAGTGCTGGGATTAAAGGTGAATGCATCTACTGACCAGCAATTTTACCCCTTATTAAATAAAGAAACAATTTGCATACTAAAATAAATGTGCTCACTTATTTTACATACAGAATTAAATTTTGGCTAAATATTTGATACTGTCGGGCATCTTTCATCACAGCACTCGGGAGGCAGAGGCAGGCAGGTGGGTCTCTGTGAGTTCGAGGCCAGCCTGGTCTACAGAGCTAGTTCCAGGACAGGCTCCAAAGCAACACAGAGAAACCCTGTCTCGAAAAACAAACAAAAAATTTGATACTGCAAAATGTACATCTTCAACATTTTGTAGATTTAGTTACTTTATAGATTTTATAGAGGTTAATATGAGGACATGGGCTCACATAAATATGAGGGACAAAACAAGTGACTTCAGAGTAAGTTCAGAGATCATTAGAAATTCTGTCTTCATAGCAAGCAATGTTTTATGGAAGTCAGCAACACACACAGCAACTTTTATTATCTTTTATTATTTATTTGTGGTTTCTTTTGGAACAGTCTCACGTAGCCCAGCTTTGCACTTGTTCTTTAGTCCAAGCTGGTCTTGAACTCCTGATTCTCCTACCTTAGCCTTCCAAGGGCTGGAATTACAGATTGTTTGTGTGTGTAGGAGTGTGTGTGTGTGTGTGTGTGTGTGTGTGTGTGTGTGTGTGTGTACGCAGCCATTGTGTATGAGACCGACACTGGATACCTTCTTGATTTCTCTCCACTTTCTTTAGTAGATAGGATCTTACCCTGAAACCAGAGCTCACCAGTTTGGCTTCTCTAGCTAGTCAGCTTGCCCTGAGGAGCCTTTCCAATACTGGGATTACAAGCAGGCTCCCATGCTCTTCTGGTTATGATGAGAATACTGGTGATTTAAACACCTACCCACTGAGCCATCTCCTTATTCCCCAAACAGCAATCTTATGAAAACCAAACATTCTAACATGATATCATTTACAGGTATTCAAATACATGATGAAAAATGATGGTAGAAAAATATTAAAGTCTTTGTTTTTCATAAGTAAACCATTACATTTCTATGAGCACAGAAAACTAAATATGTACAGGAAAAAAACCCTGTAATTTACAACACAACAATTTCAGCTCTCACCAACGCATTTAAAGCAGGGTTTTGCTGGCCTTGGGATGTGTGCCATGTGTGTCCACAAAGTGTGTGAGCTGTGTCCAGAACCAAGCCCACAGCGAGGACTCACAGTACGGCACAACTGAGCCGCTGAAAACACTCAGACTCAGTGAGATCTTTGATTTCGAATTAAGTTTTTGGTTGCCGCACATTCAGAAACCTTTTCCTGTGGTCAAATTTGTCATGATACCCTCATTTGGTTCTGCGGCCCACAATTTGGGAAGCTGGAGGAGGCGGGCAGAAACGAAAACAAAAGCTGTGTCTGCAGGGAGTTCTGCTGTACCCAAAGCCATGCGGGAGGCTGGGCCTGGGATAGGAATGCTTCTTCTTTGCTGGAAGGATGGCAGGCCAGTGCAGTGCTGGGCGCCGGGCATGAGCCAAGCAGTAATGGCTGCCCTCCCCCTCCTGCCTGGCTTAAGGCCAGATCAGAATATTCTGACAGCTCCTGGAAGTCGCAATCCCACAGGTACTGTGGGCTGTATGATTCCATCCTTGATGTTTTGCTTGTTTTGTTGTTTCCATGCTGGCAATGGAGCCCAGAGCTTCTGTGTGCTAGGCAGCTGCTCTTCCACTGAGCCACACCCCTCATGCCATGGAAATATGGATTTGTAGCAAAAAACACCCAAAGGTTTCGTGGGCCACACAGAAGCAGATGGCATGATAAACATCTATTCCAGGTCTATGGGAACGCTAGGCTGGTCATAGGCAGTGCCGTCTAGGCTCAGAACCAAGAAACGATCATGATCATGAGTAAGGTATAGACCAGAAAGGGTGTGTGGCTCATCGAAGGTCACACAGGCAATGGTCAAGGGTGGGTTTGGAGACACTGTCGAAGCTTCAGCTCATACAAGGCCTAGGGTTTTCCAGGGACAACTGAGATAGACAGGGGTTGAAGGTATAGAGGGAGATAGTACATACAGTATAGTATATATCATCAAGAAGCAGTCAAGATACATTCCCTAGGTGGGGGCCTCCACCCTTTTTGTGTGCCAAGTCTGGGTATGATAGTTAAAGGAGGAAACTGAGTCACAGGTACCCTTCTCAGAACAGGGCTCTGACTTTCTCTGGAGAGCCTGAATTAGAGGGCAGAATCCTGAGCAGAGGGCATCTGGGGATGAGGCACCTTGTGCATTGTGCAAGTAGTACCTGACATCCAAGCCCTGTGAGGCTGCCTACTGTCCTGGAGCTTGCCTGTGTTCAGGCCGTTTGTGGTGTCTTCCTCCTCATTCTCATCTTCCTCCCTAACAGCAGGAGTTACAAGGTGTGTGTGTGTGTGTGTGTGTGTGTGTGTGTGTGTGTGTGTGTGTGTGTGATTTGTGGGTGCCTGTTTGTTGTGCATCTTGCTACCTTCTGAAAACAAAGTCTGGGGAAATATCATTGCCACCATCGTCCAGGTGAGGAGAGGCTCGGAGCAGGCCTTAGCAGAGGAGGGTATCATGGACACCATTCCACAGTAGGTTCTAGTCCCAGCTCAGCTGCCAACCTTCTGGCATACCTTGGATAAGTAACCAACCCTCCCTTGGCCTCAGTTTCCCTCTTTAACCATAGCATTAGTGTCTCTACACTCATCAGTCCCTTCCAAACATCTGCCCCTAGAATTATTGCTGGCCATGAGGACTTGAAGTCCATTATCTGGATGTGTTGAGCCCACCCACCTTTGGATCCCCAAAGAAGGAAGAGGCATGGGTAGGCCCATCTTCTAGGCCGCAACAGCCACAACAGCAGTGACAGCAGGGTGGCCTCACCTGAGCACTGACCAAGCTGAGTGACACCAAGACCAGGAGAGTCACTAGCAGACACCATGGCTTCCTTGAGCCTATAGGGATAGCTGTGCCACAGAAACTCAAAGCCTTCATTTTCCTAAGTTGACCCTAGGTGACTCCATCATGCAGGACCAGGATCCCAGGGCCACTGAGCCACCCTTGGCTCCAGGCAATGGGAGTTGCTCTCTAGCTGGGGCTTCTGGGTGAAGGTGAAGCTAATGACTTATGGGTGATTAACTGCAGGGAAGCAAGCCCAAGAATTTTTGCTTTGGAAATTTGTCACAGGTCATCCGGTTGTTTTCCATCCCCTTCCATAAAGAAGACCATCCATCCAGTCAGCGCTGGGGTAGCTCCGACAGTTCCTCACAGTTGGTTTGGGATGAGGCATTGCCCCTTTCTTGAGCAACCTCTTAGTCGATGAGGTCAGTGGACACAGTCTGCTCTGCAGGAGCTGGTGCTGGTGGTGGTCACTGTGGGGGCTGGGGAGGCCCTGGGGCAGCTCCCTGGGGTAACAGAGGGAACAAACACGGAAAACAGGGGACGTCAATCCTTATCTAGAGTTCATTAATGAGGAGAACATTAGTCAGCTGTGAAAGCCAAGATGGTATGATAGGCCGTTGGGTGGGCAGGGGCAGGTTGGGGGCAAGGCCACCATGGGAGAGCATGGCATTGGTAGACACACCTCCTCTACCCCACGTGCCCAAATCCAGGATAGAAAGGCCCTATAAGTGCCTAAGGCCCAGCCTCCGCAGAGTCCCAGAGAAAGAGAGACGAGAAAGAGAGAGGGGGTGAGGAAAAGCCACCCCTGTGGCCCAGACCACTGGTCAGGGTTCAGAAGGCAGAGCAGCATGTGGGAACTCCGATCCATAGCCTTCTCCAGAGCCGTGCTGGCGGAATTCCTGGCCACGCTCCTTTTCGTTTTCTTTGGCCTTGGCTCAGCTCTACAGTGGGCCAGCTCCCCACCCTCTGTGCTCCAGATTGCCGTGGCCTTTGGCCTGGGCATCGGCACCCTGGTCCAGGCTCTGGGCCACGTCAGTGGGGCCCACATCAACCCTGCTGTGACCGTGGCGTGCTTAGTGGGCTGCCATGTCTCCTTCCTCCGAGCTGCCTTCTATGTGGCTGCCCAGCTGCTGGGGGCTGTGGCCGGGGCAGCTATACTCCATGAGATTACTCCAATAGAAATCCGCGGGGACCTGGCTGTCAATGCTGTGAGTAGCCGAGCTTTGTCCCTTCTAGGAGGGGCAGATGCTGAGAACCCTTGTGCCCGGTAAGATGTGTGGGACAGGCTCAGTAGGGACACAGAGAGCCTAAGGCTAGGAACACTGGCAGCTACCCCAGGAGAGCTGGGGAGAGAGCCACCAAATCACCAGGAGCAGAATCCCGGGAGCCAGCTGTGGGCCCTTCCACTCAGTATCACCAAGGGAGAGCGGACTTGTTTCTGTTGGATTCCAGAGGAGGACTAGGGTAGAGTGCAGCTGGACACAGCACCCTAGTGTAGACAAACCAGACTGTGGGGTCTCAGGAATTCTGGGAAGAGACAAGATATTTCCACAGCACTGATGGTGTGAGAACTGGACAGTGTTCCTCTTGAGTCAAACACTGACAACTCTGTAAGAGAGGGGCAGACTTGGGGAAGGGGTGGCTAAACCCTCAAAACCTGTAATCTCTCCCTCAACCAGTTGTCTTAAATACAGTCTGAGCTTTTTCTGACAAATGAAGAAACAGACTTGGGAAGGGAATCAGTAGATGGAATGCTCTAAAGTTTGTTCATGGCAGAATTACCAGAACCCAACAGAAGCTTGCGGGAAGACTCCTGGAGCTTGTCCGTCGGTGGTGCCTTCATGTTCTGATGGCACACAGTGCCTGGGGCACTTTGAGAGGAGGTGGTGGAGCCATGGTCCCTCTCCTCTCCAATCTGTGTGGGTCTAGGACTCTAGGGATCCCTTCAGCACTCTGTTTCCCTACCCCAAACCAAGAAGGCGAGAACCTCTCCTGGCCCTTTCTTCCCCATTCTCCACTTACTCAGTCCCTCAGCCTGCACACACTCTCCTCATCTGAAGAAATGGCTCTCCTCATGAGAGGGACAGAGGTCCGCCAGTTAGGGAACACGCTTCTTCAAAATGGAAAATGCTGTGAGGCTGGGCATGTAGCGCCAAAAAGGTTAAGGGGCTGAGGTGAGGGATGGAGTGTGTCTATCTCCATTCAAAATTAAAAGAGTTTGCTTGGCAGCAGGGAGACATCCAGCTAGAGTCTAAGGAGATGTTCCAGAGATAATACCTCAGGCTTTCTTTCTCTAACAGGAAGGCACTGGGAAAGATAAAGCCCGGAGAGTGGCCAGCCCTTGTCCTCCAACATTTCCCAGCCTGCCCAGCAGTCATCGTCAAAGGCTATTCCTCTGTACGGAGCCTTCTTGGGTGGCTAGAATAAGGCAGTATAGCGCTCGTTTGCCCTGAAGCTAGTGAGAGAGAGACCAGTGACCACCCAAGCTGCTCAGTGTTCTCAAAGATGCCACCAAGAGTATGCTTGGACCCCAGGAAGTTGCTACCGAGGCAGATCTGCCCTATGCCAGGCCACGTCCTGCTTACCTTGGTGCAGTCCTGTGAGTTCAGTTCTAATGTCTCCCCACCCTATAGTTGTAACCCAGCAATCAGTGGGCCCAAATCATGGAGGCAGTAAGCAGTATCAT
Source organism: Cricetiscus sungorus (assembly GCA_030556225.1). NCBI lineage: Eukaryota > Metazoa > Chordata > Mammalia > Rodentia > Cricetidae > Cricetiscus > Cricetiscus sungorus. The sequence goes on along the minus strand of JANBXA010000031.1, from coordinate 3,956,438 downwards.
CTAGAAACAGCCCTGGCTACGTGACATCAGACCCACATCTCGGCCATCTTCCTTGAACAGCCATCGCCAACAAGAGTGGTTTGTTGAAGGCTCCCCAATCCTTCAGGGCTGGTTTTATCAGCCACTGAGACCAGAAAAAATAGTCCCAAAAGCCTCCAAAGAGGCAGTCCCAAGTCCCCCTTCCTGTTTCTATCAGGCTGTAGCATGGTAGAGGTTGAGGCTAGACCCTAGAAAGACCTTGAAGTGCCAGGCTAGGAGCTCAGGAGGTAGAGAAAGAGTGTGGGAGTTATGAATTGTCACCAGCCCATCCTGTGCAGTGCTCAGCCCCAGAGGGCAGGGTGTGGGGTACAGAATGACAAAACTCAGAGAGAAATACAGTGCTGCTGGGTGTGGCCAGGTTATGAAAAGCCTCTTAGCTCAGCCCCAAGTTCTCTTCTTCCCCACAGCAGGGGCTGCTGTGACCGTGGGCTCCCCGCGTGGGTATGGGAGCTTTACCCTCAGTATTCTAACCAACCCCCAGCTTCTGCAGGGTGTACAGGGAGCAGCTCTGGGGAAAGAAGTCTGAATGCAGTGGGGAGACAGGGAGGCAGAGGTGACCCACCAGACTATAAGTCCCTTGACCATGGGACCACAGGAAGACTGATCCCCTCTGCATCTCCTTGCATCTATGTGACCAAGAGATAAAGCTCTGTTACCAATCCCAATGCCTCCTGCTGCAGAGACCTCAGCCTACTCATCTGTTAGGTTGTGGGACCCACCTCCCACCCTCAGGCTGTCTGGGATCCATCCCCTGCCTTGGGACCAGGACCCAGAAGGGCCAGTGCTTACAATTAAGGTAGAGGGGACAGTTTTCTAGTTCTCAGCCTAGAGGCCTCCATGGAGCAAGTATACAGAAAGGGGCGGTAGTCTGACAAGCTTCCCTCTGCTTACCCCCCTGTCGCTCCCCCCAGCTCCACAACAACGCAACAGCAGGCCAGGCTGTCACGGTGGAGCTCTTCCTGACCCTGCAGCTGGTGCTCTGCATCTTTGCCTCCACCGACGATCGCCGCAGTGACAACCTGGGCAGCCCCGCTCTCTCCATCGGTTTCTCTGTTACTCTGGGCCACCTCCTTGGGGTAAGTCATAGCCATAGGTTCCAGCCACCATACAGGAGCCAAAATATACCTGTGCCCCAAAGACACATCTACATGGGACACCGTAGGGATAGACACATACAACTTCCCCAGACGGACGGTCACACAGGATGCCCGAGGAAGACACAGTCTGAGACTGTGGCTCCCACACACCCCTAGAGGGCAGATAGCCCTCCAGTCTCAAGTAATGTTCGCCCAGGAATTGCCCACTTGTAGGCTCCTTGGTTTTTGATTGGTTGGTTGATTTTATTTTGTTTGTCTGTTTTTGAAACTGGGTCTCACTGTGTAGCCTTGGCTGGCCTGAAACTTGGCATGTAGACCAGGCTATCCTCACAGAGGTCCTGCCTGCCTCTGCCTCCCAAGTGCTGGGATGAGGATGTGATGCCTTGCTCTGCTCTCACTCCCCTCCTCCCCCACCCCCACCCCCACTTCCTCCCACAGATCTACTTCACAGGCTGCTCCATGAATCCGGCACGTTCCCTGGCTCCAGCAGTCGTCACTGGCAAGTTTGATGACCACTGGGTAATGGCCGAACCCATCTTCCCCATCCCTAGACATCTTCCCAGAGAAACATTGGGGCGGGGGTGGGGGTGGGGGGATGGAGCGGTGGACTTCTCAATGCCTCTCCACTTGTCCTGAGGTCCTGGGAAACCTTTGTCCCACCCTCCAGAGCTGTGCCAATGAGTCTGCCTTCCTCTGTCCCTTGCTATAAATGAAGGTAATAGTCAGTATTTTACTGGCTTTCTTAGGGAAATTAAGTGAGTGTATTTCCATAACACAGTGTCTGGCATTCAGAATCCAAAAAAAAAAAAAAAACAATGATATTCAGGCTTAATAGTAGTGCTCGGTATGTGCCAGGCTCTGTTCTCAGAGCTTTGCAAACCGTGGCCCTTTTAATCGCCCCATTTCTACAAGTGAGCATTTTTGTCAGAAAAAGAAACAGGCTCAGTGAAAGTGAATTGTTCAAGTTCACACAAGCTACATAAGCTGTGGAATCCGGACTTACAGCCAGGCAAGCGACCCACTTGCCCCTACACACACACACACACACACACACACACACACACACACACACACTAACAAGTCACCTTTGGCAACTCATGCTGACCATGGCACCTGAGGGTGGTTACTACACAGAAGGGACAGCAGCGTGTCCAGGGGGTTCCGCGTGCTGGGTGAGCCGGTGCCAGAACCTCTCCCCGCCCCCGCCCCCCAGGTCTTCTGGATCGGACCCCTGGTGGGCGCTATCATCGGCTCTCTCCTCTACAACTACCTGCTGTTCCCTTCGACAAAGAGCCTGCAGGAGCGCCTGGCGGTGCTCAAGGGCCTAGAGCCCGACACCGACTGGGAAGAGCGCGAGGTCCGGCGGCGGCAGTCGGTGGAACTCCACTCCCCGCAGAGCCTGCCACGGGGGAGCAAGGCCTGAGCACCCCGCCCCGCCCCGCCCCGCCCCGCCCCGCAGCTCTCCACCACCGCGCAGCCCGCTGACGGCTCGCCCCCTCCCTCCCCCTGGCCCGCAGTGCAGTGGCTGCTCCAGCACCCGCAAGTGCCCGGAACCTCAAGAAGGGGCTCGCCCGGGAGCCTGGCGGCACCTCCACCCCTTAGTTTTGGCCGCAGCGACCTTCTGGCTCGCCCTTTGCAGGGATCCAGGAACTTGAGGAAACAAGCCGTTGGGCGGGGAGGAGCAGGCGGGCGGACGGGAGAGCTCTGGAGAGCCCGCACCTGGTGCAGGGGCAGACGTGTATAGAGACCACCTTGGAGGTCTGTGGTTGGTATCTGGTTTTGTTCGGGTGTAAATCGTCCACTTCCTCGTGCTTCTTTCCAGACATACAGGGTCTGCGTGTTCCTGAGTGTGTCCATAATGATACAGGGCCCAGGGACGTCTCCTCCTGCACCTGCAATAAATACACTTCCTCTGCTATGGATGAGTCCTCCTAGCAAGCCAGGCCCAGGAAGGGATGGGGGGCTAGTTTCCAACCTCTTCCTCGACCCTCTGGGAAGACTCTACCAAACAGCAGTCCTGGGCAAAAGACTTGCCAGGACTCATTGCTGGAAGGGACATGTCAACTAGAGAACAAGTACCCTAGACATGATCTCTGAAGAAGGGAGGATTGTGTATCCAAGGACTTTATTTCTGCCCCGAGGGAGGGCTCTGCAACGGGGAGAGGGGAGGCAGGCATATGAGTGTGTGCATGTCTCCTTTCCACAGGGAGCCCACAAATACCCAAAGATTAGTCTTCCACTTGAGCAAAGAAAACAAAAGCCCTCTGTAGGGCCCCAGCTTTTGTCCTGGGAGAGGGGGGATTTGCAATTAGACACTGTTTGAAAGGAGATACTCGGTTTCGCAAGTGAGCCCTGGAGCCCAGCACACGGCACATGCCTATGGCTGGCAGGGCAAGGTGCTCAGGCATGCAACCACAGGCACCAAGCAACACCCCTCCGTCACTTGTTGCCCCTCCTCCCCAGGAATCTCTGTTTCCTCTTACCTTTCCTTCCTCCCTGCTCAGGGATCCACCCTCTTCCACCTACCATTGCCTGACTGTGTGTGGACCTTGCAGTCAGCTGCTCCTCAGAATCAGAGAAAGGACGAGTTGCGTCAGAATCTGGAAACCAAACTTGTAACTGCTCAGTGCAGGGCAATGGTTCTCAAGTGAGATTAAACTGGGATTAAGTGAGACGATGCATATAAAGTTGCTGTGGGAACCGTGGTTCTTTCCACCATTATCACACATCATTAGGCTTGTTTTCATTATTGCTGCCTTCTCCAATAGGGGAAGGCAGAAGAGGCCAGACCTCTAACTTTCTGTACTTCTTGTAATCAGTAGTTAAAGCAAACGAGAACCCTGGGGCCCCAAGGTCCAGGCAGAAGGTTTGGCTCTGCCCCTTCCTGGTCCTTGTCTCCTGCCAGCTGGCAATCTTCCACCTCCTCCCTCTGTCACCCTTCCTCTCTCTGCAGCCGCTAACTAATCTAAGGCTCACAGCTTGAGTCCCTTCTCCAGCTTTCTGTCACCCCCACACTCTCAAGGCTTCTGATTGCATCTGTCCCCAACACCAGCCTCACACTCCAACACCCATTCATGTGACCAGATCTAAGTGAAATCTCTGTAACTGTGACCTTTCTGTCTCCTCCACCAAACTGGACATACGCACCGTGGAGAGGACCCCCCACTGTCACTCCAACAGCTGTGACAGTGGCTTGACCTCATGGCTGCCAGAAGAATGGCATCAGTGACCTCTGGGGCTGCCCCAGTCCCGGCACTGAAAGTCAAGGCATCAAGGCATTACATCCCCACTCCACTTTACCCCGGCACACCCCTCTTGAAGGTCAAGAATGTATCTGAGCCACTTCCTGAGTCACACCCTACCCAAGACTGAGGTCAAAGCAGGATTCTAAATGGTGGGAGAATCGAGGAATATGAGTGATGCTCTTCTCTGTGTCCTGGCCACTTCCTATGTATTAATCCATCTAGTGGAAACCTCCAGTTGGGATTAGGAAAGGTCATAGCCCCCAACCGTGTAAGGCTTTACTATTTCCAAACAAATTCCTTTAGCATTCCGACTTTATGAGGTAGGCAGAACAAAAGCGTCTTTTTCCGTTTGATTCTGAAACTGGGGCCCTAAAGGCTGGCCCAAAGACACACAGCTAATACCAGAATATTTGGCTGGGCTGGTTCAGCCCAGTTCAAGTCCCTATCATGTAGTGAGTGAACAGAGAGCCTTGAAGAGGGTGGTGACTGGGTCAGAAGGAAATGACACAAGGACTCACTGATGGTTCCTGCCCTTGAAGAGCACCCAGTCAAAAACGTGGAGGTCAGACACACCCAAACAAGACAGACACAGGGCAGCATGGAGGCAGGTAGACAGACTTCCCCAAGCTAGGGGCACACACAGCTCCAGGCTGACAGGAGGAAGTGGCTGACCACCTGTCCCAGTGGTGTCCTTCCCCAGTTCCCACTTTGTGCAGAATGACTTCATCTCTCCCAAAGTTGCTTTGATGTTTGCATCTTTAAGCTGTGGTCCTGTATGTATGCCATGCCTCTCAGGCACAGTGTAACCTCTCGAGGCATTCTCTTACCCTCTTTCCTGTTGGCCTTGTCTAACACAGTGTTCTGCAGATAGTAAACACTCAATAAATGCTCATTTGTCAATAAATGCTTTCTCTCTTCCACAATTTAAAAGTGGAGTATAACCCTCTCCAAGAAACAGGTAGGAGGGGGGGGGAGTGGGCAGAATGGGAGGAGAGGAGGAAGGATGAACTGGGATTGGAATGTAAAAAATATATTTTAAAAAAAAAAGTCATCAGTATAGTCCACATGCTAGAGACATCCCCAGGTCCCTAACATTTCCACCCAGCCCTCTCCTTCCAGAGGTCCCTATATTAGGAGAGATGGAAGAAGAACCTTTCTCTGAGAGATGCTGGCTAGTTCCCACAAGTGGGAAGACAACTCAAAAGTTCCCAGGGAACTTCCTTTGGAGCAGGAAGATCAGGACCTTACATGCACAGGATAAAGACAGGGTTTCTCTGTGTAACAACCCTGGCTGTTCTGGAACTCACTCTATGGACCAGGCTGGCCTAGAACTCACCCGCCTCTGCTTCCAGAGTGCTGGGATTAAAGTTGTGCACCACCACAGCCAAGCACAAAGACAATTATTACTATTACTATTATTACTTTTATTTTCTCTTATGTGTCATGAACATTTTGTCTGCATATATATGTCTGTGCACCGTGTGTGTGCCTGGTACCCATGGAAGCTAGAATAGGACATCCCTTGGACTGGGTTACAGACCATTGTGAACCACCATGTTAGCTCTGGGAATGGAACCCAGGTCCTCTGTAAGAGCAGCCCCCAATTCTAAAATCTAGTGCCTATGACAGCAGTGGCAGGGAAGGAATCACAGCCCTGTTGTCACCCACAAGTACCTGAGTTTCCTTAATCTTTAGTTCAAATTGGATACTTGGCTCTGACACAGAAAAGAACTCCAGGAGAAGCTAGTACAAAGCAGAGGTGGAGTTCATTAAAAGACACTTTTATTAAAGAAAAATAAGAACTACCTGAGTGTTGGGTACCGGCTTCTCAGAGAGTCCCAGTGAAATGTCTAAGTCTTAGCCATATATAACATGTTGGCGGCTCTCAAACGGTTGCTAAGAAACTACTTTTCTTCAATAAATGAGATTTCAGAGCGGTTCTGGAAGTGACTCTAGAGGGGTCTTGGATAGGATTACAATCTGATAAAATAAAACCAGAAGCCACTAGGGTGGCACAAGGGGTTAGAATGTATTATTTTACTGTAAAGGGGGTTTCTGGTGAGATTCCTAGAAAATTACAGGTCTACCACTGGGAAGGAAGAAGCCTTAAGCAAATGTTAATTGCGTTGGATTATTGACTCTGAGCTAGTCTGAGTTCCCTGTCTGTAACAGATTAAAAAGTAGCTGTAGAGGTGTCTTGGGTAGGATTACAATGAGATAAGAAAACACCAAGAGACACCACAATTTCACAAGTTGGTTAGAATGGCTTCTTATTGTACTTCCCTGAGAGAGTAGAAAACGGAGGGTCTGTGGTTGGGAAAGGAGAAAGGCCTTAAGGGTGGCAGGTTCCTTTCTCTTTCCACATTCCCATAGTTTTGCCAGTGACTCTCTCCCATCCTTTCTCCAGTAAGGGACCTGGTGACCCTGATGGGTAGAGAGGTGGAAAGACCTTAGATATAAGTCTTGGAAAGAGAAGCAGCTCTGGGGGGTTACACCAATACCATACCTTGTGACCAAGTCTGTGTAGAAAGTGTGGTCTCTACCCTAGGCCACTGTGCTAGCCTGAGCAAGTGACTTCTGAGATCTGGTGTCTTCACAAAGTGCTTGGAATTAAATCACTTGCACAGTAGAGACAATTCCAACCTATACTTTAATCCATAAAAAGGCAAGAACTAGTTTTTTTGTTTGTTTTTGAGATAGGGTCTCACTATGTAGTCTCTGGCTGACCTAGAACTCACTCTGTAGACCAGGCTGGACTTGAACTCATAGAAGTCTTCCTGCCTCTGCCTCCCAAAAGGCATGAGCTATCATGCCTGTTTTCTCCCCAGCACTGGGAATTGAACTTAGGGCTCTACATATGCTAGGCAAGGGCTCTACCACTTAGCTATATTCCCAGAAAGAACAAGTTCTTGGCCTTTCTAATTTCCTTTGTTAGCTGGGAAAGAGAAGACTCAAATTTTCAGGCAAGAACTTCCTTTGATGAGTCCATCTCCAGGGAGCACTTGAGTCCTGCCCACTCCAGAGAAGGCAAATTAAGTGCACAGAAAGGAAGGTAGGTGTCTGGCCTCTGAGGTGGTCATGGCCATTCTCCAGTCTGAATCCCAAGCCGTGAAGAAAATCCTGATTGGAGCTGCCATGCCCTGCTGGGGGCATAGCCTCACAACCCCACAGAGAAAAGAACAGTCCACCTGACTGCCGTTGGGGAGGAGTCGCTCAGCAGGAAATGCCAGGCAGAATGGGGAACAATAGCGGGGTTTCTTTGGACCCTGTTTTCTTTGGCCTCTTAGCTGCCACCTGGCCCGGAGTCCCTCCTCTAGGTTCTTGCCTTTCTGTGGGCGCCTCCTCTCATGCCCTGCTGGGCACACGTATCTTATCCTCTGAGACACCCTAGCACTGAATTGCCCTAGGCGGCTTCTAAAATGGATCATAGCATGAGATGAGCCTTGCTCTATGGCTAGCACAGCGCAAAGTGCTCAAGCTTGAATGTGGGGGGGGGGCAGAGGGGCGCAGTTTCTCTCCAGGGATCCTGAGGGTGGGTCCTTGCCCTGTCCCCAAGCTCTGGGAAAGCCCTCCAGCCTCCATCCACACATATGAAACCTGGGGAGGGCTGAGAGCAGCAAGGTGGTCTGGAAGCCCAGAGGAAGGAGACAAGGACAAGAGGGAGTTGGGGACTAGAAAATGTGCTGCCCACTCCAAGAGTGGAAGCACTTGATGGGGGTGGGAGGGGGAGCCAGAACGACAAACTGTATGAGAGTCAGAAGTAGGCAAATGGGAGGCAGGCAGAAACGAAGACCCACAGATTAAAAGACACCAAAAAACAGTGAAATAGAGACTACTTAGAAGCAGTAATAGGCAGGATGACTGTAAAAGGAAGGGGAAAAAAGCAGAAGCCGAGAGACGACGGGCAGAAAGATGAAGACGTAGAAGACAAAAAGTGTTAGTGGAAAAGAAACAACAGTGAACAACAGTGGAGAGGGGGACATAGATGAACGAAGGAGCAGAGAGAGAGAGAAACTGAGACTGCCACGGTGGATGAAAGACAGCCACTTGGAGAGCGACCAAAACTATGTGAAGGTTTAAATGGACCGACAGTGGCTGGTTGAGGAGGAAGAAGAAAGCAGAGGTCTAAAGTGAGGGACTTCTGGGTCGGAAACAGGAGAGACCAAGACCTTCACTGACCCCAGTCTCTGGGCCTCTTTCCTAAACCCAAGTCGGTCACCACTCCAGGGCCCCCAAGGGCTGCCACGGAGAGTATCTCCTAGAGCCCGGCACTGCCACACGTGGCGTCGAGGATCGCCAAGCGCAGGGCAGGCTGGCGCTGTGTTCCCTGTCCAACGCCCCCGCTCACGCCGGGCTGGACGGGGAGAGGCCCACGATCGCTGGACCGCCCAGCCACGGGCGGATGGGAGCTAAGAGGCTCTGTCCTCAGAGAATCGCATCACTCTGGCCCGGCCGTGGGTGAAGCCGGGTCAGGATGCTCCGGTCGCAGGAGGAAAAGGAGGAGCTGGACCAAAAGCGCGAGGAGCAGGAGCAGAAAAGGGGAAGACTGTCAGCCGTCCCGGGACTCAGGTGAAGGCCAGCCGGAGGGACTTGCAGAGCTCTGTGCGACCGGAGGCGGCAGCCCAGCCAGGGAGCCCGGGAACGCACGTCGGCCAGGAGCAGCGCGGAGTGTACAATGCGCGCGACCCACACCTCGGGGCCGGTCTACACGGCCGCGTGGGTCACGTGGCCCGGGCGGGTCCGCCGCTGTGCGGGTGGGGGGTCGGGGGCGCGCGGGGCCGGGGGCGGCGAGCGCGTGCCCGCCAGGCTCGCTCCCTGCGCGCTGCGCTGGCCCCTGGGCTCGGGTGCCGCCCCCGGCCCCCCCGCGCTCTGCCCGCCGCGGGGCGCGCGCCCTCTATATAGCGCACCCCTGCCGGGGCCGCGCCAGGCCGCCTGCCACGGAGTGGGCGCCGCACACGCACCGCGCGCAGAGCCCCGCAGCCAGCCGCCCGCAGCTGCCAGCGCCGCCCCGACGACCTCCGTGCGACGCTGCCGCTGCCACCGGGGCCCCAAGGCCACCATGAAGAAGGAGGTGTGCTCAGTGGCTTTCTTCAAGGCCGTGTTCGCGGAGTTCCTGGCCACCCTCATCTTCGTCTTCTTTGGCCTGGGCTCGGCACTCAAGTGGCCCTCGGCGTTGCCCTCCATTCTGCAGATCTCCATTGCCTTTGGCCTGGCCATAGGTACCCTGGCTCAAGCCCTGGGACCGGTGAGCGGTGGCCACATCAATCCGGCCATTACTCTGGCCCTCTTAGTAGGCAACCAGATCTCGCTGCTCCGAGCTGTCTTCTACGTGGCAGCCCAGCTGGTGGGCGCCATTGCTGGGGCAGGACTCCTCTACTGGTTGGCGCCAACCAATGCCCGGGGCAACCTGGCGGTCAATGCGGTGAGTGCCCACCAGACTGTGAGGGGCGGGCAGAGACCCTGGGAACATTCAAGACCAGACCCTCCGTGCTCCTCCATCTTCAGAATGGGTACAACCAAAAGGCCGGTGCACAACTTTACCAGGAAAAGCAGGCCTACCAACCTCCCGGCCAACCTGTCCCAGCTTCCCCTCACATTACTTCATCTGCCCCCTCCTCTTATACTGCTCCACTTGGCCTTGCTTCCCATGGCTGCTGAAACATCCTTTCAGCTTCTAGGCTCACCTATGAGTCCTTTCTTGTCATCTCCTTGCTCATGTACCTATCAAAGAGCCATGGATCGTAATCGTGGTCTGTAGTAACCCTGATCTCCCTGAGCTTCCAATTTATTAGTCATTACATAGAGGCAGTCATGGCACAGCAAGTGTTACAGGGATTACACTTAGAAGCTATGATGTGACACTCCCCAATACCAGCTCCCCCTTTTGTAACCCCTGCTCCTGCCCCCTGCTGTCTCCCCATTTTTGCAGCCCTAGATTCAGCCCCCTGTCCCATGTGAACTGGGTTCATTAATCAAACACAGAGGAGGATTTTCTCGGCCATTGTCAAGCCGTGAGTCAGCCACACTGGAGAGACGGGTTTGAGGTTGGCACCAGCAGCGGGTCAGGCACGGATAGGAGGCCAGGGGCTGTTTGCAGTAGGCAAACTGGGCAGCTGCCCACAGGAGGGAGGGTAAATGCCAGCTTGTGGGGGCTGGGGATTGGGCAGAGCCATTGACATGATGGCACCCAGGAAAACTCGCTGACACCCTACCCTCTGGCTACAGGCCTGAGCTTCAAGCCTGTGCATACTGAAGTACACACAGTCTCTCCAACAAATGACTGACTGGCTCATGCTCAGGGCCTGGCTTCCAAGAGCTCAGGCTGTAGGTGTCCTTGAAGGCCAGAGCCTCGCCCCTCTAGCCCGGTCACAGAACCCGAAGGCCGAAGGGTCCTAACCCAGCTTTCCCTCTTAGCTCAGCAACAGCACAACTCCAGGCAAGGCCACGGTGGTGGAGCTGGTCTTGACCTTCCAGTTGGCACTCTGCATCTTCTCCTCCACTGACTCGCGCCGCACCAGCCCGGTGGGCTCCCCAGCTTTGTCCATCGGCCTGTCTGTCACACTGGGCCATCTTGTGGGGGTGAGTAGTACTGACACAAGCTGGGTGTCATGAGAGAAGTCACTGGAATGAGTTGTAGGACAGCATCTCCTGAGAAGGCCGAGACCTGGCAGAGGATAGGCCTGGTCTTGGGGCTTCTGGGCTGTAGCCCCACTGGACCGTAGGTTTGCCCCCTGCCCCCAAAGAAGCCTCTCTGGGCGGAGAAACCATGGGAATAAGTAGAAATAGAGGCAAAGAAGGGAAGAAGGCACGGTTGGGAGCATGTGGTTCCAGGACGGCCGGGCTGCGTGGACAGCCAGCAGCCTAGGAACTGGGAAACCTGACTTTGAGATGTAGGCGGCCCTTGCACTGTGTGACACTGGAGAATTCTGTGGGAGGGGAGGGAGGGTGTCCTCCTCACTGTGCCCCCCATCTTCCCAGATCTACTTCACCGGCTGCTCTATGAACCCAGCCCGCTCTTTCGGCCCGGCGGTGGTCATGGATCGGTTCAGCCCCTCTCACTGGGTGAGTGTGGGCCTTCCCACGGCTCCCTATCAAGTGCTGGAAACACAGCAGTGGACTCAACTGGAAGGCCAGTCCCTTCTGGACTTTCTGGGTGTTGTGGGCCCAGAACTTGGGGGGTGAAAGGAGAAGGGAGCTCAGGAGATGCAGCCAGAGTGAGGGGTGGGCCGACACTTCCCTAGAAGTGAGCGGGCATGAGTGTTGGGCGCCTCTGAGGATGCCATCGTCCTCTGATGTTGTGTTTATCTGTTCCGGCGGAGATATTGGGAGTGTGTCCTTCTGGAACTGTCCCTCTGAACAGTGTGTTCTGTCCGCATGTCAGCCAAGCTTGGAGAGCCAAAACTGGTGGCAGAGCCTTGCTGGTGTTCAGCAGGGGAACATAGTGTTGGGTGAGGGGGCTCTGTTTTCTCCTCAGAAGGTTCACTTGCCTCTCTCTAGAGTGGGATAGAGTGGGATTAGGAAGCCTGTTTGTTCTGGGCTCTGCCTACCTCCTTGAAGGGTATGTGTGTCTGTGATCCATGACTTTGTCATTAAAAAAAGATCTGGCTGACAGTATCAGTCCCCAAGATGGGAAGACATCTTTCCCTCTGGAGACCTGGAAGTCTTGATGCCCACTTTCTTTCAGGGTCCATGTGTCTGTGTTCTGATGAGGAAGGCCGTGAGTGCTGGGGCTCAGCTTCTGACCTTAACCCTATCTTCACAGGTCTTCTGGGTGGGTCCCATTGTGGGGGCCATCCTGGCTGCCATCCTCTACTTCTATTTGCTGTTCCCCTCCTCCCTGAGCCTGAGTGACCGAGTGGCTGTCGTCAAAGGCACATATGAGCCAGAGGAGGACTGGGAAGAGCATCGGGAGGAGCGGAAGAAGTCCATAGAGCTGACAGCGCACTGACCAGCACCAGGCAGGGGCCAGCCCCTCAGTCCCTGAACTGCTGGAGAAGAAGAAGAAAGTCAGACATCGGAGCATCTTTCTCCAACAGTCCTTTTGGTGGGGAAGAGGCACTGGACCCATGCTGAAGAGAGATGGAAGCAAAAGCCCACAATGGGACACTCGGGTGGGGGCCAGGGGCTGGAGTCTGACAGGGACAGCGTCTCTTCCAGAACAGACAGAATGAATGCCACAGATCAGACCTCAGAGATTGTGAATGCAGTCCCAAGCTCACAGACTGCCCAGGACCACACCAGAAAAGGGTGGCAGCAGCCTGCTTATGTCATCCAACCCAACCTCTCATGTGCCCAAGCCAGCCCTCAGGTGGGCAGAGCACACACTGCCTCAGAGCTCAAGCAGAGGGACAGATGGTTCATTGAATGCCATCGTATTTATTTTTTCATCATGGATGGGGTGGGGTCTGCTGGTATTTGGGTTGGGCGCTTTTGTTTCCCAATAAACCATCAATCTTCATATTCTACTGTGGTCATCCTCCAGAAACCTCTTGGGACAGCAGCCAGTCATGTCCCCCCTTAGTGATGCCACAGCATCATACATGCTCATCAGAGGGCACAAAGACAAGTCCTCCAGAAAGAAAAGGGAACTGGGGCTAAAGGAGGCGGAGAGGACCGAGAGCTGGAGGGTGGGGAGACCAAACGTAGAAACAGAAAACTACAGAAACCGAACAAGAGACCAAGGCAGGGCCAGGTCACATGTCCCTTCCACCCATCCCTTCAGCTGTGTTAAGTCCCTGCTACTTGAGGAGGGCCTGGGTGTGCCAGGCAGGGCCAGGGAGTGAGCCAACAACAGCCCCTTGAGATTCCAAAGGGGTGAGCAGACCTCAGCCCTTCCTTTTCTGGGACTCCCGTGTTTCTGAAAGGTGGCGTGCTGGGAGCCTGTGTTCAGAGGTCAACAGCACCCTCATACATAGAGCAGCATGTCCCCACCCAGCTGCCTGTCAGCTCTCCTCTCTTCTGCCTTTGACTTTGGTGGGGCGGAGAGGGGGTCCTGTCATACCCTCCTCCCCTCCACTCGGGAAACTCCTGAGCCTCGTTGTTAACCTGTAAAATGTATCAAAACACTTCCTCACAGTGTGGTGAGGGACCAGATGAGGTAGGGGGAGAAGTGTTTGGTACAAATCAGACCACCCCCCTGTGAGGAGCAAAGTAAAGGCACATGAGCAGCTGGGCGGTGGTGGCGCACCCCTTTAACCCCAGCACTCAGGAGGCAGAGGCAGAGGCAGATGTATCTCTGTAAGTTCAATGCCAGCCTGGTCTACACAGAGAAACCCTGTCTTGAAAAATTAAAAAAATTTAAAAAAAAAAGCACTCATACAGCCACTTACATCCAAATCTTTTTTGTTTGTTTGCTTTTGTTGTTTGAGACAGAGTCTCTCTGTGTAGCCCTGGGCTGTCCTGGAACTCACTTTATATACCAGACTAGCCTTGAACTCAGGGAACCACCTGCCTCTGCTCACCAGGTGCTGGGCCCCCAGTCCCTATTCAAATTTTGCTGCAATTGGAATGATGAACCCATAAGTTGGGATATATTTACCTGCCCAATGGATTGCTGTGAGGAGCAAACGGGATCATGTCTGGACCTAGACACTAGTAAGAACAGGGGAGCAGGAACATCTGCTCTCCAGATGCTGCCTGAGTCAGCTGCTCCTCAGCAGAGCCTCTCCCCTGGCCCTCACCTTTGCTTCAGCAGGGTGGGAGGCAGCAGGAACAGGAAAGAGCTACAGACCCAGGCCAGGGGGCCAGCCTACCCCCAAAACAGCCTGGGGTCTGGAAGCCAGTGAAGACCATTGTACCCAAACCTGCCCCACAGACTTCCATGGAACACCAAGCAATGGAGGAAGGGGGCAGACCCTAACACACACACACACACACACACACACACACACACACACACACACACACACACACACACACACCACATACACACACAACACACACACCTCACACACACACCACCACACACAACACACACACAACTCACACACAACACACACACACAACACACACACAACACACACACATCACACACACAACACACCACACAACACACACACACAACACACACACATCACACACACAACACACACACACACAACACACACACAGCACACATACAACACACACCACCACACACACAACACACACACAACTCACACACAACACACACCACCACACACACAACACACACACAACACACACACAACACACACACAACACACACACAACATACACACACAACACACACACAGCACACATACAACACACACCACCACACACACACAACACACACACAACTCACACACAACACACCACCACACACACAACACACACACAACACACACAACACACACACAACACACACACAACACACACACAACATACACACACAACACACATACAACAACACACACACACAACACACACATACAACACACACACAGCACATACACAACACACACACACAACACACACACCACACACACACAACACACACAACACACACAACACACACAACACACACACAACACACACAACACACACACACCACACACACACAACACACACAACACACACAACACACACAACACACACAACACACACAACACACACACACGACACACACACACACAACATATCTTGCCTTCACTTTCCCACCTCCTGCAAGTGAGGGTGCTGACTGCAATTGTCAGCTTCGGCCAGCAGGGGGCAGACTTGCCCATCAGATCTTTTCTGGGTTGGCCTCTGGAGCCAAGCGGAGATGAGGCTGCTCAAGAGCACAAAGAGAGTATCTCAGGCTTAGGTTCCTGAAGCCACCAGGGAGCAGCCCCTCAGCAGCCCACTCACCTACTAACCAGGAGGAGGTGCAGAGGGCACCAGAACCTCACTCAGTTCAGCTTTCAGACAGCTAATTTGCATCCCCTACTAATAGACCCGAAGGGGCATGTGACGGTGAACAGGGGGCCTACAAGAGACAGCCCTCAGCATGGGTGGGGCATGTAGGCAAAGGGAGTTACTGCTCTGCAGCGTCCTGCTGTTGGGCAACAATCCAACTATGGCTCTGGGCTGGCAGGTTGCTGTGGTCAGGCTGTTTGGCCAGCAGGGGGCACTGTGCACCTACATGTGATCATCTACGAACTGACAAAGCCATGCTCAGCTCAAGCACACACACACACACACACACACACACACACACACACACACTCTCTCTCTCTCTCTCTCTCTCTCTCTCTCTCTCTCTCTCTCTCTCTCTCTCTCTCTCTCTCTCTCTCTCTCTCTAATCCTGTACATCTCTGGAGCTCCTAGCTGTGGCACTGACCTTCAGCTCTGCTTAGGGAGGCTTTGTCTATCCCGTGTTTTCCCCTTCTCTCAGCGTGGGCATGCTCATTGCAGGTGTACAGAGGCAGTCATGGTACCTCCACCCCCACCCTGGCCACTACTCACTCTTAAAACCCAGGTATCCTCCTCATACCGTGCAGCACACCGTGTGAAGTCATACCCAAGCACACACAGCCCTGTCTGCTCTCTGACACACTTCTTTGACTGAAGATGAAATGTACAAAGAGCCCATGTTCTCGGACTGAGGGCTCTCCCTCCTTGGCAGTCCATTCCTCCCTCCAGAAGCTGCCCGCTTCCATCAGGTGGATAGACACGGCGCTGTGGTAGATGGAAGAGGGCTAGAGCTAAAGTGGCCAGGGGTGGGTAGAAGGTTCAGGTAGGTGGGCAGGAGGAAGGATTTGGGGGAGGGTCCTATTGCAGCTCTTCTCAGCTCAGCCCCCTCCTCCGTCAAGAATGAACTAGAACAGCTATGCAACCTTGCAACCTGCCAGTGTTTGGTCAGAGTCAGGGAGGTGACACAGAGGCTGTCTTGCTGGCCTCGCCTCTGGGCCTCAGAAGGCTCCAGTGTGACCATATGTCCAGGCAGCCAGGTGTGGGGCTGGAACAAAAGGCTTCTGAGCATGAGTGAGCTCAAAGATTGGCACTACAGTCCTGGACTGTTTGGGTCCAGGAAGGTACTGGCTAGGGCAGGAAAAACAGGAACTGGGCGCCCGACCGCCTGCCCGCAGGGGGTGAAAGACCTTGTCCCAGGCTGAGTAGGATCCAAGGAGGTCTGTCACTGCACTTAGAGTCCTTTACCTTCCGAAACCAGAGCAGGGCTGCAGGTGGCACTCGGCCCTGACCTGCCACAGCAATCAAGACCCTTCTCTGTGTGGCTAATCTCCACCTCCGTTCCCCAGCGATGGGTGAGTGTGAGAGATAGCATTTCTGACTAGAGGCCCTTTCTGAAAGGTCTGCAGAAACTTCTCCCAACACATGGGGTCATAAGACCACCACTCATTTAAAAGAAAGTTCTGAGATCACAGAAGCCAAGCAGTTGGTCACGGCACAGTCCACGGAGGCGATATTCAACATACTTCTTTTTGTCTTTAAAAGCTCTCCACACCGGCATCACTGCTGTTAGTACACATCCCAAACCAGCCCAGGTCGGAAAATGGAGACTGGTAAATGGCCATCCTTCCTCCAGGCCCAACCTAGGAGACAGCTGGGAAGCAGACCTCTGAGGTACGCTAAAGTGCCCCTCAGCCACCCTCAAGGAAGGCCTCACAGGGGAACTGCATTCGAGTACTGTTGAAGTAGAGAGGACTCAGAAGAGTGTTTATACCCGCTGTATTACAGAGAACAGGCAGGGGTTGGGGGGGGGGCAGGAGAAAGCAATCTCTCCCTGCACTTTGAACACTGGGGTAAAAGGAAGCCATTGAAGGTTTGATGGACAGTGGAGTGATGTGACCAGTAAGGCATTTTGGAAGGATCTCTGGCCTAAGTGAAAGGCCACCTCTTGTTTAGAGCCATGAGCAGCTGGATAGGTTGTGGGCCACTGTTAAGCTCTCTGCTGGGAGGGCAGGGGTGGGGGAGGGGGAGAAGGCTTGCTGGCGCCTGGCTTTCTAGGTAGGATGGAAGGCAATTGCAGGAAGTCAGAGGGAACAAGGAGTTTGTGCAGAGTGCGGATGGTTGAAGAATGGGAGGTGACCCAGTGAGTAGAGACACCGGGCCAAGCCTGATGACCCGAGAGCAATCCCTAGGACCTACAGGAGAGAACTGGCTCCTGAAAGTCGTCCTTTGAACACTGTGTGTGCACACACTCATAAACACGCAATAAAATGAAAATGTAAAAAATATTTTTTAAGAATGGGAGAGACTGTTTATCCCAGCCCTTGAGAGGCAGAGGCAGATGGATCTCTGTGAGTTTGAGGCCAGCCTGGTCTACAGAGTGAGTTCCAGGACAGCCATGGCTACACAGAAAAAAACCCTGTCTTGAATAAAGGAACAAACCAAAGGGGGAAAGAATCTTCTGGGGCCAGGGAAGCAGCAGGAGGGTGACTGAGCAGAGCTTCACTTCCCTGGCCCCAGAAGATCCCGCCTAGGGGTCAAGGGTGTCCAACATAAATGAGAATGGAACTGGTCCAAGCTGTCATATCCCACCACTCCTGATTATCAGGGATCTTGTCAACAAGAAGCTGGGGAGGGGGCCGTGGGAGTCACAGACGTGACAGAGACCTGCCATTACAGCTGTGCCAGCACGGCGTCCGGTCCCACCAGCTGGGCCTGGCAGTGCAGACCAGGCGGAGAGGTGGGCGGGGAAGAGAGCGGAGCGGTAGAGAGAGAGGATGGGGGCCAGCAGTGGGGCATTGGCAAGAGCACGCTGTGCCCAGTGAGGAACCAAGGGTTTCTCTGAGGAGAGCAAGGGAAAGCCAGGACAACTGGATGAACAGAACGGGGGGGGGGGGGGAAGGGGTTTGCCTGGGACTGAGATGGGGGAGGGTAGCGCCTGTGGCCCAGACCTGGATAGCTTCTTTGAGGACATCAGAAGATGCAGTCCTATGAGGGGGCAGGAGGGCAGCCATAGGAACAGCAGATCCAAATGAAGCCGGCATGACAGTCACCTGCTCTCATTATTGAGTATCTAGTGTAGCCAGTCTCCGTGAAAGACACTATATACAGGGATGAACAAAATGGGATTCCTCCCCTAAGGGCTTATCACCTTGTTGGGGAGACACATTAACACCGTAGCAATACAGTGTGCTGACTTGTACATGAAAATGCCTAGGTATGGTGACAACACACAGAGATGTCCTTACCCAGGACAGAAGCAGGTGACACTGAAAGCTGGCCTCGGGGGTGGGCCAGGAGTTACCCAGGTGAAGACAGTGATGAGGAGAGAGTCTCAGAGCTGGGCAGAATGCTCACCCCAGGATGTCAGAGAGTGAGGGAGGCTGGAAGAGTGGGGTCCCACAGGACCTTGCCACTTGGTCTGGGAGCTCCAAAGGAGGTGACAGAGGCTTACCAGAGACTTCAGCTGGGCGGCAGCCGGATGATTGCCGCATTTCTGAAACACCATTCTGCAGAGTGCAGAACTGACTAGGGCAAAGCCAGGACGTGGACCACAAGAGCCGCAGGGCAGCAGAAGGAGGGCACAGCCCAGATACAGGCAGGTTCAATACCAGCAGGGCGAGACACCTTTATGGGGGAAGAGGTCAAGGACAGTTCCTAGGTGCCACCAAACTAACTAGAGCAAAGGAAAGAGGGAGGAGGAGAATGACATGTTTTGAGGAAGAATGTTTGAGGAGCTGAAGATAACCAGGGGGGTCTGTGGTGCAGCCACTGACCAGGGCAGGGCAGGGCAGGGCAAGGGTATTGTTTGGACAGTTCTACAGAGGAGCACCTTTGTTTGAGAAAATGCCTGTTTATGCTGGCGGGGAACAGAGTCTAGGCATGGGTGACACTTCAGGACCAGCTTAGTCACAAAAGTAGACATCCATCTGACCTAATAAATCGCAGGGTTCGGGGGCTCTAAGAGGTAGACAGGTAGAAGTAAGGCCGTGAAGGGGCGAGAGAAGGCAGGAGGTAGGAAGTGAGGGGAACTCCCACCAGGAGACAGTAGAACTGCTCAGGGCTATGTGGTGAACGCCAAGTTCCCTTCAGCACGCCCAGGGCTGCATCCTCAGAAAAGCTGACTCTGCATCTGTAACATGGGAATGGTGTTTAGGTGGGAATGGTGGAAGGAACTTAATTTTGCTCCTAGGTTTATGGGGTACAGAATACACCTCACCTCTTCAGAGGAAGAGACTGGATGATTACAACACAGAAAACCCTGAAGCAGGCCTTGGACTTGGGGTTTTCAGTGACCCTGCTGTGTCTGAGCTGATTCTGGGGACCTCATGTCCATCCAAGTCTCTAGGTCTTGGGCTAGACTTCTTTTGGCAGGCAGGGTTTGGCTGTCCTGGGAGTTTCCAGCTCAGTGCCCAGAGATACTCCCTTACTGGCCAGCCCCTCCCCTCCCCCTGTCAGGTGAGCTCCAGGTGGGGAAGGCACATGGGCACTGCCCTCCGTACCTCCCACCCCCAGACATGCATAATGCTGTCAGCAGGCCCCCATCAGCCTGAGCAGCTTGCTCCTGAGGACAGCAGTGTGCTGGAGGGACTGGGGAGGTCACCACAGAAAGCCAGGCCAGTAGAGTAGAGGACAAGGGACCAGAGGGAACACAGGGAGTCAGAGAGGAGCAGGAACAGCAGACCTGAAGGACAAGGTGACAAGACATGGAGCCAGGGCTGTGTTGCAGAGCTTACCTACTGGCTGGCAGGCTCTGGACCGCCATCAGCAAGGCGCTGTTTGCTGAGTTCCTGGCCACAGGGCTATATGTGTTCTTCGGGGTGGGCTCTGTCCTGCCCTGGCCTGTGGCGCTTCCTTCTGTGCTGCA
The DNA here is from genome assembly GCA_030556225.1 of Cricetiscus sungorus. Taxonomy (NCBI): domain Eukaryota; kingdom Metazoa; phylum Chordata; class Mammalia; order Rodentia; family Cricetidae; genus Cricetiscus; species Cricetiscus sungorus. The sequence goes on along the minus strand of JANBXA010000031.1, from coordinate 3,936,300 downwards.
GATTGCCATCACCTTCAACCTGGCCACGGCCACAGCTGTGCAGGTCTCCTGGAAGACCAGCGGGGCCCACGCCAACCCTGCTGTGACACTGGCCTATCTGGTGGGGTCCCATATCTCTCTGCCTCGGGCTATGGCCTATATAGCCGCCCAGTTGGCAGGGGCCACCGTGGGAGCCGCTCTCCTTTATGGGGTAACTCCAGGAGGTGTCCGAGAAACCCTTGGTGTTAACGTGGTAGGTGCCAAGAGGCCTGGGCTCGTGGCAGGTCATAGGGCATGGGAGAAAACCAGGTGGTCAGGGTGGGAGGCCAGACAGGAGCAAAGGCTCGGAGGGGGGAATAATGCAGCCATGCACTCCTTAGCTGCTCCGAGCAGGCCCCTGGGTTCCAGAGGAAGGGACTTACACATTCACAGGACCAAGAAAAGCAACGGGGAGGGGAGGGGACCAGGAGGACCAGGCAGACAAGGTATGGCACAGCAGGCAGGGCTGGGACTGAGGGAGAGCGAGAGGCCCTACCCACACTTTAACTCGCAGTGGCTTGTGTCCTCTGCTCTCCTGTTTTCCCAGGTCCCTGGGGACTGCTTCCTTCCCCTCCTACCTAGTCTTTGCTCCACGTGCTTCTACTACTACTACAGGCCTACTGCATTCTGTCCTCAGGCTTTGCTGTTCCTTACCTCCCTGTCACCCCCTGAACCGCAGGCCTCGCTCTGTGGCAGAGTGGGAGAGGTGCCTTCCACAGGGAGTGGGCATCCGGACATGTGAGCCGACTGCACAGGCCTTAGGTTCTGATACTGTGAGTGTCACCCTCGCAGTTGGGAAGACTAGGCCTAGGGAATCTCTGTCGCACGGTCAGAGCCCATGCCCACTCTGGCGCACTCCTCTCTGCCAAGGTCCACAACAGCACTTCAAGCGGCCAGGCCGTGGCCGTGGAGTTGATCCTGACGCTGCAGCTGGTGCTCTGTGTGTTCGCCTCCACGGACAGTCGGCAGACCCTGGGCTCCCCAGCTGCCATGATTGGGACTTCTGTGGCGCTGGGCCACCTCATTGGGGTAAGGGACAAAGGAGGACACCATGCTTGTGCACACACTGGAGCCCTCTCTGGAGAAGGCCAGGAAGTATCTCTTCCTGAGCCCCTCTTGCCTTATGGCCTGGGGTAGTGCCCTGTAATATGGGGCTAGTGGAGGGGGGGCATCTGAGCCAGGGCAGAGGGGATGTCCTCCCTCAGGCTGCCTCAAACCTCCTCATATTTGGTCCTGAATGACTTCCCCAGATTTACTTCACCGGCTGCTCCATGAACCCAGCTCGCTCCTTCGGTCCTGCCGTCATTGTTGGGAAGTTCGCAGTCCACTGGGTGAGACCCTCCACTGGTAGGCTTGGGGGTGCAAGAGGCTAAGCAGGAGGAAGAGCTGGTAGGTTTTACCATTAGGAAATTCACATGGAATGTAATCATCGAGCTCCTGTCACCAGGTCATTTAGACCACCCAGGAGTGAAGCCAGGGTGAGCGTCCTGGCTTGTCTTTCAGCTCTGACATCCTGCAGTATCCAGGGACTCACAAGAAATGGGCCAGGGCAGAAGCTGCAGCCTTGGCCCAGGCTTTATGTTCCGGCTGTTTCCTTCTTCGCTTTCTCCAGCTGGACCAATTTTCAAACTTGAATAAAGAAAAAGACAAACAGAAATAGACCACACAGAAGCAGAGACAGAAACAGCAATAGTCAGGGCTAAAACAGGAGAGGTGAGAGGAAGAGGCAGCGTGGCAGAGGATGGGAGCCCCAGCTTTAGCTTTGGCTGCACCCTCCAGGGAAGGCTAGGTCCCCTCACCCCTGGCCTCATAATTCTCAGGTTACTGCCCTGTAGGCACTTGAGAGTCCCTGGGGCTGGGGTTGGGGGCAAGTCAGTGCTAAGGGAAGCAGGCAGGGTTCGGGAATCAGCCTGTGCTGCTAAGAGCTCACGCCTGCTTCTGTCTCCTCAGATCTTCTGGGTGGGACCCCTCACAGGCGCTGTCCTGGCTTCGCTGATCTACAACTTTATCCTGTTCCCCGACACCAAGACTGTAGCCCAGCGCCTGGCCATCCTTGTGGGTAGCACTAAGGTGGAGAAGGTGGTAGACGTGAAACCCCAGAAGGAATCCCAAGTGAACTCAGAGGACACAGAAGTGAGCGTGTGACCCTGCACATTCCCCGGCCCCACACTTCCAGGGCAGCCTGCAGGTGGGCAGCTTGCCTTGTACGGCCTGTCTTGAGGTGTCCCTGGTGTTGGGGCGTTGGGAGGCTTGGCACTTGCTCTAACAGTAGGCACCAATGCTACCCCTGAGGAAACAGTTGCTTCTTTTCCTTTCCTTATTGTCTCTCCTGAGAGCCATCACCCAGGCTGGCCTTATTACGTGTCTTCCCACTTCAGCCAATGAAACAGCTGTGACTTAGGTACACTGCCATGACTGGCTTCTGCGTTAATAGACAGAGGACTCTGGGAGTAAATCCATCCAGTTAATTCTCCAAAGCCTTCTTTGCCTTCCCTTTTTCTCTCTTTCCACGTTTAAGATTTTACACACAAAGTATGTTTCGTTGTCTCCTTTTCATTCACACTTTGCTTTTGTGGGTCCTCTCCCTAAACCCCTCCCCCGGTCTCTTGGACACTTCCTACTGGTCCCTTCTTCCCCCAAGTCATCCGCTTCCCCTTCCATGCCACGTGTATTCTTCCTCTACCCACCCACACAGAGCTGTAACCCTTCTTCTTCCTCTCATGATCCTGTTTCTAGTTTCATGACCCTTTTCCATCTCTTTATGACAAGAGTGAAGGGAGGCAGAAGCTGTGCAGCAGGCCCCCAGTGGGTGTCCTGGCCTCAGGACCTGTCTTTGGGAAAGGGGAATTGGGGCTCTGATAAGGGAGCTTCAGGAAGCCACAAAATTTTCCACTGAGGAAAAGAGGGGAACTCCAGTGTTTTGCACAGCCTGAGCCTCTCATGGGGTTTCTTTGCTCTAGGTGTGGTTTGGGGATCCATCAGACTGGGGTTTCCTGAAGTAAGAAATCACTCTCCCAAAAGAACTTCATTCCTACTTCCCAGATGCTCAGGAAGGTCCCTACCGTGGGACAAGCTCACACAGAGGAGCCTTCCCCTGGGTTCGCAAAGTTAGGGAGATCTGGACTGGATGGTCTACACTGGGCCCCTCAGTGTAGACACAGGAAACCTCTACTTGCTACATTCATTCTATAACCTGGGCCAGAAGCCTCTCCAGCCTGGCTCTCAGCATCACAGTCCCCAAAGAAGCTGTTAAATAAGTCCTTTTAAATGAGACCACAGAGTGACCCAGAAAAATCGAGATTAGAGGTTTAGTGCCTCTAAAAGACCCTGGGAGTTGAATTGATTTTGCTAGATGTTAAAGGCTACTGTACATCTACTCTGCCTCTAATAGCAGGATGTGGGGTGGTGGGGATTCTGTCTGTATTTCAGCTTATCCACTGTAAAATGGGCACACTCCTCCCACAGAGAGTGCTGTGTCAACAATGAGTTAGAAGATGCTTGGGGGAGTTAAACGCTGGTAGAACAACTCCAATAAATGATGATTATTGTTGCATTTGCTGTAATTATTGGGTTTGGATACAATTGCCGTTGTAATGGGAATGATGGAGAGGGAGGGAGAGAAAGCAGGTTCTGGCTGTTCTTCACTAGGTCAGCTTACAGGGCCCTGTCTGCTTCTCTCCGAGGTCTACTGACCTAGGAACTTTGTGTGTGTGTGGGGGGGGGGGCTATGGAGAGACCCTGGAGTGAAAAGATAAGCCAATTCAAGTCAGTTCTCATCTCTATGGCTCCCATCACCATGGTACCCTGAGATACAGCAGCCAAATCCAGAGAGAGAGAGAGAGAGAGAGAGAGAGAGAGAGAGAGAGAGAGAGAGAGAGAGAGAGAGAGAGAAACGAGGTAAGTGATAAGCATTTGTCTCCTGAAGAGCTGGGTGAGGGAGGGGCGGCCAAAGCCTTTCAAGGGCAAGGCGGTGGATGGACCAGTAGCTGCAGCAGTGGCTGCGTCCATGACCCAGCGTCTGCCTTCTGCATTGTGCAGTATCATTGGTGCCCAGTGTTCTCCACAGCTCTCCAAACTGAGCCCTTCTCAGCCATCTTCACAATTTCCAACTCCCGGGGCTTCTTTTTTTTTTTTTTTTGGTTGAGACAGGGTTTCTCTGTGGCTTTGGAGGCTGTCCTGGAACTTGCTCTGTACACCAGGCTGGCCTCAAACTCACAGAGCTCTGACTGCCTCTGCCTCCCCAGTGCTGGGACTAAGGTGTGTGCCACCAACGCCTGCCACTTGCACCCTTTTATAAGCAGGGACATGCGTGCGTGCGTGCGTGTGTGTGTGTGTGTGTGTGTGTGTGTGTGTGTTCATGTGTGTACAGGACATAACTGACTTGCCAAAGGTCATTTGATGCTATTGCAAAGATCCCTAAGATCTCTCCAGCTCCCAGCTTAGAATTTTCTAAAATAGAGCTCCCCGGGGTCCCAGACAAGCTACAGCCACCAGAGGAAAGGAGGCAGGGGCTCAGAGAGGGCTGTGGCAGGCAGCTGCTGCAGTAGGCTTTTAAGCCTCTTGACAAATCATCTCTGTGCCCCCAGAGCCAAGCACATACTGGGTGTTCAATAAAAGTTTGGTGAATGAATGACTGAGGCTGGGTGGCTGGGGAGGGAAAGGAGGCAGCAATTGATCAAGAAGAGGAAAATTCAGAACTTGCAGCCCCAAATGAGCCAAGGTGACAGCAGCTGAGCCTCCTTTGCTTCCATGCAGGGGCTGGGAAGAGGGCGGTAGCCAGAGTTCGTGTCTCCACCCACCACTCTGAAACAGCATTGGCAATCCTAGAATTTAGGTGTAGGAGGCACGCAGGTCCATGTACTCACAGATAAGCACTAAGGGAACCAGGAATGTTAAACACACAGGCTTGTTCCTTAAAAGGGAGGGATGCATAGCCTCTTATCTGCCCAGAAGGCCAGGAGTGAAAGTGGTTAATAGCCTGGTGACATTTGCACTGTCTGTGTGGCCTGTTAAACCACACCAAATCCACACCCACCCCCAAGACCCTTATTGTGAACTTGTCAATAGGACTCATCTTTATGGAAAGTGTCACATGTACTTTACAAAGAGTTTCAATGTCTTAAGCTTCATTATGCACGTGGGATTGAGTTAATTTTCACCAAATTGTGCTATGCTTAAATATGCCTAAAATAAACGACTCGGTGTCAGACTCCCAAAGTTTGAGCTAACACTGGCTACTTTGTCATGTTTATCCAAACTGCTTTCTCACCTCCCTCAGATTGTTCATCTGCTGGCCATGGTGGTCAAAGAGATTCTCAATTTAGGAACCCAGAAGAGCAAGGGGATGGCTTGATGGGAAGTTGGGAACCATTTTCATTGATAGTCCTTTAGCGGCCTTTCTTTAGAGAATGACTAGGGCAAGAGATAGCCTTCCCGAAAAATGAGGAATCAGTAATTGGGTTAAAGCTGAAGAGCATGGAAGGTCAGACTGAATAAGTAAGCAAAGGTTGCCGCTCCTCTAGAGACATTACTGGGACAGCAGGCCATCTGTTTAGATGAGGAAAAAGTTGGCCTTGGGCGTTCCAGCTCTCAGCAGTTCCAGTTGGAGATGCAGGCTTCACCATCACAGTCCCTGGGGCTGGTTGGGGACAAGGGGTCTGAGGAGGACAGAGACCCACCAGGCAGGCCCTCAGTGTGCATCCCCTGGCTCTCGTTTTCCAGGGGAAGTTTTTAATTAATGGTATGTAATCTGATCTGGCCCTTCTTCCCGCTGAGTACTGCTTTCAATCAGTAGAGCCATCTGCAGTGGCAATTCATAATTCTCTCCAAGGGGAGGGGGGCTCAGGATGGGTGCCTTGGTGATTAATACAATTAGCCTTTTATGTTGATGATTGTCTTAGCGGGAGCAGATGATGTGAGCCCAGAGCCTATGCAGTTATTTCCGATTGGCTGGCAGGAAGCCCCTTGCCTCCCCCCACCCCCATCCCCACCCCCACTCCAACTGTTCTTTAACTTGCCACCTCCAGGTATAAAGAGGAGGAGACTCATTTGACACCATACTGTGCAACCAGCAAAGCTCAGAGGGGGGCAGGCTCAGGGACACATTTGGTCCCCAGGTCTAAGGAACAATGGGGACCAAACCAGAGACTTACTTTGTCCACAAAAGTCACTTTGGGTAGCCCAGCTAGCAGGGTGCTTGCCTAGCATTCACAAGGCCCTGGGTTTGATCTCCAGCAACACATAAACGCATCGAGGTGGCAGATACCTGCATCCTAGGACTTAGGAGGCAGGGACAGGAGGGTCAGAAGGTTAGTTTGAGATGGCTCTGAAACGAAAGTGATGCCTCAGCCTCTCAAAAAACTGTAGTCTCTTAAGCCCTGGCTCACGGACTCATTTCTTCATCTGGAAAACTCAGCAGTGGAGAGGCCGAGAGGATGGCATCTGAGGCCTGGTCTTCCACATCTGACACAGCCAGATGCCACTTCACTCGTGCGTGTATGTGTGTGTGCCTAGAAGTAAAGGGGACTCCAAAGGAAAGGTAAAAAGTCACACGCAAGAAGGGAAATAAAATCAGAACGGACTTCTCAGAGCAGGAAGGTGGGATGCTAGAGTGATGGCAGCTGGGAAAAGCAGGCTTGGAGGTGCTTCAAGGCTGAAGGAGGCTAAGTGTAAAGGGGAGCACTGAGGATTTGGAACTTCCTATGAAAGTAAACAGGAGGAGTCAAATACTCCATACCATACTCCAGAGACTGAGGCAGGAGGATATGCATGAGCTCCAGGTCAGCCTGAGCTATTCTAGCCAGGTCTCAGCTACACACACACACACACACACACACACACACACACACACACACACTCATAGTAAGAGAGCTGAACGCACTGTTCCTGGACTGCTTGGTGACCCGGAGGAACTGGAGGTAAAATGGGAAGCACCGGGCACACAAGGGAACTCCTTGTGTTCCACACAAGCTGGCTCTCACTTGTGAAGGCTAGCTACGTCATGGGTGCCAAGTCAGAACAGGCTTACGTATGCTGCCGTATGGAAGCCCAGGCCTGCATATGAATTCATCCGGCAAGGCCCAGGACAGACTCCAAACACTCACAGTGCTTAGAGCTGACATCTAGACTCCAGGGGAGGTCAGGGCTGTGAGACACTGAGAGCATAGGAGTTCCCCGCCCCCCAAGACCCCAGACTAGTCCTCTGCACCTACGGGGTTCTCTGAGCTGGCTCAAAATTCTAGTTTCTCATAGCCTGTAGTAGCCTGAGCCAGCTTCCAGGATAGCTTACATCTGGCTGCAAGGTACACCCAACCTCTGGATCCACATCAACTAGGGTTAAATTCAGCTTGAGGCCTCAGAAGAAACTCAAGCCCCTCAGTCCTGGGGCTTCTGCCAAACAGTCAGGTCAGTCGGCTGTACGGTTGTTCCTGGGATGCAATGCTGGCAAACGGTGGCAGGGAAGGACTGTCTGTATCTACATGACGGCTGGAGGAAGACCACACACAGAGGACAGTATAAGACTAGCATAAGAACACACACATCTAGTGGGGCACACAGCACACATGGAGTTTCAGCCACTTGCAGAGCTGAGGCAGGAGGATCTGTTGAGCCTTGGAGTTGGAGATCTGCCTGGGCAACAGAGACCCTGTCTCCAAAAGAGAACAACAAAAGCCCACATACACCCAGAATGATGGGTGGACCTCAGCAGGTCTAATTCATCCCATTGTCCTGCTGTTTGCCCTGACTATTTTCAAGGGGGTTATAGCACTAGACCTTTGCCTTCCAGGAGTTGCTTTACTTCCTGTTGGTTGTTACTTCTAGAACAATTTCTGGGGACATTTCTGTTCAGGAATGCAATTTTTGTTCACAATGTGAATGTTTCTTCTTGGTCTTTTCATTGCACTTATAGTGGTTATTTTTTTAAAACATTTTTATTGTAAAATAAAATACATTAAACTGCACAGAATTGGATAGATATGAATAAAGCGGTAGTAATGACTGAGAGGGAGAGAGACACACACAGAGACAGAGAGAGGCAGAGGGAGAGAGACAGAAAGTACCAATATCAGATCTGAGATTTGAGGTACAGTGTAGAGCCATCTACAACGATGTCAAATGACTACAAGTTGACCAGTGTGCTTGCCAGTGACCTTGAACTCCTGATGGGAAACTTGATAGATTTTTTTTTTTTAAACCACAGTGTTGGGCTGGACTGCATCAGTGTCAGAGACAAAGGCAGGAGGAAGTTAAGAGCTAATCAAGATGAAGTATCTAGCCATGCTGTGGCCGCTCTAGGCAGCTATGGCAGGGGGTCAGCACAGCCAAGATCTGCAATCACTTCTCAGGGAGAGCCACACAAGGCACAGTCATGTTCAGCAACGCTGAGGGGATCAGGCACTGTTAGTGAAGGTGGTTTACAGGAGTCTGATGGCACTAATTAATCGACTGCAGTGGACAGAAAAAAGGAGGTATGAAAAATGGGATTGCAGAGCTCTGATTAGGGCAGATGAAGACGTAGTGACTCTAAGAGAAGAAAGGGGCCAGAGTCCCCTGTCTCCTACCCTAACCCGAAGACACGGAATAGGCCCCAGACAGGCCAGAGCCCAGACCAAGACAATGATCCTGGTGTCACAGCTGAGAGCCACAGGCTGAAGGTGCTTCTCCACCTGGGAACTGGGACCGCCTCCGGATCCCTCCCCGAAATGACTGCAGAGGCTGTCTGTCTGTCAGCTTCTGGCTTTCCTCCTCGGCTCCCACACGCTCCACCCCCAGTGCCCTGGCACTGAACACCTTTCGTCAAGATTATTTGAGCACCTGTCACAGGAAGGCCTTTTAAAACAAAATTTTATTTTTAGACTACTAATTTCAGGACAAGTTTCCCTGACTTTAATGTCTTGTCCCATGCTAGAGGCTTCTTCTTCTTCTTCTTCTTCTTCTTCTTCTTCTTCTTCTTCTTCTTCTTCTTCTTCTTCTTCTTCTTCTTCTTCTTCTTCTCCTTCTCCTTCTCCTTCTCCTTCTCCTTCTCCTTCTCCTCCTTCTCCTTCTTCTTCTCCTTCTCCTTCTCCTTCTTCTCCTTCTCCTCCTTCTCCTTCTTCTTCTTCTTTCCTTCACTGGTTTCCCAAGTCACAGCTTTCCCTCTTCCTCTCACTCTTTTTGTGATGGCATGTAACTATGTAGCCCAGGCTGTTCTCAAACTAGTAAAAAGTCCTCCTGCATCGCCTCTAAAGTGATGACATTACAGGCATTAAGTCATTATGATTTAGTTGGGTGGAAGAAGGCCCTTCCTTAGGTATTCTGGACTTGGTGAGCAAACTGGACAAGGATCATAGTACCCTCGTGCTCTGCCCACCTTACCACCTATAGACTATCTGTGTTAACATACCCAACCTCCATCACTGATCTCTGTCCTATGGTGTTTCTCCCTTCTTGAGTCTTCACTCAGGGATGATGACTGGGACAGATGTTGACCCTGTGTTAGTTGCCTGTCTGCTTTTATTGTGCTGAGTGAATGATTGTGCAGAATCTTAGTGCCTCAGCAGCTACGTTCCTGGAGCAGCTTCGTTCAGATCAGGGAAGCTCTGGAGCATTGTTTGTTAGTTGGTGGATTAATCCCCTGGTTCAATCTCCATATCGCCATCCTTAGCATACACTGTCTTACTGTGTCTTAGTTATTTTCCTATTGCTGCAAAGAGACACCAACCAAGACCAAAACAACTTATAAAAGAAAGCATTTAATTTGTGGGTTCACAGTCAAGAGGGTTAGAGCCCATGGCCGTCATGGTGGGGAGCATGGCAGCAGGTAGGCAGGCACGGTGCTGGAATGGGAGCTGAGAGCTGCCACGGTGAGACACAACTAGGAGGCAAAGGGAGAGGGAGCTAACTGGGATGGCACTGGCATCTAAAGCCTTAAAGCAACTCCCTTACATCTGCACCCCTACTCCCCTACCCCAGGGCATGCTCCTAACCCTTCCCAAACAGTCCTACCAACTGGAAACCAAGCATTCAAACACACAACCCTATGTGGGCATTCTCATTCAAGCCACCACATACTGGAACTGTTTTAATGTGTCCTTGACCATGGCCAGGTGGTGGGTTACCAACTATCAGAACACCTTACACTTCCAGTCAAAATAACATGGAACGTAGGAGTGTATGCCATTATCTTATGAGCCAACAAGAAAAAGAAAAAGAAAAACAAGAACAAAAAACAAGTATACCTTGTAAAAGTCCATTGATTCTACGATGCCCACGATGCCCTGAGTTTCCCAAGGTGTATTTTGGAAACACATTTTATAATCAATGAAATAATAATTTCTCCTTCAAATCTTGACTGTTTAAATAATAACAATGAAAGGCCAGAGTGGGAAGCATACTGACAGGCCTCGAGTCTCCCTCTCAGTGGGATGGCTACCTACCACTGCCTCCTGCCCCTTCGCTACCCATCTATTGCTATGCCAGTGTGGTGGTTTGAAAGGAAGTGGCACTGCTAGGAGGTGTGACCTTGTTGGAGGAAGTGTGTCACTGTGGGGGCGGGCTTTGAGGTCTTCTATGCTCAAGCTACTCCTGATGAGAAGACACTTCCTGTTGTTTACAAGATAGAGGACTCTCAGCTACTTCTCCAGCACCACATCGGTCTTCTTGCTGCCATGTTGCACCATGTTGGTAATGGACTGAACCTATGAACTGTAAGTGAGCCACCCCAATTAAATGTTTTCTGTTATACGTGTTGCCATGGTCATCGTGTGTCTTCACAGCAATAGAAATCCTAACTAAGACAGCCAGCTTTCAGGTTATCCAGGCCATGCCTTGCAATCCTTTTCACAGAGTCAAGACAAAACAAACCATGGCAAGTTGAACCCACGATTCTTTTTCATAGCAGGACATTTCCACTTTATTGTCTGTAAACTTTTCTTCCATGAGTAAGAAGCCAAAGGGAAAGAGGGCACACAAGTAGACCTTCATTGTTGCTATGGTAGACAGGACCTGAAGTCTGGGGTAGGGATAGCCTAGGAGAAAGGCAGAGGACAATAAAAGAGAGGAGGCACCGCTGGATAAGGAAGCCCGAGCTGTGCAATAAATCAGCTGATATTCGGCAGTGAAGAGAGCCAGGGAAGCTCCACCCATGTCCTCCCGTCCTCCATTCAGCTGATGGCCCATGGCAATGGAGCTGTTCAGGGCTGTGTTGCCGTCAGTGGCGGCCCATCAGCCACCCACCCACCCACTATTGCATGGGAAATAAGATTCACTGGGACTCGGGATAGGTTGAGTGATGTTTATTCTGGGAGAAGTCACTTACACCTGAAACAGATGACCCGCTCCGGTTCCCGCTCCAAGGATGACACCCAGATGCTCTGCAACCCAATCAGGAAGTAAGAGAGCGAGCTGCGGCCCAGGACTCCAGACCCAGCTTCCCCCAACACTTCTGCACTTGATGTGCAACAGGTGTGGGCGGGGTGGCTGTCTCACTGCAATTCCCCTTTTAGTCTACAGAAAAGACTTAGGCTTGGCACAAGACTACATACAAAGACAGCAAATATCAAGTGTGCTCTAGGAGAAGAAAAATGTAAGAAAAACACACTTAAGACCTATTGCCTGTGAGGCAACAAGAGCAAATGGCAAGAAAGAACTACAACCCACCTAACTCCTGTCTTGCTCTGTAAGCAGCTGTGCGCAGTCTAGGGGATAAAGGAAGGGAGATCTTGCTCTCTAGGTCTGGGGAGGAGGGTGAGGACAGAAGAGCAAGGTTTGAGGGAGGTGGTAAAGCAGTCCCTGCTCCCCCCATTTTACATTGGGGGAGGGCTTGTTTCAGAGCAGTCTTAGGTCCTTTCCACTAGTGCTCTGCACCTCAGCCAGGGAGATGCTAGATGTCCTTTCTCAAGGCATCCAGTGTGTTCTCATCACCGTAGCCACACCTTGTCTGAACTAGAAAGATGGTGAACTTTTCCAAGAAGCCCAATTTGCCACGCCTGTTCAAATCCAAATCAGTTGTAAGGTTTGGGTGTATGCTTGGAGCTTGTGTCTTCTTGTGCACATGACAGGAACCTCTTAACAGATTGGCTTCATTGTAGCCACTCTGTCCATCTCACACTTCTGTCAGCACTCCATGAAGTCAGTGCTGGAGCTCGCTGGAGCCAACATGCTACCCAAAGCATAGCGGGCCGTGACCAGCTGGCGAGTCCCATTCAAGTTCTAGATGCACATCTGCGTGACCTTCCTCATCTTCTCCGTTTTCACTCTTTGTCATGCATGTGCCAGGGCCTCTACCTGCCTCCTCCACTCCTGCAGACGCTTTCTAGCCCTTTTCCTTCCACAAATCTGTTGGTGCCTGTGCCAGAGTGCTTTAAGTTTCCCCCAGAACTGGGATGCGGTGCAGGGAAGGGGACTGCAGCTGCTGTGGGCCAGAGATCTTGGGCAGCTCAGTCTATTGCATGGCACAGCTCAGCTCTGGCACTTCCAGGACCTCGATTTTGAGACGATAATAGCCTAGCACTCTAACGCCATTATCTAGCCACTTCCACCCCACCAGGTTATCTTTCCCAGAGCCTCTAAGCAGTATCACAAGATGATGCAGAGATTAGTCATTTCCTCTAACCCAGCTAAGACAGCTCTCTTAAGCTGCCTGACCGCGGGTGGTTCCTGTTAAAGCACAGCAGCTGGAGAGGACTTAGCCCTTTAATGCCAGCAGCTGTATCTCCAATGTGGCTGCTCTGCTGAGGGGCTGGATGCCATCCAGGAGCATCAGGCGTTTAGCCCTAGTCAGTGCACATTAGCCCAGGAGGGGAGAGCAGCCAGCTCCCTGGGAGGAAAGGCGGCGCTCCATTTAAGCGCCTCCACCCCCAGGCTTGGCTTTCCAAAGAGACAAATCCCAGCCCCTTTGCATCTCTCTAGCTACTGTAGCCTGGGCAGAATGTATCTCACAGATGTGCACGGCCTCTGTGGTAGGCACGAACCCACCTAAGGACAAAGCCACATGTTCGTTTTGACAACAGAAAGACCTTGGACCATTAACCACAGACTCCTTGTGCTTGAAGCGCATTTCCCCCTCTCCAAGGTCTAATGAATTCTTCTGATGCCAGGCATGCACACATGTGGACACAACAGACTGATGACTTTGTGGAGAGCACCAGGCCTCAGGGTTGATGAGGGGGAAAGCCCTGGCACAGCACAGGCTACTGAAGAGAGCACTCCAAGACGTCTTACTCAAAGCCAGATGGTAAACATGAGTCGGAGTGAGAGCTAATGCCACTCAGAGGGAAAGCCAAAGAGCTAATCTGTTGGCTGATAGCCTGGCTCAGACTTGTCTGTCTCTGGCTTTCAGCTTCAGAGCACAGAGGCCACACACTGGTGGCCTAAGAACAGACTAGCACTAGGACCAACCTCATGTGCTCATATCTGTTCATTCTTCTTTCCATACAGAACACAGCCCGGACCACCAAGTTCAAGTCCTCCAATCTGCCGTACAATACCCCAACCAGTAGGAAATCTGTCCCCAATCCATCCCTGCAGTGTGGGCTGCCCTCGATCTTTCTGAGCTATGTCACATACAGTTATCAGTGTGTCCCGACTCTAGGTTGGGCGTGACTTATAAAGCTGAGCATGGCAGCATCACTTTGACTCAGAAGTGAGACCTAGTCTCAAATAAGTTCTTTTAATGATGGGAAGGGGAAATTCTGAAATATCAATGGTTGCTGGCCACTTCTTACTAAAGCTTTTTGTCTGTTTTAATGTATGTGGGTGCTTTTTCTGAAAGTATGTCTGTCCACACAGATGTCCCTGCTGCCCTTAGAGACCTCTGAAACCGGAGTTAAAGATGGTTGTAAACCATTGTGTAGATCCTGGGAATGGAAGCCAGGTCCTTTGGAAGAATAGCCAGTTCTGTTAATCACTGAGCCATCTCCCTAGCCCTTCACTACAGTTCTGTTTGCTCAGGTTTTTCTGTTTGGTTGTTTTTAATTTGTTTTGTTTTTGGTAATTCAGAGGATTGAACCACTGAGGCCTCACACATACTAGTCAAGCCCTGTTTCTTAATTTTAAATTTTGAGACATGATTTCACTAAGTTGCCCAGGCTGGTTCTGAATTCACAATCTCAGGCAAGTCTTGAAATGGCCAAAAAAAAATCCTAAGCTTGTGCACCAAGCTTTGCTCATTTACTATTTGACCATGTGGGGGATACAGATAATACTGGACCTAAGTAAAAGCAATTTAAACTATTAGGTATTAAATACCATTAACAGGACTCTACTAATAAGTTAGCAATAGGATCCACAAATGCTGACACTAGGCTAAGAGCTGGAATCCCTAAGTTCTAACCCAAAGTAAACCAGTTTGTAGGCATTTGGGCCAAATCATCTCACTGACTTTAACAACTGAGACACACCATCCATCCTTCTGCCCTCACAGGTTATGGTGAGGTCAAGTAAGTAATAATATACCAATGGGGTAAATCACTATATTAACTGTTCTAGAGGCTTGGAGAGATGGCTCAGCGATTAAGAGCACTTGCTGCTATTGCAGAGGACAAGGTACCATTCCCAGTTTCCACAAGGTAACATACAACCACCTGTGGTCCTAACTGCAGGGGATCTGACATCCTCTCCGCCTCAGTAGGCAGCTGCATGCACCTAATGTGTACACATACATGCAGGTCTCCACATTTTATGGAGACTATGTTGGTAATTTCAGTGGAGAGCAGAGATAATTGGCAAGTGCCTTATCCAAAGCCTACATACCCATTTGTGTCTTTGTCAGGATGGCCACTTGTGCGGGGTATGGCAGTGTATGATAAAAACAAAATGAGGGCTAGGGATTTGGTTCAGTTGGTAGTGTGGCTACCTGGCACGTCACACAGGACAGGTTTGCACCTAGCACCATATAAACTTGTGTGGTAGAACACAGCTGAGCAGGACTATTGGATCAAGGTCATCCTACTACACTGTAGTTTTGAGACCAGTGTGGGCTACCTGAGACCCTATCTCACAACCAAACTTCAACAAAACCCAAACAAACAAGTCCCCACTTCCAACCATGAGTACCAAAGTGCCTTCTTTCCCACCCTACGTGACCACTGTGGACAAAGCTCACACACTACAAGGTTATTCCTGGTGATTTTGGCTGTCTTCCACCTGACTTCATGAATAGAAACCATCAACAAATATAGTTCTGTGAGTCAAGGTCTAATGGATTACATAAGCTAGGGAGCTCCTGGCCTGGTGCCTTCCATTGTTTACAAAATATACCAGTTACGGGAAGCATACTTCAAAATTTTACCGAGTTCTTAGTTTAAGTGGTCACTCTCCAAACTCTGTGTACACTAGAAGCATAATGCTAATAGGCCCAGTTCTATGGGCTTGAGTTTTCTCTGCACCCTGATGGCTAAAGCCATGTCATCACCAAGACCATGTTAAAGTACATTGGTTGAGAACCGACTGTGTAAGTTGAGCTGACTGTAGTCACATTCACTTCTCAAACCTGGACCTCCACAATAGCTCTTTCCCATTCATGCTGAAAGCCCTGGAAAAAAATAACTCACCATTAGGAATACCACTGTTTTCCAAACAGAACAGCCCATTTCAAATGTACATTGTATATGTAGAATAATGTATGCAGCTGGACAGTGGTGGCCCACACCTTTGATCCCAGAACTGGGGAGGCAGAGACAGGTGCATCTCTGTGAATTCGAGACCAGCCTGATCTACAAGAGCTAATTCCAGGACAGGCTCCAAAGCTACAGAGAGAAACTCTGTCTCCAAAGACTAAAAATGAATGAATAAAAAAATAAGTAATGTATGTAGCTACACACAAATACTTGGGTACAACAGCCCACACTGGGCACACTGTATTTGTAGAATAATGTAGGCAAGTCCTTGTGGCTGCCTAATAATTTAAGCAGGAAGAAATGAAGAACCCCTTCCTTACATTGGCACATTTTTAGTTCACAGCCAAAAATTACTTTCTTCTCCAGCAAATAAGCTGCACATCCTAATGGTAATAAAACTTGATGCTTTCTATTTCTGCAAATGGCAAATTCACCCTTTCTTTTCTCTGTTCAGGTAGTATCACTATGCAGCCCTGTCTGGCCTGGAAATCAGATCCACCTGCCTCTGCCTTCTGACTACTGGAATTAAAGATATTTGCCACCACACCCAACACAAATTCAGCCTTTTTGTTTGTTGGGTCTCTACATAGCCTTGGCTGTCCTGTAATTCACTATGTAGACCAGGCTGGCCTTGAACTTACAAAGATCCACCTGCTTCTGAGTGCTGGGATTAAAGGCATTTGCCACCACCAAGCTCAGATACAAATTCATCTTAAGGAGAAATGGTTAAACACCCAGCAATAAATACATGTGGTTGCTGTTGAATCAAACCAGGTGATGCTTTCCCAGTTAAGTAAATAGCACTAGGGAGTTGTGCATGAATTGAGATTTAAGATTAAAGATTCCCGTTAGCCTTGGTATAGTGGCTCATGTCTACAGCTACAGAACTTGGAATGCCAGGACAACAGGACAGCCATTAGGGCAGCCTAGTCTGCACAGCAAGTTCCAGGGACATAGAGTGCAACGCTGCCTCCAAAATAAATAAAAACAAAAATTCTCAGTTTTTAGCATCAAAGACAAATAACATCAAAGTTGAAGTAATTCTAGGCCAGCCTGGGCCACAGTGAGACATGGTCTAAAACAAGACGGGTGAAGACAGCATGAGAAAGGGTTAGGCAAAAGATAAGGGTCTGGCCGCTTCAAAGCCCTGGATCCCTTTAATGAAAAGGGCCCTCGATAGTGAAGCTGTTAGATGTGAAGCACCTGCTGAAGCTCAGAGTGGGCACATTCCCTTTGCTAGAATCAGAATTACTCTCATGGCTAAGGTCTCTTGGCTTAGCTCAAAACCTGAGCAACTGGCTGCCAACAACTGACACACAAAACCATTTCCTTTTTCATTAACGGGCCATCAATTCCTGCACAGGGTAGTCTTGCCTTCACTAACACTACACAATCCATTTACTTCCTCTACATTAGTGACTTCAAGTGTACCTTGGAGGGATGCTACAGAACAGCAAATGTGGAGCCAGGCCAATTTGAAGCTTGCAAAGACAGAGGAAAAGAGGTACCATCTAGGACAAAGTTTAAAAAAAAAAACCCAGCAGCCATGTGTGAGGAGGGAGTCTAGGAGATGGGACCCATCTTCTGTCAATTTGCTGAGGCAGATGGGCCCTGCTGTGAGAGCTGCCCCCTCCTGGGAAAAAAGCCAGTAGGTTGCCTCCTCTCTCCACTGTTACATATTAAGCCTGCAACTGTTTGCGTTCAATCTTAGATACATTCTGTTCACCAGCTTCAGAGTTCTAAGTGCAGGTGCCCTCAGTTAATCATCCCGGCTCACTCCAGAGTCACTTCCAGCAGTGAAGGATGTTCCAGGCAGCCAGCCAGCAGCAATTTTTTTCTTTAACTCTGCACCATTCTGATCTCTAAAGACTACTTTAAAATTTCTTTTCTTTTCTTTTCTTTTTTTTTGTCTAAAACTCTTTCTTCAAACAAGAAGATAACAAATCTAGGACTTCAGTTTAGAAAAACAGACTTAATAAAAAAAAATAAAAAATAATGTTCTCCAAGTAGACATCAGGTTCAGGTGGAAGTAGAAATGACAGCAAACTCAAACTCAAAACACTTGAAGGGAAGGCTTTTCTAGAAGGCGCTGAAGGCTACATTACCATCCTGGATAAGAAGACCAATATCACGGCTGGGCAGTGGTGGTACACGCCTTTAGTCCCAGCACTCGGGAGGCAGAGCCAGGTGGATCTCTGTGAGTTTGAGGCCAGCCTGGTCTACAGAGCGAGATCCAGGACAGGCTCCAAAGCAATACAGAGAAACCCTTCTCGAAAAAACCAAAAAAGAAGAAAAAAGAAAAAGAACCCAATATCACATTCATTTTGAAAAAATCATTTATTTTTTCCATATCATATTCCAATTATGTGTCTTACAAATAAGAGTTAGTATGAATCAGGAAACATCCTAGAGAAGGAAGCCATTTAGATTAGGAAAATGCTAATCAAAAAAGCCAACATTCACCTCATGTGTCTGCTTCACAGGAAAAGCTCACCACCCAAAGTGCAAAGACAGAAGCAACCAGCTTTTCTGCCACATGAGAATGGTGACCATCTCTGAATTGTTAGCTGACTTGCACACTGACTTTAAAACAGAACAAGAGGGTTCCTCACCAGAATGAGTTTAGCTTTAGATCAATCTGGCTTTGACCCCAATCAACTCCAAAAGCCTGGCCAGAAGCTGACTAGAGACTATGAGGTGTAGCATCACAAATTGCGGCACTTTTTACAATGAAGACCTGTGAATCTAAATAAAAGCAAAGCATACTCAGTCCACCCCACTGAGGGCTCCATGCCACAGCTCCGTTCCTAAAGGAGCATGGGGGCTGGCTAGGTTCTGAGAAGGGGCCTTCCTGCAGCCTCTGTCCATTTGTCCTGTCCTGCAACTTCTTGTTCTGAGACAACTCAGTTTTTCCCCAAGAGGTAGCATTTCCGTCACTGTCTAAGTAACACCAAAGGAAAGCCATCTTATGAGCAGTATCTGGATTTAAGCCAAAGGGATCCCCCAAAGAGTCATAACCAATGCCTACTACCCTTCCACCCTAGTAAAGATGCCACAACTAAGACAGGTGCTAAGTCAACAGAGGGGAAAGGGGCTACATAATAACCAACTCATGCACATTAAACTTTATTTAAAGCCTGGAAAAGGCTAAAGTACTAATTACACAGGAGGCTGTAGAACAAACAGCTATGTCCTGTGGGTAGTAAATGTTGGAACACTGGGCAGAATGGCTTTACTTGAGGTATGGGGCAGGGAAAAATTTGCCTTGTTGACCTAAGTTGGTGGCAGACTTGCTTTTGTTCCCAAATCTGAAAAACAAATTAGAGAGAAAAATCAGAAGTATTCTACAGAGCCAGTGAGATGATGCTGTGAGGAAGCATGATCTGTTTAAACATGGAGACCTGACTTCCATCCCTGGAGCCCATATAAGAAACAGAGGGAAGAACCATCTCCACTGAGCTGCCCTCCACATGGGTGCCATGGTACACACACCCACATACATATCATGCACACAAATACACACTTTTAAAAACAGTATCCTATACAAATATTGAATAAACAATTATAATGTTACTTGATATAAAGAACTAAATATAGGAAACTTCTAGAGAGCTATTTAAAGGTGCTATTTATCACCTAATACGATGGATCACAGTGGAGAGCTTCATTCAGCCTCTACAGAAGTTTCCTTTAACGTCTAGTTACTTTTAGCTCAATGATTCTTTTCCTTTATTTTTTTTAGATAAGGCCTTACTATATAGCTCTGGCTGGCCTTGGACTCATGGCAATTCTCCTGTGTCAGCCTCCTAAATGCTAGGATTGTTAAGACCGAAGGCATATACATCACCATGTCTAGCGTCAATAAACTATTGTTCCAAAACCTGAAGGCCTGAGTTTAATTTCCAGGAACCACACAGTAGGAGGGTATGTTCTGACCTCAGTATGCTACTATGACTCACGCACGAGAGCACGCACGAGAGCACACACTTACACACTCTGTCTCTGTCTCTCACACACACACACACACACACACACACTTCCCTGTACCTGGGAGTGCTCTTGGAGAGGTTGTACAATCTCTGTGACAGGGAACTTGATAGTGGAGTCTTGACAAGTTGGAATTCAGGAGTGGTGGCAGGCCCCAGCAGGCTCACTTCAAGTAAAATTAAGACATGTTTTTTTAAGCAAATTACATTTTAAGTGTCAAGATGGATGTTTATGCTGACTACCTTCTGAAGGTTCACAAACCATTCTAGACCTTGTTCTGTAACTCACTCCTGAATCTTTTGAACTATCAGGCGACTTATTCAATGAATGGCTGACATTCACTCCCTGGTTCAGAACATTCTTAAGCATCAAACTTCATCTGTCTAATACCTAAATATTTGACTTTCACATATATTAGAACAAACAAGACATTTTTCTTAAAAAGAAACTTTTCATATGTTTCTACTCACGTAAAATTGCTAGTGGTAGCATAAATGGCAAACATCATATAGGAATCTATGGGAAACCAGTGAGATGGCTCATGACAAAGGCACTGGGTTTGATCCCTGGGACTCTCATGGTGGCAGGAGAAAACCAATTCCCTCAAACTGTCCTCTGACCTCCACAAATGTACCATGGCATACGTACCCACAAACATAAAATTAACAATTTTCAAAAAATAAAACTTATCAGTAAAACATGCTAACAAAACCTAAAATGGGAATTAACATTTTTAACTATAAAAAAACTGCTAGAATCTTCAAGATGAACAAAGTATTGGTGGGGGCTGATAGGGGAGTGGAGGAAGAAGTCTCGTGTAACCCAGAATGGCCCTGAACTCAGTATATAGTTGAGGATGGCCTTGAACTCTATATCTTCTTGCCTTCACTCCCCTCCTGTTAGGCTTGCAGGTGCTCATTACCACACATTGTCTAGTATATTCCAAACAGCTGGAGCAAACTCAGGTAAATAGGCAGATGACCAAGCCCCCAGAAAGGCAAGCACAGTGTAGAACTGACCTTTAATGTCTGGTGTCCGTGGTGTTGAGTTCCCATGGCCACGCTGGATATCAATGTTTTCTTGGTCCACCATCATGAACTGATTCCAGTACTCCAGGGGCAGAGAAAGCAGGCGCTCCACCACCTAATGGGCATCAAAGTCAAGGCTCACTTTATGTGTTCCTTCTTGTCATGCCCCTGACATAGTCTCACTCTGCAGTCCAGACTGGACTACAACTTGAAATGTAGACCAGGCTGGCTTCAAACTTGCATTAATCCTCCTGGCACAAATTGCCCATGCATGTACTCAGCATGCAAGGCTTAGTTTGGTATTATGCCACGTTAGCACATTGCAAAAGCTTGTATTTTATGTATTTCTGTATATGTGCATGTGCGTGCATGAGCACTCGTGCTGGATCACTTGCACCCCTACCTTCAGTTGACGCTTGATGTCCTGGAACATTGTCACTGGGTCTGGATTAGGCACAGTATGGGCAACTATTGTAGGGCCAAAGATTTTAGCTAGATTGGCAATATCCATCTTAGTGTTTGGACTCTGAGCCACTCTAAACAAAAGAGTATATTAAGTTAAAAAACATATTACTCCCTTAAATATAAACCAAAATATAAATCTGTACAAGAACATTCCCAGTCCACACTGCTCAGTGCCCACATTATCTTCTCCTTAGGAAACCCCCTAACTCCCAAGACAAGTCCTGCTGTGCTGACCTTTGCAAGTGGATCATGAGGAAGGCTAATGTGTCCCTGTTGGCCTGGGGTAGCTCACTGACAGCCTGGTACATGGCGGCTATGCTGTTGTCTTCATCTGTTATCTCTGTAATGAGAAGAAAGCACTAAGAAACCCAGACTCTTCCCCTTGACAGATGCTTCCAAGATATCGACCACAAAGGCTCATCTGTACATGGAAGGAGCTTCTGAAACTTGTGATGAGTTCATGACAGCCTCAGACTCTAGTCTCATTAACAAGCAGGACACTGGCCAACAGTTCAATATGAAAAGTCAGAACTTCCTAAAAATCACTGCTGCTGTTAGAGAAAGCAGCTGGCAACCCTTGTGCTGGGAAGACATAGAACCGCAGTGCTAACCGTCAACAAGAAGGAACTCATTCACTTGACATTTAAGGGCCTACTATATACCTTGTGCTATTTCAAATGTTGAGGCTAATGCAAGCCAAATAAAGGGCATTGTCTCATGGAATAAGCATTATTGAAAGAGTCAGTCAAAAAACAAACAAACAACAAGCCATGTGTCAGGCAGTGATACATGAGATAAAGAAAACAAATGAGGCAGAAAGCAATGGAAGCTGCCACCTCACATGAGGTGATCAGAAAGGCCGCTTTTGTTTAGTTTTTGAAACTGGGTCTCAGGTAGCCTAGTCTAGTCTCAAACTCAACATGCAGCCAAAGCTGGTCTCAACACTGCTTCACCTCCCACATGTTGGGATTTCTATGTCATCAAACCTGGCTTAGGAAAAGTGTTTCTGAGGACAAAATATATGAAAGAAACTGGGAGGGGAGGGGGTAGAGTAAAGGAGCAAACTACAAGGAGATCTAGGGAAAAAAACTTGGAGCTAAGACTATAACAAGTAGGAAGGACTTGAGATGGGTGTATGCTAAGAAATCCACAACGTAGGGCTGGAGAGATGGATCAGTGGCTGAGCACTGGCTGCTCTTGCAGAGGACCAGGGTTCAATTCCCAGCTCCCACATGATGGCTCACAACTGTTTGTCATTCCAGTTCCAGAGTTTCTGACACCCTTTCCGTGCCTATGTGGGCACTGTGTGGTACAGACACACATGCAGGTAACACACACACACACATATATATATAAAGATGAGATAAAAAGAAACTCAAGACTCTAGGGTTTGAAAAGAGGAAGGAACCTATAAAGCAAAATGGTACTGGAGGCATGACCAAGAGCCAAGTCACATTCAACTGTTAGGATGAATTTAGTCTAAAACTGATGGGAAAGCTGGGCATTGGTGGCACATGCCTTTAATCCTAGCACTGGGGAGGCAGAGGCAGGTGGTTATCTGAGTTCAAGGCCAGCCTGGTCTACACGGTGAGTTCCAGAACAGACAGGGCTACACAGAGAAACCCTGTTTCAAAAACCAAAACAAACAAAAAAACTAAGCTAAGATAAAATAAAAATAATGGACAGATGACAAAAGGGACATCAACAAATTTAAAGTGAAAGGGCCATTCCAGCTCCTTATAGAGGGCACAAGCAGACACAGGACAATCTGACAGCTAGTTCTTAGCATATTCCAGGGACAGTTAATACCATGACTTGTGATAAATGTCAAATTTAAGGTGTATTTACAAGTCTACTGACAAGATTTGTGGTGGAAAAGAAAGGAATCAAAGATGGTTCTGATCTCAAAAGGACAACCTAAAACTTGACCAAAAAACAAAGAACAACAAACCCTATTAAATCCTATTGATTTCTATGTGCATGGGTGCTTTGCCTACATGTAAATCTGAGCTATATTACATGCAGTACCCAAAGAAGCCAGAAGAGGGCATCAGATTCCCTGGACTGGAGTTTCATGTGGATGCTGGGAATCAAACCCAGGTTCTCTAAATGAGCAGCCAGTGCTCAGACACTCAGCAATCTCTTAGATCCTCTATAAAGCTAAAGGAAGAAAAAGGCATGGTGAAGGATAGTTATTCACCCACCAACTATGAGTACCTACTACATTTTAGGCACTGTACTGGGCAGCAGAGAAAGCAGTAAAATGTGTGAGCAAAATTCAGTTCTGGAATCACAGTCAAATACCAAGCTCTGCACTTACCTGCGGCCTCCATAAAGGCTTTACTTAGCCAAAAGGTCAGAAGGGGTTCTTTGAGGTTTCGAAGAAAGTCTTTCAGGAGGCTACAGATGGCATGGATGTCATCCACTCTGCTGAGGAGGGGGACAGTTTTCACTTTGAGGAATCTTTCTTTCAGCTCTTTTACTGTCCGGTCACAGCCTGAGATCCTGTATAAGCCTGCCTATTATAAAGACAACACTTAGTCAGGAAACTCCCAAACTACTAACACAAGCAACAAGCTCACCCGGTCTAAAGTTCACTCTCACCTCAGTCAGGCCTCGCTGCTCTATCTCATTCACACAGCTGACAACAATAGCAGGGATCATTGGAGAAGTCTGGGACACAAAATCTGCCAACGTTCCCTGGAAAAAGAGGGTCTTTATTTCTTACATCACTGAGACTAAAAAACAGAGAGCTGCCATTAAACACAACGACATTATATTATATCAAAGAACAAAGTACACGTTAAAATAGTCTTGGGAGCTGTCTTAGTGAGAGTTTCTATTGATGTGAAGAGACACTATGACCAAAGCAACTCTTATAAAGAAAAACATTTAACAGATGTGGTAGCTTACAGTTTCAGAGGTTCAGTCCATTATTATCATGGCGGGGAGCATGGTGGCATACAGGCAGACACGGTGCTGGCTACATCTTGATATGTCGGTAGCAGGAGGTGGTCTGTCTCACTGGGTATGGCCTGAGCATACGTGAGACCTGAAAGCCTGCCTCCACACAGTAACACACTTCCTCCAATAAGGTCACACCTCCTAATAGTTCCACCACAGGGGTTGAGAGAACATGAAACATCTACTAGAGGACCTGAGTTTACTTCCCAGTACCCCTACACCAAGTGGCACACAAACACCACCTATAACTTCAGCTCCAGGGGAATCTGACATCTCTGGCTTCCAAAAGTACCTGAACTCATGTACACATACACCAGCCCATACATAATAATAATAATTTTAAAAAGTCTTGTAGGGATGGAATATGGCCTGGTTAGTAGAATGCATGCCTAGCACACGTGAGGCCTTGGTTTTGGTCCCTACCAATTCATACACTGGACATGGTGGTTCATGCCTGTTATCCCAGCACTCTGGAGATAGAATTAGGAGGACTAGAGTTTCAAGGTTACCCTAAACTACATAGTAAGTCTGAGTCCATCCTTGACTGCAAGAGATCTTATCTAGCCAGGCAGTAGTGGCACATGCCTTTAGTCCCTTCACTAGGGAGACAGAGGCAGGCATATCTCTGTGAGTTTGAGACCAGCCTGACCTACAAGAGGTAGTTCCAGGACAGCCTCCAAAACCAGTCTCAAAAAAAAACCAAAAACCAAAAAACAAAAAAAACAAACAAAAAAAAAAAAAAAAAAAAACCAAAAAACAAAAACCAAAAAAACAAACAAAAAAAAGAGATCTTATCCAATCTCAAAACAAAAAACAGAGTCTTGGTCACTTTTCCTACCTTCATGCTACTACTGATTTATACAAACCACATCTTTTCATGAGCAAGTAATGATGCCAGCAACTGTAAGTACTTCCTTTTCTTTTTCTCAAAGACAAGAGAAAACAAGCAATGAAGAGATTACAGCTATGGGCTAGGTGTGATGGCACAGACTGTAATCCAGCAGAGGTAGGTGGATCTCTGAGTTTGAGGACAGTCTGGTCTACAGAGAGAGTTTCAGGACAGCCAGGTTTACACAGAAAAATCCTGTCTGGAAAAAACAAAAATGTACTGATGTAAATTCTTCAAATACTTTTTAGATTTATGCTACATGTATGAATATTTTGCCTGGATACATGTATGTGCACCATGTGCATGCAGTGCCCTCAGACGCCAGAGGAGGGCATAAGATTCCCTTGGAACTAGAATTACAGACAATTCTGAGCTGCCATGTGGGTGCCATGAATCCAACCTGAGTCCTCTGGAAGAGCAGCCGGTGCTCTTAACTGCTGAGTCACCTCTCTATTTCCCTGATTAAGAACAAATTTACTCATTAAATAAAAAAGAAGAAAAACTTTGGTTTAGGACTTATGCATTCATAACAAAGTGACAGAACTATGTTTAGTCACAGAAACCTGCATCTGTTAGCAACTGAGCAAGGGAGGCAAACTTGTGTTAGATGAACCATTAAAGTATCCCTTTCTTTTATTTTCAGCTAAAACTTTACAGAGAAACCCAAACAAGGTTCTACCACAGGTCAATATTTAACCATTTCTATTCAATTTTCATGAAGGGAAATTTTATCTAATAGCATAATTTTAAAATAAAAAACTGGCTATGCCTTTGAAAGACTAAAGAAGGAACAAGTGACGGCTTACCTCTCCAATCTTAACTGGAGTTCCCACCAGGGGAGAAATGCAAGGAAGGGGACATCGGTCCCGACATTCTGGGTGAGAAACCAAACGGCAGTCTCGACACTTCAGAGACAGCTTGCCAAATTTGATCCGCTTTCCACAGGGAACACAAGATTCAGGCTTAATAACCTAAAGATAAAACAGGGCAGAAGCAATAGAATGATATGAATTAACCAAGTTATTGTCAACCACATGCATTAAGCACATAGTGTGTACATTAACAACTTTATAGAACATTACACATTTTAATGAAATTCCCACAAAAATTCTGAAAATAGGTCTTGTTTGCTTCATTTTAAGAAAACAGCAGTGATCTACTGGGCATAGTGGCACATGCCTTTACATCCAGTACCTAGGAGACAAAGGCAGGTGGATCTCTGTGAGTTCAAGGTCTACAGAGCTAGTTCCAAGACAGCCAAGGCTACACAGAGAAACCCTGTCTTAAAAACAAACAAGTTCAATAAAAAGAAGCAATTCCTTCTGCTCTCTCCAAATACAAAGATAAACAGGAGTGGTGGTGAGACCCTGTACGCCCAGCACTTGTAGGCAGGAGGCACAACAGAGCTAGAGGCCAACCTGGGCTACAAAGAATGATGAGCCTGTTTCAAAAAAAAAAAACAAAAAACAAAAAGACAAAAAAAACCCTAATTAGCTCAAAGGAAATGCAGTCATCCCAGATTTACCGTCTTCGAGACAAAGTCATGTAGGCGCATGCCTCCATTATTGTTAGGTGTACCCGAACTGTCTGTCTCAGTTCTTGGCTCCAGTGGCCTGCTGTTCAGCACGGAGTCACTGTTCACAGGTTGTAAGGGACCTAGAAAACAATCAAATTTAAACTTTTGTCCTAAAAATCTTCATCCTTCTGAATTTTAATCCCATTTTTATTTTAATTTTCTTACTTTCCCCTTTTAGCTCCACTTTTAATTAGCAGTAGTGAACACACACACAGTTTCCAGGAAAAGCTCCAATTCTCTATTAGTGGTACACCCAGACTAACTAGTCACCCAGGAGTAAAGCACAAACACACCAGGGTAGCAATAAATAGGTAATAAGAACTTCCCCACTATGGTTCATCTGTCTCAAGAGGCTTCTAAGAAACCATTCTCAATTTCAACCAGTATTTTTATTTATTCATATTTATTCATATTTGGTTTTGGTACATATTTGATCTTCCTGTCTCAGAACCTGAGTGGATCCTTTCAGACATGAGTCGTCACATCTGGCTTTCCTTTCTTCCTTTCTTTCCTTCTTTTTTTAAAAAAAAATTTTTTGAGATTTTATTAATTATGTGTATGAGTGGACCTGAATGGACCTGTGAACCACATGCATGTAGTACCCAAGGAGGCCAGAAAGGGATATCAGCTTCTCTGTCTAGAGTTACAGATGGCTGTGAGCCACCATTTTTGTGCTAGGAACCAAGCCTGTATCTTCTCCAAAAGCAGCTAGTGCTAAGCCATCTCACCAGCCCCTTTCCAGCCCCTTTCTGTTTTTTGATCTCACGATGGATCTACTGGTTGACCTTAGCTCACTATGAAGTCTAGGCTGCCCTCCAATTCCAATCTACCGGTCTGTCTCTGCTTCCAAGAGATCAAATTATAGTGTGTGCCTCCACAGCCAGCTCTCTAGAAGCAATGATGATATTTAGCCATAAATCCATCAGACCTGATTTCCCCCGGCTCCTGGTCCAAGATGGCATTGTCTCAATAGTAGATACAGCTTCAATGGGTCCGCCATCACTTGGAACAGTAACTGTAGTTTTTGCAACTATTGATTCATTTGCCTGAAACAGAAGCCATAATGAAAGAAAGATAAATAAACTAACTATGTTTCTCTACAGGTACTTTCTAGTATCTAAAAATCTCCCAAATTCTGTGTTAAGACTTACATTCCAATCCTAAGCACTCAAGTCAAAATCTCATACCCTGAAGGGGATATGTACAGCAAAATACAATCAAACCTATAGCTGACAGTTCTGAGTTTTGTCTGTTTGTTTTGGGACATGATGTCTCTATATAGCTCTGGCTGTCCTGGAACTATGTTAGACCAGGCTGGCCCCAGATTCACAGATATTCACCTGTCTCTGCCTCCAGAGTGCTAAGATTAAAGGCGTGCACCACTGATAGTTCTTAATCAAACCCCACTTGCATGGACAATAGAGGATCTTCCTATATAGAAAAACACTCAAATGTCTCTCAAAATAATACTGTAGTAATACTGTCAATTTACCGTGCAAAGCCACTAACCCCTAGTGCATTTAGGATGCCAGTTCTCTGGCTTTGACTCCTCTCACCTGGTCTACTGTAGAGCCAATAGAGCAGGTTTTCTTTACAGGACCAGGAGGGCCATCGATGAACTGTCGGCTGTTAGAGCGCTAGAGAGGGAGTAAAGAACAAAACTTTGTAGTGTCAAGTAGAACTGAAGCCCAAAAAACACAATAATCCTATCAACAACTACATGCAAATCCTAAGAATCAGGGCTACAATAAATAACAATCTGTTCTTTCTCATGGCCCATTTGTTAAGCAAACACAGAAATGCTTTCAGTGCTATAGAAAAAAAAGACAAGCTTTGGAGGCAGCATCAGAAAGAACTATAATCCTATCTAAGGACATGAAGTCTTTGGAAACACATCAAATACCCTAAGCACATCAGCCCAGATAGATCTCAGTATCCCATTATATTCACACTGCATCTGAAGCTTATATTAGAGCACAAAAGTCCTGCATAAAAATTCACATGACAACTGAAAACAAACTCAAATACATTCTTTCCTACTATATGGAGATATAGACCCGACCCATGAAACACAGTAGACTCTTGCCCTGAGTTACTACATTGAGCAATCTCACCATGGCACCTCCAGGACTGGTAAGATAGCATAGTGGGTAAAGATGCTTACTATGCAAGCCTGATGATCTAAATTCAATTCGTAGAACCTACAGTGGCTGGGAAAGAACCAATTCTTACGCAATGAGGTACACATGTACCTGTATTCACTATCATACACACAACATAATAGTATTTTTAAATTAAAAAAGTATTGTCCAAGTAGCATTAATCCATTTGTGTTTTGTGCTTGTTTGTTTTGAAACAGGGTTTCTCTACATAGCCCTGGTTGTTCTAAAACCCTCTCTGTAGACCCGGCTGGGCTCCAATTCAGAGATCTACAGCTAAGTGCTCATTAACAATCCACCTGCCTCTACCTCCCAAGTGCTGGAATTAAAAGCCTGTATCACCACAGCTGATCTACATTTTGTGTTTTTTAACAGTGTCTAGAGATGTGTCAGAAATATAGTTTTATATCCAAATTTCCCAAAAAGAAAAAATATTACTAATGGGTGGTTTTTTGTTTGGTTTTTCTTTTTAATATTTATTTTTATATTATGTGTATGAGTAGCCTGCACATATATGTGAACACGTGCATGTCTGATGCTCAAGGAGGCTATAAGAAGGCATTGGATCCCCTAAAACTGGAGTGACATATATTTGAGTCAGCACCTGGGAACAACATCCAGGTCCTCTACAAAAGCAGCAAGTGCTCTTAACTGCAAGCTACCTCTTCAGCCCTGCTTTTGTTTTGTTTTACATAGTGTATCACAATGTAGTTCAACAAGGTCTCAAACTTGATAAGTAGCCCAGGCTAGCCTCAAATTCATGATCTTCCTGACTCAACCTTCTTAATGTTAGGATCACAACTGAGGGACATGATGCCAGGAAGCTAAAAAAAAAAAAAAAAAAAAAAAAATTGGTTTTTGAAGACAAGGTTTCACTGTGTAGCCCTGGCTCTGTTGGAACTTACTCTGTAGATCAGACTGGTCTCCCAAGCGCAGGAATTAAAGATATGTGCTACCATGTCTGGTGAAACTTTTATTTTATAAACTGTAAAACATCTGAGTCTACTGTCATAAATTTATAATTCCAACTACTTAGAAGGCTGAGGCAGGAGGGTCACAAATTTAAGGCTTTCCTACACAGTAAGTTAAGGACACCTTGGGAACATAGTGAATGTGTTAAAAGGGTGACAAGTGACAACTGACTAGTGTGCATGGGACCTCAGGTTCAAGCCCCACCCAGGGAGGGGCAAAGAGAACACATACATACCCTCTTTTCTCGTTTCTTCATTTTAAAATTCTTCACTAAGGAAGAATCCCAGTCCTGTTGGCAATTAGACCATGTTAATCTCTTTGCTTAGATCACTCATAAATCCTGTGCAAATAAATTTACAGCAACAAGTCACACTACCTAACTTAAAATCCCAGGAGAGGGACATTAAGATGGCCTTTGGAGTTTGTTCCAAAGCTCCAGTTAGCAGGCTCCCTTCAAATATTGAAGCAACAGTAACAGAATCAGGAACCAATGCCACAGAGACAAGAAAAGGTTAGAGACTCAACCTCTGTCGTGATTATTTCAGGGGCCCAGTCCTTTATTCCTAATTATTTTTCTAATTAGTTTTAGAACTTAGAGAATATAAGACACTGTACTGACCACATTAGATGTGACTCTTGCCCTGTGATTGCTACTGTCTAATCGGATATTCCATCCAACAGTACCATTTAAGAAATAAGTATCTCTCTTTCTTGATCCTAAAAGGCTGTTTACCTTTGAATTCTATACTTTTTACTATAAACTAGTTTCACTTCCATTATTGTAACCAGGGGCATTCATTTTAATATTCACCTGTGCTTCCCTTACTCCTGGGTACTCCTAAAAACACAGTACCCAGAAACAGCACATACAACAAACAGTAGTCAAATAATCTAGCTACTGGCTGATCAGCTCCAATTATATATAACAGCTAAGGTTTTCCTAGAAACTCACCTGATATGTTTGATTATATACCCCAGACCTACTCTATATAATTTTTTATTTCAAAAGGTGGCTTCTCAATATTTATATCCTTTAAATGGAAATGTAGTAAGTACTTGCTACTTGCTTTGCCATCAAAAACCAAACACTAACAACTTCCTGTGCTTTGGTTTGTTTGCTGGGTTTCAGCCTCCCACAGAAATGATAAACTGCCAGTAGTCTACCATTCTCCTGAACATTAAAGACTAAAATATCAGTAGAAATATGAAACATTTATACAGAAGTTTCACCAATTCTGCTATCAACAAAAGCAAGGTAACAAGTTTAGGCATAGCAACCATTGCTTAATCAGAGAATAATATGATGCCCAGCAAGTTAAATTCCATCCTCTGGCTCAAGTCCAAGGACTTCAGTTTCCTATTTATTTATTTATTTGATTTTATTTTTCGAGGCAGGGTTTCTCTGTGTAGCTTTGTAGACCAGGCTGGCCTCAAACTCACAGAGATAACCTGCCTCTGCCTCTGCCTTCCGAGTGCTGGGTTTAAAGGTGTGAGCCACCACTTCTCTTCCCGGCTCAGTTTCCTTCTAATAGATATGAAGGATGGCTAAGCTTCCCTCAAGAACCAAACTAATTTGGAAATAAAGTATAAACCTATTCTCTTCATCAGCAACAATAAACCTTACCTGGGTCTACATAGCAAGCTCCAGTCTATTACATAGTGAGATCCTATCTCAAAAATTAAAAATAATTTGACTTTGCCTGGTTAATCTTGCTAATTTTCACCCCTTGCTAGCTAGGGCTTAAACAAGTTAAACACAATCAATTACTACAAGTACCTCCCAGAGACCCTTCAGAAAAACTCAGCCTCATAGCAAACTCTTGAGTTGCACATTCTGAATTCCAGAAAATAAATATTTAAGTCAGTGCCTTACACGTGTGTGAGTTTACATTTTAAATTGCTAGCTCAGAACCTGTAACAAATCAACAATGAAAGCATCATAAAGGATGGCCAAGGACAGGAGCAAGGATGATCCTACAGGGCAGGTGAACAAAAGTAGATAACTCCAGAGAGCAAATGTTTATTACCAGTGATTCATCAGTCTTGTCAAAGCTGATATCTGATAAAATGGAACCAGATTCATCAATGGTTGACAGTCTGGATTAAAAACAATAACACAATGTTAGACACAGGACACCATAAAACATAAGAGCCACCGGTACCCCACAAAGTCCCACTGGTCACATACAAGCACGAGCTGGAGCCCTGGCTGCAATGAGCTGCTCTCCACAGTTTCCAGGGAGCACTATGAGTGCAGGACAGCACAGTGGCTTTAGCAGCAAGTAAGCATTACAGCCACAGCTAAGTGTGCATTTCTTGCTGAGTGTGTACTACATGGAAGCAGACTGAGGTTCAATGCAATTCAGTTTAATTCTGATGCTTCCTACAAGTGCATATTTACCCAGCACTGGGCTTTTAGTTTGGTATTTTTTATGTGAGACAAAGCCTCTAGCCCAGGCTGCCCATGAACTTCCTATGTAACTGGAAATGATCTTCAATTTCTGACTCTCCTGCCCCTACTTCCCAAACATGGATTACAGATGTGTACCCCCATGCCCAGTTTACAAAGCACTGGGAACTGAACTATACCTGGCAAGTACACTACTATCTGAGCTACATCCCCAGCCCCCAGCACTGGCTTTTTAAGACATTAAGCCTAAGCTGAATATAGTGGTCCATGCAGATAATCATAGCATTTGAAAGACAGAAGCGCAGGAGTTCAAGGCCAGCCTGGGATATGTAAAACCCTGACTCAAAAAACAGGAGGTGTTGGGGGGGGGGATGAGAGATGTCTCAGTGATTAAGAGCTCACACTACCTACACCAGGCAGTTTATAGTCTTTTATAGCTCTCATTATCCATTATCCTCTTCTGGTTTTCATGGGCACCCCCTGCACACATTGCTTACCCTCACACACACACATACTCATAACCTTTTTAATCATTAAAAAAAAGAAAGAAAGAAAAAAATCAAGTTCATATATCTTCTTGGTTATAAATATCCCACATGAGCTGGGCATAGTGGCATCACAGTTTTGACCCCAGCATTCAGGAGGAAGAGAAAAGTAGATCTTTATGAATTCAAGGGCAGCCTGACATAAACAATAAATTCAGGCCACCCAGGGCTACACCCTAAGACCCTATCTCACCAAACCAAACAATATTCCCACAGACCAATCAAGCAACAAAACAAATAACCCTAAGAGTGTATGTCTTTTCCTACT
Source organism: Cricetiscus sungorus (assembly GCA_030556225.1). Classification (NCBI taxonomy): domain Eukaryota; kingdom Metazoa; phylum Chordata; class Mammalia; order Rodentia; family Cricetidae; genus Cricetiscus; species Cricetiscus sungorus. The sequence continues at coordinate 3,903,423 of JANBXA010000031.1, read as the reverse complement.
TCTTGTACTGGGAGTATTACATTCAAAGCCAGGCCGTGACTATTTTAGCAACACTATGGAACCAAAATGATTGTCTGGTCTTAGCTCCCAGCAGCCGCAGAGCTCTCTGGAGAATAAACACTGTGAGTACTGCTGAACTGCTACTTTCACCTCTGGTTTCTTCACAATGTACAGGATTAGTTATTGATGTGTAATTTAACACCAACACCAAAATTGCACCCATGGTGAAACAACATCCTAAGGAAAGCTTACAAAAATAATGAAAGCAAATGGGGGCGGGCTCTGTGCCCCTCCCTCCCACCACCCCATCCTTAAGGCTCTTCTGCTTTGTTCAGCACTTAAGAGGTCAGATAACGGGACTTCTGACAGCTGTGCTGCTTGTGATCAGATGACAACAGATGTGGTTCCCACCTATTGTTCCCAGGGTTGCCACTGGATGTTCGGCCTCGATTGAGAAAAGCTAGAGCTGATTTTTGTTCCTCACTTAGCTGAATGCTGCCAGATGTGTCACATGTGAGTATATCTCGAATCAGCTGAATCTGTTGTTCCTACAGACCAAAGCAGAGTAAAATACCATAACTAGCTAGAGAAGAAAGCTTCACCTCACATTGATGGAATAGATAGAAGACATTAAAATACAACATTATGCAAATGAGCCTTCAGGAAGGCATTACAACAACAGAATATTAATTCACATCAAGCCCAGGCTGTGGCTGATTTCTGACGAGTAAAATAAACTCACAGGCTAAGGAGGATCTTCTATGAGATTTTTAGATCAAACTGCTAATCCAAAAGGAGAGCGATATAGAATAAAAGTTCCAAAATAGATTTCACATAGCAAAATTACTTCACGTGTTGTTTTTAATTAGAGCAATTATTGGCTTGTTTTATGGATCAAAGCAGTCATGTTTTTCTAAATGATAGAACAAAATACATTAAAATAGGCACAAAGCTGCAATGCAGACGATTTGTACTTACTGAGGCATCGAACACTGACTTAAGATAAATTTGTCCCCTCAAGTAAATTCTCCTTTGCACAAAGACCCATCCTGTCACATCAAAATAACAATGCTGCTATACACCAGTGACACTGTTCAATTCACTAAATACATCTAGCCTTTACCCTAAGTTAGAGAGCTCTGATGAAGTCTTAGTGCTACCTTGCCTGTATCAATGACAGCAGGCAGTGCAACCAACTCATAAAAGGAGGACAACATTCTTGGCATTTATACCAAACAACACAGGCTGAACACAGACGCATACATCTCTACTCCCAGTGTTTAGGGAGCAGAGGCAGGATGATCATCCCTGAGTTTCAGGCCATCAGGAATTATACAGTAGAACCCTGACTCAAAAGATACCCATCCCTATGGAATAACAAATAAATTGTGATAGATAAGAATTCTAGTTTTATTATCATTCTCCTCTTTTTAATTCTTAAAAAGAACTTTTTGGAGTGCTGGAACCTAGGACACTGTGTATGCCAGGCAAGCATTTACCTACTGCACAGTACATCCCTGGCTATTTTGTTTTCAATCTCATTTGAAATCTGTCTAGTAAAAAACACTTTCAAGTCTGAAGATAAATATTCATTTCAAACTAAAAAAAAACAGAGGTCACAGGCTACAGTTTCATTTCCAATCACAGACAAGATGTCAAATGATTTTCAGTTGTTTATGTAGAGGGGAAACTGGGTATGTTTGGTAAATTATCAGATTATGTCTCCCTAGCCCATCACAGTCTAACATGAAAAGCAATACATACCAGTTTTGCACATTCAGCTTCAGCTCGCTGTCTCCGTTTGATCTCTACATCTACTTGATTACGTGCATGCTTCAGCTTAACGTCCAGAGCACTGCGTCCGGTCTCTGCTTTTAACAACAGATCTTTGAATTTCTCCAGCTCCTGGTTAGTTCTCTGACACTTCTTCCGGAAATCCTCGAAGTCCCTCACAACCTGGATGAATTCAACTGAGGACAGGTAAAAACTTCAACAATCCAAGCAGCATAAATACAATTGTTCAAATAAACAGCTTCATCCTAAATATAAAGTCTTGTTGGACTATGGTCAAATTGAGCTGAAAATGACCAGGAACAAACCCTGTTTGGTCACTCTGGATGAGAGTTTAGTGAGAAGCAACTCCTGATTCAATAGGCTACATACTTTGGCTTAACCAGGGCATCTGCTATGGAGTATGTAGTTTATTAGTCACCTGTCTCCAGATGTCACCAACGTTGAAAGTTCCTGAACAGAAGGCAATCAAAACAGGGATACCTTTGGGGCAGCTGTCACACACCAGGACAGTCACATAAAACAAAAACCAGCCTCCTTTACAGGTACATTGCTGAGCCAGAGTTAAACAGCAAAATCAGGTATAACAGCTAGAATGCTCTAGTAGATGTAGATTAATATTACAGATATCTAAGGCCTGTAATTCCATTCAGTGATAATTATACAAATATTGATCAGAAAGTAAAGAGTTAATTGCTTTTGCTATTTAATAATGCCCTGAAGGGAAGTAAATACTCCAGTGTAAAAGCAGAAATGGTCACACTAGCTCTTGGAAAGTCCCTGGAAGCAGAATGGGGGGCTCTGTTCAAATGTCTGCAAAGATGACAGATTCACCAAGCAGCATGAAACACCTCAAACCAAGTCACCCCGGTAGCATTTATTTCCATCCCCTGCCTCTTGGGAAGACTGCTCTACAACAAGCACAAGTGCCTTCAATTCCTGAGCTAACCTCAACCCATCTTCAAGCATCACTCTCCATCAACAGTGTATAGGAAGATTGCAGGGTGTACCTTTGCTAGTCAAACCCTGTTTACCAATGGAACTAAACCACACTCTTGTAAACCCAACAGATTTTTAGGTAGTGAGGGCATTTTTCCTATACAAATTTAAACCATGAACAGAAATATACAACATATAAGCAATTTTAATCTCGACTAAACTTCTAACTTGGCATATCAATACATTCAAAAGAAACCTAGTCAGCTGGGTGTGGTAGCACACATCTTCAGTCCTAGCTCTTGGGAACTAAAGGTAGAGGCAGGCAAATCTCTGTAAGTTCAACACCTGCCTGGTCTACATGGTGAGTTCCAAGACCACCAGAACTTGGGAAGCTGTGGCAGGAAGAACAGAGCTTTAGGCAAGCCTGAGCTACTTAGTGAGCTGGAGGCCAGCTTATCCCGGAGCATGAAGAACAGTGCTGCATGAGGTAGCTCTGTGCTTGTAGTCAGGAATCTGAGACAAGAGAATTGCTGTGACTTCAACTGTCTGGGCTACAGTATGAGACCCATCCTCTTAAATAAGAAAAACAAAAAGCACACGCTTGGAAATCCAGATTTTTCCCAGTTCATGAAATAAATAAGAAATTGGTCATCAACACCAACCACTCTATGGAAAGAGACCCTTGGTAAGCAAGCAAGCAAGCAAGCTAGCTGGGTAAAGTTCACTTAAAAACATGATGACTGCCACTCCAGAGGCTTGTCTGACCTCCGTGGGTACCCACATACATAGAAATTTTTTTTTAAGAGTAATAGAGAATAAATTTTAATGGTCCTTTGGAATGAGTGCTCAGTACACTTGGACCAGCAGTAGCCATCATTGTCATTTTAGGGAACCTGAAAGAACACCCATTTTCAGATCCAACACATTTCAGCATTATAAAAGCCAAAAGCCGACATCTGATGGTTTCCTTTTGTTTCATTCATCCCCACCCCCCATCCTCTGCAAACCAGCTCAGAATGACTTACTGCTCTCATTTCCTTCATTGATAATCTCCAACCGGCGCACAAGCTGCTCAAACAGAGTCCACAGATTCACCACTGTAGTATCCATCTTCTGCCAAGAAATCAAATATGCATTAGGGAAGCTGCTTTCTCCCCCTTACAAAAGAGTCAGTAACAATCTAATACATCCATCAGTGACCAACATCTGGACTCTCCTATTTGCAGCTACCATTTCAAGAATCTTGTGTTTGTTTCTCAAAATAGGGTTTCTCTGTGTAGCATTGGCTGTCCTGGAATTCACTCTGTAAACCAGGCTGGCCTTTGAACTCACAGAGATTCACCTGCCTCTGCCTCCTAAGTGCTGGGATTAAAGGCGTGTGCTACTACCAGGCTCCCATTTCAAGAATCTTTTTTGTTTGTTTGTTTGTTTGTTTTTGGTTTTTCAAGACAGGGTTTCTCTGTGGCTTTGGAGGCAGTCCTGGAACTAGACCAGGCTGGTCTGGAACTCACAAAGATCCACCTGTCTCTACCTCCTGAGTGCTGGGATTAAAGGCATATGCCACCACCACTCAGCCCATTTCAAGAATCTTAAACCAACAATTTTGTGACCCTAATTTTATATTTTAAAAAGTTAGTGTTTTTGTCTTACGTTTTGCTTCTCTCTCTCTCTCTCTCTCTCTCTCTCTCTCTCTCTCTCTCTCTCTCTCTCTCTCTCTCTCTCTCTCTCCCCCTCCCCCCCCTCTGTTTCAACAGATCCACCTGTGATGGATTAAAGGCATGTACCACCACTAGCTGCTTGTTTGGGGATTTTTTTTTTGGTTTTGGTTTTTTTTTTTTGAGATGAGGGTTTACTAGTAGGTCAAGCTGGCCTTGAACTCACAATCTTTCTGCCTCAGCATTCCAAATGCTGGGATTACAAGCATGTGCCAAGACCAAAGATGTAATATCTAACACTCACTTATGAACTAGAAAACCACTGGAAACCACTGACGACATAAACCTTCTGTTTACTTCTATGCTAATCCCCACTCCTTCCAATGATGCCGTGCTAACTGCCTTCAGTAGGAATGAGCATGTCAGTGGACTATAAATACGCACCACCAACCACAAACAAAATGAGGCTCCTCAAATCTAACTAAACATTTTTTTTTTGCTACCTTAATCTTTCAGACTTTGAAAACCTATAATATAACTTGAAATGTTAATTTTGATCTCACTTTTAGCTAATATCCTGTCACAACTGTCTCTTAAAAGGCAGGACATAGTCAGCACATTTCCCACCAATGGCACAGGTGACATCACACAGTGATTAAGTGGGAAACTGCCAGCTCAGCAGCACAAGAATTATTTCTGTAGTGTGGGGTTCTCTACTGGAATGCATGCAGGGACTGTGTCTAATAAATTTATACTAAGTACAAGCAGAGATTATGTTATACCACTCTGGCATCAGAGAGACAATGTACCACCTTCACAGTGACAAGGGCAAAGGAAAAACCATTTGTTAGTGTGCTCTGTACAGGGAATTTCAGGCTTTGTGTTACCTCCCAAAGACCTGCTTATATCACATTAAAAACAGAGGCCAGCCTTCCAGGCTGCTCTGTTCAACAAGGAATGGATTACAAAAATAAGTTCTTCTTCATTTACTCATCAAGAAAGACATTTACTAAACATGACAAAAATTATTAAAGGAAGAAAATAGTTAAATGTCACTTGAAAATAAAATATTCTTAAAAACACTTTAGAGGATTTTCATGCTCCTCTCACCCCTGATGCTCTGTCCAGATAGCCACTCTATGAATCTAAATAAAAACTTCAGAACTCTATTTTGAGTTGTTAATGACTTTCCAAATACTTGTAAGGTTGTACCATAAACTATGACAGTAAGAAACAGAAAAAGAAAAGAACAAACAAACAAACAAACAAAACCTACAAAAAAAAAAAAGGGGGGGGGAGTATGAGCATAAAAATATTTTCTAAGCCAGGTGGAAGCACACATATTTAGTCCCAGCACTTGGGAGGCAGAGGCAGGAGGATCTCTGTGAGTTCCAGGACAGCCTGGTCTACAAAGCTAAATAGAAAAACCCTGTCTCAAAAAACTAAAAAATAATTCTATTAAACAGTTCAGAAATATTCGTTTGTAGTCACAAAACTGCTATAATAACAATAAAATACAAATTCTATCAATTCCAAGCCTGTCTGCAATGTAACCTTAACAGGGTTGGAAACCATGCTCTTCAAATGGCAGTATATCTGGTTCCAGGCAACTAACCATGGCAAGCTGCTAAGCAACCAGAGTAACTGACTTATTACTAACATCTTCCTCCAAAGGAGAACGAAGTGAGAGTGGCAATATGACCAGCAGGAAAGCCTGTGGACATCACGGAGAGATCCACACGTGTGCTACAGAACAGAAGCAAGGAAGAACATGTAGGATAGATTCAAAGGATGAAGTCCTCTGGCTCCCAGTAAAAATGGAGGCCACTAGTCAGCAGCTGTGTCACAGACACTGATCACTCTCCTATCTCAGCATCGTATACCCTGTGGTTCTGAACATGAAAACCTCTACTAGGGGGTTCAGAGTAGCTAGGGGGTTCGTTCGGGAGAGTAACTTCTTAGCAACTGTGATATTAATAATGGGGAGAGAGGGTTTCTTGTTTTTGAGACCTAGCCTGAAACTCAGAGATCTGCCTGCCTATGGAATTAAAGGCCAGTTCAATCCTGCAGACAAATGTGATGATGTTAAAAACATGCATGCCATGGCACACAAGAAATTCCCTTGTACGCAAACACACACTCTCACATACTCTCTCTCTCTCTCTCTCTCTCTCTCTCTCTCTCTCTCTCTCTCTCTCTCTCTCTCTCTCTCCTCACACACACACACACACACACACACACACACACACACACACACACACACGGGGGGGGGGGGGGGCACTATAAAGAGAAACAAATTCTGAGCTGAGCAGGTGATGTGCATTTAGAATCTTAGCATTGAGAAAGCTATAGGACCCTCAGAGATTACCCCCAGGTATCACTGAGAAACTGTCCAAAAAACAAGACACAGAGCCAGTCATGATGATGCACAGCTTTCATTCTATCACTTAGTCCCAGCACTAGGGAGGTAGAAGCAGAGGCAGAAGCAGTCAGATCTAAGAGTTAAGGCCAGCCTGGGATACATATAAGACCCTATCTCAAACAAACAAAGCAAAACACCCAAGGTAGACAGCTCCTGAGGAACACCACTAGAGGTTGATTTGGTCCCTTTGTGAAAACATCCACAAAATGTCTACTCCTCGTAAATTAACCATGTTTAAGGTGCTTTGTGACAGCAGCAGGAATAAAAAGAGTCCTTATTTTTTTTCTCAAATCTCTTTAGTTCATGATTACTCTGGTTTCTGTGTATACTCCAAGGAGTAAAAAATAAGTAAGGGTTAGAAGCTGGTTGACTGTGGTTTTGGTGTTTTGTTTTGAGGGAAGGGCTATTTGAGACTGCTCAGGCTGGCTTTGAACCCACTGCAATCCTACTTCAGCCTCCCAAGTACGTGAGCTACTCTGCCTAGCGGTCTTCCTAATCCCTCACATTCTCAGAATTTACCAAACCCCTCTACTCCAGCGAGACAGCTCTACTCACAACTCCAGTAATTCCCCCTAATAGTCTAGACTGTCTCCACCTGAGGCTCCACTAAATTCAGGAGCATAGACTATTTTTTAAAATAGTGCTAAACAATATTTAACATATGCCTTTGCTGTGAATTGAGCACTAAACTTGACATTTCACATTTTCTTCTTCAAATGAATCTAATTAACTAAGCTGCCATTTTATAGACAACTGAGACCCACAACCCTGAAATGACTAAATGCTGAGTGTGCACTGAAACACACGTGTTGAGTCCAGTGTCTATTCTCTACCCACCCTAACACACTGAAATGCTATGAAAAGTATCTACCATATATGCTGCAGATTTTCTCAGACACCTGCAAATCACAGCAGTCACACAAAGCAGAGCCATGTGCGTGGTGTGTAAACACAGACATCAGCTAGAATCAGTCCAAAAATTACAAGCTTCTAAATGGGTCAAACAAGATATTCTCGATGAGACTGTCACTTCTAAACAAAGTTCTTTTTTTTCCTCTCTAATATAGGTTTACTCTGAGAATTAAAATCTGGTTCTAGCAAAATATACTCCTCTTTATATGCTGGAGGATCTTACATTCTAACATTCTACAGAAGTGACTCTCAGAATTATTTATAGGTGACAAAAATATCTCTCTGCATCACTACTAACTCTCAATACCTCAGCCAAATTGTAAGCTAAAGCTTACTCATCCTCCTCAGTGTCAACTGAGAATGGTTTTAATTTTCCTTCTGGGCCACATTTCCGTTCTCCTGTCTATTTCCTCCCCCTTTATTATTTAGCTTCATGGCTAGGAGACGCACTAATGTGACAGGAAACAGCAATCTTCGCGTTGTGGAGCGTGGTTCTCAGCTGTAAAGCAGCTGTCACTTCCCAAGGCAGAGGCAAAGGCTCCTGTGTGGAGCAAGGAAATCAGTTTACAGAGCACTTTCAACAAAAAGGTGCCCGGAATCCCAGCTGTTATTGATGGGGAGCCCCAGAGGTGGAGACTCACTGTGTTACAGTCCCTATCTGTGAGTAACCCTAAGGGAGCAATTTGGCAACACCAGGAGAAAAGAGTCTCAGCTTGCTGTTATTGCTTTGAGGCCCCAATTTAATTTCAATCACCCAGCAAAGAGCAGTCTTTAAGAACAGACTATTACAGGTCTTACTACAGGGTATCCTGGAGAAAGCATTTATACCTGTTCTACAAACAACATTATTAAGAAAACTATAGATCAGGTTCTTTTAGATGCATCAAAAGTGTTATATAGTATAAGACAAAGCAATAGCAGATTGCTTGAGGTTTTTTTTTGTTTGTTTTTTGTTTTTTCTTTTCAACAAAGTGTTTTAATGAAAAACATTATACACATTGCTGTTCTGGAGATTCCCAAGAAATTAACAATGTAGGTTTCCTGCTGCCAAGGAAAAGCACTCCCAAAAACAAGTTCAACACTAGATGCTTTCATTCAACAGCACTCAAGAACAATTCATTTCCCTAAATGTCCAGCTTCTGCTCCATATCAGAGGCTTCATCCAACTGGCAGAAGAAATACTACTGTGAGACCAGCTGTTCCTCTGAGTGAATCAATTGTAGAAAGAGTAAACAGAATGTCCTAGGCTCAACATGAGTGAAGAATAAAATGAGGGAAGGGAAAACTGAATTGTGATGTTTTAAGTTCATCGAACTGGCGTCCCGTTTCCTGCTAGGTCTTCAAGGTCTTCAAGCCTACAGTAAGTCTCACCAATCTCCAAAGCCTTTCCCTAATGATCTCAATCAACTTCGTTATCTTTAACACTCAGGCAGACATAAAACCACTGCCTCACCATGATAATATATGTTGTGGGAGGGGGGAGTGACACCTTTTAAACAGTGAAAGAAAAATCTCAGCACCCAAACTACACCCTTTGTTTCTCATACAATATCAGAACTAACTGCAAGGATCACACAATTTTGATTATTAGCACTTTGTTTCAATTAAGCACTAAAGAGTTGACGGGCTACTGTGTTTTGTCATTCCCTTTGGATTTAGATAATTGATAGCTTTTCAGTTACCCTCTGTCTGCATGGTGTGCCCTGTCCATCATACCCCACCTCCACCCCAACCCTCCCCCACCACACAAGTACTCAGGAATCTTCACTTCTCAGTGAAGTCTCTGCCAACCACCCTATTTAAAATTGCAACTTTTCAGAAATGCCAGCTTTATTTTGCTCCAAAGCAGTTGTCTCCATTTAATATATTTACTTAGTTTACTGTCTGGAAAGCAAAGACTTCTGTCTGTTTTGTTTGTTGAGGAACCACTGATGTCTAGAACACAGCCTGATACTTGGAAGATAATTTGATACTCATTGAATGAGTGACCCTCCTTCCCCTGACCAGTATTCTCCTTCATTTCTTTAAGGGGAGTCTTTGAAACAGGTTTTTAATTAATGTATCATGGTATAAAAGCCTTAAATAGGGGCTGGAGAGAAGGCCCAGGGGTTAAGAGCACTGGATGCTCTTCCAGAGGTCCCAGGTTCAATTCCCAGCACCCACATGGCAGCTCACAGCTGTCTGAAATCCCAGTTCCAGGGGATCCTGCATCCTCACACAAACACATATGCAGGAAAAACACCAATGCACATAAATAGATAAATAAATCTTTTTTTTAAAAGGCCTTAAATGGCTCTTGATAAATATTGCCAAAATATTTTCTTTAAAAAAAAAAAAAAGTAACAGAACATGATGGCACATGCCTCTATAAGCCCCAGCTACTGGGGTGGCTGAAGCAGGAGAATCCTTCTTGGAAGCCAGCTGTGGGAAAAGCCAATGTTAACGATTTTATTAGGCTGAATAGAACCCTGTATTTGTGAAGCATTAGACAGAGCATCTTAAGCCTGGAGCCCAATTATCTCAGGTGATCTTTAGCTCCACTAACTCACCAACCACCTCCTTGTGACATCAGATGAAATTTGAGTATGAATGAAAACACCCACAACCTTTGAGACTAGTGGCACATGCCTTTAATCCTGGCAACCAAGGGGCAAAGGCAAGCAGATCTCTAAGTTTGAAGCCAGCCTGGTCTACAGAGTGAGTTCCAGGACAGCCAGAGTGACATAGGAAAACCATCTTAAAAAAAAAAAGGAATACCACCTTTCACCAGCCCAAAAGCCAAGATCATCACTAAGCCAATTTGGAATCTAATACACCAGATTCCCCTGCTTTACTGCAACCCACTGGCTTGATATGCACACCAGCTTTATCACCAACACATTTTTGTTAAATATAAGTAGAAGACAATCTCACTTGGACTTAAGTGTACAGTTGTACTGGCTGACTGATATCATGCCTGCCTAGCATGTGTGAGACCCTGGCTTCTGTTCTTAGCACAGCAAATCTTGGGAATGGTGGACCACACTTGTAATCTCCAAAGTTATCCTGTAATGCCAGTTATCCCAGAACTCGAGAGAGGTAGGAGGATCAGAAGTGCAAAGTTATCCTTGGCTACAAAAGGCCAGCCTGGGCTACGTAAGACACCATCACACATACTCACACAGGGTACAGTTTACTTAGTAGTGACACTACTTTCAAAGATAAAGTGTGACTTCAATGACCCTCCTACACACTACTGGAGGAAGTACTGCCTGCAGTCAGCCTCTCCTTCTGAAGCCAAATATAAGTGACCCTGGCCCGAAAACATGAATCCAAGTTACCCAAATACCACGTTCTGATATAATCAGCCTCATCAAGTTTTATAGTTAAGAACACAAAACAAGGAACGCTTAAAATACTTTGGTGGGCTCATCTAGCAGGTTTCTGATGCTACCATGTAAACAGTCTTAGCTTTCAATACATATTACTACACACCAAAGAGTTTCACACATTAGTCACAAGATGGTAGGTAGGTCAGCGACAACCTTGGGCAATTAATTACTATTAAAGAGGGGTGGGAGCTAACGATAACCCGAGACAGTCAAGGTTCCGAATTTGCAACGTTCCAATTCTCCACAATTCCGGTGGCTCTAATTAACTTCGTGGGAGACAGCTCTGGGTCGCCCAGGCCCCTCGAACACCAGGGCTTCCCCCCCACCCCCCCCGATCACCCTGTTCCTCCGAAAAAGTAGAGGGGAGCTCCACCCCAGCCACTGGAGCGAAGACCACCTCGGGGAACCACACCCCCACCCCTCCGGCCACGCCTCAAAAGGACGCCCCTGACTTGGCCCAAAACGCCACGCCAAGAGCAGCCCCCGTCCCCGCCGTCCGCTCGCGGCCTCGGACCGGCTTACCGAGGCTCCGGTCCCGCGCTCACGCAACCCGGACCGGAACGAGGCGCTCACTCTCCTGCCGCCGTGCCCCAGGAGGGCTGCTGTCGGCTCGCGGCGCGCCTCACTAACGGCAGTGTAGAACCGCGCCGCCAGATCCGGTTCAAAATCGCGCACCAGCCAATCACAGAGCCTCAGCCTCACCACTACGCATGCGTCAGGGCTAGGGGGACGGACGCAAAAAAAAAAAAAAAAAAATGGAGGTGACCATGCGCGTTATATTCGGGAGACGCCGAAAGAGGCCATTTTGACTAAGGGCACAGTTCGGGTGGCGGCATTGTGGAGTGCTTTGCGAGGGGCGGGGTAGAGGGTGTTTTGTGATAGGTGTGCCCGCCCTCGGCTCAGGCTCCCTTTCTTGCAATTATTCTAATGATCTGTTGACTAATTGCATATTATTCTTGCCTCCTTGTTCCCCTGGACAGGCAAATAGGGCTCTTAGAAACTAATAACTGAATAGTTTCGGGTCTCACCGTAGAATAGGAAGAATTCCAGGAGACAGAGTAGCAATCATTTTAACCATATTTTCTGAGCTATAACTATCCCTTCATTCATTCACCTATTCACTTAGACTTTTTTATTTGATGCACAGTAAGTATGCTAACTTCATAGCAAGCACTCTGCTAGGAATCAGACAAATACAGATCATATGGTCTCTCCAGTATGAATGGGGAGACAGCTCAAAGAAACAAACAGATATATAAAATGAAGTGTTATAATTCCGTTTAATAAATGCACTTAAAATCTGGCCTTGTGATGGTACAGAGCTTTGGAACTTTTAAAGATCTGAACCAAATATCAGAAATGCACTTTACATGACAACTGAATATCAAGGAACTATTCATCCTTAATCTGTTAATGTACTCTCAATCTTTCTACTTTTCTTTTGTTATTGCTCTGTCTTGGCATACCTTCCTTGCTAAATTTGCTAATCAAGGAGGAATGGCTACTAGCAAACTAACAAAATACTTTCTAAATAAAGCATACTAGAAACAGTGTGCCAGGCATTGTGATGGTATATGCTTTTAATCCCAGCACTCCAGAGGCAGTGGCAGAGGCAGAGGCAGAGGCAGAGACAGAGGCAGAGGCAGAGACAGAGGCAGAGGCAGAGACAGAGGCAAGAGGATCTCTGTAAATTCAAGGTCAGCCTGGTCTACATAGAGAGCTCCAAGCCAGCCCACATCTGACTTCTCTACAGTAACCAGCCTGGTCTGCTTCAGTAGCTCAAACTTCCTTGAGCTCTTTACAACTGTGACATTTAAAAAGGCTGTTCTAGTTGGCTGTAGTGGCACACACCCATAATCCCAATCCTGGGAAGTGGAAACTAAGAGATCAAGACCAGTGCCTGCTACTCATAGAGCTCCAGGCCATCCTAAAACAAACAAATAAAGCAGATTTAACCATGACTCTTCCTTGCTTAAAACCATTAATAACTTCATTTCACCTTTCCTCGCTAATAAAGACCAGACTTACCTACTCTGGGCTTCCTCACTCTCCATCTGCCCTTCCTCTCCCAGTTTACAGATCCCAAAGGTCCCAGGTGCCCTGAGTCCAGAGCTTTACCCCTGCTGTTCCATCTGACCCGTGCCTTCCTGTCCCACCCCCAATCTGACAAAATTCTGTCTTCACTTTGGGCAGTTTCAACTTTATACTACTTTCTTCAAAGAAATCTAAGCTGCCCACCTCTGTGCCTTTGCTATACCCACCCCCTGTGAGTCATCTCATTTTTTTTTTTTTCTGGTTACTTGTCATCTATAAACCGAAGTAATGTCTATCTCATTGGGTCATATGGAGGAATAACTACGATGTCCTTGTAAAACTTAGTGCATATCCTAGTATAAAATGCTCAGAGAATGTCCTTTGCCTTGCCTGCTGGGCCATCAGCTTCAGAAGGACCGCCTTTGTTTTACCACTACATTTCCCATTGTTGGCAGCCCCAAAGTTGAGCTCAACCAGAGGGTGGCAGTATTCCACCTAACTACCCAATCTACAAGTTCCAAGTAATGCCTGGGGGGGCTGGTCACCTCCACCGAAGCAAGCATCATCCTATTCAACCCCCTTTTGCCTGTTGTACCAGCCTGGTGAGAGAGAGAGGGAGAAAAAAAAAATGCAGCGGTGTGTGTGTGTGTGTGTGTGTGTGTGTGTGTGTGTTGGTACGGGGCGGGGACGGGTGTTTAAATCCTTTCACCCCACTTAGTTTTCTGGATAGGGAACATGTGGAGCTCCATTTGACTCTACTCCTAGGAAGCCGAGAGTTTCATCCTGGCTCTGCCACCTATTGAAGGCACAGGCTTTTAACCTGGTTTCGCCTCTGGAGACCACAGTGATTCCGAGTGTAAGGATGAGGATAGAGGATGGCTAACTATACGCCGGCCACCGTGGGGCAAGTCCTTCCTGTTGGAGCAGGAACGTTAGAACCCTTGCCTTCATTTCGCCTGGCCTGAAGCCCTCCAGGCCAGGAGGGGCAAAGGTGCTGTCACCTAACTGGGTGGATGGTGGTCAGTGCTCATCTGTCTTTTCACTTCTCCAGCCAAACCCAGCTTGTGCCATTCAGTTCCTTGTTCCTTCTCCTTTTCTCGAGGTCTCTTTCCAGGCTTCTCTAGGTCTCCAAAGATGCAAACGGAGCATCCACCAGAGGATATCTCTCTCTGCCTCTGCCTCTGCCTCTGCTTCTGTCTCTGTCTCTCTGTCTCTGTCTCTCTCTGTCTGTCTCTCTGTCTCGCTTTCTGTCTGTCTGTCTGTCTGTCTGTCTCTCTCTCTCTCTCTCTCTCTCTCTCTCTGTCTCTCTCTCTCTCTCTCTCTCTCTCTCACACACACACAGTCTAGCTGTGAGCATTCCTGCCCCTGCCTCGAGAAGGCTGTGCACAGTGCATGGGCAGAGGCCTGGGTTCAGACAGCACCAGGCTGGGGACTTTTTTGGGCTGGCAAGCTGAAGGTAGATGTGCTGGAGTTGGCAAACCCCAACCCAGAAGATGGTGTATGAAGCAGGCAGACATGTCAAGAGAAAATGAGGGATATAGGTAGTGTGCCTGGAATGCAAGGCCCCTGGAACTCTGGGGACAAGACTGGAAATGATTCTCACAGAGCCAGGTGAGAAACCTTAATACCAGGTCAAACTAGTTAGATGTACTTCCTGGGGCTATGTTCCTTCACTTGCCTGACCAGTAAATGGGTGTGATGGAAGTATTAAATAGTAAAGGCTGTCTGGGGGATTAAATCAAATTATTTATAAAACTCAGCTCAGAGCTAGGCACACACTGTGCTCCAAGATTATTGGTTGGTTTTGTTTGTCTGTTGTTTTTGACAGTTTCATATAGCTCAGGTTGGCCTTGAACTCATAGGCAGACAAGAATGCTTTTAAACACACCATTTTAGGTCATACTAGGAGCCTAGGGGCCTCTTACAAAGAAACATTCCACCAAATGAACCCCAAGCCCAGCCGGGCTATTTTTGTTACTTTGTATCTCTGCCTTCCTTTGTCTGAACCCCAGCCCAGCTATTTGTTTGTTTTTTGTTTTTGTTTTTCAAGACAGGTTTCTTTGTGTGGCCCTGGCTATCCTAGAACTCTCTCTGTAGATCAGACAGGCCTCAAACTCACAGACATGGTCCTGCCCCGTCAGACAGCCCAGCTATTTTTGTTACCTTGTATCGCCTGTCGTCCATTGACCAATTAAGACTTCAGAAACTCAGAAGCAGAGTTTTCTCAAATTCCACTTCAGACATCTTCAGACAAGGAAATGAAAAGCATGACTTGGTAGCCTTTAATTCCAGCACTCAAGAGGCAGAGGCAGGAAGTAAGTAGATCTGGTCTACAGAGTGAGTTCTGGGACAGCAGGGCTATACAATAGAGAGAGCATGGTGGGGGCAGGACTCAGAGAGAGAGAGAGAGAGAGAGACAGAGAGAGAGAGAGAGAGACAGAGAGAGAGAGAGAGACAGAGAGAGAGAGAGACAGAGACAGAGAGACAGAGAGAGACAGAGAGAGAAACAGAAAGAGAAACAGAGAGAGAGAGAAACAGAGAGAAACAGAGAGAGAGAGAAACAGAGAGAGAGAAACAGAGAGAGAGAAACAGAGAGATAGACAGAACTTGGCAATTTGTGTAACAAGGCAGGGAAGCCTTTCTGAGGGTGGGCAACATGCTTGCCTGGCAACAGGGAGCAGCAGCTTAGAGCCAGGACTCCATTACCTTCCCTCCTCATTGTACCCTGCAGGTTCTGGTCCAGCTCAGCCATTTCCATCAAAGGATTCTTTGGAAGGGATCAGGGGACTTCAAAAAGAGAAATTGGTGTGCATCTGTGTATACACACCCACACCACAGATCTAAGACCCTACTTCATCAATAAACAAGATACAGAAAACATTCCAGCCCAATCTGAAGATCTACGAAGACTAGACAGGACCCTACACTACTCTGGGAGAGACAAATGTACAGCCCAGGATTAATTTTGGCAGAACAAAGAAAAGCCTAGACCTCCAGTCCCCAACCAACCCACCTGTGGCTTCTTCAGCCAGACTATGTGACTGATTTGGTTTGCCTCCCTCTGCTCTAGAGTTGCCACCACACCCTGTCTATGATAACACCTCGCTCATCTGCTCTTCCTACCTCATACATCACCAGCACCCCACTTCTGCTGCCTCTGAGCTACAAATTTCTTCCCATAATCACTCTGTCTACCCCCAGCCAAGACATGTGCATGCACCATGTTTTTCTTGAGACCGGGTCTCTCTGTAGCTCTGGCTGGCCTGGAACTCACTATGTAGACCAGGCTTACCTTGTACTTAAAGAGATTCACCTGTCTCTGCCTCCTAGGTGCTAGAATTAAAGGTGCACACCACAACACCCAGTCCAGCTCCCTCTTAACCCTCTCTGTCCCTTATCTGGCCTTCAGATACCATCTCTTTTCCCCAGGCTATCTGCTCTCAAGTCTATTTGTCCAACATATCTTCCCCTTACAGAATGCCTCAGCAGAGAGGACCAGAAGGAGAGACAGTCAAAGGAGCAGCAACACTAATATTTGGCTAGGCTTCTCTGGAGAGTAGAGGATAGTGGAACAGACATACAGGCAGACCATCCCTTAAACACATACTCACATATAGACATACATAGACAGACAGATACAGGCGCGCACGCGCGCGCGGCCGCGCGCGCACACACACACACACACACACACACACACACACACACACACTAGCTGTTGTCAGCTAGTGTCAAGCTTGCTTCCTCACTACCTGCCCTGCTTCCACAGGGAGACTCTTGGGTAGAGGGACTGGCTTCCCCTAGGTGCCTCCACACTGTCTAGGAGCTTTCAGTACTGTAGAAAGCAGGTCATGACAAGTCTGGGATCACTGCAGGCACCCCATTGACAGCCTAGCCCTTCATGTTCCTCCCACCTTTCCTTCTGCTCCTTTCTATCCACCTCCCATGAAGCCTTCAAGGCTGGGAGGGAGGTCAGAATAGAGCCCATCTTGGCAAAATGAGAAAAGATTAGAGCAATACATTTGCTGTCAATGGCAATAAGGCTGCATGAGCAGGGGAGGCGGAATATTTGATTTCGGGCTCTCCAGGGGTCTTGATAGAAGAACACTGGCAGCCTGCAGCCTCAGGCCTGGGCATGACAGTGTGAAAGGCTGGTCCCAGCCCCAGCCAACTGGGGACCCTGGTGTCCCAATTCTCCCATAGCCTTATCGACCCTGTTCTCTGCAGTTACCCGCAGGGTTCCAGCTCCCTCCTCCTGCCCACCCCTCCTTTCTTCCTCTCCTCTGCCAAACTCATTTCCCCAAAGCAGTGTTTCTACCCAGCACAGTGTGATGAATCAGAAAGAACACTGCTCTGGGGCCTGGAGAGGACGTGGGATTCCAACCTCCAATTGCCTCTCAGTCCCAGACAGTCACTGAGACTCTTTAGGCCATGGGCCATGTGAGTAGAAGAAATGTTTGGCATCCAGAGGTCTGAAGTCAGAGAAGCCATTTGCTGCTTCAGTCTTTATTTTCAGCCTTCATTTGTTCATCTGTAAAATGGGGCTGAAGAAAATATAAAGCTGGGTGAACTCAGGTGAGAGCATCTAGGAGGCAATATGAAAGGGGATAACATTGTGAGAATTCAAACATGCTCCTGCTAGAGACTGGCCTGGGTACCACAAAGCCCCCGAAGGGCCCTGCCAGTCCTAGGATCCCTGGTTCTGGTCTAGCCCCCTGCAGTGACATAGTCTCTCTGAAGAAAGGATAATTTGGCCATTCTTTTTCTTTTTTTTCTTTTTTAATATGCATTGCTGTTTTGCCTGCATATATGTCTGTGTGAGGAGGCCAGAACCCATGGAACCGGAGTTACAGACAGTTGTAAGCTGCCATGGGGGTGCTGGGAATTGAACCTAGTTCCTCTGGAAGAGCAGCCAGTGCTCTTAACCACTGAGCCATCTCTCCTAATTGACCATTTCTCTGTCAAACAGTTCTATGCTGAGAGGGGCAGCTATTAACTTGCCTCCCACAGACCCTGAAAGACCTTCCAGAGACAGGGGTTTTAGAGGAGCTGGTGCTTGTGTCTACTTACTAGCTCACCCAGCCCTCATGTCCATAGGGTACTGGCACCCTCAGGAGTCATCCTGCCGTATGGATGAGACAACTTCCACCCAGCCTCCAGGGACAGAGGAAGGGCTGGGGCTAGGGGACAGGATCAGATTTCTTTCTTTTTCTTCAATTTTTAAAAGAAGATTTACTTGTTTTTATGGTGTGTGTGTATGTGTGTGTGTGTGTGTGTGTTGCTTGCATGATTATGCACCACATGTATTCATTGCCCAAAGAAGCCAGAAGAGGGCATCAGATAAACCAGAACTGGAGTTAAAGGTGGTTATGGGTTGTCATGTGGGTCCTGGGAACCAACCCCAAGTCTTCTTCAAGAGCAGCCAGTGGTCTTAACCACTGAATCGTCCTTCCAGCCCCAAAGATCAAGATTTCTTATCAGGCTACTGTGACCCAGGCTCCAAAATATCTGGACTATACAACAGCCTGAGAAGGGGTAAAGTTGGCACAGAGGCTAACACATTATTACCAGTGGGAAGAACCCAAGGCTGGTTACCGCTATCCCATCACCTCACGCTGTCACCACTGAGCGTCGAGTCCTCTATATAGGCCTGTCCCATGGCTGAGCTGGAAAACTGAACTGATTTTTACCTCCCACATCCCAACCCTATGCTGGGGACTGAACCCAAGATCTGGTGCATACTAAGCATCTGCTCCACTGCTAAGCCATTACCGACAGCTCACAGCCCCAGTTCCTCCCACCCCCATTAAAGAGGGCTGACTCTCATGAACAGCACATGGAACTTTGGAAAGCCCAGTGCCCCGCACAAGATTATAAAGTGGTGTGTCTCTCCACAACCTGCTTTCTGCTAAAGTCTCATGGCCTCCTTGCATGACCTTCCCCTGTGCTGGACCTTCTCACTCCAAGTTCTCACCTGAAGCATTGAAACTAGTGCCTTGTTCTCCAGGCTGCTGTGGTGATCGCATTACTCCTGTAAGGCCTGAGTAAAAGCCTTCAGGAGACCCTTATGGCGTTCCTCCTTCTCCAGGAGGCCTTCCCTGACACCCTGTCCTGGCTAGTTTTATGTCAACTTAACAGCAGCTAAAGTCATCAGAGAGGAGGGAACCTCAATTAAGAAAATGTCGGGGCTATGATGGTGCATACCTTTAATCCCAGCACTTGGGAGGCAGAGGCAGGCAGATCTCTGTGAGTTCAAGACCAGCCAGCCTGGTCCACAAAGAGAGTTCCAGGACAGCCAGGGATGTTACACAGAGAAGCCCTGTCTCAAAAAAAAAAAAAAAAAAAAAAAAAAGGAAAAAAGAAAAAAGCTCTAGCTGTTCTTCCAGAGGTCCTGAGTTCAATTCCTTGCAACCGCAGGGTGACTCAAAACCATCTATAATGATATCTGGTGCCCTCTACTGGCCTGCAGGGATACATGCAGGCAGAACACTGTATACATAATAAAAACTAAATCTTTAAAAAAGAAAAAAAGGAAAATGCTTCCATAAAAGCAGGTTAGAGTCAAGCCTGTAAGGCAGTTTTCTTAACTAATGATCAATGTGGGAGGGCCCAGGCCATTGTGGGTGGTGCCACCCCTGGACTGGTGGTCCTGGGTTCTATAAAAAAGCAGGCTGAGGAATCCATGAGGAACAAGCCCTCCATGGCCTCTACGTCAACTCCTGCCTCCAGGTTCCTTCCTAGCTTTTGTTTGTTTGTTTGTTTATTATTTTTATTAATTCTCATGTTTTGCTTTCAAGCATATCTGTGAACCATTTGCATACTCCATAGAGTCCAGGAACTGGAGCTAGACAGTTGTTGAGTCACCATATGTGTGCTGGGAATTGAATCTGGGTCCTCTGCAAGATTAGTCTCTGGAAGTTCAGGCCCCACCTCACTCCCCCACCCCCACCTCCGACACACACACACACACACACACACACACACACACACACACACACCAACTTGCTTTTTTTGGTTATGGTGTTTTGTCACACCAATAGAAACCCTAACTAAGACACATCCTGATCTACAGGAAATGAGTGTAGTTTTCCTTAATTTTTAGGAATATATCCTGATTCCTCAACTGTAGTCCCCAACTGATGGCAGAATACATCTCCTACCTCTTTGCCATCCTGGGCCATAAGTAGAGTCTGGCACATTTTTGGGTACTAGAAAGACTGTTGCAGCTAGTGATCAGTTTCATGCTATTAAATGACATGAATTTGAAGATAGTGATGGTGTTTGTGGTGATGGTGACTAGAGTTGGATGCCTACTGATGCATAAGAAATTCCACCCAGAACTAAGCTGCTCAAAACAATACACATTTATTAACTCTGATTCTGCAGCTAAATGTTTGGACAGGTTGACTGGATATCTCTGGCTCATGTCTCTCACAAGTCAGCTATGAAGTGACATTAGGGCCTACCATGTCATCTCTTGCCTTCATTAGAGGGTTGTCTACATCCAAATTCATGAACATAGTTATCGACAGTATTCAATTTCTCTTAGCCTCTGGACCTTGCTGGGGGTTGGCCTGAGACTACCCTCCATGTAAGCCTGTCCAGGGTCACTGCCATCATGGCAGCTGGTTCTCCTTATTGCAAATGAAAAAGTACCCAAAAATGGAAGACACTGTTTTTGAAGACTAATCTATTCATGTGTTCATCTATCAATCTATTTGAGATAGGATCTCATGTAGCTTAGGCTAGCTCAGATACCCTATGTAGCTGGAGCTGGCCTTGAACTCCTGAATCTTCTGTCTCTATTTTCATAGGGCCATTACAAGCATGCACTACCACACTTAGTATGGTTTAATCTTAAAGTCACATCCCATCACCTCACTAGATTGTATTCACTAGAGATGTTATTGGGGGTTTTGAGGTAGCTCAGTGGGCAAAGGACTTGACCACAAGCCTGACAACTTGAGTTCAATCTCTAGAACCTATAAAAAAGAATAGGAGTACTAACTCTTGAGAGGTGACCCCCCCACACACACACCACAAAATAAATAGATAAATTAAATGTAAAAGTAAATTCAAGTAGAAATGAGTTGTTAGCTGGGCGGTGGTGGCACACGTCTTTAATCCCAGGCAGAGGCAGATGGGTCTCTGAATTAAAAGCCAGCCTGGTCTTCAGAGTGAGTTCCAGGACATCCAGGGATACACAGAGAAACCCTTTTGAAAAAGAAAGAAAAGAAGGAAGGAAGGAAGGAGGAGAAAGGAAGGAAGGAGGAGAAAGGAAAGAAGGAAGGGAGGAAGGAAGGAAGGAAGGAAGGAAGGAAGGAAGGAAGGAAGGAAGGAAGGAAGAAGGAAAGAGTTGTTAATAACAACTAATACCCAAAGGGATATGATTATACATAGCATAACAGCAGGAGACAGAGGTCACTGGGAGCCTATCACAATGGTAATGGTGGTGACCATGACCCGAAGGATAATGGAGCTAATGGTACTGATTGGATTGGGAGTGGTAGGCTATCTGGAATGAAAGCACTGGTGTTTGTATTACAGCTGAAAATGGTTCCTCTAAAATAGATCTGAATGGGTTCTACTATACTCTAGCCACATCTTAGTCATTCCATTCCCCAAGAGTCCATCTAATCCATTACTCCTTCTGCCAATCACCCCTACTCTGGGCTGCTCCTCTCCTTTAGGCAATTAATGAGCTAAGTAATGACCAAATGGAGAGCACTTACCACCAGCAGACAAAGGGAGGAGGGTACCATGTCCAAAGGCCTAGGACAGACAGAGGGATGCTACACTTAGGGCTTATCTGTGGCTCTTTCCAGTTAGATAAAGACACCTCCCCATCCTATACTGAAACCACCTTTGGTCGCCTGCTGTCATTTATCTATAGACATAGCCTACCCACCATCACTTCATCTTCCCTTTCTCAGTCTTCCTACACACCTTAAAACCCACTCCTGCCTCCTATTACTTTAACCCCCCAACACCATACGTTCCTGAATAAGCCTATGAGTGGACTTGCCTTTGCTGAGGCCTCACCACTAATTCCACCAGAGACTGCCACCCCAATCCCAGCATTATTAAATCTGACAAACAAAACAAAGGCTTTATCACATGGGAGAGGGTTTTCAGGCATCTAGATGACCAAGTCCTCATGCGGTAAGATCTCCATACTGAGTAACAAGTAAAGGATGTTAGATTGGGGTTCCAGAGTCTAGTTCTAGCCTTGTCTCTCTAAACTTGTGACACTTGCTCTTCAGCTTCAGTATGTGTGTCTAATTTTGTTTTTGTTTTTGTTTTATTGCTTTTTTTTTTCCAGTGCCAGGGGTTAAACCTAGGACATTAGACATGCAAGCAAATGCTCTACCACTAAGCTACAGTTCCTGCATTTGGTACTCTGAAACAGGATATTGTGTTATAGCCCAGACTGGCTTTGAATTCCATTCCTATCTTAGGCTAACCTTGATGACCTACCATGGTCTTCCTGCTTCCACCTACCAGATCTTGGTAGCACCAAGCCCAGGTGAGTTCCTGCTGGTCCTGAGCATCTGCAATCCCACATCTCAAGATCTTCTCAGGATCTTGAAGAAGGCTGGAGATTGAGCAGGAGGCAGTAGCTGTGCCAGAAGGCTGAGGACCATATGGCAGACATGGTTTCTGCTCACTGAGAGTCATACTAGCCACAGGGAGATCCTAAGTCCTGTGCAGCATAGGAACCCAGAGCCACCCTCGCCTTCTTGTCTTGTATCGTTCAGGTGCATGACTTTAGCCACCAGCTCCTCTGTGGCCCCATCGGCACATGATATCCATCCTCCACACCTCTTAACTTATCTCCTTTCCTTCCCTGTCTCTTGACATACCTACCCTACCCCACCTAGTTCAGACCCTACCCAGTTCTTCCTGGCCTCCATAACACGCCTCACTGTCTCTTGCTCCCACCCTCTTGATCTCTGTGTCACCTCCTAGTTTCTCTTCATCCCTCCAACTAACCCTTCTCAGGGCCACTTGTCTTCGGCCTCCTTGTCTGCCTTCTTTCTGTTCACACTTACATTTGTGCAAAGTGGTTTTGTTCTTAGCCATTTCAGAGTGGTAGCATGATGACAAAAAGGGGAAGAATAAGATTTAGTGGTGTTTGTAAGGGCCTCACGTGCATTTTGTTGATTCAATGAGGCAAATATTATCCTCAAGTTAGCAGAAGTCATTTTTGCCTCCATGGACTTTCTTTAAAAAAAAAATCCTTTCCTTTTTATTTTCATCACTGCTGCCCTAATTTAAGCCCTTAATACCTCATCTTAGAAACTTGCTTCAGCGCCTTGGATGACAATATTGGAGGTCTTAGCCGTTGAGAAGGAAAGGCTGGAGTTCCAGTTAACCAATTGACCAAGGGCTTTCAGCTTAACCAGACCAGGCCCCTTTCAGAATAGTGCTATCCAGTGAGCTGTGCTGTAAAGATAAGGCCCTCAGAACCAGAATCATTTGGGGGGAAAGATTAGGGTCATACACAAAAATATCAGAGCCTGTGGCTGGCCTGCCTGGAAAGAGAACAGTTCCTGATGGGATAGGGGAGGGGGTGGATGCATAATGAACTCCAAGAAGGATGTCCTCAGGGTTTGTGCACCCATCAAACTCTCCCATCTGCCTAATCTCATCCTGTAGTCACAGCCTGAAGGAGAAGGTAAATCTATACTCTCCAGTTAAAGTTAGGAAAGTGCTTTGCCTGAAAAGGAAAAGGAAAATACAATAAAAACCAACCAAGTAGCACTAGAAATGTCACACAAAGAAAACTATATGCATGATGCTGATTTTGTAGTGGATGTTTTGTCTGCTTTAAATGATGTTTAAAGCTTTCAAGAAAAATTGATGGATTTACGAAGAGCTTGATTTCATTTGCAATCAATGTTTAACTATTTGGAGAAATAAAATCTGCTAATTGCAGAAGTTCTTGATTTATTGGTCATGTAAGTAGTATCAGACTATTTAGAGAAATGTTAATAATTGAATAAAGATTAATAAATTGAACATCAAAATATGAAAAAGGGTCTACTTTTTCCATGCCTGAAAGTACATGGAGTCGTTAAATAATTTATTATTACAGTCTCTATTTCTTTCATTGACTTGCATTCTATTGCCAACACCTCCGTGACTCAGTTTTTTGTCTATGTAGTGAGATGACATCTCTTCTCAGCCTCTTGCCTAAGACCAAGTGTAAAATGGGATGACCTCAATGTCCAGGGGTTTTAATGAGATAATCTCTTCCATAACGTTTAGTACAATGTCCAGCATACAAATGTTCAGTAACGCTGGCTGTCTTTTCCTTCCCACGGGTACTGTTTTAACCAATCCACTTCCTGCTCACAACACATCAGTGGCCACCCTGCAAACTCAGGGTAGATCTAAGTTCCTCGACTTGACCCCAGCCTTTGACCCTCACTTTCCCCATCACCCACTAAACAGATGAAATTACTGTGTCTTCACCCTGACACTCCCCATCATCATTTTCTTTTCCAGACTAAGATGCTTCTCCTCCCTCTTGCACCATTCTTACCAATTTAGACTAATAACAAAACAGCATCTCAAACACCACATTCTAAAATGCTTGGTTCTCACCAATGCCCCTTCCTCTGAGCACTTTTTCCTAGTATCACATCCTTTCTCTGGTGAAATCCATTACCCAGGTGTCAGTCGTCTCCCCTGGGACTCTGTCTGATTGTGGGAAGCACGGGGCTGCCTGCCCAGGGCCCTGCCTGTGCTCAACTAACAGGTGGTAGGTTCCTTTAGCTCTGGGTAGTCAAGTCTTCTAAGCAGATATAGCAGAGACGCTCACTGTCCTGTAGAGATCATGAAAGCACACAAAAATGAAGGGAGCCAGTAGTGGGCATGTGCTAGGGCCCACGGGGCAGATGGCAAGAAGCTGGCTGAACCAGATTCTAGGAGCATGTGGCGCTGTGTCTGCTCAGATAGTCAACATTACCCAGACATCCGTCAGTCATCCTTTCTTTATAGACTTTCTGGGCCGATGCTGTCAGCACAGCAAGGCAGACATCAGGATGGTGTCAGCTTCCAAAGAGGTGTGCCCCTGCGCCTCCGAGCTCTAAGTGTCACATACGTGTGTCCATGTGGTGTGCCCACGGGTGCCCCACATGGGCAGGGAGTCCCAGCTCGCCACAAGGCAGCCTTGTGCGCAGCGAGGCTGAGGGCCACCCTACACCCTGTTTCCAAACAGCTCCCCTTTCCGCGCCAGCGCTGCTGCCTCTGCCGTCTGTTTGCCCCTCGCCTCCTCCTCCCTCTGTTGGGGCTGCCGCCGATGATGAAATTTGGCTTGCAACACCCTCTTCCTTCGGTTCCTGCAGGCCTGGGAGAGGATTAAGCCGCTGGAGTCTGAAATCGGAAAGATCCCAGCTTCTGCTCCCTGGTACCTCCCCTCGCCCTCTCCCCCTCCCCGACCATGCAAAACCAGAAAATTAATCTCCCCTTCTGCCTGTGATATGGAGGGCTGCATTACAAGCTGGGAGTAGAGATAAAGCAGAGAGCCGAGGGACTGCAGCCCAGCACAGGGGCCCCCGGGTGGGGCCGGCCGGGGAGATAAGGGCCTCCCAGCCCCATGAATTATTCACCGCCTCTGCCTCCTCCGGCTCGCTGGCCGCCCTGGGCGCTGAGATTGCGCCTTCCACGGGCGCCGGCTAGAGGAGGAGGGGGCCCGTGGGGAAGGGCAACGGACTGGAGAAGTCCTGCTAGGTGGTGGATTGTGCTTTACTGGGAACAGCTCCGAGACCCCAGCGCCCCAAGGACGAGCTGAGGGAAGGGAAAGAGGGCGCGCACGCACGCGCGCACAGACACACACGAGCACACGCGCGTGTGCGCGCTCATACTCACACCCTACCTAACCCAGCCAGGACTCTCAAGAATGCTCCTCATTTATGCAATTCCTTAAATGCAATTTCCCCAGCTGCATTTACCAGGTTCATGCCAGGTCTCCACATCCCACTGTCAGAAATGTATTTCCTCCCTCAACGGGTGCCCTGGAATCTGTGCCCCCACTGCAGGCCCGCAAATGAAAGACTTGAGCACCCTTATCTAGGCCCACATCATCCACAGTGCTCTCGCCTCTGGAAATCAAGGCAACCCTGCTTACTCTGGGATACCCTACAAGAAGACAGGACAAACCTGTTCCCAAGCAGCCATAGCACCCGAAGTAGAGAAGGCAAAATGGTGGGGGTGGTGTGTGTGTGTGTGTGTGTGTGTGTAACTCACGACTTGGTAGGGAATGAACCAGGGAAGTTTCTAGAGGCAGAAAAGCCCCTGGTACAAGGACTTTCTGTTTCCCTTCTGTGCTCACCCCTCAAAGATCCAACGTTTCCAGGCAGGGAAAGTCCACCGGGACCTCTGCCCCATCTCAATGTCTCCAGCCCTCCGTATCTACCCCTTCCCTCTGCATCCATTTGCTCTTTTAGTCTCCACCTTGCTCCCCCTGCACCCTCCACCCCGCACTTCTCTTTAATGACCTTTCCCTTGTAACGCTGTGACTTCAGAAAACGACATTTGAAAAATGTGTGGCAGAAAAGAGGTGGTCATCTTCCAACCTCCCCCCACCCCCGTCAGAGGGTGGGGGCAGAAAAGTTCAAGCTTAGCCATGACTGTGCCTTATGTCCTGTCCTGCCCTCTGCACTGATACAAATCAGAGTCCTCAAATAGCCATAGAGCCAGAAGTCAGAAATGAAGGCCAGAGGAGGATCCTCCAAGGCTTGGGGGGAGGGGAGGGAGCTGCGGACAAGGGTCCAGACAGGCAACCATGAAACTACTGATTCCTGTGGTAGATGTGGAGTTCTTTCGTCAGATCCAAATTCGAGTAAGGAGGAAGAGCAGAGGGGAATGGAGCTTAGCTGGGAGCAGGGAGAGCGAGCCTTGAAGCACAGAGATGACTGTGACTGGGATGAGAAGGGAAGAGTTGGAGAGAGGATCGGGTCAGAAGTGAGCATAGCATGAGCTAGAACCAGTAATGGTGCGGAGAAGCATAGGAAGGGGGCAAAAAGAACATTTGGGCCGGAAAACCAGGGCATTGAGGGGTGGTGGCAGGGGAGGGGGAGTGAGGTCATGGGTGGGAGCACAGGAGGGTGAAGGAGTGCGAGGATGGGTCCCTAGCCCCTTCTCTACTGTGCTAATTAACTTTGTAATCGCCTCTTCGCCTCTTCATTTGCTGAGCTGGCAAATGAAGTGGATGTAGACAGATTGGGGCTTGTGTGATTTCACGCACGGGGGAGCGAGAAGAGCTGCCTAGGAGTCCCAGGGGACCTTGTCCCCCCTCTGCCCTCCCTTCCTCCCCACCCATCTCTGACAGGCTGGAGGGTGCTTCTATACACACAGCAGATGGGACCATATGCAAGGAAATGTCCATGGGGAATTTGCCCCCATCAGCCTTTCAGGGATGATCTTGGCTCTGGGCACTATTGATGGAGCACCTACTGTTAGCCAGGCACATGCTGTTTCATCAGCCTAGGCATTGGTTGCATTTTGTAGGTTATGGAGAAAAGTGGGACTCAGATAGACGACATTTCTTGGCCAGGGCAGCACTGGTGTAACACATCTAGGACTGGAAACCAGATGCTAAAGCCCTGGGCGGGTCCTAGGCTGATGGTCCTCTCTAGTGGAGGGAGGAGACAGTTTTCCTCTCATACCCAACGAGCTAAGGGTATGAGGTCTATGAAGGGCATGGAATAGATGTCACTAGTGTGGAGCAGGGCCCCTGGGTGAGAGTGGGTGGGTCTAGAGAGGCAGAAGGGAGCAATAGGACATTAATCACCCCCTCTGGATCCCTCAAGTGTCACTTAACCAAGGCCTTGACACCATCAACTTCCAGTTCCACAAAGCCCTGTCAGGATAACTACCCCTCTGTAGCCCAGCCCAGCCCTAACCCCAGTTCACAGCTGACCTTTGTTCTAGAGTCACTTGTCAACAAACTGCTTTGCTGCAGAGAAGCTTTGAAGGCAGGGTCTATGCCATTGTTTCCCTTTAGCCCCAGGTCTGACACAGGAAAAACCCCAGTGATGTCTGATGAAATGTACAGGGCTGGGAGGGAGCGACACATTTCATTTTGAACAAAATCAATAACAGGATAAGGAATTTAGGCTAGGTATAAAAACTGAACTCCTGAGGCTTGGGCTTGTGGTAAGTATAAGAAGTCTTGTTTCAGACCTGCTGAATTCTGAGGAGTAAAATTTCTCAAGATTAATTGTGTTTAGAGGTCTTAAAAAGTTTGGGTGGGGCTGGAGAATGGCTCAGTGGTGGCTAAGGGTCAGAGGACTCAGGCTCAGTTCTCAGCACCTACATGTTGGCTTACATTTGTACACTGCTCCCGGGGATCTGATGCCCTCTTCTGGCCTCCACAGGCACCAGGCAGTCATGTGGTACACAGATGTATTTGCAGGCAAAACACCCATACACATAAAATACACATAATTTATAAAAAGTTTGACCATGACTAGCTAGGCATGGTGGTGCACACCTTTAGTCCCAGCACTTAGGAGGCACAGGCAGGCAGATCTCTTTGAATTTGAGAACAGCCTGATCTACAAAATGAGTTCTAGAGTAGCCAGGGCTCCATAGTGAGACCCAGTTTCAAAACAAAACAAAAAAATTGAGCATCTGCACTCCACCCACTGAGTGTGTGATCTAATTGATGTAAGGCCAGTCCATTTGAAAGACTTCCCCGATGCCCTGAATTAAGAATTACCATCTCCAAAGTTTGTCTGGATGTGGCTACACTGGTAGTTTTACTTGCAGATCCAAATCGGAAGTAAAAATTTAAAATCGGTTAAATTTGTTATTGAGGATTAAGTAACACAGACCAATACACTAAGCATTTTTCATGCAGTAGTTAATATAATCCTTCAAATACATACAATCTTCATCATGCAGACGATGAAACTGAAGCTCAGAGAGGTCAAGGGCCCTGCCCATGCAGTCAAGTGGCAGGAGTAGGTCTTAGAGCCCAGAAATCTGATTCATGCCTTCTATCTTCTCCCCCCCCCCACTCCTCCTGAGTCTGCTCATTGGCCTCAATCAGTCCTGCCTCCATCTCACCTCATCACCTTCCCTCCACCCGCGCTGCTCCCAACTCCCTCTGTAACATCCCAAGTGATTGAAGCAATTTGCAGCCATTAGAAGAGGCTCCGCGTGTCACTCAGCTTGTGAAGGTTGGAAAGTGGAGGAATTACAGATGTTCCAAGATGGTCCTTCCCTCCCCCAAGGAAATTTAGAAGCCTGGAATCAGACTAGAGCCAGTGTTAGGATCATTGTTTCCTTATACGCAGTTTGCGAC
Organism: Cricetiscus sungorus; assembly: GCA_030556225.1. NCBI lineage: Eukaryota > Metazoa > Chordata > Mammalia > Rodentia > Cricetidae > Cricetiscus > Cricetiscus sungorus. The sequence goes on along the minus strand of JANBXA010000031.1, from coordinate 3,873,984 downwards.
CCTCTAAGGGTAATTCCTACTCCCAGATGCCGCCTCCCCACCTCACTTTGAGTGGCGTTTAAGTATCTGGGAGAGTGCTGTCACCCAGTGGCTGCCCAGGGGCATGGCAGCCTCCCAGCCCTCTAGTGTTGCTGGACAGCTCCCCATCCTGCATGGAAGAGTCTTTATTTTGGCAGCTGGGTGCTCTGGATCCTGCTGAATGGATTTCAGTGTCTCCCTAGCTCTCAGCTCTCTCTGTGGAATCTCCAGATTCCTTCTCTGGTCTCTGGGGTACCCCTTACTCCCAACCCCTCACAAGTTCTCCTCAACCTCTTCCCTCTATGTCAGTGCCTCCTCACTGCAGGTTTGTTCAATCCACCAACTTGAACTCAATCATGACCTCAATACCAGCATCTTGCCTTCCTTCTCTCAGAGCTTTACCTGCCTGTGAGGGGAGCAAAGGAGCAGCTACAGATAGAATTCTGGTCTTGCACCACACACACACACACACACACACACACACACACACACACACACACCATCATCTGACACCATCAGACCTCAACAGCCTCAGTGCTAAGAGCCCCTAATGAGCATCAGCAAATTAACAACTTCCCCTTGATTGCTCCTTCTCTGCTAATTGGATAGGGAGGGCCCCCCCAAGGCCTCAAAGAAAGAAGGAGGAAGGGAAGGAGAACAGGGACAGCTACAGTAACTACCCTGGGGTCCTAGGCTCAGTACCTAGATTTCTACTCCATCCCAGAGTACACTCCCGTTTCAGGCTTTCCCTGTCTTATAGCCGTTTATTGCATTCTCCCCTCTCCTTACTTTTGTCCCAAATGTCCCCACTTCTGGCTATGTCTCATTCCTTTTTTCCTGCTTTAAGAGATCTGCCTGTGAGGCTCCTGCATACACACTCCTTAAGCAAGCCAGTGAGTGAGTGGTACATGAATGGAGGCTGGGTGGTGAAGACTGTGTTCATGTATGTGCCTGTGTGTATATGTCATATGTAGGTGGGAAGCAGGAAACAGAGCAGGTGAGTGAATGTGTACAAACAGGTAATTGCTCACATGTGGGTCAGGGTTCAGGGATATGTAGGTGGATGGCTGAATGGCATGGTAAGACTCTGGTCTCTGTATGACTGTATCTTCCACACAGGCAAATGCTTGAATCAGTCAAGTGTGACTGTGACTTCGAGCATGTGTGTGCGTGTGTGTGCGTGCGTGTGTGTGTGTGTGTGTGTGTGTGTGTGTGTGTACACGTGTGCATGTGCCACCAGAGGAAGTAGCAGCAAGAGACAGGAGCTTCGATCCGAAGGAGACAGAGTGGGGAGGGGGACACTGGGGGCAGACTCTCTCCTCCCTGCGCGCACTCGCTCGCCCTCGCGCGCGCACACACATTTTCACACACACACACACACACACACAAGCCACAGGGCCTCGCAAGCAGGGAGCCGGATCCAGGATCCTAGCGAGGCAGCGCTGCTGAGAGCAGCGGGAGGAGGCGAGCCAGCGGGGGGAGCCCTCGGTTCCGCTCCCGGGCCTGGGGCCCCCGCGCACAACGGCCCAAAGACACCCTCGCAGACACTCGTAGGCGCGCACGCGCACCCTTTCTCCTCCTCCTCCCCTCCCGCCGCCTCCCGGCCGGACGATGGATCCCTGCAGATCCCGGGGCTGAGAGAACCGCGCAGCTCCAGCGCGCCGAGCCCGGGGCGGACCGAGCCGAGAGATCAAGAGCGCGCGGGCCGCGGACCAAGCTGAGCCGAGCCGGCCGGCCGGCCGGGCCGCTCCCTACAGGGCTCTGCGCGGTGCCGCGGTAGCCGGCGGCTCCGGCTCCGGGCCATGAGCCCCTCCGCGGCGCGGCGCTGAGCCCACGGACGGCCTGCGCCCCAGGACCTGCAGCCGCGGCCGGCTTTCCCCAGCCCCCTCAGGTGGGTTTTTCGATCCTGCTGCCTTGGGCCGCGGAGATCCCCAGCGCCCCGAAGCCGAGACTCTCCTCCCTTGTAGCTTTCCCCAGCTTCTGGAGAAGCTAGGTGGATGGGGAGGGGGCGGGGGGTGGCGAGCCGGGAATCCTACTGCGGACGAGAAGCTGGACTGGAGGGGGATGCGCTCGGGGCGGGGACAACTGGCTGTCATAGGGAACCGCGCCCCCCCCTTCATACATCCACCTCAGGCAGTCTGCCACCCCCTCCCAAACACACACACACACACACACACACACACACACACACACACACACACACACACACACACCGCATACACACAGCCTGTGCCTGTGCCCGTGCCTGTGCCTGTTTGATAACTAGAGACACAGAAGGTGAGGATTCAGGCTGGGCCCCTTCCCAAATGTGCCCACCTCTGGAGATTTCCTGGCCCTGATTTAGGTAGTAGGCTTACAGCCTATTGGGGGGGAGGGATATACTCTTGATTAAAAGAAGAGCTCCTGACCCCTGGCTCGGCCCATCATGGGGAGTTTGATCTTGGCTGGGGTACATTCCTGTCCCAGAGTGACCTCACAGCTGGAGGGAACTCCTGTGCCTGCCTTTGGGTGCATGGGGACTTCCCTCATTCACTCTAGTGACTATATCTGGGGTCTTCCATAGTCTGGGAAGTCTCCTTTGCAGAGAATTCTCCCGACCTCAGCTGACACCCTGAGCTTATGTTTTAATGATTATCATTTTGAATGGTCCTTCCATCAAGCCAACTTGGAACCTGCACACCAGGGAAGTGTTTGTTCCCTTGGATGAGCAGTAACCTCTGGGCAATGATTTCGGATGGACATAGTTGGAGGGGCCCTATATGTACCTTCATCTCAGGACAATGACAGACTCTTGTCTCTACTTTCTTTCCCCCAGGGTCCCCTTGGCAAGGATGGAACTGAAGACTGAGGAGGAGGAGGTGGGTGGTGTCCAGCCGGTGAGCATCCAGGCTTTTGCCAGCAGCTCTACGCTGCATGGCCTTGCCCACATCTTCTCCTATGAGCGGCTGTCTCTGAAGCGAGCACTGTGGGCTCTGTGCTTCCTGGGCTCACTGGCCGTCCTGCTGTGTGTGTGCACGGAGCGTGTGCAATACTACTTCTGCTATCATCACGTCACCAAGCTTGACGAGGTGGCTGCCTCCCAGCTCACCTTCCCAGCTGTCACGCTGTGCAACCTCAACGAATTTCGCTTTAGTCAAGTCTCCAAGAATGACCTGTACCATGCTGGGGAGCTGCTGGCCCTGCTCAACAACAGGTGGGCAGCTCCCATCCACCCCTCTGCATGGCTTGTGGAGTGGCAGCCTCCTTAGCCCATCAAAAGTCAATCAGCTCTGCCCTGTAGAACCCCCTCAGACCTGCCATGGCTGAGGAATTGAGATAGTGCCGAGCACCAGTTATATACACAAAATCTCTGACTCCAGCATAGTTCAAAACAGCTCCATCCCCATCCCCACCTGAGCTCCGAAGTATTGGAGTGAGCTTCGTCTTCCTCCTGCCACTATATCCTCATTTCCTCACGTAGGGAATGGGACAGGACACCTTTAAAGGGAGAGACAGAACCATGCATAGTGCCTGCCTTGCCCATGCTTCTCACCCTAGCCCCCGGGAAGCCAGTACAGATCCTTTGTCTTCTCACATTCCATGTGTCAGGTTCTCCTGCTATGCCCAGCTCTCCTTCTTTGCCCAGATCTGATCCTCCACGGGCTGAGTGCTGCCCCCTACCCCACCCCAAGTAGGGCATGGGCACTAGTGGTCATGCTGATCCATGTGCCGCTCACCCCTGGGCTCCAGGTATGAGATACCGGACACACAGATGGCTGACGAAAAGCAGCTAGAGATATTGCAGGACAAGGCCAACTTCCGTAGCTTCAAGCCCAAGCCTTTCAACATGCGCGAGTTCTACGATAGAGCAGGGCACGACATTCGAGACATGCTGCTCTCCTGCCACTTCCGAGGGGAGGCCTGCAGTGCTGAAGACTTCAAAGTGGTGAGTCCCTGATGTGGAGTATGTTACCCTGGTCCTTGGAAGGGGAGCAGACAAGAAGCAGACCTGGCCTCTCTTTATGCTTGCTGTTCTGGGAGAGGAAGCTGGGTGTCCTGGGGTTTGCTTCCGGAAGAAGGGGAGTTTGTTCAGCAGACGGTGCATTTGTACTGCATGAAGACTGGAGCTTCAGCCTTGCATCCATGGCGGCAGGAAAGAAAGCCTGTGGTATATACTACACAAACCACCCATGCACACACTCACATACACACAAACACACATTACCTGAAGTGGCCCCAACCCCTTCTATCTTATATTCTGGCCCATAGAGATCAGAGTTAGTAATGGTAGGTAAGCTACAGCCTTGTGTTACTAAAAGTAGGTCCTGCAAACTGTCAACTAGGAGCTTGGAAGAAATGAATGATTTTGCCACCCCACATTCCTAAGCTACTGAGGCAGAATCTGCAGTCTGTGTCAGATAAGATTCCTGGGTGGTACGAGTGCATGTTAGAAAGCTTATGGAGCATGGGGAGTTAGCAAAGTCTCCTCAAGACTAGTCACATTGGTTATTCTCTCCATGCCACTCTACACGCACGCGCGCGCACACACACACACACACACACACACACACACACACGGCATAGTAGGCTCACCCTTGCCATAATCTATACTCAGTGTCAGAGGACCAAAATGCAATACAATTACAGCTGATCTGCAGGCTCTCTTTGCTTCTGAAAATGGATATACCTACCACCCCTGTCATTCATCCCAGGGACATGGTGCCCTCCGGCTGGCACCACAGGTTCTGGGAAACTGACTTTGGCAACTGATGTGCTAGGTGCTCTTGGGCAAATCACATAGATTCTTGGGTTTAAAAACATCACATATAGTCAGATGTAGGGTACACAACTATAATTCCAGCACTTTGGGGACTGTGGAAGATTAGGATTGGGATTTTGAGGCCATTTGAACTATATAGCTAGACCCTGTCTCAAACAAACCAAAGCTATACTCAGGCATGTTGACGCATTGTCCCAGCTACTTTGGAGTCTGAGGCAATGGAAGATTTTAGCCCAGGAGTCTGAGACCAGCCTAGGTAACAAAATAAAACTTCTCAAATTAAAGAAGCAAATAGAAAACCCTGGATACAATGGTACAAGCCTGTAATCCTAGCACTCAAGAAACTGAAACAAGAGGATATTGAGTCACGCATGTAGCTAGGGCTATATTGGGAGAGCCTATCTCAAGATGCAAAGGAGAAACATATGCACACCTGGGCACTCACACACACACACACACACACACACACACACACACACACACACACTCATTCACATACACATGCACAAAGGCTAGAAAGGAACCCTAAGGATCTGGAGTCTAGACTCTCAATCCCTTTGATAAATAACCATATTATCTTTATTTTACAAATGCACAAACAGAGACACAAAAAAGCAGAATAATTTGCCTTAGCTCACTAGCCAGTTGATGACAGATCCAGGATTAGAACCTATGTCTCCTTAGGTGCCAATGCAGTGTGTGTGCTTTTATCATTAGTATTGCTGACCCTGAACTTTCTGTGTCACTTCCACTTTTGAGATTGCTTTTCCAAACCCAGCCTCCCCAGGATGCCTTATTCTCATGCCTCTTCCTAATTCCCCACTCTCAGTACTTCTCTCTCTATTTCTCTTCAACTTACTTGCTTCCTCCTGGCTTTAGGCAGCATGAAGCCCACTTGTTTGTGGGCATGCTTAACGTTTCCTGCAGGGTTGCTCCAGACTTCCCAATCTCTTTAAGCTCTGCAGGCAGACCCATTTTGCCGGTCTCTGTCATGTCAATCCGTGACAATTGTATGACCACACTCGTTGTTGATTCAAGCTGGTGGGCAGTTACCCCAGGAGCAATCACTTCTCTGTTTCACTTCTGCCCAACAGAAAAGTCCTGGATTCCTCCAGACCTTGAGCCCAGAGGGCTCCTAGGCTCATAAGCTATGTTTCCAAGAGAATTAGAATGGTAAGTGAAGATAGGAAGAGTAGCCATCCCTGTCTCCAGCATACTGAATACACAGCAGAAGGGACCACCAGGGAGGAGAGGAAACTTGCCAGTTTAGCTGGATGTTAGTGTTGGATGCAGGAGGAAGGTGCATGGCTCAACCTAGAAAAGTGCTAAGGTATAAAATAGGAATATAGTAAGTCCATGAAAAGTTTAGTTGGGGGCTGGCAAGATGGCTCAGTGGGCAAAGGTGCTTGCCACCAAGCCTCATGACCTGAGTTTAATCCCTGGGATCCACATGGTGGAAGAGAATCAGCTCCAACAGATCGCCCTCTGACCTCCACTTGAGTGATGTGGCACACACGCACACGTGCAAGCATACACAGACACACACACACACACACACACTCACACACACTGAAATGTGACTTGCCCATAGTGTTTGAGGGGACAATTCTAAATTGTCAGACAGAGATGTGCTTGGTTTGTACAGTTGTAAAGAAATCTGAGTTCTTTTGTTTTATTTTTTTATTTATGTGTCTGTGTGTTTCCACATGTATGTAGGAACTTGAGTATATGATAAGCCTCAGGGGCTAGAAGGAGGGCATTGGATCCTCGGAGCTGGGGTTACAGGTAGCGTCTGATGTGGGTGCTGGGACCCAAACTTGGCTCCTCTGAAGCAGCAGCAAGTGCTCTTTCAATAACTGCTGAGCCATCTCTCCAGCCCCAATGTGAATCCTTGACCAGAAGACGGACACAGGGGCCAGCATCCCGAAGACCCAGCTTCGGCATTTCTTGGTTCTATATTGTCAGGGAAGACTAGAGTTGGTCTATTTCTTAGCCTGTGTCAAAGACCTGACCCTGGATCCAACTGGATCCTCACTCTCAGCCTTTACCCGCTGCCAGCAGGCTGACTCTTTCCTTTCATAAGCATTGCCCATCTGCCTGTAGGGTCTCAAATGATAGCTCTTTGGAGCAAAAGGGCCTGGGTAGCTTTCTCCTTTGGCTCTCCAATCCTAAGGGGGCTTGCATTTGATTCCTCTCCTTGGTCTCATAATTAACGTCTGTCTCCATGCCTTATCATTCTCTGCTCTGCCTGGAGGTCTGTGGGGGATGTGCATCTAGCCTTTGGGCCAATGAAACACTGAGGGAAAAATGTGTCTGCAGGATCAAGGCTTAGAGGAGACTACCCTGGCATCGCTCAATAGCAAGGGGTCTTTTTTTTTTTTTTTTTTTTTTTTTTTTTTTTGAGATGGGGTCTTACTTTGTAGCCCAGATTGGCCACAGATTTACAATCCTTCTACAGTAGCCTCCCACGTGCTGGGATTATAATTGTGTGCCACCACATCAAGCAGAGCAGGGGGTCTTAATTGAGGGTCCAAGCCTTTGCTCCGCGTTTGTGAATACTGTGTACATGGGCATACTCGGACTTCTTTGTGTGTATTCCCAAAGGCAGGCTTCCTGTAAACAGCAACTACTCAGTTCTTGAGGACTGTTCAGGAGGGCAGAGAACAAGGCTACTCCAGTACCCAAAGATCTCATCTCCCCTCATAAGCCATTCCCTCCTCTAGATGTGCTTCTGAACCCAGCTCAACCACAGGGAATAGATTGGTGGTCAGAGTCAGAACGTGGGGCCTGGGAAGGATGGGGGTGAATGTGGGACTGGGGGGATGGGGTGAGTGTGGGTCTGGGGGGATGGGGGTGAGTGTGGATGGGGGGATGGGGGTGAGTGTGGGTCTGGGGGGATGGGGTGAGTGTGGATAGGGGGGATGGGGTGAGTGTGGGTCTGGGGGGATGGGGGTGAGTGTGGGTCTGGGGGGATGGGGGTGAGTGTGGATAGGGAGGATGGGGATGAGTGTGGGTCTGAGGGATGGGGTGAGTGTGGGTCTGGGGGGATGGGGTGAGTGTGGATAGGGGGATGGGGGTGAGTGTGGGTCTGGAGGAATGGGGTGAGTGTGGGTCTGGGGGGATGGGGTGAGTGTGGGTCTGGGGGGATGGGGTGAGTGTGGGTCTGGGGGGATGGGGTGAGTGTGGATAGGGGTGATGGGGGTGAGTGTGGGTCTGGGGGGACGGGGGTGAGTGTGGGTCTGAGGGATGGGGTGAGTGTGGGTCTGGGGGGAGGGGGTGAGTGTGGATAGGGGGGATGGGGGTGAGTGTGGGTCTGGGGGATGGGGGTAAGTGTGGAGCTTGAACTAAGTCTAAGAGAATTTGTTTTGAAAGTCATTTGGGATTGAGAAAGGCAGGAAGAGTAAGGGATACCCCTAGGCAAGCAATCCAGTTGGGTAGATATCTGTAGCTCCCTTCTGAGAAGCCTAGAAGAGCAGGGAAAGCCCAAGACAAGGTCCCTTCTTTCCTGGCCATCTCCCTTTCTTCCCAGTAGGGTGCTTGGTTGCCAGAGCAACAAGGTCTGAAACTCCTTTCTCCTTCCCCACCTTAAGGGCAGCCAGGCCAAGGCAGGGCAGGGGTTCCATGGTAGTGGGTGGTGGGGGGAGACTCAGCTGCTGCTAGTCTCTGGGAGGGGGCTGGGGAGTGAGCACATCACAGCTGGTGCCAGCCTCCAGCTGCACCTTATCTATCCCTGGCAGTGGGAGCGTGATGTGGCTGGAATGCTGATTAGCACCATCGGGAGGGGCCCTGCAGATGGCTGCCCAATTCACCCCATGCCATCCCCTCCAGCTGAGCCCCAGAGCCTTTGCCTGGGGAAAAAGAAGCAGAAATTCGTGTCTGGGCCTTGGAAGAGAAAGAGCAAATAGAGGGTTCTGCAGGTAGGGGTGTGGTAGAATAGACAGGGGGTTCTGGAGATAAGGGTATGGTAGGACAGACAGAGGGTTCTGGTGGTAGGGATGTACTAGGGTAGACAGAGGGTTCTGAGGGTAGGGGTGTGGTAGGATAGACAGAGGGTTCTGCGGGTAGGGGTGTGGTAGGATATACAGAGGGTTCTGCGGGTAGGGGTGTGGTAGGATAGACAGAGGGTTCTGCGGGTAGGGGTGTGGTAGGATAGACAGAGGGTTCTGTGGGTAGGGGTGTGGTAGGATAGACAGAGGGTTCTGGTGGTAGGGTGGCAGAGGGTTCTGCGGGTAGGGGTGTGGTAGGATAGACAGAGGATTTTGCGGGTAGGGAGGTGGTAGGGTGGCAGAGGGTTCTGGAGGTAGGGGTGTGGTAGGGACAATAATCTTAAGCAGGGCTGAAACTGGGAGCAGGATTCTGTGGAGGGTCCACAGATTTGCCCAGATCCTGAGCTGGAGACAATCACCCAGTGAAAGGGTGGAGTGAAGAGTGCAGGCTCAGAGGGTGTAGACCCTTCTCTAGGGTTCTGGAACACTGTGGGAGAGAAGTGCTTTCCTAAGAGGAAGTGTGACCCTGGGGCTCAGACTGGGGAAAGAGAGGTACTCTAAAGCCACCAGAGGCCTAGGGATGTATAGTGATAGACCGCTTATTGGTGAGAACGAGGCACTAGGTGCTGCATCAAAAAAGTAAAAACGTGAAAAGTAAATAAGCAATGAGATCCCAAAGGTGGCAGCCCCTTCTCTAACACCCCTTACTGCACCAGACCCCACAGATGCTGGGGAAGCATGTCCTAGGGGACTGATCTTATTACCTGTGCTCATGACCCCCTCTAGGAAGGGAGTGGCAGGGTGAGGGGAGAAGGCAGACGAAAGGCAGTCCTGGTGACCCTGGCTGGGGACTGCACAGAGGAATAGATGCAGATTTCAAAGAGGATTCTGAAGAGGTTCACAGAAGGCAGGGTTCTACTCACCCAAGGAATTCAGACACACCTCGGCCCTGGCCCTGCCCTTCTCCCTGGGGAGCACCCGGTTGGGGAGAGGAGCTGAGCGGAGCCAGTTGCAGGAACCTAGAGACCCTGGGGTAGGGGCTCTTGCGCTGCCTCCCCCTCTTTTTCCTGCATAGACAACAATCTTTGAGTAATTTAGCGCCCTCTCTCGCCCCTCCCCTCTCCCACCCGGCTAGTCCTCCCAGACTGCTATCAGCTAAGAGGCTCCTCTAAGCTAATTGATCTTCCTGCTCTTGCCTAAAGTAATAGGGAATTGATGTAAGTAACTCAGTGCCTCTGGGGGCAGAGTCAGAAGTAAAGGGCTGGGAGAAGGTATGTCCCCTGCATGCCTAGCTAAGGCCAGCAGCCAGTGGACACACACTGGGAGATGTGTGCTACACCCCACTGTGTCCCGTAGGCAGAGGGGATGCCAGCCAGATGGCTGGGGACATTCTGTTATAGGTCCAGGTCATTCCAGAGTGGCTTCAACTTTATGGAAAACAACTGAGATGATGGAGGGGAGGGTTGGGACTATGGTGGTGGTGGTGAGATTGGGGATGAGGAGTTGGGACAAAGGGCATGACTGTGATTCATTCCCCTCAGACAGAGTTACTTCCAAATGCCAGCTCCTGCTCTGGGACTGAGATGTGGCAGTAAAAGGCAGACCTCACTTCTGCCCTTAGGGAACTTCCAAAGATCCAAGCAGAATCCCCCGCCCCCCATCTCCTCTGCTCAGCTACTCCAAACATTCTGCCTTACAGCATGCTCCCACCAAGTGACAGGCGCTCTCCAGCCACAGCCATTTGCCTGCCATTAGCCAGGCACAAGCTTTCCACTCATTTTTGGTCTGAGCTGCAGCTGCTGAGGCTTCTGGCTGAGGACAGTTCAGTCAGGACCCTTGGGTGGGGGGGCAGGAAAGCACCTAGCTGAGGGCGGGGCTTGGGGCAGAGTTCTATCTGACTCCATTCCTCAGACTCTAGGCCCAGTTTCCTGTGAGGAGAGGGGTCGTGTCTAAGTGTCATCAAGGAGCAGCCCCTGCTTCTGGGATAAAGAGTTTCTGAGGCACTTTAGCCAAGGCTAGCCCTATATTTACAGGTGGGCTGCCATGACTATCATGCATAGGACATTCTCCTTCTGGATTTTTTTGCTTTGTTTTTTGAAACAGGGTTTCTTTGTGTAGTCCTGGAACTCTCTTTATAAACCAAGATGGCCTCAAACTGAGAGATCCATCTGCCTCTGCCTCCGAAGTGCTGGGATTAAACATGTGGGCAGCCATGCCCAGTCCCATGGGAGCATAAAACTTCTGTGCTCCCTTAAGAAGTTGTAAGAACTGGGGCTGCTGACTAGAGATATGACATAGTGGTTTGCTTGCCTATCATTCATAGAACCCTGGATTCTGGAGAGAGGGAGGGAGAGCTGGGAAAGGGAGAGAAAGAGTACCAACACCATTCCAGAGGAAAAGGAATGGTCAGATGAAATCTTTTGAGACCCTGAGTTCTAAGAAAGAAAACCCTCCCCCACCCCTGTCACCTGCAGTTCCTCTATGTGACTCTTAGGGCCCAGGAGGTTGGGCTTGCTGTTTAGTGTTGTGTCTCTAATTGGTGTGTCTCATTGGTGTGCCAGGTGAAGAACAGCCCTAAGGAGAGGTTGCTGCAGTGGCCTGGACCATGGACAGCAGCCAATCCCGACTTCTCATAGCACACCCACTGCGTGTGTGCTCCAGGGAACAAGCATACAAGTGTACCTCCATCTCCATGTCTGGAGAGAATGTGGATGGAGACTGTGGAATGGACATGTGGCATGTTCATGGGGGCATGCGCAGATCTGTGTGTGCTGGGGGTGGGCAGACTTCTTGTTGCATGAGGAGCCCATAGCAGCAAGCATTTCAGTCTTGCTTTGAAATTATAAATTCCCTTTGCTTGTGCTCATAGAAGCCTCACAAGCCCTGAATTTAGAAGAAGCTTAATATCATCATTGGAAGGGTGGGGAAACTGAGGGTCAGGGATGTTGTGTAATTTGCCTGAGATCATGACATTCTAGGACCCTGACTTCGGATCTTCCAAGTCCAGGTTCTCCTGGCTTTGGGCACAGGACTGTGTGTGGCAGATGAACCTGCTCCTGGTTCCCCAGCTGCATGTGCTCTGAGGAGAAATGGTATGTTGAGGAAGGAAGGGAAGGTATAGCAGGGCCCCCAAGAGTCCTACTCCCTCATCAGTGTACCAAATCTGTTTTGTTTGTTTGTTGGTTTTTTGAGACAGGGTTTCTCTGTATTGTTTTGGAGCCTGTCCTGAAACTTGTTCTGTAGACCAAGCTGGTCTTGAACTCACAGAGATCCGCCTCCCTAGTGCTGGGATTAAAGGTGTGTGCCACCACCGCCCAGCATACCAAATCTTTAGATGTCTGTTTTTATTTATTTTATTTTATTTATTATAATCATTTGGGGAAGTAGCTTGAGACAGGGTTTCTCTGTGTAGCCATGGCTGTCCTAGAACTCACAGATATCCCTCTGCCTCTGTCTCCCAAGTGCTCAGATTAAAAGCATGGCCCACCACTGTTTGCTTTTATTTTATTTTATTTTATTTTATTTTATTTTATGGAAACTATGTAGATCAGGCTGGCCTGGAACTCATAGAGATCCACCTGCCTCTGTCTCACAAGTGTTAGAACCAAAGACATATGCTACCCACACCCAGTAACACCTCTTTTTGTTGTTGTTGGTTTTTGTTTTGTTTTGTTTTGCACCATCTTTCCAATCCCCAATCTTAGAAGAACCTACCACTGACCCCACAGTGGGTAGCTTCAGGGCAACCTCACAACCCAGAGCAGCATGACATCATATCCATCACATCATTTTCATGATCAACATCCTTAAATTGGCTTGCAGTGCTACCTGGAAACATTGCTGTGCCGTCCTAGACAACTGGTCAACCTCCTCAGAGGTGCCTGCAGGCTTCCCTGTTCTGCCTTTCCAGCTCCTTTACATCCCTCCTCCTAACAGATGACCTTGCACCCATTTGACCAAGGAAACAGAAACCTCAGACAAGGTCTTCTCTTGCCTCTTGGCACCTTCACCTAGAAGGGAACATTCATCTTATCTAAGATAGTCTCAGTGTACTAACTCCTCCTGCCTTTTTTATTTTTTCCCCCCGAGACAAGATTTCTCAGTGATTTTGGAGGCTGTCCTGGAACTAGCTCTTGTAGACCAGCCTGGCCTAGAACTCATAGAGATTGGCCTGCCTCTGCCTCCTGAGTGCTGGGATTAAAGGTGTGGGCCACCACCACCCAGCTCCTCCTGCCTTTTTTAGGATCATTATCCTACTAATATCACCTCTCCTTCCTCTATAGGCCATCTCTACTCCTCAGTGGAGATGTCCTGTGACAGTAAAACATATTCAGTATTTTCCTCACTTAAATATATATCCCTAAGCCAAGCACTGTGTTATACCTGTGGTAAACAGCTACTTAGATAGCTGAGGTCAGATGATTATTTGAGCCTTGGAGTTGGGGACCAGCCTGTGTAACCCCATCTCAAATAAATGGCATAGCTATAATGATAGCTACCATTCATTGAGTATTTCCTATGTATCAGACTTTGAACTAAGATAAAAAACAAAACATATGTCTTTCATCTCCATAACATCCTCCACATTCTTTTAGCAATTTATTTATATTTCATGTATATGGATTTTTTTGCTTCCATGTGTTTGTGCATCATGTGCATGCAGTGGCCTCAGAAGTCAGAAGAGAGTATCAGATCCCCTAAACTGAAGTTATGGATAGTTATTAGCAGACACATAGTGGGTGCTAGGACTCAAGCCCAGGTCCTCTGGTATAATACTACTTAAACTCTGAGCCATTTCTCCAGTCCCCTCCACACTATAGGGCTTCCTCTGCAATGCTATTAAAAGTGATGTGTAGAGATTGCTCAGCGGTTAAGAGTGCTGGCTGCTCTTCCAGAGGACCTGCATTCAATTACCAGCAACCACATGATAGTTCACTACTGTCTGTAACTCCTGTTCCAGAGGATCTCACATCCTCATACAGATGTAATGTAAGCAAAAACACCAATACACATACAGTAAAGATAAATAAGTCATAATTAAAAAAGTGACGTGTATAGTTCTCAATACCCATTTCCTCATCTCCAAGCTGCCTTTTCTTCATTCTTACCACTCTGAATGGCTCTGACTAAAGACTGATGGTGATCTTCATGTTGCCAAATCCAGCAACATGTTGCATTCTACTTTCAAGACTTTTGAGCCAAGCCATGTGTGGTGTCACAGGCCTATGGATACTCAGGAAACTAAGACAAGAGAATTGAAGGTCCAGGCTAGCCTGGGCTACCCAATGAGATCCTGCCTCAAAACACAAAGGGGAATGTGGGATTTGAATGAGAATGGTCCCAATATGCTCATATATTTGAATATTATATTCCCAGTTGGTGGAACTGTTTGGGAAGGATTAGGAGGTGTGGCCTTGTTGGAGGAGGTGTGCCACTGTAGGTGTGCCGTGCTATTCCTGGTTAGTTATATCTGCTTATGCTTGTATGCTTATAGACGAAGATATAAACACTCAGTTCCTTCTCCAGCACCATGTCTGTCTGCCATGCTCTCTGACATGATGGTCCTGAATTCTAACTTTCAGAGTTAGTGAGTCCCAAATTAAATGCTTTCTTTGGAGATTTTTTGTTTGTTTGTTTTTTGAGACAGGGTTTCTCCGTGTAGCGTTGGAGCATGTCCTGGTACTCACTCTATAGCCCAGGCTGGACTTGAACTCACAGAGATCTGCCTGCCTCTGCCTCCCAAGTGCTGGAATTAAAGTCTTGCACCACCACTGCCCAGCTGATTGCTACCTCTTGCTCACTTGGTCTAATTAGCACAATTAGTTGCTTTCATTTTTGTGTTTTCTTATTATCAAAGTAAGACAACATGACCAGGCAGCTTATATAAGAAAGTATTTAATTTAGGGCTCATAGTTCCATCATGGTGGGGATCATGGCAGCAGGCAGGCAGGCAGGCAGGCAGGCAGGCACAGTGCTGAACAAAGAGCTAAGAGCTCACCTCTTGATCCATAAGCAATGACAGCTAATTGGGAGAAACTTCAAAGCCTGTCCCCACTGACACACCTCCTCCAACAATGCTAACCTCCTAATCCTTCCCAAACAGTTCCACCAGCTGGGGAGCATGTTCAGATATATGAAACCTATGGGGGCATTCTCACCCAAACCAGCACAGGGAGGCCTGGGGCCCAGCTCAGTCGGTAAAGGGCTTGCTTTGCATGAAGCCCTTGCTTCTCGCCAACTCTGCATAACAGGGTATGTTGATTTGTTCCTGTAATTCCAGTACTCTGGAGGGTGGAGACAGGAGCAGCAGAAGTTCAAGGTCATCCTTCCTTACATAATTAGTTCAAAGCCATCAGGGATACATGTCATACCCTGTCACGAATCAGGGGGTGGGGATGGAAAGGTGGGTACAGTGGCATATTCTCATAACCCAGCTCTTTGGGGACAGAAGCAGGAAGATCAAGAGTTCAAAGTCATCTCCAAGAGGATCAAGAGCTAAATGTCAGCCTCAGCTGCATAGTAAGGTCTGAGCTATAGAAGACACTGTCTTTAAAAACCGGAACAAAAAATAGAAAACATCAAAACAAACAAGCAAACAAACAAACCTCTAAGGGGCCAGGGCCAAGGCTCAATGCTAAAGAGCTTGCCTGCATGCAAGCCCTAGGTTTGCTCCCCAGAGCCAAAATAAACAGCAGCCACAAAAAGACCCTGTTTTCTAAACCACTGTTTCCTGACCGGAGTCTTGGCCTACCTCTTATGTCTAGCCACTTCTCTGTTCCTTTGCCAGTTCAATCTCTTCTACTTGACTAGTGCGTATTATCTGCACTCAAGGCCCAACCTGTGATTTTATTCTTCTTTGAAATCATAAGGATATAATTTAAAGGCATACCTTAAAGAATTTCATACTGGCATTTCTTACAGTGTAACAGTGCATACTATATGGGTATATATTCTTCCCATTGACACAAACATTTTCAACACCTCAGGTGATTCCTTTAGGTCAGTACCACCCCACAAGAGCCTGCCACTGTCCTAGCAGTAAGGATAAGACTCACTTCTCTTAAACATCCCAGAGTTGTTCATACCCTCCATCTATTCCTCGAGGATATCAACTTTTTCTCATGATTGCTTGTGAGAGTCTGTCATGTTATGTGTAGTTGTTTCTTTTTCAATGCTGTGTGTTGTTATCTCATTGTATTAATAGGATGCAATTTATTTAGCCATTCTACTATTGCTAGACATTTGGGTTGTCACCAGTTTGGGACTGGTATAAATAGAGCAACTGTGAATATTCTTGCTCCTGTTTTTGGTTGACACATGCACTCGCTCCTCTTGGGTATAGAAGTAGGGCTGTGGTTAAGTCATAAGGTAGGATTCTATTTAGATTTAGTGGATACTGCCAAATCAAGTTTCTTTTCCTTTCTATCTTTTTTTAAACTTTATATTCTATTCTTGGGCAGTCGCACTTTCACTCCTGACTTCAATTACCATTTACACACTGCCAGCTGCCAACTCTATGTCTCAGGCCAGCCCTCTCCTCCCAACATCAGCTCCAGTTTTCCACCTAGAACCTCTACTCAGACAGCCTTAAGGCTCCTAAAAGCCATCATGTACAGAACCAAATTCATGTCCTCTTACTTCTCAAACAAGCCCTTTATCTGTATATCTACTCTGGAGAGCCATCTTACCAGTTATGCAGACCATCTGACACTCCTTATCTGTGGTGACAGATCCCGTCAAGGCTGACAAGATCTGCAGCTTTATTCATCTTCTGTCCTCTCTCCCTCTCTTCCTTTCTGGTTTGTTTGTTTTTGAGACAAGGTCTCATGTAGTCTAGGGTAGCCTGGAACTCACTATGTAGCCGAGGATGGCCTTGAACCAATCCTCTTGCCTCAGCCTTCCAAGTGCAAGGACTGTAGGTATAGTATGTACCACGGTCCAACCAAAACCTAGCATTGGTTACTTCATAGCCTTCAACAGAGATTGTACATTACTGTTGGACCAGGAGTCACACAAGGCCAGGGGACTTGGTCTCCCTTTCCAACCACATCTGCCTCTCTTCAGGTCCTCACTCTTCTCTGTTTGAAACACACATGGGCAGGGCAGGTAAGAGATGAATCCCAATGCATTTCAAACATCCTCCTCAGGAAACCTTACTGATTCCCCAGCCTGAGTCAGGATCCCCTGCCCTCTGCACCAATAGTGTTTTCATGACACTCATTGCCATTTGGTTTGTAAATGTTTTAAACCACTAGACAGTCAGCTCCATAAGGGCAGGATCTGGCCCAACTCTCTGTTCTCTGCTGTTAATGAGCAATGCCGAAAGAAAGGATGTAGAGATAGAGGACCTCATTCAATTGCCAATCTGTCTGTCTGTCTGGTTTTGAGCTACTTTTGAGTTATTTGCTCTGGCTATCCTGAAACTTACTATATAGACCAGGCTGGCCTTGAACTCACAGAGATTCAGTTGCTTCTACCTTCTGAGTGCTGGGATTAAAGGTGTGAGTCATCACACCCAGTTATAATCTATAACTTGCTCTTTAGGAGTCTTGAATTGGTTGTGGCTCTGCACTTTGTGTGTGTGTGTGTGTGAGTGTGAGTGTGTGTGTGTGTGTGTGTGTGTGTGTGTGTGTGTGTGTAAGCACACTTGCCCATCTGTACCTGTATGGAAGCCAGGAGTCAGTGCTGGATGCCCTCTCCTATTATTCTCCATTTATTTGTTTTTAAATAGATTAATCTGTGTATTTTTAAAATAATTTGTTTAACTTTATTTTATGTGCATTGGTGTGAAAGTGTCAGATACCCTGGAACTCAAGTTACAGACAGGTGCGAGCTGCCATGTGGATGCTGGAAATTGAACCCTGGTGTTCGGGACAAACAGCCAGTACTCTTAACCACTGAGAGCCATCTCTCCAGCCCCTGTATTTGTATTTTAAAAGGTATATTTATTTATTATGCATACATTGTTCTGCCTACATGTCTGCCTGCAGGCCAGAAGAGGGCCCCAGATCTCATTACAGATGGTTGTGAGCCACCATGTGGTTGGGAATTGAACTTGGGAACTCTGGAAGACCAGTCAGTGCTCTTAACCACTGAGCTATCTCTCCAACCCTGTGTAATTTTACTTTACATGCATGTCTGCATACCATGTAAGGGGGTATAAAATTTCCTGGAATTGGAATTATAGATGGTTGTGAGCTGAAACATGGGTGCTGGGAATCGAATCCAGGACCTCTGAAAGAACATCCAGTGTTCTTGAATGCTGAGCCATCTCTCCAGCCCTTCCATTTATTTATTTATTTATTTATTTATTTATTTATTTATTTATTTATTTATTTTTTTAAAGACAGACTCTCTTACTGAACCTGGAGCTCACAAATTAGCTAGGACCCAAGCAGCCATTGAACTTCAGAGATCCAACGGTCTCCTCCTTCCCAGTGCTGGGATTATATAGCCAGTTGTCCAGTCCTTATGTGGGTACTGTGGCTCTGCGCTCAGGTTCTCACTTCAAGCACTTCACCTACAGAGCCATCGCCCAGGCCCTGTGGCCCAGGGCTTGCTTGTGAAATGGTGATGAGTTCAGAGCTGTGTAAACAACCCATGAGTTATAGTTAAAAATCACCAAATGCCCAGATGTGGGCACAGATGAATTTCAGAAAGGACACGGAGACAGTAAGAAACCACTCAGTTCCCATACACAGCTGGAGAGCGACACTTGTGAGGAAGGACATGGGAAGAGGTCCCTCCTTGGATGGAAGCCCTGAGACTTCATGTTTATTTTGATATAAGGTGGAGATGTAGAGAACACCCAACATTCACCTCTGGTGTCCATGCAGGGATAGCACAAGAGTGCACACACACACACACATACACATGCATATACTATGTAACCCTGGCTGGCCTAGAACTTGCTATGTAGACCAGGCTGGCTTCAAACTTGGAAATCTTCCAGCCTCCACCTTCTAAGTGCTGGGACTAAAGGTGTGGTAAGCAGGCCCAGCCACTTACTCATTTTGAGACAGGGTCTTAAATTCAGTATGTAGCTGAGAATGACCTTGAACTTCTATCTTCCTGCTAGCACAAGCAAGTGCCACTCCGTGTGGCTTATGTCATTTGAGAAAATGAATCCAGGACCTCATTAAGCAAGCACTCCACAACTGAGCTAGACTGTGGGCCCAGAGGACCCAGGATTGAGTGTTAATCCGTGTTTGTGTATACCTGATCACCTCCTCAGGGCCCTGAGTGTGTTCACAGTGTGTGTGAGATTCCTGGCCCCCTTCTTACCTTCCCATTACTGAAAACCTTTGGAATTGCCTACTTGAATAAAATGAAAGCCAGGGGGGAACTTAAAGAAATGAGGACAGAGGGTATGGGAAGAGAAAAGTATAGGAATGTGAGTGTGTGTGTGCATGTGTGTGCATGAGTGCATGTGCCTGATCGTGTGCATGAGTGAGCACACGTGTGTGTGCATGTCTATGCATGAGTGAGCACACACACACGTGTGTGTGTGTGTGTGTGTGTGTGTGTGTGTGTGTGTGTGCATGCCTATGTATAGCAAGTGTGTGACTGTGCCTGTGTGTATGTGTCACACACTCATGCCTGTGCCTGTGTGTTGTGTGTAGAAGTGCATGGTGAGTCTTGGTGCAGGCGTAGGGAGGAATTATTTCAACTCACTGTGTTCTGAAGCTGCTGTGCTCTTCACAGCCTCCTCTTTGGTGGGGACTCTCAGCCTGAAGCTCTCCCTACCTTAGTTTCCTCTTTTTGTGAAGCCAAGCTATAAGGAGGGAGACAGTGCCCTCTAGTGGGCAAAAGACATTCTGGCATCAACAGTCAACCTCCGCCAGCACCCCACAAGCCAAGGTTCTAACAAATCAGGCCATGTCTGTCCCCTGAGAACTAAGGCCTGGCAGACAGGAAAAAGATGTTCATGGGGCACCAGACAGAAAGGGAATCCATGGATGTGTATAGGAGAGGGCAAGAGTTGAAGGTAGATGATCTCTTTGTTTTTTTGTTTTTGTTTTTCGAGACAGGGTTTCTCTGTGTAGCTTTGTAGATCAGGCTGGCCTGGAACTCACAGAGATCTGCCTGCCTCTGCCTCCCGAGTGCTGGGACTAAAGGAGTGTACTACCACTGCAGATCATACCTAGCACTTATGTGGGGTTTTGTTGTGCATCGCATCTGTCTATCTGTCTATCTATCTATCTACCTATCTACCTATCATCTGTCTATTATCTAGTTTGTGTGCTCTGGTGTGTCAGCGAGCTCCTTTCCTGCATCCATCTATCTTGACATCTATCTATCTATCTTTCTCTCTCTCTCCCTCTCTCTCTCTCTCTCTTTCTCTCTCTCTCTCTCTCTCTCTCTCTCTCTCTCTCTCTCTCTCTCTCTCTCTCTCTCTTTTTGGAGACAGGGTTCTCTGTAGCTTTGGAACCTGTCCTGGAATTTGATCTGTAGATCAGGCTGGTCTGGAACTCACAGAGATCTATCTGCCTGTCTCTGCCTCCTGAGTTCCTGAGTGCTGGGACTAAAGGCATGCGCTACCACCACCATGCAGTGCCAGACCATCTTTATGTGTTTAGCCTTTTCTCAATTCTTTTTCCTTGATGTAGCCTGTACCTTAGTCATTCCCTCTCAGGATGTGGACTGCCTCACATCTGCAATGCCTTGAGTAGAGACTGGACCCTTCTATCGGAGCCCTGGGCAGTCACTGTGCCTTCTGGAGTCAGGGACGACTTCTTGTTGTAGGAATGTAATAATAGGATATTGAAAAGGAAGTGGGGAGCTGGGCGTAGTGGCCATAAACCCAGCTGCTTGGGAGGAGAGACAGAAAGACAGAAGAGCCCAGGAGTTCAGGGACAGCAACACAGGGAGAGCTGTCCTTAGGATGATCAGAGGGCTGGGGCTGGAGAGCTGGCTCAGCGGTGGAGAGCACAGCTGCTCTTCTAGAGGACACCTGGTCCCTCCCCAGCACCCACACAGTGGCTCTCCACCAGCTTCCGGTGGTTCGTGACTTCAGTTCCAGGGGATCTGACACCCTCCTCTGACCTTCTTAGTGTTTAGTCACACAGGCAGGCAAAACACCCAGAGGCATTAAATAAATAATAAATAACTAGATCAGAGAGACCAGACATGTACCTTTAATCTCAGCACTTGGGAGGCAGAGGCAGTTGGAGCTCTGTGAGCTCAAGGCCAGCCTGGTCTACATAGTGAGACCATGTTGAAAATAACAACAATAATAACAGTAATATAATGATGATGATGATGATATCATCAGGGCTAGCAAGATGACTCAGCAGGTAAAAGCACAGAGCCTGATGGCTGGAGTCTGATTCTGAGTGTGGAAAAAGAAAAGCGATCTTCTGACCACCAGACTCCCAACCTCACACACATGGTAATAAAAAAAAAGATGAGAAAAAATGAGTAGAAGCTAACCAAACATCTTGGGGCCGTGGGTGAGCCTAGCATGTCTGGGAGGCTTCTGGTAGCTGGATGCTGGATTGGGGGGCAATATCAGAAATGATAGTTATATGGGTCCATCTTAGGGGTTAGCTTTCTGGGAAGCACTGAGGAGTTTTAAGCAGGGAAATGGGCAAGATCATGTGACATGAACTGTAGACAGGGACAGGGGAGGCTGAGGCTGTCAGTCATTCAGAGGGAAAAAGAAATAGAAGTGAGGTGTGTCTAGTGGCAATGGAAGGCTGGAGAGGGGCCAGACCCCAAGCATTTTCCTTCTGGGGCTTTGTGTCCCAGCAGTGAAGCTGAGACCCAAAGCTGCCCAGCAGCCAGCTCTTCTAGAACCCAGCACCCTGCCTCTCATGCCAACACATCCCAGGGTCTTTCCTGCAAGTAGAATATGGTGTTGGGGAGTGGGATTAGGCCTTAGAACCCTAACGAATGGGAAGGCCCAGGTGGACTCATTCAGCCTCAAACTACTCCTGGAATTACTGAGAAAGAGTTAATCTGAGTTGTCTGTTTCCCTCCCTCCCCTCCCCTAGGTCACCTTCTTGGCCCTAGAGACCTAGCTGGTGGCTCAAGTTCCTCAACCAGTGGCCCTGGTCAATCAGGGCACAGAGGGGTCAGGAGCCCAAGGGTAGGCAATGGGACACAGACCTGAGGGAGCTGCAGGACTGAGGGGTCTAATGGTAGGGTTTGGGGGAGCTCTCAGGCTGGTTCCTAACTTCTGCCCCAGAATCTTCTGTCTCCACTCTAGCCACAATTTCTTCCACCGACTGGAGAGAACTTCTCACACCCCCCTTCAAAACTGGCTAGTTTTTTTGGGGGGGGGGTTGGTTGTGTGTGTGTGTGTGTGTGTGTGTGTGTGTGTGTGTGTGTCTGTGTCTGTGTCTGTGTCTGTGTGTGTGGTGGAGGCTAGGGAAAGCTGTAAAAGGGTTAGAAGTTTCTGTCAGCAAGCTTTTCAGCTTCAAGAATCCCTCCCCCAATGCTGGGAACTGGTCAGAATTGAGTCTGTGGTCAGTGAGAAATTACTGCTAATGGAACCTGGGCCACCCCACAAACCACAGAAAAGGGTGGGGGAGGGAATGAGGCCTAAATGTGGTGAGCTTGTGGGAAGGATGTGGGCCTAAAATAGAGTTGTCAGTCGAGGGAGAAGGGGAGTTAGGGACTAGCTGGAGGGGACGTAAGGGTCAAGGGAGTGAGTGACTGCAGGGACACTGAGGCTGTGGAGGAATATAAACTGGAAAGTAAGTATCAAAGGAATAATTAGAGGGGCCAGAGACCTGAGGGTAGGCTGGGAGATGCAGGGTCAGCGAAACAATAGGAGTGATGACGGATGAGTGGAGAGGAATCAGAGATTTGTGTAGTGCCTACAGAGGGCCTGAGGCTCCGATATCTCAGAAGAAAATCTAGAGAACAGTGAGAAGGAATAAGGCAGAAGGCAAAATTGGGGTGCTGAGACTGATGGGCATGCCCAGGGGCTGTTGGAGGAAAGACCTGTAAGAGGTCATCCTGAGGAAGGGACTGCATTGGATGTCACCTCACCAAATTTTCCCAGGGACTTCACTTGGCTAAAAACCTTCATCACGCTGGAACAGTGTCAGGCAGTGTCTTCAGCTCCCCTCCTCCCCAGCAGGCCTTCCTTTCCCACTGCCATCAATTATTCATCGGCACAGACACCGCCCTCCAGCCCTCCCTAGCCGGGCAGTCTGGTCCTCCTCCTGTGCCTGCCCCAGCTCAGTCACACTGCCACAGAGTTGCTGGTGAGGAAGGACAAACAGCTGGGCCTAGCCAAAGGGCTCCACAGCTGGCCCTGCTGGACCACACCACAAGTCCCATCTCCTTTCCGCCGGCACCTTCCTCCTGTCCCTGGAGAAGATGCCCATCCAGATCTTCTGTTCTGTGTCATTCTCCTCTGGAGAGGAGGCCCCAGGACCCATGGGAGATATCTGGGATCCTCACCACCACCGGCAGCAGCAGGACAGCTCAGAATCAGAAGAGGAAGAGGAAGAGAAGGAAAAAGAGGCACTAAAGAGGGAGCCTGATGAGGGGGACTCACCTAGGGACTTGGTGGCCTTCGCCAACAGCTGTACCCTCCATGGTGCCAGCCACGTCTTTGTGGAAGGGGGCCCAGGGCCAAGGCAGGCCCTGTGGGCAGTGGCTTTTGTCATAGCACTGGGTGCCTTTCTGTGCCAGGTAGGGGACCGAGTTGCTTATTACCTCAGCTACCCGCATGTGACTTTGCTAGATGAAGTGGCCACCACAGAGCTGGTCTTCCCGGCGGTCACACTCTGTAACACCAACGCTGTGCGGCTGTCCCAGCTCAGCTACCCTGACCTGCTCTACCTGGCTCCCATGCTAGGGCTGGATGAAAGCGATGACCCTGGGGTGCCCCTTGCTCCACCTGGGCCAGAGGCCTTCTCTGGGGAGCCTTTCAATCTCCATCGTTTCTACAATCGCTCCTGCCACCGGCTGGAGGACATGCTGCTCTATTGTTCCTACTGTGGGGGTCCCTGTGGTCCCCACAACTTCTCAGTGGTGAGTAGGGCCCATGCTTAGCACAATACCCCAAAAGTATATGGCATGGCTTTCTCTGGCCATCAGCTCCTGGGGCAAGGGCTGGAAAATGCTGAAACCTGCCTGACCTGGACCAGAGCTTACCTGGGATCCCAGAGTCTGGAGCTGGACTAAGAGCCCCAGGTTCACAGCTCTTCCTAGTTGTGTCTTGAAATATGTCCCCATTGTAATTAGCTGCTGTTCTGTTGCCTGGACTATTCTCTAGTCTCATCTGCTCTTCCCCAGACCTCTTCATGGAGTCCTGGGACTTTGCTCTAGCTATGAAACCAGCCTCTGATCTGGGGTGGCGTGGGAGCTATGTTCTGGCCAGTTGTTGATTATCATCTCTGGAGTGACAGTGGGGGGTCACCTCGTCTCTAGAAGTGCAGAAAGGGTCACAGATGGAGGGGATAGCCCCCACCTTCATCCTCAACACTTTGTCAGCAGATCACACAGCAGGAACTTCATTGTATCCTTCCCCATTGGAGTTGACCCCCTACCAGCTGTGTGTGTGTGTGTGTGTGTGTGTGTGTGTGTGTGTGTGTGTGTATGTGTGTGTGTAATCCATCTGTTTGTCTGTGAAGCTGGGAACCCTCTAAACCAAAGCCTATGCTACCAGCTCTGATAAGTGACCAGAACTTTCTTCCTGAAGGAAGCCATCATTGGAAATTGTCACCTTTCTCTTTAGTCTCCCCACCCAGAGATGGAGGGACTTCCTAATTAGGAGCCACATGCCATCCACTATCTCTGCAGTTCAACCTACTGGCCTGCCTGGCCTGATGCCCCTCTGGTCCCTGCAGATTTCAGATGCCTGGCCTTTATCCATATTACCCCTCTATGTCCTACCATGTAGGAGCACATGGGTGTTATCTCAGTCCCTGAAATGGTTGTGACCACTGGGCTTCAGGGAGGGCAGAAGATACAGGATCACCTACAATGAAGGTATCTGCTTTGAGGCCCTCAGAGCTCGAGAACACCCCAACATGCCATGCCTGAGTCCTGGGGGAGGAGGTGATATGCCGAGTAAGTTTGGTTCTTGGCATGGCATCTGTGTCTGCTTTCAGGTTCTAGTGATAAGAACTAAGCCACAAAGGTGGCTATGAGAGGCTGATAGCAGAAAGAAACTAAAGGGCTTCGCTTTGAGGGGCTTAGGTATGGAGGAGAGTCTTGGGAGAGGACTTCTAGTCAGGGGTTGAAATCCCAAAGCGAAGATCTAAAGATCTACTTCAGAAGGCCTCAGAGGTTATAGGATCATGGTGATGGAGATGTGTATGTGGGATCCTAGCAAGAAAAAGATTGTCTCTTGACAGTTCAGTTGAAAAGACTGTGAAAAGACACAGCAAAGCTATGTGGAAGATTAAGGAAGCCATGGGACCAAATCCTTATCACTTCTAGGCTGAAGGTGCACAAAGGGAGTCCTGGCAAGAGCTACGATCATGGAGGGTCTAAGCCATTGCCAGTGTTACAGAGAAGCAAGGAGAGTGGATCAGAATCCCCCCTGTCTGTTTCTCTCTGTCTCTCTCTGTCTCTGTCTGTCTCTCTGTCTCTGTCTCTCCCTTTCTCTGTCTCTCCCTCTCTCTCCCTTTGTCTCTGTCTCTGTCTCTCTCTCCCTCTTTCTGTCTCTGTCTCTGTCTCTGTCTCTGTCTCTGTCTCTGTCTCTCTCTCTCTCTCTCTCTCTCTCTCTCTCTCTCTCTCTCTCTCTCTCTCTCTCTGCCTGCATTTGATCCCCTGTGTTTCCCACTGGTTAAGCCCACCCAGAAGCCTATCCGGGCTCTCAGACTCTGCGCTGCCTTCCACCAGGTCTTCACACGGTATGGAAAGTGTTACACATTCAACTCAGGCCAAGATGGGCGGCCACGGCTGAAAACCATGAAAGGCGGGACTGGCAATGGCCTGGAGATCATGCTGGATATCCAGCAGGATGAATACCTGCCTGTGTGGGGAGAGACCGGTATGTTACCCTGCTCAGGAGCCCCCTCCCTGGACCCTAGACTCAACTAGGACCCCACTGTGTGCCCCTGATGCCAGGCTCAGACCCTTCCCCTTTCTCCCAAGATCACTCCATGTCTGTCTTTGCTCCTTGTGACTTCCACACTCTCCATTCCCTGGCTCCCCCTTCCTGGTTCAGTTACTCTCCAAGGTAACCAGCCATCTTCTTCCATCAGTGGCCGCCACTCACTCTATAAATATCTCCCTCTTTTCTTGGGCTGCCTGTTTGTCTGGTCTCAGGGGACATAGGGGCAGACAGATGGGGAGAGAGGAGAAAGGGATGAGGAGAAATGGAGAGTGGCCGAGACAGTGGCACTTCAGGAGAAATAATCTGAAACACCAAGATACATCGCAGACAGGTAAGAAAAGACATATGTAGGATGCAGCGGTCACTGGGGCACTACAGAGCTGCTAACATAGGAGGCTGCAAGTGTGCTAGAACCCCAGAGCCTCCTCACCAAGTCCAAGTCCCAGTTTAG
Source organism: Cricetiscus sungorus (assembly GCA_030556225.1). Taxonomy (NCBI): domain Eukaryota; kingdom Metazoa; phylum Chordata; class Mammalia; order Rodentia; family Cricetidae; genus Cricetiscus; species Cricetiscus sungorus. The sequence continues at coordinate 3,847,744 of JANBXA010000031.1, read as the reverse complement.
ACTGCTTATTATCAGGGAGTTATGATGCCCCAGGCTCTGAAGATGATCAGAGACTTGGAAACCCTCCCGACTCACACACCTTCATCTTTACAGACGAGACATCCTTCGAAGCAGGTATCAAAGTGCAGATCCATAGCCAGGACGAACCTCCTTTCATCGACCAGCTGGGCTTTGGCGTGGCCCCAGGCTTCCAGACCTTTGTGTCTTGCCAGGAGCAGAGGGTGAGGGGCTGTAGAAAGCTGATTCTGGGGTTGTGTGTTGAGGAGTCATGATGGGGTTCTGGGGAACTGGGAAGATAGCTCAATGGGTAGGGTTTATTATACAAGCATGAGGACCTCAACTGAGATCCCTAACACCTGTGTAAAAATCAGGGTAGTACACACCTGTAACCCCAGTTCTGGGCTGGGGTGTGCAGAGACAGTTGGATCCTTGGGGCTAGCTGGCCCATAAGGCCCAGTTCAGTAAGAGATCCTGCCTTTCAGATAATAAGCAGAGAGAAATATCCAATATCTACTTCTACTTCTGAGCTATGAATGGGGGTGCAGTCATACTCATGTGCATACAAAACACACACACACACACACACACACACACAGAGAGAGAGAGAGAGAGAGAGAGAGAGAGAGAGAGAGAGAGAGAGAGAGAGAGAATAAGAGGTAGATGACCAAGAATACTTCATAAACTAAGACCTTTAGAGGTGCAGGGATACAATTCCTGAGTTCTGTATCTTGCCAGAGAAGTCCACTAGGTGAGTTGGGGGAGAAGTCCCCACACTTCCCCCAGCTCGCCGGCTCTCCCAGCAGCTCATCTACCTGCCCTCACCCTGGGGCACCTGCAATGCTGTTACCATGGACTCGGATTTCTTCGACTCCTACAGCATCACTGCCTGCCGCATTGATTGTGAGACACGCTACCTGGTGGAAAACTGCAACTGCCGTATGGTACACATGCCAGGTCAGGCCCCAATATTCCAAGCACCGTCCTGGGACCTCAGGCGGCACTGCCCCTCACCTGTGCCCCAGCTGTATTGGCCTCCCTAACCCTGGTCCCAGATCACTCTGTTTTCTTACCTTTCTGGCTCCTATCTCTCAGTTCCTGCCTATATCTACAGAAAGGGGTAAAAGGGTCTAGAAGGGGTGGACTGTAAGAGTAGGTCACTTCCAGTGTACTATGGATGGCTACTCCTACCGTCCCATCTTCCAGCCTCCTCCTTACAGAGTACTATGCCATCACAAGACCCCTTTAATCTCTCCCTGTCCCACTGTCTTCTCTCTTTTGTAGGGGATGCCCCATACTGCACTCCAGAGCAATACAAGGAGTGTGCAGATCCTGCCCTTGGTAAGCACCTGACCTGGGGCACTTAGAGGGAGGGAAGAAATACTGGCTGCCTCATGCACAGGGGACTGAGATCAAGGGTGAACCTCTACATTAGGCTGTGCGTCCACGGGCAGCAGCCTCTAAATGCTGAGAACTGTACCATCCAGGTCCTGTGGAGAATTAGTAAAGGTCTCTTGGGAGGGGCCTTCACCCTCTTTCAGCCTGAGAGTTGGTCCTTGAGAACCCTAAGGGAATGACTCATGAGAGGGAGGCTGGGTGAAGATGAGCCAAAGGTAGACAAGAGGCTGAGGTAAAGGAGAAGGGACCCTAGGGATCCTTTGGGCAGGGCCAGTGTGTCCATGTTGGGAAGGTCCTGGCAACTGGTGCCTCCTCACATGGGCACAGACTTCCTAGTGGAGAAAGACCAGGAATACTGCGTGTGTGAAATGCCCTGCAACCTGACCCGCTATGGCAAGGAGCTGTCCATGGTCAAGATCCCCAGCAAAGCCTCGGCCAAGTACCTGGCCAAGAAGTTCAACAAATCTGAGCAGTACATAGGGTAAGGACTCACCTGTGCAGGGCAGGGCCCTTGTGCAAGGACTGGAGAGGGCACAGGTGACTTTTAACGGGAGTCTCACGGCACCAGGGAGTGGAGAGAATTCACAGAAGGCCCAAGAGGCAACCAAGAGTGTGGGTTGTTTGTGGGGAGATCAAACTGGAATAAGCAATGCAAGCCCTCTTTCCCCCATCTTCTAGCTCCATCTTCCTTGCTCTAACTGGGATCACCTCCCACTTGCCAGCGTGCAATGTGTCTTTTCATACATGCCATTTAATTGAATCCTCATAGCACCTCTAGAAGGCAGGATCTCCTTTAGGAGTATGGAAACAAACATGCTAAGATTACCTGTCTGGTAAGGGGCAGAGACATGACTTGAACTTAGCTCTCCTCCTCTCACCCCTGCACAGGGAGAACATCCTGGTGCTGGACATTTTCTTTGAAGTCCTCAACTATGAGACCATTGAGCAGAAAAAGGCCTATGAGATCGCAGGGCTCTTGGGTGAGCTTGTGAATGTCACCAGCCCTCTCCTATGGCTAGGACATGACAGGGCCCCCTTCTACCCAGCGATTGGTGCTCCTGGTACATCCCATCCCCAGGGGTCTTTCCCTGAGCCCTCTATGTGGCATGACATGGAGGAAGGGCAGGGCCTTCTCTTAGGACAAAGTGGAAAAGACGAGCTAGTAAGTCAGAGGAAGGGGCTAAGGGACAGGAACATGTCTTTGAAAGTGGACTGGATGCTAAGCAAGTAGTGCGTTTTGTAAAGAATTCATTCTCTCTCTGAATAATAACTACTCACTTTGGAAAAGTAGGAAAATACAGAAAAGCATAAAAACCCTGAGCCTTCTGTATCAAGGTGTCGATCTCTGCAAACATGGCTGGCCTGCCCCAGTCCCATTGAGCCTCATTGCCCCTCTGCCCTCGGTTCCCTGAGCCCACTAACCTCTCCAACCTGACCCTGCAGGTGACATCGGGGGCCAGATGGGGTTGTTCATCGGGGCCAGCATCCTCACAGTGCTTGAACTCTTTGACTATGCCTATGAGGTAATTGGGGGCAGGCAGGGCTGGGCAGGGCTACTCCGGGTTGGGGGTTCCAGTCTACCCAACCTACCCCAACCTCTCCCAGGTCATTAAGCACCGATTGTGTAGACGAGGGAAATGCCAGAAGGAGGCCAAGAGGAGCAGCGCAGATAAGGGTGTAGCGCTCAGCCTGGATGACGTCAAAAGACACGTGAGGGAGCAAGGCACGGGGCATCCCTCTGGCCTGCCTCTTCCCCCAAAGCCTCACAACAACCCTGTCTCCAGGCCACCTTTTTACCTGCAGCACTTTCTGTAACCTGTCCCTGTCTTGTTTCCCTCGCTAGAATCCCTGCGAGAGCCTCCGGGGACATCCTGCCGGGATGACATACGCTGCCAACATCCTACCTCACCATCCCGCTAGAGGCACTTTTGAGGACTTTACCTGCTAAGCCCCCGCAGGCCAATGTACCAAAGGCCTAGGTGGGGAGGGCTAGGAGAACAAGGGGCCCCCAACTGCCCCCATCTACCCTGGGGACTCAACTGCTCTCTTGTGCAGTGGCTCCCTCTTGCCTGGTGAGAAAGGAGTCTTCACCATGGTCCTCTCCCTGCCTCTACCCCATCTTTTTATTTTAACAAAATTAAACTAATATAAAAAGAGAGAAAGAGAGAGATCCGGCCAGGACCTCAGGCTGCCCCTCTCTGCTCCATGCTGCCTCCCCTAGCTCCAAGCCTGAATTCTGTCTGTCTGGCTGTCTGTCATCTGAGTGTCCACCTACATTCTGCTGCCACCAGTCACCAAAGCCCCCTCTAGTGAGGGGTGGAGGGGATCTCTAGGGTCTGAAATTTGATCCCAAACCAGAGAATGTACCTTCAGGGAGAGGGCTAGTGAGGGGGCTTCCTTAGCCTTAAGAGACTCTCTCAGCCCACTGACTCCCCACAAGCCCAAGTCTCCAGGTAAGAACTAAATGCCCTCAATCACACGGAATCAGTAGGGGGTAGAGGATCTCCTGAAGAACTAGACACGGAACTCCATGTGGCCCTGGTGCTGTAGGCCACATCCCAATATCTGTTAGTCACCTCCACCCCAAAGCTGCTGGAGAAAAATCCTAAGAGGCAGCCCTCCTCTATATCCCATAAGATACCTGGCTGGTAATTAGCTTCCAGCTCGGGGAGAGGGTACCAGGGCCTGACCTCCCTGGCTTCTCTCTCAGAGGCCTTTGCAGAGGGCCACATCCATAAATTTTCTTATGGAACGCTCCTCTTCCCCGCCTTCATTTGCTTCTCTCGACAACCTCATCTGCATTTTCTATTTCTATATGATACAGACTCTATATTGCTATATCTCTGTATATACTTTCCTCCAACCCTGTTTGTCTCCACCCCGCTCCTTCTCGTCTCTGAGAGTCATCCTCCCCACCAAAGTTTCCCTTTGTTTCTACCCATTCCCTGTCTCTGAATGCCTTCGCCTGTATAAAGAGTTGGACTCCCCCCTGGTGTCTGTACTGTGTACACACATCCCTTCGAGAAGCACAAGGAGACGACACGCGCATTGTAACCTTCGCACTGTCCCGGTGGCGACATAAAGGAAGCTGTGAACTACAAGCTCTGCCTCTTTCTGGCCTCACCCTTGGCCCCCACAACCACAACCGGGGCACCCTCTGCCCTCCCCACAGCCTTAACATACCCTCTTCCTTGCTCCACCTACCTATCCCAATGTCCTTTGCCTGGCTGACCGTGGCCTCCCTGAGGGAAGGGACTGCTGAGGAGGTAGTACCTACCCAGGAAGGGAGCTATGCTGGACACTAAGCCAAGAGTGTTAGAGACGAGGAGGCTGGGGATTGGTGACTCTTGCAGCTGGGGCAGTGGGTACCCACAGACAGAAGCTGAGGTCCTCATTCAGTGGCCTTTCTCTCCTCTGGGTGCCCAGTGTCCCTTTCTCACTCTGATATCCAGGCCCACCACTTGTATTTTCTGGTGAGGCAGGGTTTGGTCATGTGAGGAAAGAGATAGGCCTAGAAGAGGAGTTGAGGGCTCTGCTGTTGTGTGTTCCTACCTTAAGGGACCACAAGTTGAGTTAGAGGCCCTCCCCACCCCTACCAAGCACTCTTCCCAGGCCAGAGCCCCAATCCCTTTCCAGGACTTCTCTGCCCGCACTGTCTCTTGGGCTCTAATCCCCAAACAGGACTTGTGGGCAGATCACCTATGTGCGTTGGACTGGAGCCAGAGAGCGAGGCTACAGCATCTCTGAGAACTCTTGGTTCCCTAGAGTTCTGTAAACAGCAGACCTGCCCAGGAGGAAGCAGGGACAAAGCTGAGAAGTGTGCACCGGCTGGGGGACGGCAGGCGGGGCTCTGGGTGACGCATGCCTCTGGTCTAATAAACTGGGTTTCAACCATCTCCTCTTCAGTGTTGTTCTTTTTGGTTGAAGAGTTTATAGGTATTACCATTAGAATGGAGCTTGCCTTGAGGGCCATGTTGACTAGAGTAAGGAATTTGAGTGGTGGCTACACCTGTAATTCCAGCACTTGGGAGATGGAAGCAACGATCGATCTTTCATTACAGAGTAAGTTTACTACTAGGTTGGGCTAAATGAGACCCTACATATTTGATCAGGTAAACACTGATCCTCCTAGAAAAAGGCAGGTTCAGGATAGTTTGAATCACTGGGCAGTGAACGAGCAAGGTAATGAATGGCAACAGATTTCCAGAAGCCTTTAGAGAGGATTCAGGTCAAAATTCATTAATATCTGAAGGCAATGGTCTGAGATGAAGGGTGAAGTTCCCGCATCGGAGCCATTATCTGTGAAATGAGAACCGGGCTACCAGCCAAAAGACCAGAATCCAGGATGGCTTTTCTTTTAACTTGCTGGTTTGTCTTTGCCAAGAAATTTCCCTCCTTTGAGTTCAGTTTTTTCGTTTGTAAAACGAATAAACAGCGTGTTTCTCTCTTTAATACCCGGGGTCCGAGCAGTAGGAGAATGGAAAGCAAAGCAAACAGAATGCTTTGGGAAGGTAAAAGCACTGTGCTGAGATGCCATAGTCTCCAGCCTGCGGGGTGCGCTGCTGGTCTCTTTCCAACGCCTTGTCGTCCTCCTCCCGCCTGGGGGCGCGCGCTCCCGTCACCTCTCTATCTGCATATAGCTTCTCTATGGTGCCCCTCCTGGACCGCGAAGGCGGGAGGGAGTGGCCAGCACGCCTTTTCCGCTAGTTGCCCCCTCTAGCCCGTAGTCTCGCTGCCCCGAGCCGCCCGTGCCCGCCGGCGGGCCGAACCCACAAACAGCCCAGGCGCTCGGGGGGCGCGCGGGGGGCGGGGGGAGTTCCGGTTCCGGTTCTTTGTGCAGCTGCAGCCGCGGCTCCGGGAAGATGGCGGCCCGGGCGGGTTTCCAGTCTGTGGCTCCGAGCGGCGGCGCCGGAGCCTCGGGAGGGGCGGGCGTGGCGGCTGCTCTGGGCCCAGGCGGAACTCCCGGGCCTCCCGTGCGAATGGGCCCGGCGCCGGGTCAAGGGCTGTACCGCTCCCCTATGCCCGGGGCGGCCTATCCGGTGAGTGGGGCAGGAGGAGGGGCGCGTGGGCCGGGGGCGGGGCCGAGCGAGGGCGGAGGACTGACAGGGGTGAGGGAGAAGTGGGAGGGACTCCCTCGGGAGGGGCTCGGGTCCTGGATGGAGGTGGGGGAAGCAATGCGGAGGCAGAGCCGGGTGGGGGGAGGAGGTTAGCATCCTCACCTGCTCCCAGCGGCATTGTTTGCTTTTGAGGAGTGAGTGTGGAACCAGGGTGGGTGAAGAGGGCCCCGGGATGGGCAGCTCAGTGTCCAGAGGAACATCCAAGTTAGAGCTGCACGTTGAGAAGATAGCTAGCTGAGTAAAGTTAAGTGTAGGACTAGAGAAATCTGGTGAGTCAGATCCAACATAGACCAGAAAATTTGAGTCTACTCTGGTTTTAGACCCTATATTCTATGAAACCACTACCAGGCCTGAAGAAGGTCCAGTTACCAAATTTCAAAGAGGCAGAAAGAAGGCTGTGTGATTGGCCTCCACCCTACCTCTCCCACCCCTGTCCTGCTCCATTCCAAAAATTAAGGCTTCCATCACCTTTCATTTCTTGGTGGGGCTGTAAAGGAAAGGTATGACATCTCGGGGTCCTCTCCCTTCTGTAGAGACCAGGTATGCTGCCAGGCAGTCGGATGGCACCTCAGGGACCTTCCATGGGACCTCCTGGCTATGGGGGGAACCCTTCAGTCCGACCTGGCTTGGCCCAGTCAGGGATGGACCAGTCCCGCAAGAGACCTGCGCCTCAACAGATCCAGCAGGTCCAGCAGCAGGCGGTCCAAAATCGAAATCACAAGTAAGATGAACCCCTGGGTGAAGGAAGGATGCGACTTGGAGGAGGCCTGTGAGGATGCAGGTGGTGGGAGTGTTGAACCAGGAAGTGGTGGTGCTTTATCACCAAATGGTGCTGCCCGGGCTCACCCTTGTGAAGGCTGTTTTGGGTCCTGGTGGAGGTGGAGAGGGAGTTGTTGATGGTGATGAGACAGTCGTTTTACAGGCCTTAGCTGTGTCATCAACAAAGGTGCTGACAGTTTAGCTGATATCTGACAGTTCCATCCTACCCTGATAATCATATTTATTCCAAACAGTGCAAAGAAAAAGAAGATGGCTGACAAAATCCTACCTCAAAGGGTGAGTGCAGGCTCTAGAGGTCTTCTTCAAGATGTAGTGGCTGAGAAAGAGTACAGGTGATCAGCTCTAGGGCCCAATCATGTCTTTCTGTTCCTAAGATTCGGGAATTGGTACCAGAATCACAGGCCTATATGGATCTCCTGGCTTTTGAAAGGAAACTGGACCAGACTATTATGAGAAAACGGCTAGATATCCAGGAGGCCTTGAAACGTCCCATCAAGGTAACACAGGAAAGCACTAGGCAGTGGGTCAAGGGAGGGAACAGGAACCTTCTCCATGCTTAGGATGAAAAATCAAAAGGCACAGCACAGCTTTCCTTGGCATTTAAATTGTATCTTTCCCTTCCGCCTACAAACCAGGAATTACATTAGGAGTATAAGAGTAGAACAGCTGGCAGGGAAAGGGGCGGGGGAACTTTTGATGTCTCTTGCACCAGAAATATACCCTGTCCGTGTTTTTGCTATAACTACTTGCTACCTTGGGAACCTGCCACTCTGTATAATTTTCTCTACCTGATATCCCAGCATATTTATTTATGCTCAGGCTCAGGGCCTGTATTCTTCTAAGTGGAGTATTTATCCACCTGTCATAAGCCAGCCTAGAAAACCTTTGTCTTTAACATCAAACTACTGAAGCCCCATCATCAATCTGTTTCTGCCTTCCTCAGCAAAAACGGAAGCTGCGAATTTTCATCTCTAACACTTTCAATCCGGCTAAGTCAGATGCAGAGGACGGGGAAGGGACGGTGGCTTCCTGGGAGCTCCGGGTAGAAGGACGGCTCCTAGAGGATGTGAGTTGAAGGTCCTCTGTGTTGATGTTGTGTTCAGGGTGGGAGCTCTTGGTGATGAGCAATGTTGTGTGGTCAGCAGGAAGCCTGACTGGTGCTCATAGCTCCTGCTGGGAGTTTCCGGAAGCAGAAGGGTTGGGTGGGGGAAAGACCCTGTATTCCCTGCACACAAAGACAATGGTCCTTTGTATCTGCTCCCACAGCCTCACTGGTATCAAATGGAAACCATTATTGTCCTAGGATCTGACTGGATGTTTACTCTATTCTGGTGATGCTAGCCTTTGGATTTAGCAGCATCTGCAGAATTATTTCAGTAGTCCTTCATCCCTACCTCCTATGCTTAGCATTTGAGGCCATGTTCCCTCTCTTAAGTCCTTGAGGTTATTTCTGTTTTCCCACCTTTCATTGGAGATACCACAGTTTAAGTATGATAGAATTCTCCGAAGGCTTGGCTCTTTGTTGCTCCAAGGGGAATATCAGTTCGGTGAAAGCCCCCACACTTCCCACCCAGCAGCTCCTTGGGGAGGCTCATTTTTCACTCATCCCCTTGCACTCTGGTGCTATTTTTAACCGTGTGCAGGTGAGCTCATTTGAATGTATTTTTGCAAGAGAATCAAAATCTCCTGTGTGTAGGTCCAGTCTGTCTGCTGTCATGTCTTCTGTCCAGATGAAGCCAGTTTTTGTTCTGCTGCTTTTGCCTGTGATTCATTTCCCCTCTGCAGTAGGGTTTTTCTCTGTTCAAGTGTGCTTTGTTATGTTAACCTGTTTGGCTTAGTTAGAGGTCCTGTCCTTGTTACAGTGCTGCTGCTACCATGGCTGACTTAATGGCCAGCTACCGTGCCATATTCAGAAGATATTTTTGAGGTTTTTCCCCATTGGGGTTAGAAATTCCTTTTTAAAGAATTTTGTCTTGGGGACTTCTTTCTGGCCTTTTCTAACATGACACCTTCCATCTCTTTTCTAGTCAGCCTTGTCCAAATACGATGCTACCAAGCAAAAGAGAAAGTTCTCTTCCTTTTTTAAGTCCTTGGTGATCGAACTGGACAAAGACCTCTATGGGCCAGACAATCACCTGGTGGAAGTGAGTAGTTCTGCCTTCCAGGCTTTAATCGTATTGGGGGTGATGGCCAAACTTGAACATCTAGGGAAAGAGGGAGGAATAAAAGAAAGGATTAGCCTAGTTGTGCATTTCCACCTTTGCAGTTTGCATATTGACCTCTAGGTGGCGCTAGCTGTACTTAGTTGGGACACAAGAACTCTTGCAATCTGACTTGACCCACCTGACCACTGCCCCCAAAGAAAATTCCGATGGAGTCCTCTTACACTTCGGCTATCTCTGCATCTTGCTTATAAGTATTGGTGGGCTGTAGTTCCTGACACATTGTGTTTTCCTGATAGCTGTTGCTGTAGTTAGCGGGTGGACTAATAGAGTACTAGTGTTCATCTAGGTTCCTTTACATTTATATTTCAAATAGTCAGAGATTCGTTATAACACCTGGTTGTACAGTGTTTTGGAGACTGTTACCAACAGTGTTTGGGACACAAATTCAGAATAGTCTAGTGTTCCGTGTGAACTTAACCTGCCCCTTTCTTTACCACTGTAGCTGCAGCCCCTTAACCTCAACCACTAAGAGACATGGGAAGGGCTCTGCCATCTAAAAAGGGAAGTAAGTCGTAGAGTCGATAGAAATCTGTAAAGATGCTTGACTTTGTAGCAGTAGAGTATCGTGGCTAAGACATACCAGAGCTCTGCTCCTTATGTATTGACATCAGTGGGTTGCTTCCTCCTCCCAGGTAGCACTTTCCTCATTTTAAGAGGGGTTTAATCACACCTGTCTTCAGTGGGTGTTTGGGAACTAAATGGTCATCCAGGTAAATTTCATTCATTCATTCATATATATATATATATATATATATATATATATATATATATAATATATATGTATATGTATATGCTGCCTTAGGTTTCTGTTCCATGTGTATTATCCATTTACTGGTAAACTTATCTCTGGAAATTGAAGCCATTTTTAATGCAGTCATCACAAACAGTTAAACGACAGGTTCTGCTTACACAGACAGTAACTCCATCTTACAGATGCCTCATGCTATTGTCTTCCCCAGTAGCCTCCGTAGGCAAAGTTGAATGTTCAGTCATTACAGAAGCTCTTCCCTCCCACCCCAGCTCTTCCTCTGGAAGAGCACCCCTGACATCTTCCTCTCTGTAGTGGCACAGGACCGCCACTACCCAGGAGACTGATGGCTTCCAGGTGAAGCGACCAGGAGATGTGAATGTGCGGTGTACTGTCCTGCTGATGCTGGATTACCAGGTATTTGGAGATCACGGCCACATCCTATGAGAGTCTGCTCATCTAGGATCTAAGTCTGTTTGTGAGTGCTTTGCCACTATAGTGCACTAAGAAAGAACTTTTTTTGTCATCTTACTAGTGTTTGTTAGATTGAATGTGTGGCCATACTAAACACCCCAAAATACATGTGGAACCAGCTCATTAGTTTCATCTAGGTTCTATACTCTTGGTTCTCTGCAGCCTCCCCAGTTTAAATTAGACCCTCGCCTGGCTCGGCTCTTGGGCATCCATACCCAGACACGTCCCGTGATCATTCAAGCACTGTGGCAATATATTAAAACACACAAGCTGCAGGACCCTCATGAGCGAGAGTTTGTTATCTGTGACAAGTACCTCCAGCAGGTATGTAAAGGAAGGGTACATTCTGTTGTGAGGGTCTAGTTGCATTGAAAGTACCAATCAGGTGCTATCTCTGTCTCACAGATCTTTGAATCTCAACGGATGAAGTTTTCAGAGATCCCTCAGCGGCTCCATGCCTTGCTTATGCCACCAGAACCCATCATTATTAATCATGTCATCAGGTGAGCCTTCATCTGAGACGATGTGGTGGCTGGAGCCACCTTGGACCAGCTTGCATAGCCTGTTGTCAGCCTGCCAGGGGTCTTGTTCAATATAGTTGTTGTTTAGATTTAAATTACATAAGCTTATATCAGAAGTGGGAGTGATACGAACTTCTGCTTGCCTGTTGTTCATTAACCTTTGCAGATTTATGCCCTGCAGATTACTGTGTCTTGTGTGGTTGCACTCTTTTCTCCCTGGTTAATGCTAGAATGTTAGTGGCTAGAAGTCAGCCAGCACCATCCTAGTAGGGCCCAATCCCCTTGGAGACTTGATCACCAGCTTGTCATTGTGGGAAGAATTAGCGACCATCTTTTAGGAAGGACGGGGCCTCCAGATGATGCTTTTTTTTTTTCTTTCTTAATTTGGACGTTGAAGATCTAGGCATCTCTAGACAGCAGCATGCCCTGTCATTAAGTATCAGCTCCTTGCCTTTTTTGCCTTGTTCCATGCTATGTAGTAAAGGCTGTGCTTCCTTAGTCCGTAAACCCCTCAACCTGTAGTCACTCTACAGCCTGTGTTTGTACATTGTGTCTTCACTGGCTGTCCAGACTGGATCTATAGACCAGGCTGGCCTTGAACTCAGAAATCTGCCACTCCACCCCCACTCCCACCCCTAATCCTGGGATTAAAGGCATGCTTCACCACTGCCCAGTTTGGATTCCTGTTTTTTAAACTTTTCACAAAATACCTTTGATGATATTTGAATTTTACCAGTGACTTTATAAAAGCCAAACTAAGACAAGCAAGATGCCTCAACAGGTTAAAGGTGCTGGCTGCCTAGCCTGATGACCTGGCATCAGTCTCTTGAACCCATGTGATAGAAGAAGAGAACTTACTCCCACAGATTGTCCTCTCACCTCCATAGTGAGTGTGCATGGGCAAATACACTCCCACAGAATAAGTAAATAGAATAAAACCCAAATTTAATGAGTTACAGTTTGTATATTATAAATTATATCTATTTAAAGTGCAGACATTTGGAGGTGCATACTCCATACAGCTCTCAGAGGAGGATGTAGAGCAGCTTCCTTTTCCCTTCAACCCTGGACCATCTTTCTGACCTTTGGCAAGCAGGTCTCAGGTCCTTACTGGACCCTGCTGTTTTCTCCCCAGTGTTGACCCAAATGACCAGAAAAAGACAGCTTGTTATGACATTGATGTGGAAGTGGATGACACTTTGAAGACCCAGATGAATTCTTTCCTGCTATCCACGGCCAGCCAACAGGAGATTGCTACTCTAGACAACAAGGTAGGGATCTCTGTTACATCCCTCAGTCATGGCTTCTAGCTGCTTTTTGGTTCTTGATTTTAACTAAAAATATACTGACACCCAGAACCACCTATGTCAGGCTATCGCTGTGTTTGTTGGTAATTGGAAGCACTTGCATGCGTGCACTTATTTTTGACCATGTTTGTGTTTTAGCATTTTGAGTCAATCTCTCCCCCGTAGGCTAGGCTGGCCTCAAATTCATGGTGATATTCCTATGTCATGTTCCATAGGGCTGGGGTACAGATAGGAGCCACTATGCCCAGTTTGGACAATACCTTTTAGTGTCATTGAGCCCCAGTTTCTGGTCTCTAAAATGAAGACTATGTATGATCCTACTTTTATATGGTTGCTCTTGTATGAAACAAGACCATGTTTTTAAAGATTTGAGCCTATACCCAGCATATGACTCCCTTTGCTATTCATGCTGCCACCATCATTACCATTAACACTGTAGGCATAGTACCTGCAGGCAAAGCCAAAGTGCTCTTTGTAAACACCGTAGATAACTTAGGGGCTTCCCTGGGAATAGACACCTCAGTTAAATTTTGAAGGATGAAATGGAAGTTAATAGAAACAAAATGGTATTTGGGGTGTGGAAGGCAGAGGACAATCCAGAGCAATAGGATAAGGCATGTAGGAATCCAAAGAGGAGAATGAGCCTGGTGTGTTCCCAGAAAAACAAGCAAAGCCAGGCATGGTGGTTCACTCTATAACCCTGGCACCTAGAGGCAGAAGCAGGAAGCACCACAAATTCAGGGCCAGACTTGTGTATATGCAGACTACCTCAGAACCAGCACATCAGAAGTGCAGAGCTCTCTCATATGTCATGTGTCGTGCTGGACATGACGTGAGGTACCTGCTGGTGCGATGTTCAGGGAGAGGAGGCTGCTAGGGAAGTAGGAACCTGGTCAGACAGCTTTGGTGTGGGAGAACTTGTGCATACCTCCTACAGATGAGACAAGGAGCCTGGTAGAAGCCTTCACCATGGAGGCACTAGTGCTGTTCGTGTTGGTGGATAGGTAGAGAGGGTTAAGAGGGGCAGCTCTGGAGCAAGTCTAGTTCGGAGGTGAGACTGATAATCCCTGTGAGATGTCAAGGTTCTACAAGGGAGGGTAGAGTTAGGATTTGAAAATCAAAGTGAAATGAAGGGATGTACCCCGTGTTTGGATGGGGTTAAGAGAGAAGACATGGCTTGGGTGGAGAGTAGTCTCCACTAAGATCGGAGAGGACGAATTAGGGGAAGCATAACCAGCTTTGTTTGGGAGATTTCCCTTTAGAGTGTCTTGCGATGCCAAGAAAGTGTGTGGATTTGTTGGAGCATGGCAAATAGACTCTGGATTGCAGTGACTAAGTAGTCACAGTTTGTAGTAGTGGTGCATATTGAATTGACTGGAAGAGCAACTTCCCTTAGCTGGGATAGAGAAGCAAACACAGGACTTTCTGAAAGAAAGCCAAGGGTGAGGGCACCTGGTGGACTCGGCAGCAGCAGGCCCTGCACCTGGGGTGGGAGCAGCTGTGGCAATGTCAGCCTTGGTCTGCCTTTAGCTTGGAGTTTCCCTGGCTTAAAAATGGACCGTTCTCCTTTCAGATCCATGAGACAATAGAAACTATCAACCAGCTGAAAACCCAACGAGAGTTCATGCTGAGCTTTGCCCGAGACCCTCAGGGTTTTATCAATGATTGGCTTCAGTCCCAGTGCCGGGACCTCAAGGTAAAGAGCCTAGGAAGGATCCAGAGAGAATCCAGGAGAGCAGCATGGCTTGAAGAGCTGAGGGACCATGTACTTTTAGCACATCCCAGGGTTCATTTTACAGTTGAGAAGGGAAATCAAGGCAGAACCATCAGGCTTATAGTTAATACTTGTAAGTATTGTCACTTGATTCCAGGCTGTTGGGCTAGAGCTGAAGATCTGGGCTGTGTTCTCCCACATATGTGTTCCATTTGGAAAAAATAGGCTACTGTGGCTAAAAAAAATAGTAAACCATGGACAAACTAACTGGAATTAGTAAGATTGTTGAGAAGAAAGAGTAGAAGGTGAATGGAGAATCTCTGGGGAAAGCATGGAGAGTGGAGTTGAAGATGCTTCCCAAAAAAGAGCATCATAAGCTCAGGCAGGGAGATGTGCCCAGGTAGCAGGCTTGGTGTCTGCCTTGTGACTGCTCTGACCAATGCACTTTTAAGCAGAGGATTATCTGGCGGTGACTCTGTGGTAGTCTGGGGCTTTTAAAGAAGCCTGACCCAGACTTGGTAGCTTAATCAATGGGAATTTGTGTCCCAATGGTGGAGACTGGAAGCCCAGAAGGAAGCCATCAACAGGACTGTTCTGTGCTCTCAGCTAGCTTCTGGGAACCACAGGTGTCCTTCAGTTTAGGCTTGAGACATTCTCCATATGTCTTCATTGTGTCTGTCTCTACATTTCCCTTCTTTATAAGGACACCAGTTATACTTACTGCATTAAGGCCAATCCCAATGAGCTCATCTTAACTTGACCATCTGCAAAGACCCTATTTCCATATCAGGTCACATTCACAGGTACTGGGGAATTAGAATTGAGGCAGGTGGCAAGGGACACGATTCAACTGAGAGCAGATGTGGAAGCAGGAATCCCGTTTGTTCTCTCCTTCCCCTTCTCTCAGACCATGACTGATGTGGTGGGTAATCCAGAAGAGGAACGCCGTGCTGAGTTCTACTTCCAGCCTTGGGCTCAGGAGGCTGTGTGCCGATACTTCTACTCCAAGGTTGGTACTGTGCCTGGGGCACCCTAGAGAGATGAGGAAGACAGGAGTCTGTACCTTTGAATGGGGGTCAGGGGTGTTAGGTTTTTCAACATCTCAAGCTCCACTCCTGTTTTCTCTTCAGGTGCAACAGAGGCGGCAAGAGTTAGAACAAGCCCTAGGAATCCGGAATACATAGGGCCTCTACCGCCCCCATTGGCTGCACCAATTCTGTTGGGGCCTTGTGCTGCCTGCCTCAACGTACCTGTACTGGTTTTGCTTGAGGCATTCCAGGAGATGCTGTTGGTTCAAGAACAGCATCATGATGAAGAGGGTGTCACATTTCTGTTTCACAGGCACCTATTGTCCTCTTCTTCACCCCAGCCTTCCCCCTCAGCTTCTCCCCACAAAGTTCCCATGTGCCTCTACCTCCCTATCCCATCCCTGGTCTACATAGGACCTCTAGATAGTGTTAGAGAACCCATAGTGGTAATCAATGCTCTGAAATGACTGGGGCCTCTTGAGGCCAGGTGGTCTTCAGGGAGACCAGCTACACTGATCTTGCCCTTACGAGGAGACCCAGGCGTTGGGAGCTATCCCTCCTCTGAGACTCAGGCCTAGGGCACTCTGTAAGCTAGTTGACCTTAACCATCCTGGTGACCCACCTTCCTCCCTTCCCTCCACAGGTTGGAGCAAATTCTCCCTTTATTCTTTGCCCTCTGGCACTAAAGGAGCCCAGGCTCTTGGGCTTCACTGAGCCCCAGGTCGGTCCCTGCCCTCTGGACTGACCTGCTGTCTCAGTGCTGTCTGACCCCTTAGTGGGTCCATGTCAGTATTGGAGTGTGTTTTGAAGTGTTGCTCTCTCCCGCACACTCCCATAACCACCCGCCCGCCAGATACATACAGGATTTCCCCACATCTGCCCTAACCCATGGCATTTGGGAGGGGGATCTTGCCTTTCCCTGTCAGAGCCCCAGGGACCGAAGCTGGGGTGCTGTCCTTCCCTTCCCAGCGAGGCTATTCCTTCCTGCTGTTGGAGGAGTGGCTTCTTCATTCACTCCACCCTGTCCCCTCCCTTAAATGGAGAAACAGGCCTAAAATCAAACGGGTATAGCCCTAGGCCATCCTGTCTTCCTGTCCCATGTCTGCTCAGTTGAAACCCCATGGAGGTTTCTAGGGCACTGAGGAGTGAAAGCGCCTAGGGCTGGAGAATAGGTCTGAAATGGGTTTGTGACTCCCCACCCCCTGCCCTCAAAGCTTCAGACCCCTCAGGTAGCAGCAGGAAAGTGGTACCCTGACCCCTTGGAACGGCATCTTTGTATCTTTCCAGGGGAGCCTCAGGTTCTTCCAGGTTTTTCTGCCTGGAGTTAGCATATCCCAGGCTCAGCTCGCAGACAACACTGCAGGGTGGGAGACAGCTGGGCACAGGGGGATTCCGTTGAGCATGGGCTCTGAACTCACAGAACTGACAAAGCCCCTGCTTCCCCACCCCACCTCAGGCTCCTGCGAGCAGTGTTCCTGCCCCCTTCCCTGCCTGTTCTGTACTGGGGGCAGCAGTGTTCTCCCCGTCTTCCCCCTGTCCTCTACCCCTCCCCTTGGAAGGTTCTCACTACAGTGACACTGGACAACCCTGGGGCAGCTGAGCCCCAGCCTGGCTCCTGGCCGGAAGCGTCATGAGGAAACTCAGCACTCCTGCAGTGTCCCTGTTGATGACTGTTTATTAACTGAATTGTGGGTTTTTTGTTTGTTTTGTTTTGTTTTTTTTTTGTTGTTTTGTTTTGTTTCTCATGGACCAAATTTTTTTTGTATTGTCTCCTTATTGATGTCACCCAGTTTTAATAAAAGACTCTTCTGAAGAGTGGGCCTGCTGCAGTGTCTGTCTGTCTGTCTGTCTGTGGGTCTACTGCAGTCTGTCTATGGGTTTGCTGCTGTGGGACCATCTTCCCTGCCCAGTGCCCTCTTATTTGACAGGTGTTTATTGAGTGCTTGATAGGTGTCATTTGTGCCAGGGTCTGAGGAAATTAGTCTCCCCTGGGGACTCTGGGTCTTACTTTAGAGGCTTATGACCTCCGTGTCCAAGCAAGCTATGCTCTTGGGATAGTTGCATCCATCTCGATCCATCAAGGATAGATAAGCAGTGGCACTGCTGGCTTGTCCCTTGTCCTTGAAATCTCTAGGTCACTTGATGGCTGGAACAACCTGTCCTTGGTGTCTGTGGCCCCTTCGTGTTGATGAAACCAGTCTCTACTGTCCCCAAGGCACATGTCCATGCAGCTGTTGCCAAGGCCCTGGTGACAGCAGGCGTTTGTATTTTCTGTACAAAACCACCAATTTACTGATCTCATACTTAATGAGGTTCCACTAAGGCTCCAAAATACCAGGGTTTTCTTTGAGTTATATAATCTTGTGATGGGGGCCTCCCTGTATGTCACCAAGGTTGATCTTAAACTCATATTATCCATGTGTACCAGCCCCCCAAATGGAGATTGCAGGGCATTACAATGCCCAAGGTAAGAAGTCTGTTCTTAAACTCAATGTGGAATGGCTACTTTATCCTTGTGTTGAGTAAGAGGACTGCCTGGCAGCTGCTCAGGAATCTTAATTCCCCTTAGAAAAAGTATGACATGCCTGAGGTTCTGCCTGCTTCCACCTGGTGGCTCACTCCTGTGCCCTTGTCTAGGAAGAGGCATGGAACAGTGAGTGCTGCTGTATTCTGAAGTCACAGTTACAAATCTTACCCATGTATGCAGTGCAGCTGCACACCCCTTTAATCCTAGCACTTGGGAGGCAGAGGCAGGAAGATCTCTGAGTTTAAGGAATACGTAGACCCTATCTCACAAAAATAAAGTCATATCCATTGAGTAAATGGATGGAAATATGCCTGTATTGTCTGTCTGCCCACACTCTAGAATAAACTGGTTCCTCAGAGTTGAGAAGGGGAGAAGGAGGTAAATAACTTGGAATAGAGAAATGGGATATCAAGGGCACTGAAATGGCAACCATGAATTTCAAGCAGGTACTCTACAGCTTGCTCTTGGAGAAGCTTTGGTAATACAGACACCTTCTGTAACGAGTACCCTCGTTATTCCCATGCAAATGGCCACGTGCTTTGTTTCTTTATACTAATAGGATTGGAGGAGCAAAAAGATGGGAGTATTTAAGCAAAAACAAGGCATTCATCTCATGCATGAATGCCCATTATTTAGGGTTCCTATCATATGTGCCAGGGACAGGAACATCCTTTCTCTTCTACCACTCATAATCAGGCTCCCAGCTGGCAGCCTGGCACTGGTGCCTTCATCTCAGTGCCAGGGTGATAAAGGAGTGGTCTGTGGGAGGCTAGTTCTGCACTAGAGGAAAGTTAAATGAAAAGCAACTGATTCATGTTTGTTCTCATTATAGGGACTGCCTGGCTCTGATAATATGGTGGGCTTTTTCTGTGGACTCTCCGGGCTGAGAAAAGACATGCTTCCAGTCTTGACCTCCTACCCACTTATTCTTGCCACTGGTTACACCAAGTCTCCCCTCTAACCTAGTG
The DNA here is from genome assembly GCA_030556225.1 of Cricetiscus sungorus. Classification (NCBI taxonomy): domain Eukaryota; kingdom Metazoa; phylum Chordata; class Mammalia; order Rodentia; family Cricetidae; genus Cricetiscus; species Cricetiscus sungorus. Next base: position 3,828,940 of record JANBXA010000031.1, on the reverse strand, counting down.
CTGATTACTGTTACTGGCCAGTGGCAGCCTGGGGGATAGCAACACCAGTGCTTACTGGTTTGCCAAGCCAGGAGGTCTGAGCATGAGCATGCAGTGGTGTCTGCCCTGTGGGTCAAGGTGCAGCACTGGAGGGTGAGGAGACTGCCCTGTGCTTTCCAGAGTGGCTTGGAAACCCAAGCTCCTCCCCTTAGTCAAACAGATGGCCATGGATGTCACAGAGCCCAAACTGCTGGATGTGAGCTGACACCCCACCCCCAAAGTCACCCGTGTGAGCATCAGAGATCACAGAGCTCCAGGAGACACGGCCCACCCCTGAGTGTTAGACAGCGCTGCTCTAAGCCTGACTTCTCTTCACTTTTCTGTACTCTGTAAACCAGCTATTTAATTTAAGGGTCCCAGTGGGATAGGCAGAACCAGAGAGAGGGAAGTGAAGGCATCAGCAAACTTCCCTGGGACAGTGCATGTGCTGGCCACCACCTCTCTGCCCTTTCTGAAGCCTGAAAGAATTGTGGGCTACGTGGCAACAGAGGCGTACCTTTGACCTTCCTTGCCTTCCCTTTATAGACCTTCAAATGGGAATTATCTGAGATGAAGGGACTCATTGGGAGTTTCTGATATGAACTAAGATGACATCATTCTTTTTGGTTTTTCAAGACAGGGTTTCTCTGTGTAGCTCTAGCTGTCCTGGAACTATGTAGACCAGGCTGGCCTCAAACTCACATAAGCCCACCTGCCTCTGCCTCCCAAACACTCCCAACTTCTCCTGGGATATCTTATCCTTGGTCCGGGGGTACCTCAAAGCAGCCTCTTACCTTGTAGTGGTATTCCCCCTAGAAGTGGGCTCACATTCCTTGACCCCATTACCCAGAGCCTGTGGTGGGGTTACGACCATGAGAATGAATGTGTGAGAACAAAGCTGGAGCAGCTGAGGATGCGGGGGAGGTGTGTGCTAGCGTGCAATGAGAGCCTGCCTTTGAAATCATCCCCCCCCCCGTTGTCACTAATGCTAGTTCCCTTTTTTTTTTTTTTTTTTTTTTTTCCCTTTCTTTCTTTTTTTGAGACAGGATCTCACTTTGCAGACCAGGTTGGACTTGAACTCTGCCTCCCAAACACTGGGATTAAAGACACGCACCACCATGCCCAACCCTGCTAGTTGCAATTTATTTCAGTGTTGGGGACCTAGGGAATAGCGGGAACTGGTTCTTGGCCAGCCTCAAGATGAGCCCACTGTGAGTAGGTGGGAAACTAAACCCGAGGCCAAGAGAACAAACCGGCCAGCACTATCCGCTGCAAACCCGAGAGGAAAAGCTGGTCTGGCCTCTGCCCCATTCCTGTTCCCCACCTGTCTCTACCCTTTACTCGCCTTTCTCTGGGCCAGACTCCCTATGCCTAGGCGCCAGCCTCTGGGCCACCTCAGAGGCGGAGCTTGGCTGCACCCACGTGTGGTGGAGTTAAATACTCAGAGCCCACACCCGCTAGGGCAGAGAAGCTAGAAGCGGCACCATGGCTGGCAAGAAAGTCTGCATTGTCGGCTCCGGGAACTGGTAAGCAGTTCTGTGAAGGGCATGGGTGAAGGGCAGGCTCTCCCAAGGGCAGAGGGGCTCCCCAAAGGGAGTCTGGGTGGGTGGGAAGCAGGCAGAGGGTAGGAAATGCCCCCCAGAGCCGGCTGGATCCCTGGAGCTATCTCCAGGGCTTACTGCGCACAGGACACACTGTGCCCAGCCTTCCTTGCTGTGCCTGCCTGGGCAGCTGCACCTGTTCGCCGTAAGCAGAAGGTGAGCAGAGTGCTCTCTTCCCTTCCCTGCCTGAAAAGCTGCTAGGGTTTGGGGTGGGGTCAGAAAGTTGGCCCACCTCCCCAACAGCAAAGACTAGGGTAGATTCAATCTCCTCTCTATTGCCAGTCGTGGCAGGCACATTTTCCGAAGGAGATTGGGGGGGGGTAGGGTGGTGGAGGTGGTGGTGGTGACATGAGAGGCAGGACATAAAAAATCCAACAAGCGTTTTGAGGCCCTACCCAGGAGGCTGTGTCCTCCCTTCCCTCCTCTCTACTTTTCTGTGTTTCCCCTCCCCACAGGGGCTCAGCCATTGCCAAGATCGTGGGTAGCAATGCAGCTCGGCTGGCACACTTTGACCCACGGGTGACCATGTGGGTGTTTGAGGAAGACGTCGGGGGCAGAAAGCTAACTGAGATCATCAACACACAGCATGAGAATGTTAAATACCTGCCAGGACATAAGCTGCCCCCCAATGTGGTGAGTTCCAACTCACTGAGGAAAAAGGGGAGCTACGGAGGGCATGCAACAGTTGACACTCAAGTCTGGCTCCTCCATAGAGGAGGCCACAGGTGCCAGCAGGCCTGGGGAGTGTCTCAGGTGGGATGCTCCAGACCTGTAGTACCCTCGGGAGTTCAGTCCCTAAATTGCTCCTTTGGGCTCTTTTTGGAATCTGAATGTACCACCCCTTAGAGATGCTTAGCTGGGAAAAGGAGGGGACAGGGAGAAGTTGGTCTCCGTGGCAACCAAAGGCTGGTTCTCAGACTCCTAGACTTGTGTCCAGTCTCTCATGCCTGCTCTGAACTCTAATCCTGTTACTCATTCACTGGTTATTAGCAGATTTGAAAGCTGATCATTGGACTTTTGGTCTTTGGTCAAATCCATATGATACTCTCCTTGCTTAGAAAAAGGGGAGCAGAGAATAGACAGAAAGTCTATTCTCCCTGCCAAGTTAGGGTCCCTAAGAAGCAGTGATGAAATCTGACTTGGCCTCTTCCTCCTGCCAAGCCTCGGCTGCTTTTGGCAGTCTTCACTGACCCATAGCCAAGGGCCAAGAGTGTGCCTGTAGTGAGGAGTGCTCCAGGAGGCCTCAGGCACCCAGGGGAGCTGTAGTAAAGGAGGCAGGACAGCTGGGGACAGAATACAAGAAGTTCTGATCAGTTCAATCTCAAATGCCCCCCTCCCGCAACACCACTCCGGCTTGAAGACATTCTGAATAGAGTCCCCTAGGGACTAGGAGAGGTCTGCCAGGCACATGAGCAGCTGGTCTCCCCACAGGTGGCTGTTCCAGATGTTGTCCAGGCTGCAGCAGGTGCTGACATCCTCATCTTTGTGGTGCCACATCAGTTCATTGGCAAGATCTGTGACCAGCTCAAGGGCCACTTGAAGGCCAATACTATCGGCATATCTCTTATTAAGGTACCAAGGGCCCCTTTGTGGGGTTGGGGCAGAAAGAGCACACAGATGGGAAGGACTGGCTTTGGAGAGAGCTAAGAAAGCAGTTGGGGCTGTGAGTGTGGCTTAGTAGTGGAGAATTTACCAAGTTGTCTGAGGTCCTGGTTCAATCCCCAGCACAAGTAAAGGAACGGAGGGAGGGAGAGAGGGGGGGGAGGAAGGGAGGGGGGGAGGGAGGGAGGGAGGGAGGGAGGGGAGAAGAAGAAAGAGAAGAGGCAACTGCCGGGTTGCTTGAGGAAGACTGACACAGTTGTGGAGACAGATGTGCTAGAAAAGTTTAGGAGGCATGAAAGCTGAGGGAGATGAGAGTGGGCTGGCTCAGGAGATGATGAGACAGCTGGTTTGGAGCAGTCCTTGGGCTGGAAGTGGGTTGGGGATGTGAGGAATACACTACTTTGGAGAGGAAGGTTGGTTGAGAGTGTGTGTGGGGACTCTGATGGGGCTGGTTGGTCACTGCTGTCTACTGTCCTCATAGCAAGTATGGACTGGGTGGTATTGGGGCAGGACCACTGGAAAGGGACACAGATAAGCAATGAGCCTGGAAGAGGCAACTCTTGGGAGAGAAGCCCTCAGCTGGGAGTAAAGGACAGTTGGCCTGAGCCCCATCCTTTGCCTAGGGGGTAGACGAGGGCCCCAATGGGCTGAAGCTCATCTCTGAAGTCATTGGGGAACGCCTTGGCATCCCCATGAGCGTGCTGATGGGGGCCAACATTGCCAGTGAGGTGGCTGATGAGAAGTTCTGTGAAACAACCATTGGTGAGAGGCCCTGCACACACCATGGAGCTCCAGCTGCTTCCCAAGCCCCTTAGCTAATCCCGCAGGGCAGAGGAAGAAGAAAGCATCAGAACTAAGGGAGAGGGTGGGACACCCCAGGGAAGGGGCTGTGTGGCTTGCTCTGACTGCTGTGTGAGGGACAGTCCAGTTTCCCTTTGCTGGGTACTTGTTCAGTGGTGTGTACCTGTAGTACAGGCTACTCATGACACTGAAGCAGGAGGATTGCTTGAGCCCAGGAGTTCCGGGTCAGCCTGGAACACAGCAAGAGCCCACCCTAAAGATAAAAATAAAAAGTTGTCCTTCACTGGGGGTTGGTGGAGCACACCTCTAGTCCCAGAACTCGGGAGGCAGAGGCAGGTGACTCTCTGTGAGTTCAAGGCTAGCCTGGTCTACAGAGCTAGTTCCATGACAGGCTCCAAAGCAATCAGAGAAACCCTGTCTTGAAAAAAAAGAAAAAGAAAAAAATAAAAGAAAAAGAAAGAAAGGAAGGAAGAAGTCCCTCAAAGCTTTACCTCTTCTTCACTCTAGGCTGCAAGGATTCTGCCCAGGGGCAGCTCCTGAAGGAGCTGATGCAGACACCCAACTTTCGCATCACTGTGGTACAAGAGGTGGACACAGTGGAGATCTGTGGGGCCTTGAAGGTGAGAGGGTACAGAGGCAGCTTTGAAGTGGGGAGCAGTCCCCAGAGGGCCCAGCTTAATTCTTGGGCTTGGTCAATATTTCCATTTCCACATCACATCTTCCCTCACACACAGAAGACCCTTCAGCAAGGCCAGGGTAACCGGGCCTGATTCTTATCCATCCAACAGTGGGTTCTTTTTCCAGTCTTCTTAGCGCACCTTTGATACATCCTCAGCCCTGGGTCCATGTGATGGTGCAAGTTGAAGAGATGTCCAGGTTAATGGGAGACAAGATTTTCAGGGTACCCAAAAAGTTGATGGCCAGAACTGTGGTGGCATGTGCCTTTAATCCCAGCACTTGGGAAAGGCAGGCAAATATCTGTGAGTTTGAGGACAGTCAGGGGTCCATAGTGAGACACTGTCTAAAAAGAAAAGGGGGCTGGAGAGATGGCTCAGTGGTTAAGAGTGCTGACCGCTCTTCCAGAGGACCAGGGTTCAATTCCCAGCACCCACATGGCAGCCCACAATTGTCTGCAACTCCAAGATCTGACTCCCTTACACAGACATACATGCCAGCAAAAACAACAATGAAAACAAAAATAAATAATCAAAAAAAAAACAAAAACAAAAATAAGGCTGGTGGTGGTGGCACACACCTTTAATCTCAGCACTCAGGAGGCAGAGGAAGGAGGATCTCTGTGAGTTTGAGTCCAGCCTGGTCTAAAGAGTAAGTTCCAAGATAGCTAGGGCTACACAGAGAAACCCTGGCTCACAATACGCATGCACACGTGCACACACACACACACACACACATACACACACACACACACACACACACACACACACACACACACACACGGGGGGGGGGGGAGAGACCCAGTGAGAGAGAAAGAGAAAGAGAGAGAGAGAGACCCAGAGACAGAGAGAGACAGAGAGAGAGGGAGGGAGAAAGGAAAAGGCGTGTTTTCTTTAAATGGGAAATCAGAGGCTGGGGACACAGTTTAGGAGGCCACATCATACTTCATTTAGTGGGTGTGTCATGGCTGATATGATAGCAAAGGGAGTCACTGGAGAGGAAGCTTTCTCACCTGTGACTTCTGTTCCTCAAAGAATATAGTGGCTGTTGGGGCTGGCTTCTGCGATGGACTTGGCTTTGGTGACAACACCAAGGCAGCAGTGATCCGGCTGGGGCTCATGGAGATGATCGCCTTTGCCAAGCTCTTCTGCAGTGGCTCTGTGTCCTCTGCCACCTTCCTGGAGAGCTGTGGCGTTGCTGATCTTATCACTACCTGCTATGGAGGGCGGAACCGCAAGGTTGCAGAGGCCTTCGCTCGCACTGGAAAGGTAGGCATGCAGGTATCAAGGTGGGGGTGATCAGCAAGGACATGGCTGTGCAGGGTGGCACCTGGGAGGCTGAGGCAGGAGAATGATACCCACAAGGCTATGCAGTCAAGCAAACAAAAACAGACATGGCCTGGAATGCTGCTCAGTGGTAAAGCAAGCACTTACTACACAGAGTCTGCTTGACGCCCTGGGTTCAATCACTGGGAAGGGGAGATTGTTTTGAACATTCCCAAGCTCCTCCAGACAAGATCCCAATTCCCATCCGACCACCAGATCTTCCTGCTCGGGCAACCTTACCCACTTCCATCCACATGCCATTTTCTTCACAGTCCATTGAGCAGCTGGAGAAAGAGATGCTGAATGGGCAGAAGCTGCAGGGGCCCCAAACAGCCCGGGAGCTCCACAGCATCCTCCAACATAAGGGCCTTGTGGACAAGTGAGTGTTTGCCACAGCCCCTGGGGCGGGAACCTGAAGCTGATTGCCACCCCTCTTTCCCATCCTCTCGAACCCCACACAACCTGTAGGATGGACAGAGAGAGCTTGGAGAGTGTGGGCTTCAGTCAGCTCACCCTTTTGGAGAGCATTCTGTGTCATGACCTGCACACCAGCTGTGCGGACCCTTCTGTGCAGCCTCCCCTTTCTGTCTTTCTTCCTTGCCCTAGACGATTTCTGTCATCCCCCGCCCTCCCCCCACCTGCCGACACCTGTCCTGGGTACTGAAGAGGATGGGCTCTGCCCAGGAAGCACAGGGGGAATCCCAGATGAAGAGGGTGTGGGTACAGGTTCAGAAGAACAGCTCTTGGCTTCAGTACAGGAAATAGACACTCGGAGATGACAAGAACTGGCACAGTATATGACACATAATATAAAAATGACTACATGTTTGCTACTTTATAATACTGGACCCATTTTTACAACCAATGATACTGAGGTCCAGAGAGTTAAATGGGTTACTCAGTCAGAAACAGAGATCGCTTAAGCCTGGGACTCAGATAAGCAAGCACAGTATGGTAAGGATGAGAGCAGACAGCACCCCAAATCCTACAGCTAGGAATTCAGATTCTTGGCAGGTGGCAGCTGGGAGCTGGCATCTGTCTGAACTCCTGAGGCCGGAGGCTAGGGACGTGGTGGTTAGCCCTTGGGTCTGGACAGGGTGGGTATGGGTGTTGGAGGGTGGTTGAGAGAAGGGGACTAAGCTGGGTCTCCTTCTCACTCTAGGTTTCCACTGTTCACTGCTGTGTATAAAGTGTGCTACGAGGGCCAGCCAGTGGGTGAATTCATTTGCTGCCTGCAGAACCACCCAGAACACATGTGAGTGGGGCTAGGGCCCAGGACAGGCAGCTCCTTTGCCCCAACGGAGACAAGCAGACACTGTGACACCTGTCGTGAGAATACTCTGCAGGACTCCCAGCCAGCAGGCCCTCACTGAAGGAACTGAGGATGGGAGGCTTTTGGGGCTCAGCTACACACCTGGAGATACAGACTTGCTGCCGAGCCTGCGAATCTGGGCTTCCTCCTGGCCTCTGGGAAGTCTAGAGTCAAGCTCCAGTGCTGTCTGCTCCAGGGGTGGGGTGGGAAAGGGGCCCGGTCAAGGGCTTCTGGTTGCTGCCTCACACAACCTGGGAATCTGTCCTAAGTCCCATTAAATGACAGGAAGGCAAAGGCTGCCAAGGGAAAGGTCTGGACACCTGAGCTGACACAGACGCCAGTGGCTGACCTCTGCTAGGCCCCACGCACATGAGAGATCTCAGTGTTTGTTAGCAAAATACAAAGACCTCAAACAACTCCCTTCTCACTTCTCCTAGCAACAATTGCGTCCTCAGAAGCCTCTGCTCATTTTGTTTCCCCCTCCCCCAGGCTACTCTGGCACGAGGATTGCTCCACACTGGCATCTCTGGCCCCTTGGGGCTTGCCATGCTTCCCAATGACTTCCTGGTTCCTAGAGCTTTGCCAGCGCCTCCCCACCCTGTGTGACCTTTCCAGGCTTTTCCTTGCCCGCACCCAGCCGACAGCACACTCTTTGGGGAGCAGGAACTTAATCTGCTGACCCAGCTACACTTTTTCATAGCAGGCTCAGATCACCCAGGCTCCTCTGACCTTCTTATTTGTCCCTCCCCCTCCCTCCCTAGTCAGTAGCCCCAGGCTGGCCAATCACTCCTCCAGCGGACACTTTTAAAAAGGCGTCCCAATCCCATCGCTCTCTTCTCAAGGTCCTCCCTACAAGGCCACTTCTCTTTGGGGTCATCACCACCTTGTCTAGCAGAATGTAGTAGGGTTCATAGCTTAGCCTCATGAGCTATGCATCCCTTATGCTTGACTCTACCCCTTCCTCTTGGCCAACCCAATACCTCTTTCAGCTGTTTTCAGACAGCCAGTATCTGGAGGCTTGGGGCCAAGGAGGAGCTCAGTGGTTCAGTAGGTTTCCACAGTTATCGTGGTCCCGGTGAAGCACTAACCACACACACACACACACACACACACACACATCAGGAGCTGGGAAAGCTACGGGAGGGACCATTGGGAACAGCCTGCCCCGGGCTGAGGGACGAACAGAAGGGGGATGGGAAGTACTCAGCACTGGCCTTTTTCCAAGGTTGGGGCAGCAGGAAAATGTCACAGATCAGCAGCCTGGAGCCCTAGCTATAAATAGTCCCTGAGAGTTGAGAGCTTTCTCCCTCCAGCAGGGGTCTCCATTTCGTGTGTGGCAGCAACTGGCAGCCGGTGGCCCTGGCCAGCTTTATGTTTAACACACTAAGGTGCCAGGCTCCTCTCTGCTCCCGGCCTTTAAGAATTCGGTCTCACCAATGAAGGTCGGGAAAGGTGAACAGGGGGAGCCCTTTCATCCATCCTGGCTGGGCCGGAATCCTCCCACGCATTGACTGAATTCAGAGTTGCCTCCCAGGAGGCTGGGGTAGGATGCAGACACAGATTCCAACACTTTTACTCTGCTCAGTCAGTCAACTTGTGAACCTGAGGCCTTCTGTCAAGCCACTTCTCCACCCAATAAAGTGTGTTTTTTTCTCCCCAGAAACTGGAAGAGTTGACGGGGATTTTGTGGCGGTGCAAATGGCAGGGTGCGGGGTCATGTATCACTGCATGCATATTTTACTCAATGTAAGACAAGTGAAAAAAGTGTCGTTCTTGGATAGCAGCAGCCACACCCCGACATCAATCAGCAAACCAGCATTGACATCCACTTTCCCTCTCCTCTCTCCTCTCTCCCGTCGCCCCCGCTTGAGCGGGTGCCTCCTATCCCCTCCCCCACCCAAGCTGTCACCCAGTCTTGCCAACACTTCTTAGGAGTTCTGTCATGCCGCCTGCACACGAGGAGGTCTCGTACAAGGCAGAAACACTAGCGAGGCACCCCTTCATGCTGTGGCCTCATAGTGCAGGTACTGTACCTACCTGACGTCGGCCACAACCGGATCACCCAGTAAAGGGCCGCTCCAAGCAGTAGGGGGCGTGCGGTCCATCGCTAGAGGAATCCGAGAGAATGACCCTAGCTACAGTTTACGTCACAGCACCATAACTGATGATTGGCTGGTTTTGAGCTAAAAATTTCCCTATTTTTCAAGTTTGGGGCACCAATAAAAAAAAAAAAAAAAAAAAAAAAAAGGTCTTGATGGAGCGGAACCACAATCCCCAGAATTCACTGGGCCTTCCGGAAGGAAGACTAGTCTGAGCTTCCGAAGCTAAGAAGAGAGAGGCGGAAAGCGGAAGTTCGGAGCCGGCTCCTGCCCTAGTAAGCGGGTTTTTACAGGGTGCCGGGGTCACAGCGCCGCACCACAGTCTGAGGTGGTTGGGTGGTTTCTGCCGTGCGACCCTGACTTCAGGTGCAGACTGAGTAGGGATCGTTCTGACGCGGCCGAGCTGCAGCATCCAGGTAGGCCGCGGGCTGGGCGGCCCTGCTCGCCCGCTCCCGGGCTCCTCCGCTAGTCAAGCCTGTGCCCTTGAGAGCGCGCGGCTCCCGCGTTCGCTGCGCTCGCTTCTGCCCGGCAGGATGACCGCGACCGTCGGGTCTCCTGATTGCCTTGGCTCCACCGCCATCATGGCGTGACTGTGGCCCGACTGCCCTTCCTCTTGTAAATCTGCCGGTTCCTGTAAAAACAGCCCAACCCCACAGCCTTCCGCCAGCTTCTCACGATCTCACAAAGCCGCGTCTCTGCGGTCTTCGCCACCTTCTGCTTATCCCACAGACTACGGGGTCCATAGCTCACCTTTTCAGCTCCGTTAGTCAGGAGCTGTTTTCTCCGGACTCCAGGTACCTCCTAAGAGGGCTAAGTGATTGAACCTCAGCTAGGGTGTTTTTTTTTTTTTTTAGGTCTGCGATTTTTATGGTGTGTGTGTGTGTGTGTTTGATTCACTGAGCATCGGATCAAACCCCGAACTAGAGCGAGAGGTCTGTCATGTGGAGCTCTGGATTTTCCAGAAACATGAGTCTTGAGCTCTCTGACGGTAGAGGGCAGAAGAAAACAGTAGAGTCACATAACCCTTGCATATTGCACCTCTATGGCATGATTATTCTTCCCGTATCCCGTAACCTCAGTTCGTCCTTACATTTCCTAACAACTTTTGCAAAAAAAAAAAAAAAAAAGAAAAAGAAAAAAGCCCATCAGATGAAAGCGTTCTGCCAGTCCTCAATGTTTCTTTTATTTCTAAAGTTGATCCTTGTACCTGTGCCTATAATTTCAGTTTTTCTGAGTCTATCCTGGAGTTAGTTGCTTCTGCTTGTTTCAACCGCCACCCCCCCTTTTTTTTTTTTTCTTGACAGGAGCTCATGTAGCCTATACTGACCTGGGGTTCATTAAGTAGCTAAGGATGATCTTGAATTTAGGATCCTCCTGCCTCCACATCCTCAGTGCTGGGATTACGGCATATAACATGTCTTCCCCATGTTTAATGTGGTGCTGGGGATTGAACCTCCGGCTCTGTACATGCTGGACAAGTACTCCACCAACTGAGCTACATCCATTTTAGAACATACTCAGATCTTGTTTGTCATCGAACAAGGTGGAACTAGTGTGTCAGCACTGTGAGGTGACTGGGGTGCCCATGATTCCAGCACTCAGTGGGTAGGGAAAGGGATCAAGAGGCTACCCTAGGCTAACGAGCAAGACTGTATCAAGAAAGCCTGAATGCCTAGAATTTTCTTCATCTTGTTACCTTCCCATTCTCTTAACCCCACCATCTAAATTCTAAGAATTTAATTCCTACCTTTGGGGTGTGGATGCTGTGATCCTTTTAGTGATCTGTTTTTCTCTGACCTGGAAGAATGCTAGACACATGGGTCTTGAGGGGCTTAGAGCCTGCTGGAGCTTTGTGTTTTCTACCTGTTGCCTAGAGTCCCTCTCTTAGTTTACTGCACTAACTTGACTTCAACCCTGGACCCAACTAGAGACAGTCTACTGTTTACCAAGTGGTTCTAACTGAGCCTGTGCCCAGTCAGCCCTAATAAGTCTCAGTACACCAATTGTGAAAGCCAGATTAATAGTGGAAAACAGAAAAGGGAGATTTATTCAGCATGAGTACAATGGGAGTAAGATCCACCCCCTCCCCACATCCTTGAGTTATCTTCGGGTCCTAACGTGAGGGTAGAATTAAGTAGTCTGATTAGATTGTGGTTCTGAGGCTGGCTCAGCTTGCTGTTCTTCCGGAGGACCCAGGTTTGATTCCCAACCCATAGCCTGTGTGTCTGGGTGGGTCAATCACTTTTTTAAGCATTCAGATGCACATGCTCCCAGCCTTCTGTGTGTTCATCTGCAGACATTCTTCACCTTTTGGGTCAGAGAGCTCCACGCGGATTCACCAGCATAGGGTTTACCAATGAAGTGAAGAAGTAGATGATAAAGAATGGCTCTAAGTAGGGAGACAGACGAGGCCTTTCCTGGAGACCAACTCCAATTTGTTTTTTGTAGGACAAGACATGCCAACTGCCAAGCAGCTAGCTGACATTGGCTACAAGACCTTCTCTGCCTCCATGATGCTGCTCACTGTGTATGGGGGTTACCTCTGTAGTGTCCGAGCCTACCGTTATTTCCAGCTGCGCAGTGCCAGGCGCCAGGCTGCAGAAGAACAGAAGACCTCGGGAGTCCTGTAAAGCTCAGCCTTTCCTTCCTGAGCAGCAAGGTTTGAGGCATGCAATGGAAAGACCTCCCGTGCACATCATCCATGGCAAGGACAGTGGCCACAATGGCTTTCAAACCTGCTGCTAAAGTGCCGTGGTTTCTGTGGTCCTATCAGCCTGTGTCATTTTGACAATTTGTGGAGGCTGTCAGATAAACAGGAATGTGAGGGTGAATTTATTACAGAGATTAAATAGTTTTCCTTGTTCTTGTGTCTTAGTGGTTTGTGTGTGTGTGTGTGTGTGTGTGTGTGTGTGTGTGTGTGTGTGTGTACCACTAGAGCTGTGTGTGCACACATTTAATCCAGCACTTGGGAAGCAGAGGCAGGTGGATCTCTGTTAGTTCCAGGACAGCCAGGGCTACACTGAGAAATCCTGTGTTGAAACAACAACAACAAAAAAAAGAGAATGTTTGGATCACAGTGGTGAAGCCTTGACTTCCAATTTTCTAATCGTAGCCTGGTGTCTTAGTTATTTATTTCAGTTACTTGACTTTCGTTGTTGTTTGTTTGAGATGGGGTCTCTATGTAGCCCTGGCTGTCCTGAAAGTGTACAGACTAGAACTAAAAGAGATCCTCCTGCCTCTGCCTCTCAAGTGCTGGGATTCAAGGACTGCATCACCAAGCCTGGCAGTATCTTTTCTATTGCTGTGAAGATACCATGAGCAAGGCAACCCACTAGAGAGTTCATTTGGGGCTTACAGTTTCAGAGGATGAGTCCATGACCATCATAGTGGGACATGCATGCCGACATGCATGGTGCTGGAGAAGGAGCTGAGAGCTTAGCATCTGGTCACAGGCACAAGGCAGAGAGCTAACTGGAAAAGGTCCATCCCAGTGACACACCTCCTCTGACAAGGCCACACCCCCCAGTACTTTCCAAACAGTCCCACTAATTGGGGATCAAGTATTCAAATATATGTGTTAATAGGGATCATTCTCCTTCAAACCACCACACCTGGGTTGCTGGGCTTTAGTTGTAATCACCTCTGAATAGAGAGACTCAGGTTTAGCAGTTATTATCTGGCTATAGCATCTTAGAGAAAAGCTGTCCCAGAATTTATTTGCTTAACTCTTGGTGAAGGGACACCAGAGCCTTGTGTATATCATAAATAAACATGTGCTCTACCTCTGAGACATACCTCCAGCCTCTGACCTAGCATTTATGCAGATCCCTTGAACAAAATCTCACTGGGCAAGTGAGCAATTCTAGTTGATTCCTACGTCTAAGGAATGGGACCATTTATGTACCTCTGGATCAGGGAAGACAGGCCCTTATCGCATAGATCTAATACAGAGATGTGGACTAGGGCTAGCTCAAAGGAAGGACTGTTGGCTAGCATGTTGTAAGGCAGCTCACGTGACGAGGCCAGCAATGGAAGGGTAGATTTTGAACCCTTCTGCTTAGTGTGTAGTGAGTGCATGTAACTCTTGCAGAGATGGGAAGAGGATTAGAAAGTGTGTACTCAAGGGAGGAGGGGGGAGAAGCCTGATGACCTCAGTTCAATCAACACCCACATGGTGGGTGAGAGAACTGACTTCACAAGTCTTCTGATTCCACACATGCACCATGGCATGTGTGCCCCATGCCCTCCCACATACGCTCCAGGGCATGTCTGGCCACCCCTTCCAGACATATGCACCAGGGCATGTGTGTTCACCCCCCCCCACATATGCATCATGGCATGTCTGTCCACCCCCCCCCACATATGCACCAACCAGAGCATGTCTGGCCACCCCCTCCAGACATATGCACCATGGCATGTCTGTCATCCCCCACATATGCATCATGGCATGTCTGTCCATCCCCCACATATGCATCATGGCATGTCTGTCCATCCCTCACATATGCACCATGGCATGTCTGTCCATCCCTCACATATGCACCATGGCCTGTCTGTCCATCCCCTACATATGCATCATGGCATGTCTGTCCATCCCTCACATATGCACCATGGCCTGTCTGTCCATCCCCACATATGCATCATGGCATGTCTGTCCATCTCCCACACACACATATGCACCATGGCATGTCTGTCCATCCCCCACCTATGCACCATGGCATGTGTGTCCACCCCCCCCACACACACATGCACTATGGCATGTGTGTCCACCCCCTCCACGTATGCACCAGGGCACATCTGTCCACCCCCCTCCCATATTCACCATGACATATGTGTCCATCTCCCCACATATGCACCATGGCATGTGTGCCCCAACCCCCACCAAATAAGTAACATCTGAAAAATAAAAGTGCATTCAAGAAAAGCCTTACAGAGAGATTCTTGCCACCATTCCTTTTAGAACATTTTTTTTTTTCTTTTTTAACCATAAGCCATATATGTATTTTTTTAACAGTATTTTCAGGCAGGGTCTCATTATTTAGCTATGTGGGCCAGACAGACCTTGAACTTGCAGTGACCCCCCCATCTTTGCTTCTCAGATGTGGAAATTACATCTCCATACCTGCCATATATTTTATGAGTTTCTACATTACAAAATCACACCCAACAATCCAAAGAGAAATGAGAGTACTTGCTCCTCAGAGGACCCAGGTTCAATTCTCAGTGCCTGTGTGGCAATCAATAATGAACTATCTGTAATCTAGTTCTAAAGGATCTGACGCCCACTTCTGGCTGTCATGGGCACTGCACACACATGGTACAGATACACACAGAGGCAGAACACCCACACACATAAATGTAAAAAAAATTTAATTAGCTGAGTGGCAGTGGCACATGCCTTTAATCCAGGCACTAGGGGCAGAGCCAGGCAGACCACCTGGTCTACAGAGCAAGTTCCAGGACAGCCAGGGCTAGAATGTATGTATGTATGTATGTGTGTGTGTGTGTGTGTGTGTGTGTGTATGTGTGTGTGTGTGTGTGTGTGTGTGTGTGTGTGTATATATATATATATATATATATATATATATATCTTTTTATTTTTAAAGTTTTTTTCTTTTTTAAATTTGATATCTATACATGCAGTACTCAACCCATCAAGAAGAGGCAGGAAAAACCAGTTAGAGAGCAAATATATTAGATACCAAGGTACAGTAAGTACAGAGAGCAAATATATTAGGATATCCTGGACCAAGGTACAATTTGTGCATATCTAAATAGTGACACTTGCCAGGCTTGGTGGCACCTGACTTTGCAGCACCGAAAAAGGCAGAGATAGGTGGATCTCAGAGTTCCAGGCCAACATGGTCTACATAGGGAGTTCCGGGCCAGCCAGGCTATACAGTGAGACCATCTCAAAAGAAAAACTAAGGTGACACTGTCCAATTATAACAATAAAGGCCACATGGGTTGGTTGCCGGGTGAAGTAGGGCTGTCTACCACAGGAAGCAGGCAGTGAGTAATATTCATGGTTTAAACACTGCCGGCCTACTGTCTTAAGAATGGCCATGTCAACAAGTAAAAGATTAGCACTTTCAATATGTATTTGCTTTACCGTTCAAAGGTTCAGGTGACTAGGATGTTCGTGTTTCTGTTTCAGAGTGGCAGAACTGTGATCATAATGTAGAAAAGACTACATAATGTATATATAATGTACAGAGGCTGAACTGTACCAAAGACATTTAAATTCTAAGCTTTTAAAAGTATGTCAAGGGCCAGCATGATGTGAGTAAAAGTGCTTGCCACCACCAAGCCTGGCAGCATGAGTTCCTGCAAGGCACTTGGTGAGCAGAGAACTAATGCTTATTGTTTCCTTTTTCTGCTACATGTATACTGTGACATGCACACACATACAAAAACAATTCTAATCCCAGCACTTGGGAGGCAGAAGCAGTGAATCTCTGTGAGTTTGAGGCCAGCCTGGTCTACAAAGTGAGTTCCAGGACAGTCAAGGCTACACAGAGAAACCCTGTCTTGAAAAAAAAGAAAAAAGCAAAAAACCAGTATTTATGAGCCGATATGGTGCATGCTTTTAATGTTATCACTCAGGAGACAGAGACAGGGATCTCCTGTGAGTTTGTTACCAGCCCATTCTACACATAGTTTCAGGGCTATACAGGGAGGTCCTGCCTGGAAAAAAAATCTCTGAAAATACATGTCAAAAGTAAAGACCCAGTAGATAGAATATTTAAATATTTCTCTTAGATTATCAGTAAAACATTCTTACTTTGTTACTTTTTTATCAAGATTTAAAATGTAGGTGAGTTAAAAATATTTCTGATTGGGCTGGAGACATTGCTCTGTGGTTAAGAGCACTAGATGCTCTTCCCGAGGACTTGGGTTCAATTCCCAGCACCCACATGACAGCTCATGACTGTCTGTAACTCCAATTCCAAGGTACCTGAAACCCCCATGCATGCAAAACACCAAAGCACATAAATTTTTTAAAAATCTAGTTGCTGACCATGATAAGCAAGCTCTTGAACTTTAATTTCAGCACTTGAAGCAGAGGCAGGCAGACATCTGCATTTGAAGCTAGCATCGTCTACAAAGAGAGTTCCAAGCCAACCAGGATGACACGGACCCTATCTTAAACAACAACAAATTCTTTCTCTCTACACTTGATCTTAAACAAAAGGCTGAGAATCAATGAAAAATATTTTTTTCTAAAATAAAAAATCACAATCTCATTGGGCATGGTGGCACTTTCCTGTAATCCCAGAATTTAGGATGAAAAAGTTAGTGAATCTGAGTTTGAGGCCAGCCTGGTCTACAATAGGAGTTTCAGCTAGTCAGAGCTACATATTGAAACCTTGTCTCAATAAATAAATAAACAAACAAATAAATAAGTAAATAAAAGGGCCTGGAGAGATGGCTCAGCGGTTAAGAGCACTGGCTGCTTTTCCAGAGGACTCAGGTTCAGTTCCTAGCACCCACATGGCAGCTCATGACTGTCTAACTCCAATTACAGGGGATCCAAAGCCATTCTTGGCCTCTGTGACATCAAGCACACATAGTACAAAGACAAACATAGTGCAAGCAAAACACCTTTAAGACTTAAAAAACAAAAATGCTTCTCCAAGAAACATGAGTTAGCAAATGAAAACTTCAGCATCAGATGTGAGATCCTCCATAGGAGTTAGTGGTCAGAGAGGCCCCAACTCGACACAGACCATTGTCATTGCTCTCAGGGGTCATCACTAGATGGTAAGACCCTATCCCCCTATTCTGAAAACAACCTTCTGGTTGTAGGACAGAGAAATAAAGCTGGAACTGGCCTGGAAACTTCTGATGACTAACTTCTGTAGGTGGCTGAGGTAGAGGTCATCAATGATCTTTATCCAGGGTGGATATTTTTTTATTTTATTTTATTATTTATTTATTTATTTATTTAGAGACAAGGTCTCACTGTATAGCCTTGGTTGGCCTGGAGTTCACTATATATACTAGCCCTCCAACTTACACATCTGCTTGCCTCTGTTTCCCAAGTGCTGGGTTTGAATCCATGTGCAGGCTTAGCTTTCTTCTTTTAATTTTTATATGTATAGGTGTTTTGCTTGCATGTATGTCTGTGCACTACCTGTATGTCTGGTGCTCTTGGAGGTTAGAAGAGGGTTTCAGATCTCCTGGAAGCTACAGATAGTTGTGAACTGTCAGGTGGGTGCTGGGAACTTGTAGAATATTATTTTAAGGTGTGAGACTTTTGTATATGCTGCATTTGTTTAACTCTGTGAAGCTGTGATTCTTGGCCTATGTAAAACACCTGATGCTTTAATAAATAGCAGGAGCAAAGGTAGGCGGAACTGGCAGCAGAGAGAATAGAAGAAGAGCAAGGAGAGGAGGATGTAAGGGGTCGGCCACCCGGCCACCCGGCCACCCAGCCAGCCTCGGATTAAGAAGGAAAGTAAGATATATAAAAGAAAGATAAAAGTCCTGAGGGATTAATTTAATTAATTTGAAGGTAAAACCCCAAAGGGATTTAATCTGAGGAGTTAATTTAAGATAAGAAAAGCCGGCTAGAAACAAGCCAAGCTGTGGAAGGGCACACTCATAGCTAAGAATAAGCCTCCTGTGTGAATTATTTGGGAGCTGGGTGGTGGGCCTCTCAAAAAGCTAAAAGAACAAAAACATTAACAGGAACTGAACCTGGGTCCTCTGGAAGAGAGAGCAGCCAGAGCTCTTAACTGTGAGCCATCTCTCCAGCCCCAACCCTGTGCGTTAAAAACCACATCCCAAGCAAGATGTAATAACAGCATGGCTGTCGTGGGGTAGCTAGCCACTTTGTGAATGGGTTGAGGCCTGCCCCACAGAGTTATTCATGCCTAGTGCTGTAAGTCTGGTAAAAGCCTGTTTTGTTTTTGTTTTTAATTTTTTTACATACTAATCCAAGTTCCCATTTCCCCCACCTTCCCTCACTTCACCCCCATCTGCTCCTCAGAGAGGGTAGGGCCTCTCAAGGGGAATCAAGAAATGGGCTCCAAAAAGCCACTTCATTTGGGATAGCTCATGGTTCCACTGCCATTGGCCCCACTACTGCCCAAGCCTCCCACTGTCACCTGCATTCAGGTTCGTCCAGTTCGTCCTCTGCAGGTTCCCCAGCAGGCAGTCCAGAGTCAGTGAGCGCCCACTGGGTCAGTTCTTTCTCGCTCAGCTATCAGCAACATTAAACCAATCAACATCCAGCTTGGATTGGGGGTGGGAGGGGCAGTGGAGGGACTTTTGGGAGTTGATGGTTGCTGAGGGAAGGAACAAATTTTTATTTAGAGGTGTAGCCACTGTAGGTGTTACTGTTGATGCTGGCAGTACTAATTAGACTCTGGCTTATAAAAAGGAGAAGAGGCTGATGAGATGGCTTAGTGGGTAAAAATGTTTTCTATCAAGCCTGAAGAACTGATTTCTGGGACCTGTTTGTTAGGCAAGATTTGATCCAAGTACTGGGCATGGTGATACATACTTCCAATCCCAGAACTCAGGGGGCAAGGCAGATGGATCTCTGTGAGTTCAAGGCCAGGGCTACATGGAGAAACCCTGTCTCAAAAAGAAAAAAAAAAAAAAAAATTAAAAAAAAAGAAGGGACTGGAAAGGATGGCTCAGTAGTAAGGAGCATTGTTTGCCAAGAGGATTGGTGTTCGATTCCCAGCACCTACGTGGTAGCTCATCCAATGGCCTTTTCTGGCCTCCAATAGCACCAGGCAAGCACACGGTACACAGATGTACATTCAAGCAAACACCTGTACACACAAATATTTTTAAAATGTGAAGGTGGGAAGTGGGTATACTGGAGAGTGTCCAGGGTAATGGGAAGAGGGAGTCTGGCTGGGTATGATCTAGATATGTTTGAAATTATCAAATAATAAATTTTAAAATGTTGTAAGAGAAAAAACAAAACAAAACAACCCACAGAGCACACAGAGAGGCAGCCAAACAGCTGTCAAGTACCCTTTGACAGCAAGGTCAGGCCACTTGGAAGTGCAACGTGAGGACCAACATGAGTTTTTTAAAAATTTTTATTTATTTTTTTAAATGTCAGTAGTGGAAAGATCTCCTTCTTGCAAAAAGGATAAACAGAAAACTACTATTTCTCTAGCACATTTATAAAAAGTTATCTTCTCCTTGAGAACAACATGAGGTTTTAAAGAAGTTTTACCACACTTACTTATTCGTGTGAAAGTCAGAATACTCAGGAGGTTGAGGCAGATTTGTCTCTGAGTTTGAGGCTAGCCTGGACTACAGAGTGAGAGCCAGGACCACAGAGTGAGACCTTATCTCTAAAGACTTAATAAATAAATACTTTTCATTTATTTGTTCACAGTGGTTTATGTGTACCATGTACTTGCAGGTCCTTACAGAGGAACAGGGAGGGCATTGGATCTCCTGGGGTTAGAGCTATAGAGGGTTGTGAGCTGGCACGTGGGTGCCATATGAGAACCAAACTTGGGTCCTCTGCAAGAGCTGCGATTGCTCTTAACCACTTAGCCCTCTCTCCAGCACCCTAAACTAAGTATAAAATAATGGAAAAAAAGCCCCCCCAAAACAGCAACAACAACAAAAAAACCAGAAATAGAACTTAGTTGGGCAGAAAAGGGATGGAATTATGTTTGAAGTGATGTAGGAGTGTATGAAAGATACAAGTTCTCTCTTAATGCAGACTAAAATATACCCAAGACATGCATCCAGAAATAGCTGAGCTTCCAAGAAACAGAGAAGTCAGGATTGGAAACTAAGAAGACAATATGACTTATGCAGCTCCTGGGAGAAGACAAAGCAAAGTAACTTAAAATCTCAATTCAGTTCCCAGCACCAAACAGAAGCTCACATTGTCTGTGACTCCAGTTCCAGGGGACATGATGCCCTTTTCTGGCTTCCCTGGGCATAAGGCACACACATGTGCATAGACATACACACAGACAAAACACCCATATACATAAAATAAAAATAAATAAACCCAGACAGGCGTGGTTGTACATACCTTTAATTCCATCACTTGAGAGGCAGAGAAGCAGACTGGTATCTGTGAGTTCAGGACAGCCAGGGCTACACAGAGAAAACCTGTCTCCAAAACTAAAAAAAAATTATTTAATTTAAAAAAGTAAATACAATAGACAAGACTAGCTACATGGAAGAAACTGATTGCAGAGACCTACCAGTTAAAATAGAGATCCTGAAAGAACAATAGCCTTGAAGAAAAAGAGTAGATTTAAAAAAACAAAACCGGACTCGTTCAGCAAAGGAAAAAGCAAGGATGTTTCCTTGCCTGGGATATGGCACAGGCCTTTAATCCCAGCACTCAGGAGGAAGAGGCAGGCAGATGTCTGTGAGTTCAAGGACAGCCTGATCTACAGAGCAAGTGCCAGGACAGGCTTCAAAGTCACACAGAGAAATCCTAAGAGCAGTCCATACTCTCAACTACAGTCTCTACTATGTAGCTCAGGCTGGCCTCCAGTTCATATTTCAGTCTCCCGAATGCTTGGATTACAGGCATTAAAGCATGACCCACACCTTTCAGCCTTCTTCACCATCATGCTAGCTATCATCTCCATATGCATAAAACCTCTGGAGATATTGTTATAATTTAAATAACCACTAAGCAGAAAATTTTCTGGAATATTACTCCATGAGAAAAATCTAGATTAGGACAAGTTTCTCTATGGGTTAATAGATAAAAGAGAACTAAGAAAACACGGCAGACCCATTTATGACTTAATGTTAAGTGGTAGGCTCTGTGGTGAGATGAGAACAGGTTCCAGAATGTCTTAGCGTCTCACTAAACTCTTTGTCTGCTGAGCAATGCTGCTGTGGTCATTTGCTATAGTTTCTGTTGCTGTGATCAAACACCACAACCAAAAGCAACTTGGGGAGGAAAGGATTTACTTTGCTTAAAAGTCTACATTGCTGTTCATCAGTGAAGGAAATCAGGACAGGAACTCAGGAGGGCAGGAACCTGGAAGCAGGCCAGTAAGCAGGCCATGGAGGATGCTTACTGGCATGGTCCCTATGGCTTGCTCAGCCTGCTTTCTTACAGCACAACCAGGCCAAGGCCAAGGATGGCCCTACCCACCATGGGCTATACCCTCCCCCATCTATCATCAATCAAGAAAATGCAGCACAGGCTTGCCCACAGGTTATTACAGTTGGGACATTTTCTCAATTGAAGTTTCCACTCCAAAATGACTGTAATTGTGTCATGCTGACATAAAACTGCTAGCACACCAATTAAACTTGTCACTTCTTTCTTAAAACATGAAGCTCAAAGATGTAACCATTTTGGCTAATTCCTCTTAGTATGCACAGAAAGAAAAATTTGAGCCTCTTGAATTAGAAATAATTATTTTAAAAAATAACTTGTTTTATGTGTCTGTATGTACACCCGATGGGGGATGTCCTTCTGTAGATAATACTTCTCTTATTGGTTGATATATACAACACTGATAGGCCAGTAGCTACACAGGAAGTACAGTGGGGCTACAAGACTAGGAGAATTCTGGGGAAAGGATGCAGAGAGGTTTGGGCTACAAGACTAGGAGAATTCTGGGGAAAGGATGCAGAGAGGTTTGGGCTACAAGACTAGGAGAATTCTGGGGAAAGGATGCAGAGAGGTTTGGGCTACAAGACTAGGAGAATTCTGGGGAAAGGATGCAGAGAGGTTTGGGCTACAAGACTAGGAGAATTCTGGGGAAAGGATGCAGAGAGGTTTGGGCTACAAGACTAGGAGAATTCTGGGGAAAGGATGCAGAGAGGTTTGGGCTACAAGACTAGGAGAATTCTGGGGAAAGGATGCAGAGAGGTTTGGGCTACAAGACTAGGAGAATTCTGGGGAAAGGATGCAGAGAGGTTTGGGCTACAAGACTAGGAGAATTCTGGGGAAAGGATGCAGAGAGGTTTGGGCTACAAGACTAGGAGAATTCTGGGGAAAGGATGCAGAGAGGTTTGGAAGAGACACCATGCAGCTACTGGGAAGATAGGACATGCCAGGTATTCTCTGGTAAGATAAAACCACGTGGAAATACTTATTAATCTATTTTTATTAATCTAAGAGAGAGCAAGCCAATAAGAAGCCTGAGCCATCAGCCAAATAGTTTATAATTATAAGTCTCTGTGTGTTTATTTGGGGCTGAACAGCTGTGGGACCAGGCAGGAAAGAAACTCCATCTCCATATACTCATGCAGGTGACTGTGGAGCCAGAAGTGGGCATCAGATCCCCAGAACTGGAATTATGGGCAGTTCTGAGCTGCCGTATGCGGGTGGGTATTAAAAACCAAACCTAGGTCCTCTGGAAGAACAGCCTGTGCTCCAAACTGCTTAACTTTTCTCTCCAACCTCCCCAGGGGTGGGGTGGGGGTGTTTAGATTATGGCACATGTCTATAATGCCAGCACTGAGGAAGCTCAGGCAGTGGATGTCAAGTCTGAGGTCAGACTTGCAGGCCCTGCTTCCAAACAAATAACCCCAAATTTAACCAGGGCATTAGAGACAGTTATTGAAGAGATGAAGACAGTAGAGGAGGGTTGAAACACTTTAATTACAGAATAGTAAACAATAGTATAAAACCGTTAACAGCACACCCAGTGACTGCTGCCCTCCATATCTGAGCTCATCCTCTCCCATTCCCCTCCCTGCGTACCATTGAGTAAAGAGCAGGGCATCAGTAGTTGTCCCTGTCACTATCAGGTGGTAGGAAGGGAATGTAGCTAGAGGCCACAGTGATCCTGGGTATCTAGCCAAAGTCCTTTATCAAGTGAAACATTGCTTCCTGTTCCAGAAAAACTGTTCTCAAAGCCTGGAGCTGAATCTGGCGGCACCATTTTTTTAGATGGACCAGGAACTTAGAGCCTCAAGAGCCATGAGACAAGGACATAGATGATCTGGAGACAGCATAATTCAAGACACAGCCAACGCTGGGCTTGAGGTGCATTCAGAAGTGACTAGGCAATGCCTAGTGGTCCAGAATTGTGCCCCAACCCAGTCAATGAAACTCATCCATATGCACAATGCACAAACAAACAAAAAACAGACAAACACAAAGCAAATAACATTACTGAAAGGACCAGGGGCATTAAATACAAAACAGCAGAGTTTCTTGAAAACATGAAACTGTTTGGTTCTTTGATCCTCCTCAGTGCCTTGCCTTGCAGTCCCTCTAGTCACAGGACTGTAGATGAGGGGAGGCCCCAAAGAGTGGGTTGCCAACAGTTTTACAAGTTCCGTGCTCTTCAGCCCAGTGGCTGCCTGCCATGTGGCCATTCACGCAGTTCGCACCATTGCTGGAGCTGCGGCCAGAGAGGTTGTTTGTGTGGGTGGTCTCATCTTCCTCCTCTGAGCTGCTCTCTACATCACTTCGATCATCCTTAGACACCTGAGTGGGACAGGACCACAGGCAGTAAACATACTACTACTCATGGAAGGAATCACAGGGCAGATGAACCTCAGAAAGACTACTTTTGTACACTTTTTGATCTAGCCTATGTTAAGGTGACAGCTGATTGAAGATATTATCTGGACCATTGGCTGCGGCTGTGAATAGGTTTTGCTTTCCTCTCATCTATGTCATTACAGTTGCTTTGATAAAGGGACAGCCTAAGAAAACAGAACCATGCACTGAGTCCCCACATAGGTGTGAAGAAAACTCCAGCACCTTCCTCTTCTACCACAAAGAACAGGGAAGGCCAATATAAATGCCTGCTGTCACGGTTTTATCTTCTGATGACCGTGATTTATTCACCCTGGTTGTCCTGAGTTCTGCTTTATTCCCCAAAGTGTGCATGAACCTTTTTCAGTAGTTCTGCTATCACCGGGCTCAGCATCACATTTTTGGCATCCCTGGGACACTGTAAAGTCAAGGACAGGTAGGCAATCAGTATAGAGAGCTTTCCCAATCCTGACTTTGCCTTTTGAATTTCCAAATGAAAGGTTTGGATTAGGGTCACATTTTCCAATGAGTCACCCTGCACAAAGGGTTTCAAATTCTCTATACTGGGCCGTAAAAATAAAGGAGAGGAAACCAGTGAAACCTGCATTAGGATGCTGACCCCTGCAACATACAAACATTGATGTATGCACTGCTTAAAAAGCATTGTGGTGAAGCGCCACGGCTCCAGCTGTTGTTGTAAAGGAGGATGAGTTCTGTGACTGCAGTGACTGTAGCTGTTGGCTCTCAACTCCAGAGAGCTGTGATCACCATGTCTAGGGAATTCCCACCAGAGGGCAGAATATCTCCAGACTGGAGGTGGAAAAGCTCAAAAGCAAAACACATTAAGAACTAGACTTAGTCTTTACCGTAATTTAGGGAAGGAATCTGGTAACTTCAACTCCAGTCAACCACAGTCACATAGGTTAGGCAAGCGAGCACATTCTGAGACAGGCGGATCAGGAAGGACAGTGGGAAGGAGGACCCATCCAGACAGGTGTTTCTCTAACACGAGAAGCACAGATGCACTTACATGCAAAGGATGAAACTGTTCAGCTCCCACCAGGCATAGAAAAGAGGAAGGAGGTGAAAAGAGAGCAGAAGGTATAGAGTCTGCGTCTAATCTCTCCTGTGTAGGTCACCTAGTCAGGAAAGAAAGGCAGAGGAGAAGAGAGATGTCCAGTAGCTACAACATAGGCACAGCACACCACACAAGTCCTGAAACCAATTACAGCCACCCAGAACAATGACAAGAAATAAACAGCCAGGTTACATTTATCTGGAAGAGCCCATCCCACTTGGGATTCAGCATAACTGACAGCGTTCTGGCTTGGCAAAGTGTAACTGCTTTAGAACTTGCAAATTTCAATTATGTTCTATCATTAAGTGCTGATATTAGCTGAGTGGAGGGATGCTTATTCATCAGGCATGAGGCCCTGGTCTCAGCCTCCAACGCTGTCTGGAAAGGCAGGGGTTTCTTTGTGTTTTGTGCACTAAAAAAACAAATACATGTTCACTGAAGACTCTTCCTTCAGATAGTGAGCGAGGCAGATATTTAGTTCCTAATAATCTTGTGCGTTGTAGCATGGTCACCATAGAGTAGCTAGTGAACTACCACACCATTCATTCTTAGACAGTCCAACCATCTGGCTTCCCAGTTCCCATCTTCAGCTTTACATAAATAGCCACTCTGTTGTTTATTTTTGAGATAGGGTGTCAAGTATCCCAGGTTGTCCTCAAACTAATTATGTGGCAAAGGATGACCTGATCTTCTGACTTTCCTGGGATTACAGGCACACATATGCCACCATGCCTGGTTTAGGTGGTCCTGTACCAAAACACAGGGATCCACGCAACACTCTAGTGACTGAGCTGCATCCCTAGCTTGACCGAGGGGCTGCTCGTGTAGCTGAGGGTCCTTAGGCTGAACAGAGGTCTGCTGAGTAATACCTATGCTCCTACAGGGTTCAAAGTAATAAGGACACATCAGCCTTACCTTTCCCCGGATCAAGGCTTTAAAAGCAATTCGTGCAATCAGGTAAGACCAGATGACATGCAGAACCTGTAGGATCAGGAGAAGGCCATTGAAGAGCCACCAGGAAGGGTAGGGCCCAATCATTTCCCAACTCTCAAAGAGGGTTGTGTTCAGAATCCTAGGAGGAGGAGACAAGAGTCAAACTCTAGAGGTCAGTTAGGTAGAGAAAGCTGAGTCCCCAGGACAGTCTTCTGTGCTCCTCTACATACATTCTTTGCAGTAACAGGGATATTCTTTCACAGGGAATGAATGAGTAAACAGAGGAGCCTACAGTGTTTTTATTTTCTGAGACAAGAGGAAGAGATGGATTCTTAGGAAGTGATGGAGTTTCTTACTATTAATCACTTCAAATAAGCAACTTCACAACATTGGGACAGCAGTAGGACTGTAATCTAGGAATAATTTAGATTTTTAGGTACAGAGGGCAATAAGTGGTTGTTTTGCTGAGACTAAGCAAAATTTCCATTAGTCACTAACTCCACAGTCTAATGAGTACAGAAGAGAAATTTGTGCACTTATCTGTGCTGGTCAGGATGAGGAAGAGGCCATACAGTAAGATCAAAGCAAGAAAAGTCAGAGTCCCTGTAACCAATGCAAAAGAGGGTAAAGGAGTGATGAGTGACTTAAGCATAGACTAAAGACTGCTGGCAGAGATGAGCAAGAAAAGCCAGAATAATGAACACACCCTGGCCCACTAGAAATATTGCATGAGGCAGCTGAGGTCCTGGAAGAGTCCACAAAGGTTCAGTCTAGCTCAAGGGAAAGGTGGGGTACTGGGGTTCTTAGTGTTTGACCGGCAAGAACAGAATAGAAAAACTAAATTGGCAAAAGGTATCATTAGATACCTACCACAGTTCACAGCCTTGAGCACTTACCACAATGGATAGATTCCTAGACGAGTAACCATAAAAACTGCACTAAAGATCACAAAGAGGGTGTCACAGAGCCGCTGATATTTGGCATAATTGGCCAGCTTGGCAGCCTGGACAAAAGAAAAAATTGAGTTGGGGAGAAAGTCAGTTCTCACATGTCAGGAAAGAGAAAGTGGAATGATGAAGCAGCAGGTTGAGCTCTTACTTCCAGCAAGAAGTCTGAGGAATCATGGAGACACATAACCAGAGTTCCCACTCGAACCATGTTGTTGATGTAAGAGAAGGTAATAAGCCCAATGGTGGCCAAGTGATGCACAAACATGATCAGGAAGTCCTAGGAAGAAACGGCAGCAAAGGAGAGGCTGGGGGAATGCCTGCCCACCCGCCCCAAACTCTCGGCTAAGCACCCATGCAGGTGGCTCTCAAGTGCTTCTAACACTAGCTCCAAGGGATCTGACACCATCTCCTAGCCTCTGTGGGTATCTGGATGGACTCATACACAGAGACACATACATAAAACCAAAATGGACCTTAAAAGTGCTGGAGAACTGCTTATTAGCTAAACAATTCATCTTACTGCAAATACAAATAAATACTTCTGGCTTTCTGACTCATGTTTTTTTTTTTACTTCCTTGGGCTCACATGCAAAACTAAGGAAATCTCAGTTTTATAAATAAATGTGTTATTTACATATATTATGCATTATATAAATTTACATATTTTACATGTAAATAATTATTAGATGTGGTTTAGGTGTGAAGTGTCCTCCCTCACTGGCTTACATTCTGGGTTACTTTTGCTCTTTTGGAATGGTGGGCCCCAGCTGGCTGCAGGTTAGGGGCTGGCCTTGGAAGACTATACCAGGGCAGTGGCTGTGGCTCCTAGAGCACTTTCTCTCTCCCTGGTTCAGGGATGTAGCTGGTTCCACCACTACTCCTGTGGCTATGAACTAAGCTACCGCCATACCTTCCCTATGACGGAGCAAACTCTCAAACCGAACCAAAACCAAGCTTTCCTTAGAGGGCTTCTGTCAGGGGTTGTGGTCACAGGGAAACAAAAGCAGCTGGAGCTGGAATACTTAGTAAATACTTCTCTTCCCAGTGAAACAAAGAGTGGGGGGAGAAGGAAGTGAATATGAAGATTCTGTCCTTCCTGTCAGGTTTTATAATATGTAAGTCATCGCAAACTATCATTGCTTCATGGGTTCAGTTTACTTTTCTGAATCTTGGTTTTCTAAAATCAAGCCTTTTTCTGAATCAGGCCTTGGTACCCCAAGTTCTGTCTAATTCCATGAGCTTTGATATAAAAGAACAGGACATGCTTATCGGTGGCCTTGCTGTTCTTCCCACTTAAACACATTCCATCATTAGTTAGGTCTCTTTTCTGGAAACACTATGGAAAGCTAGTAACAGTCCTGTCACACCCACTCTCTCATATGAGGGAGAGTGCATCACGATGGTAGTGACCACAGGTGGTAGTGACTGATAGAAAGCAGCTGAGAGGCTGACAACTTACCTTTCTTTTAACATCTATAAACTGAGAAAACATAAGAGACCAGTAGAAGGCCAGTTCCATGATGTAGTAGTAATAAAGCTCTCTTGAGAGTGGCTGGAAGAGAAAAGAGCTTCTAGAACAGCAGCTAGGCGGGTACATCCCATCTCTGCAGCACCACACTATTTAGTGTTTTTCTTCTCACTGTTTCCCAAGATCTGCAATGGCTGAGACTGGATCACTATGAGATGCCAACCTTTTCCTTTGTGCCTCTGTAAACTCACCTTGGATCTCGTCTTTTAGAGATGACATAAGGCTAACTAACACATACACATCACAATCCCATCAGTGCATCTGGAATTCTGGACAGAACTGACTTAGGCCTTCCCTCTTCCATCAGTCTTTCCTTTCCTTGGTAATTTTAAAGTACAGACTAGAATGAAGATGCCTTTATGAGGACTCTAAGAGCTCCTGATTACAAGAGAAGTGATCTGATTCAGGAAGGACCTTATTAACACTAGGGAACTGCTTTTCTTCCCAGTTCAGTAGGAGCATGCAGAATAACCTAGACTAAAGCTCACTAAGGAATTTCCACTATAGGCCTGGATACAGATACTGGAATATATGACTCAAGAGGACAGGCTCACAGTACCAGGGAACTATGCCTCGCTACCTGTTCTGCACTGACAGTGCTCTCTCATCCAAACACACACACACAGTCTTGAAACAGCTTAGATCTTACCTGATATGGATAGTTCTGCCAGCACTGTCGAGTGTCCCAGAACCAAGGTGTCTAAGGAAAAAACATAATTCAGGCTGGACTTTATTTCTCCACACTGTTACAAGATCTAGCCTATATAGTCCTTTTCTCTAAACTAGGGTATAAGAAAGAGGAAATTTATGTGTGGTGGTGTACCAATAATCCCAGTGCATGGGAGGCTTAAGCAGTGATTTCAAGTTTGAAGCCTGTCTGAACCAAAAAGCAATGACCAGCCAGGTTACTTAGCAAGTTCAGTCTCAAAAAAACAAAATCAAATCAAACCACTATCACAACAGAAGATGAGGCAAAAAAAGAAAAAAAACCTGGCTGTTTTTGAGAGACAGTCTCACCATTTAGCTCGGGTAGGCCTTGAATTCACAGAAATCCTCCTTCCTTTGCCTCTCAAGTACTGGATTTTGAGTTGGAGAGTAGTCCAGCTGTACAGTGAGTTCCAGACCAACTTGGGACTACATAGCGACACCTTGTGTCAACAAGCCAGAGACTAGCTGAGTCTGGTGGTGCATGCAGAGGCAGGAGGACTGCTCTGAGTTCCAGGCCCTGGGGAACCCAAGTCAGGTCTTCATGCTCTCGTGGGAAGCACCTGACCCAACGCAGTTATCTTCCTAGCCCTAACTTGTAAAGAAGGAGCGAATGTCTGTCTGTTTGTCTGTCTGTTTAATTTATCTAATGTGGGTACACTTGTGGGTTTATGCATGTGAATGGGTGCCCAGAAGCCAGAAAAAATGTCCAATCTCCTGGAGCCAGACTTACAGGTGATTGTCAGTCCCCAGTATGGGTGGCTGGGAATGGAATTCAGATCTTCTACAAGAATAGCATGCATTTTCAGGCACCTGAATTCAGGTGCATAGAAAAATACACATACATAGTTTAAAAACCCATCTTTTGAAATTCAGGGGGTAGGGTTAAGAGATGCACAGAAGTAAAGAGTGCACACCATCTCTCAATCCTAGCCCCTGAAATGTTCAAAGATGTGTTCTTAAACTGTGTATGTGTATTTGCTTATGTACATGAGTGCAGGTGCCTGAAGAGGCCAGAGGTGTTGGGTCCCTGGAGGTGGAGTTATAGGTGGTTATGAGCACCCAACTGACTCTATGTGTGTGTGTGTGTGTGTGTGTGTGTGTGTGTGTGTGTGAGATGGCACTTATGTAGAGATCAGAGGCCATCTTTATGCAATTTGTTCTTTCCTCCCATCTTTATTCTCTCCCACCACCACCCTCCACCAGTCCTGGAACTCACTCTGTAGACCAGGCTGGCCTTGAACTCAAGAGATCTGCCTAACTCTGCCTCTTGACTCTGCCTCCTGAGTGCTGGGATTAAAGGTGTGTGTCACCAGTCTCAGCAAATGTTGTTTAATTTTAATGTTAAGTTTTAAAGTGCTCACAATACTGTATTTATGTCCTTTCAGTAGTATCCAGAGGGTCTGTAGTGACAGCCCCTCTATATATTAGTAATTCATATTTCCCTCATCTATAGTTTATCTTATTTTTTTTTCCTTTTTGAGACAGGGTCTTATTATGTATCCCAGAATGGCCTCAAACTCCCAAACCTCATGCATTAGTTGATTGAGCATTGAATCATAGGTAGATGCCACTGCACCTGGTAAGGAGCTATTAATTTTAATTGAACCTTTTGGAGAACTGACATTTGGTTTTATCAGTTTTACCCATTATTTGTCTAATGGCTATTTCATTAATTTCTGCCCCCTTAACCCACGGTCCTGGGTATCACATCCAGGACCTCACTAACTTAGTGAGCCACACTTACAATTTCTACTGTTGTTTCTTTTCTTTAATTTACTTTGCTCTTCTTTTTCTACATCTTACCTCTTTAAATTTATTTATTTATGTGTGTAGCTGCCACACATGTCAGCACCCACAGAGGCTATAAATGGGTGCTGGATCCCTCCAGGCTGGAATTACAGGTAGTTGTGAGACACATGATCTAGGCACTGGGGACCAAACGCAGTTCCTCTGGAAAAGCAGCGATTGTTCTTAACCACTGAGTGTCTCTCCAGTCCCTTTTCTCTTTCCTTTCTTCTTCCTTTCTTTTAAATGTGTTTTGTCAGCCCCCTTTTCTTTATTCTTTTTAAATTTTATATTTATTTTTGCACTTTTGAAAAAATTAAAATATAGAAGCCAGGAGGTGGTAGCACATACCTTTAATCCCATCACCTGGGAGGCAGAAGCAAGAGGGTAACTGCTAGTTCAAGGCCAGACTAGTCAACAGAGTGAGTTCCAGGACACCCAGGGCTATTATATAGAGAAACCGTATCATGACCAAAAACAAATAAGCAAGCAAACAACCCAAACAAACAAACAAACAACAAACAAAAAATAAAATATAGGGCCGAGTACAGTGGTGCATGCCTTTAGTTCAAGCACTTAGGAGGCAGAGGCAGGCAAACTCACTCTGAGTTCAAGGCTAGCCTGGTCTACAAAGCAAGTTCCAGGACAGCCAGGGCTGCACAGAGAAACCCAGTCTCGAAAACCAAACAAACAAACAGACAAAAAAAAAACCCAAGCCAGGCATAATAATGTCTTGCCTCTAATCCCAGTACCTGAGAGGCTGAGACAGGAGGATTGCCATGAATTCACAGCAAGTCTGGAGTTCATAATGAGAGTCTTTTTTTTCATTTTGGTTTTTCAAGACAGGGTTTCTACCACCACTCTCGATAGCTTGTCTTAAAACTGAAACAAAATTTGGGGAGATGGGTTGAGAGCTCAGTTGGTGAGGTGCTTCCTATGTAAGTGTGAGGACCTGTTAGGATTCCCAGATACCAGGTAAACCACCCGAGCTGTGCAATTCCAGTGAGGGACAGGGAAAGTCTGGTGAGCTATGGTTTAGTGAGAGCTTGAGCCTGTCTCAAACATTAAGGTGAGGCGGGCAGATTACACAAACTTAATCCTAGTTAGTGCTTTGGAGGGAAAAGCAAATGGATCATTTAGTTTCAGTTCAGTCCAGGGCCAGCCAGGGATACATAGGAGACTGCATCTCAAAATAAAACAAATGCATAAGTGGTATCTCAAAATAAAACAAATACATGAATGTTTATCAACTTGATTTCCTCTTAAAAGAACAATTTTTTAAAAATTTATTTATTATGTATACAGTGTTCTGTCTGAATGTCTGCCTGCACACCATAAGAAAGCACCAGATTTCATTACAAATGGCTGTGAGTCACCATCTGGTTGCTGGGAATTGAACTCGGGACCTCTGGAAGAACAGCCAGTTGTCTTAACCTCTGAGCCATCTCTCCAGCCCCCAAGAAAGGACAATATTTTTTTTTAAGTGCTCTGCAAATCACTAAGTACTATTCTGTTTTAATTACTAACATTATTTAGAGGGAAATAGTAAGTCTCGAGTTTATTGATGTCAAACCCAAGGTAGAAGAAATTATATTAGCATATAAACTGCATCACAACAAAAAATGTAAGGAAAAGTAATTACCTAAGGTGGGAGTGGTGGTGGCATACACCTGTAACCCCAGCAGTGCAGAGGCTGAGGCAGAAGGCTCAAGGCCAGCCTTATCTCAAAAAAGAAATATAAATAGCTAAAAGTATTTAATTTTTATTTCTAGAGACCAAGGTATCTAGACACTTGTAGAATCCAATAAGATGACAGAAAGAGTTTAGACTTACCAACCAGAGAAATCTAATTCCGTAGCAGAATACACATAAATAAAAAGTGAATCTCCACCTGGGTGAGCAAAGAGTAGAGGTTAGATAAATGTACTCTTAAAAAAAAAAAATCTTTCAGGCTAGAGAAATCAGGATAGCATACTATCTCTAAAAAGCCAGAGTCAGCTCCAAACCTCTGTCTAAAATAGAGTCCCACAAACACATACACTGATTTGATTTCCCTTCCTACTAGACTCCTTCATAAGACCCAATTTTTAAATTGCAAGACAGTGACTAATACCCATTTCTAGAGAACTAAAAACTCTGATTTCACTGTGCATGGTGGCACACACCTTAAATCCCAGCACCCCTCCACATGGGAGGCAGGCAGGTGGATCTCTGTGAGTTTGAGTCCAGTCTGAACTACAAAGCAATTTCCAGGACAGCCAGGGCTGTTACACAGAGAAACCATGCATTGAAAAAACAAAGGAACTCTATGATTTCAAGTACAGTATCTCAGAAAAGGGAAACTTTCCACAAAGACGTAAATATAGAACAGCTGGCACTATTTATATCATGGTGAACAGGGTACACTATACCTACCTATACAAGTGCAGTTGTTGGAACTCACCCCCTATCTATTTTAAAAGATTCATTGTATATTTATTTATTTTGGTTTTTCAAGAAAACAGTTTGCAGCTCTGGATGTCCTAGAACTCAAACTGGTTCTCTAGGCAAGGCTGGCCTTTAACTCAACAGATTCACCTGCCTCTGCCTCCTGAGTACTGGGATTAAAGGGATGGACTACCACACCCAGCTTGTATCATTAATTTTTAAACTGTGTGTGTGTGTGTGTGTGTATGCCTACGCAAACATGAGAGTATGTGTATTTGAGGGCATGTGCTCAAGGAGGCCAAAGGCTTCAGATCTCTTGGGTCTGGAGTTAGAGGGGGTATGAGCTCCCTGATGTGGGTGCTGAGAAACAAGCATGAGTCCTCTGGAAAAGCATCATGTGCTCCTAACTACTAAGCCATCTATCTCTCCAACCCATTTTTTTTAAGTACACAGGGTCTTGATTTGTAACCATGGCTTGATGGGAGATGTCATTCTGTAAATATGTTTCTCTTATTGGTTAATAAATAAAGCACTGTTGTCCAATAGGAAAGCAAGATAGGTGGGACTAGGAGACTAGGTGGACAGAGGAAGAAGTAGGGAGGAGTTTCAAGATGTAGGACCAACAGGGTAGACGCCGGGCTCTTTCTCCAGTAAGCCAAGACCACATGGAAACTTAGATTAATAGAAATGGGTTAACATTTAAGATAGAGCTAGCCAATAAGAAATGCTAATAACAGGCCAACAGCTTTGTATCTAATACAGTGTCTCTGTGTGTTATTTGGAGCTGGCGCAGCTCTTGGGAGTAGGCTGGCAGAAAAACTGCTCATAACAATGGCTGGCCTGGAACTTGGGACATATAGACCAGGCTGGCCTTGAACAGGAGGTCCGCCTGCCTGTCTTCTGGATGCTGGAGGTTAAAAGTGTGTATGTCATCATGCTTAGCTCAACTATTTGAAAAGAAGGAGCACAATAGAATGACTTTGCCCTAGTATACAGTGTGACCAGGGGGACAAAGGTGACCAGTTTCCTAGTTCTCTTCTCTCCTACTTCTGTGAAGATTCTGCCCTTCACTCAATTAGGAGACCTGGTGAGAATCAGGAGGACATAAACTCTATTTCCATTTCCACTTGGCTTTTTAAATAGACCAGGCTGGCCTCAAACTCACAGAGATCCGCTGCCTCTGCCTCCCGAGTGCTGGAGTTAAAGGCATGTGCCACCACTGCCCTGCTGGCTTTTAAAATCTTATCTTAAGCATTAGAGTCTGTTTTACTATCCTAACAGTGAACTAAACAGTCTAGTTGTACCCCACCCCTGATTCTCTACTCCCCTCTGCACACATACATGCTTTCACAGAATTTAGTGAGCGTCGGAGGCTTGTCCTGATTCCTCCGATGGCGAAACCAGCATTGGATTTTTCGGACATCCCAGTCCAGTTGCTTTGATAGACCCTCCAGCCTTTTCTCATCAGGATACTGTAAATGTATAACCAGAGTCAGAGCACCCCTCTCCCCAAAAGCTCCCAATTCACAAGTTACGTGGCAAAGAGGTGACAGCTACAGCGGCTCATGGTATTTACCTCTTCCAGCTCTGATCACCAAACCACTTTTAAACAAAGCCACTTTATTCTAATAAAAATATCACACTGCTAGTTTAAGACAAACATTTGTCCAGTGTCAAACTCTATACATCTTGATAAACTTCTATACAGTTAGAATGGCAATTCTAAAGCAACTGAATTTTACCTAGCATTTTACACT
Organism: Cricetiscus sungorus; assembly: GCA_030556225.1. Classification (NCBI taxonomy): domain Eukaryota; kingdom Metazoa; phylum Chordata; class Mammalia; order Rodentia; family Cricetidae; genus Cricetiscus; species Cricetiscus sungorus. Next base: position 3,793,880 of record JANBXA010000031.1, on the reverse strand, counting down.
TTCACTACCATTTACATTTTCATTTACTCATCTCACACACACACACACACACACACACACACACACACACACACACACACACACACAATGGTTGTATTTTTTCTAATTTCAATTCCAAAATTACGTTTTAGAAATAAATAATGCTGGGTATGGTGGTGCATGCCTTTAATCTCAGTACTCTGGAGGCAGAGGCAGGTAGATTGAATTTGAGGCCAACTTAATGTACAAAGCAAGCTCCAGGACAGCTAGGGTTATACAGAATAGCCCTGTCTTGAAAAACCAAAAGAAAAAACAAAACAAAACAAACAAAAAATGACATTCAAAATATAAATTGGAGGCTACAGAGGTGGCCCAGCAGTTAAGAGCACTGGCTTCTCTTCCAGAGGACCTGAGTTCAATTCCTAGCACCCACATAGCAATTCACAACAATCTGTAACTCAGGTTTCAGGAAATCCAATGCCCTCTTCTGGCCTCCACCAGCACCAGGCACACACACAGGGCACATACATGCAGGCAAAACACTCATATATATGTTAAAACCAAAACAAAACAAAACAAAAATTGCAAAGGCCACTAGAACCACCCTCATCTTGATCAGAAGCTGGAGTAAGAAAAGGGAAAATAAGACAGAATGTGTGTTTAGGTAGAGAAGGTTAGGCAAATGTAGACACTAAGGAGTAAAAGTTAAAGGTGGTGAAGTACAGTAGTAAGCACAGGCCAAGGCTCTCTACAGAGGTACAGAGCAGACCAGCCAAATATGAAGAACCATTGCTTCCTACCTTACCTTTTCTTACATGTTCTATGTTACACCAACAACCGTGTGACTTCCATCTCTTGTTCTCTGCTTACTTACCTTAGTAATAGATATGAACACCTTCTCAAGGGTGTCATTGGATTCGACCCGATAGAGAACACTATCTTCGATGCCAACATGGAGTGCACAGGGTTTGGCAATAAATCTGTAACAGAAAATCCAAGGTCCAATTCTAAATATGGTTTGCTAGGTCATTATCAGGAAGGAATCAATGTGAGAAACACAGACTAGGAATTAGAAATTTGTTATTTGGTTTCATATTCTGCCACTGACACACTTAAAGAGATCTATTTTAAAATGGTGGACTAGACCCAGGCATGGTGGGACACACCTTCAATCTCAGCACAGGCAGAGACTGGTGGATCTCTGTGAGTTCCAGGCCAGCCACAGCTACAAAGAGAGATGCTGTCTGTAAAAATAACAAGAAAAACAAAACAAACAAACAAACAAACAAAACCCAGCTGGGTGCTGGTGGCATATACATGCCTTTAATCCCAGCACTCAGAAGGCAGGCAGATCTCTGTGAGTTCCAGGCCAGCCAGGGATACAGGGAGAAATCTTGTCTTGAAAAACACATAAAAACACAAAACAAATAAGTTGGATTGCTAGGTATGTATGGTGGTGTACTAGGTGGCATCCAGATCTCTGTAAATTCCAGGCCAGCCATGGTTACAAAGACCGACCCTGTCTCCAGACACAAACAATAATGATAATAATGATGATGATGATGACAATGTATGTAAAATACTCTGTAACAAGTGAAGTTAATAAGATAAATTTCTTCATATCAGAAGGTGACTAAGCCAGGTATGGTGGACATACATGTGGTCCCATACTTGGGAGGCTGAGGCAGGAAGATTGAAGATTGAACATTTGATGCCAGATCATAATACAAAGAGAAACTTAGTCTCAACTTAGTTCTTGAGGAGTCAGGGTGGTTTTCTTGATTTTTTCTTTTTTTTAATTTAAAATTTTATGTGTGTTTTTCTTGTGTGCATGTTGGTGTACCATGTACACTCAAGGAGAGGGCATCAGAATCCCATGGGCTGGGAGTTACAGATAGTTCTGAGCTGCCATGTGGGTGCTGGGAATCAAACCTGGGTCCTTTGGAAGGGAAGCTACCACTCTTAAGCACTGGGGAAGCTCTGCAGCTCCCAGGTCATTTTGTTTTGTAAGTGGCCATCGAAGTGGCCTCAAATGTTCTTCAAGGGACATATTGGGCAAAGTGCTCTTCTTTCTTTGCAGATTTACCTATTTATATGTGTGAGTGTTTTACCTGCATGTATGCATTTATGTGCATGGGTGCTTTGTCTGCATGTGTGTATCTTGTACCACAAGTGTGCCTGTACCCTCAGAGGCTGGAATACAAGAGCAGACCAGATCTGGATGGTTGTGAGCACCATGTGGGTGCTGGGAACCAAATTTAGGTTGCTCTTAAGTGTTGAGCCATCTCTCCAGCACCCTGGCTCCCACCTTAGTTGTCAAAGAAGACAGAATGGACACTGCACTGTTCCTCTTCCTCCTCTTTTTGGAGTATGCATGATGCATGTGCATATGTGTACACATACACCATGGCACACTTGCAGAGTCAGAGACAACCTCAGGTGTTGGTCTTTGACTTCCCCTTGTTTGAGACACAGTCCCGTTCGTTGTTTGCTACTGTGAATGCACACATTGGGCCTGTGAGCAACTCCACCCACTGCAGGAACACTGGGATTACAGAAGTGCTTGCCCTGCCCAGCTTTCTGTGGATTCTGGGGAGTCAACAAAGGCCCTCAAGACAAGCCCCTTACCCACCAATTCCTTTCCTTGGCTCAGAAACAAGCACCCAGTTCAGCATTTATTATCTCTGAGGATTGAGCATAGAAAACTTTATTACTGGGGCTAGAGAGATAGCTTAATGATTAAGAGCACTGGCTGTTCTCCAGAGAATCCAAATTCTATTCCCAGCACATGGTAGCTCACAACTGTCGGTAATTACAGCTCCAGAGGATCTGACATCTTTACACAGACATACATATGGGAAAAATACCAATGCACATAAAATAAGAATTAATTATTAAAAAAAGAAATCTTATTGTTTTCTTCTATGAAGAACTCCAGGCAAAGACTTATATTATTTTGTTGTTGTTGTTGTTGTTTTTAAAATTTTATTTATTTATTATGTATATAGAGTTTTGCCTGCAGGCCAGAAGAGGGCACCAGATCTCATTGCCAATGGCTGTGAGCCACTTGTGGTTGCTGGGATTTAAACTCAGGATCCTGGAAGAGCAGCCAGTGCTCTTAACCACTGAGCCATCTCTCCAGCCCCTATTTTGGGTTTTTTGAGGCAGGGTTTCTCTATGTAGCCTTGGCTGTTCTGGAACTCACTCTGTAGACCAGGCTGGCCTCAAATTCACAGAGATCCATCTGCCTCTACCTGTATTAAAATACATCTGCCATGTATTAAAGGCATGGGCCAGCACCACCTGGCCCACTTATTTTATTTTATGGAAACTCCAGGCAAACACTATTCAGAGCAGTCTTAGCCATAGTTATAATCTGCTTTCTCTACCTACGTGGTAGTGCTGTATTACTATTTGCTAATGTTCAAAGTCTTTGTTAACACAGATAATAACTGTGGTGATACCTTGTTTATACTCTAACAAAGAAAGCTTGACTGAAGATGAGAGGGCGGAGCTAGCCACCAGCTAACCATAGAGGTCTGGAGGGCTTTACAGACAGGAAGTGAGATGGCTGGGCAAAGAGGAATATAGGTGGGAAGAGACAGGATCTTGACCTTTTCTCAGTCTGAGGATTTTGTAGAGGTAAGAGCTCTAGTGGCTGGCTGCTTTGCTTCTCTGATCTTTCAATATTCACCCCCTAATACCTGACGCCAGGCTTTTATTACTAAGACCTATTAGAACTTGTATTACAATAGACAACATTTTTATTTACTAAGGTTCTGTGAGCCGATAAGCAGCTCCCTCCATGGCCTCAGCATTAGCTCCTGCCCTAACTTCCCTCAGCGATGGACTGTGGAGTGTAAGCTGAAGTAAACCCTTTCCTCCCCAAGTTGCTATTGGTTATAGTGTTTTAGCAAACAGGAACCCCAACAATGACATTCAGTGACCAGCTGACTGGTCTAGATCTATCTTGCTCTACTGGATCTCAGTTTCAATCTGGGGTTAAGTTAGCATTCGCTGAATCCATGTCATATCAGAGATGACAGTTCCCTATCAAATTCTCTTAGCCACATAATTGTCTGAAGATCCCAAAGCAGAAAACAGCTTTCCTGGATCCTATTCTTAGCCTCTTACCCAAGTCCCTTTCTCAACCCAGGGACACTTGAAGGTAAGTAAAGCTCAGGCCTGGAGTTAGACAAATATCATCAACCGAGACTCCTCAAGGAAGTCCAATGCCTACAGAATGGGAGAACATTTATCAATGTTTAATTTGTTATTTACTTATTGAAAAATATTTGTTAGCTGGATGGTGGTGGCATACACCTTTAATCCCAGCAATTAGGATGCAGAGACAAGCAGATCTCTGTGTTCAAGGCCAGTTTGGCCTACAGATTGAGTTCCAGGACAGCCAGGGCTACTTAGAGAAACCCTTTTCTCAAAAACAAAACAAAACAAACAAAAAAGGACTTTAGAGATGATTCACAGGGAAATGGCACTTGCTGCCAAGCTTAACAACCTGAATTGGATCCTGGAACCTACATCATAGAAGAACCCCTATCTTCACAAGTTGTCTTCTGACCCTCATACCTGTGCCATGACACAGGCATATACCTCCCCACACACATACACAGAGAGAAACATGCACACTAAGTAAATGTTAAAAAGACTGGGAAGATAATTTAATGGTAAAATGTATGCCTTCCAAATGTGAAGATCCTCTGACCTACATTAAAGGGGAGGGGGGAGCCAGACTCGGTGGTGCACACTTGTAATCCCAGCACTGGAGGTGGAGACATTCAGATTTCTAGGGCTTTCTAGCCAGTCAGCCTAGCCTACTGGCCAACTTCCCAGTCAGTGAGACCCTGTAACAAAAAGCTAGGGAGGATAGAACCCTAGGAACAATACCTGAGATTGCACATAGGCACACACACCATCACCCTCCTTACCTTACCTTATTGTCTATTTGGTTGAGGTGCACAATTAACCTAGTGACCCCAAGTTTCCCAGCCTCATAGTCCATCCTGGGAGCCAAGATACATGTCTCAGTGTAACTAGCCTATTTGTATTACTTGCCAGAAAATTGACTAAGAAGCACCTTCTAGACTGACTGCTTGTGAACAGTTCACATCCATCACTGATGGTGGAGCAAATCACAGCCGCAATAGAACTGTTAATACTGAAGAGCAAAGCAGTAGGTAGGACTGGGCGTTGGTGATGCACACCTTTAGTCCCAGCACTTGGGAGGCAGAGGCAGGTGAGTCTCTGAGTTTGAGGCCAGCCTGGTCTACAGAGTTCCAGGTCAGGTTCTGAAGCAATACAGAGAAACCCTGACTCAAAAAAACAAAAACAAAAACAAAAACAAAAACAAAAACAAAAACAAAAAAAGCAGTAGGTGGTCTCACACTGGCTAACCTAAGGGAACAGAGAAAAGGCAAAACAAAGTTACTTGCACAGTGCAGGTACATATTACCTTCAGGCTGACCCACTAGATTTGCATCTTGAAGTAGTGGGTGAGATGAATAGCTTTCAGGCCAGGCATGGTGGCTCATAGCTGTAATCCCAGCACACAGGAGACCAACAAGAGAGCTACTGTTAATTCTAGGCCAGCAAGAGCTTATAGCAAGATCCTGACTCAACCACCTCACCCCTACCTGAAATAATTTTCAGCCTGAGGAGAGAGCTCAGCAGGTGGAGCACTTGCTACACAAGCCAAACAACCTGAGCTTAAACATCTGGACCCAGTACCTATGCATGCTAGCCAGTATCTGTGCATGAGGTAGAGGAGATGGGGGTGGAGTCCAGAGAATAGCAAGAAGCTGGTGAGCCAGCTAGCAGGGCTTACATGGGAGTGAATCAAAGAAACCCTAACTCAAACAAGGTGAGAGAGGTGGGACTGACTCCTGAGACGTCTCTGACAACCACACACACAAGTAGCTTTCAGTGTGCCTACTTCTCTAGACCAATCAGCAGAAGTCTCTAACAATTATCTTAAAACTTGGAGCAAATCATCCAAACCAGCATGACTGTCTCATCAACAGCAAAAAAATCATTAAGGGTCTCAAATGAGGTTTTATTTATTCAAATAAGATCTATTAATGTATACTACTACAGAAATTAAAATTTTAAAAAATATATAATAATTAATATACAATAATAATGAGCTTTTTATATGGTAATTTAGCATCTTGTGAAAAATAACTTTTCCAAACTAAAAAGAAGGAAGAGTAATATAATTTGATAGTTTAGTCTATCTGGCAGCTATTTGCATGTCAGTGCTGCATTCAGTCTGCCAAAATACGGATATGCCACGTATACTTATGAGAGAAAAGGATTCTGACAAAACCATGGATGTATTATGAAGACAGTCTGGTTCTACAGACCTTCTGAAAGGATGCAGATTCTGTACTGGGAAGATGACTTATCCGATAAACACACTTAATGTCTCCAATCCCAACACTCTGAGTTTGATCTCTGGGACCCATGTGGTCAAAGGAGAAAACTTCCACACACTAATGAAATAATAAAGCCACTCTTTAAAGGTTTTTGTTTTGTTTTTTTTTAAAACACAGTCTTTCTATGTAGCCCTGGTTAGCCTCAAACTTAAATCCACCTGCTTCTACCTACCGAGTACTGGGATTAAAGGTGTGCACCACCACAGCTGGTTGAAAAAAAGTTGTGTGGTGTGTGTGGTGTGTGTGTGTGTGTGTGTGTGTGTGTGTGTGTAAGCCTCAATATGTTTGCTTTGGCTGGTCTTAAACTCAGAGTTCTGGGGTTAAAGGTGTGCCCCACTATGGGGCTAGAGGGATGCTCACTGGTTAACTGCATTTGCTGATACTGCAGAGGACTCAGGTTCAATTCCCAGCACCCTTGTGGTGGCCCACAACCACCTGTAACTCCAGTTTCAGAGGTTCCAATGACCTCTTTTGGTCTCCACACGTGGGGCACATTCATCTATGTAGGCCCAAAACACTCAGATACATAAGTAAAAATAAACCTAAAAAGAAAAAAGGTTGTACCTCCAACTACATGCTGGTATTTGAGTCCTGGATCCTCTGGAGGAACAGTCAGTACTCTTAACTCCTGAGTCATCTCTGCAGCTCCTCACATCTTACCTTTTAATGATTATACACATCCAAATAAAGTAGATTATGGAAAAGGGCAACAGAAAGTTCTTCCTCAAGAAAGTCTTACCATCATTTATATTACAAAACAAAACAAAAAAACACAAACAAACAAAAAACAAACAAAACTTTCAGTGAGCCTCCAAGCCTGTATTTCAGAACTAAGTCCTACTTTCTCCAGACTCCCTTCACAACAGAAGTCAGCCTCAACAAGATCCTCCTGCCTCTGTCTCCCCAGTGCTGGAATTATAGGCACACACCACCATGCTGGGCTAACCACAATGACTACCCTTTAACTAATGACTTTTTTGCTGTCGCCCTAAAGACTAAAACCAAGGTTTTAGTGGGCCATTTTTTTGGATGTTAGGCAAATACTCTAAAGCCAGATTACTTACCATTTTATCCTTGGAACATAAATGATAACTGTTAACCTCTCAATAAGTAATTGCTGAAGAATGGATAATTTTTAGGCAAGGCTTGGTAGTGCAGGTCTGTGTAATCTTAGCTACTTGGAGACTGAGGCAGGATGGTCACAAGTTCAAGGCCCACCTGAACTACAGAGTAAGATCAAAGCCAACCTGGAGGAGGGGGTTAAAAAACAACAACCTGAGCAACTTAGTAAGACCTGTCTCAAAATAAAGAGTAAAAACAAAGGGGACACAGCTCAGTAGAGAAAGACCCTAAAGTCACCATCTAACACCCAGACAAGGCACACCAAGCATGGTGGTATACTCCTCTAATCCATGCAGTGAAGTAGAGGCCATCTTGGATACAATAACAAATTCTAAATCAGCTTGGACTACACAATGAGACCATATCTCAGTGAATGAATGAGTAAATGAATAAAGAAATTCTTTAAAAAAAAATATACCCGTTAGAAGATAAAGGGCCACCTTTGAAAACAAAGTGCTTCCTGGGGTCAGCTTTGTGCTTTAAAGTATAGAAGGTCACTGACTTCTGAGGAATCAGAAATTCAAGTTAACCAGAGTTTTATTTTATTATATGTGTGTTTTGCCTGCATGTATGTCTGTGCACCATGTGCATGCCTAGTACCTGAGGAGGTGAGGAGTGTGTCACCGCCCTGGAAATGAGTGCTGGGAACTGAACCCAGGACCTCTTCAAGACCTCTGCAAGGACAAGTACTCTTAAAACTAGATGAGCCAGCTCTCCAGCCCCAAGTTAACCAATTGTAATCTATGGTCAAAGACTTCCCAGGAAGAATTAAATAACCACAACAATCTGATTTAGTTGGACACACTCTGTGCCTATGATGAGGACTTCTAAGACAGACGCCAACCAGAAGCTAAAATCTACAAGGAATATCTTTTGTAATCCCCTATCCCCACCTCTGGTGTTCATTTATTTTGGACACAGACTTTCTCTATAGCACAGCCTGGCCTCAAATTGTGATCTTGCTTTAGCTTTGTGAGTGCTAGGATTAGAGGCCTGTGTCACCACACTCAATTAGAAATCCTGGGTTTACAAGACACAACACAGCATTTTTTTTTGGTTGTACTCAGTTTTGCTAGAGACAGTCAGAGACTTGTGCGGCTCCTTTAAGGGAGGTTTCCTGACTCAGCATAAGTGGCAAAAACCCACAAGGCTTTTAAAGAGCTCTGCTAACAACTTACTGGTGGGTATGAGAGCTGGCAATGGCAGTGATCACATCTCCAAGCAGGCAACATGCTGCTGGATAGCAGTGCAGACCAAGGCAGTGAGCACAGCTCTCAGTTCTGGAGGTAAATGTACCCACCACCGTCATCTTTGATAGACCATGGCTAATATAGCAGTGGCTTTCATTGTAGGAATATTGTTTAGCAGATAAAAGACTACAAAAAGTAGTCTTTTTGTGGCCACAAAAAGATAAAGATTTACAGTAGAGTCACATTCAGATTAAGAAAAACCTCTAAAGGTTTACAGTGTGTTTTAAAATATATGTAGGCTTGGGAGAGAAAGAGAAACAGGATAACATGGTTTAAAAGAGAAAAAAAAGAAGTAGAGTAACTGGGTGAGGTGGCACACGCCTTTAATTCCAGCACTCGGGAGACAGAGGCAAGTGGATCTCTGTGATTTCAAAGTAAGCCTGGTGTACAGAGTTAGTTCCAGGACAGATAAAAGTTACACAGAGAAACCCTGTCTCAAAAAAATGAAAAAAAAAAAAAAAATAGAAGTAGAAGAATAGGGTAATAAAAAAGCCACAAAAAGATGGGAAGCACAGAGAGAATATGGTTACTGTACGGTATTATATTGTCTTTGTATCATTTGACTGCTGAGAAAATAACAACTGTTAAAAGAAATGCTGCTGGATTAATTCAATTTATATATTTTAAAAATGCTTTGACTCCAAAATTTAAGTTCAAGGTCAGGTTACTGGGGAAAAGGATTTCTATTTTTGTTTCCACAGAAAATGAAAAGCTGTGGATTCCTTCCAGACTAATATGGTTTGATCAAGCAAGACCACCTGAAGCAATGTCCATGGGACAATGCAGCCTTGCAGACCACTACAGCCAGGATTTCTGCATCTTCTTAGGATCCCCATGACAGCACCCCCTACCAGCAGAAAGCAGTTTGGAGAGAATGACGCCCAAATTCCCAAATATTGTTTATAAATGTTTGTTTTCATTTATATGGGGTTGGTTATAAATGGTTAATGACCACAACCAATCTTTTTAAAGGAAAAAAAAGGGAATTATGGTATAGATATGAATTCTTTGTTTTGGAATAGATTTTCATTTATTGATACAAATTTAAGGTCAATTTTGTGATAAGTATATTTCTCCTCTTGATTGGGCATTAAGTTTATATGGCTCATTTAAAAATGTAATGTATAATTTAGAACAAATTTTAGATAGTTACCTATAATAGTCAAAACTTATAGGCAGGTAAGTTAGGTTTTCTAGATACGTAGAGATGTATTTGAGATGAATAAGCATTCTTCAAACCTTTCAAAGACCTACAGAATATGGCATTTAAAATGGTTTAGGGTTTTTCTTAACAGTGAGATACAATTGCTCCTGGCAACACCACCTGCGTCAGAAAGGAAGATGGACATTAAAGAAACACATATGGAGTTTGCTTTCAATATGGCAAAACTAGCCTTTTGGACAAGATACTGCTCTTGTCTGGACTATTTGACTTTATGAGGTATAAACTGGACATGCAGGACCCACAGAAAAGTGACTGCTGATTCAAGATAGACATTGATACAGGGTTCCTGTTTCATGGAAGAGTCTGCCAGGCAATCTACAGGATACAGAGAAAAGTGACTGTCAAACTGCCAATACAGGTGGACAGTTTAAAGTTTCCTGCTTTGCTGAGGAGTCTGCCAGACACACTATGGCCTATGGGCTGAAGATGGAACATTACAGAAGAACTTAAGGTGATTGACCAGGCAAGATGTCTCTGTCATTTCTAGAGTTTATATATTATCCTTCTGTGGTATTTGAAGGAGTTGAAGACAGATAGTCATGGTTATAGTTTTCCTTAGTTAGGATTAAAGATAAATTACATATAAGACTTTAGACTCACAAAGATAGGATAGATGATAGAATATTTTCATTAAACCTTACTAAATGTTAGTGGACTAAATATTGTTAACTGTGATTCCTATTTGATAACTGTTGTGTGATATTTTTTGCTATGTTAAGGTTAAAACCCTTCTGTTTATTTTAGACAGAAAAGAGGAGATGATGGAAGATGTCATTCTGTAAATATGTTAACAAATAAAGCACTGTTGGCCAATTGGAAAGCAAGATAGGCAGGACTAGGAGACTAGGAGGAGGGAGGAGTAGTAGGGAAAGTCAAGATGAAGGACAGAGTAAAAAGAACGCCAGCCCCTCTCTCCAGTAAGATGAGACCATGTGGAAGTATTTAGATTAATAGAAATGGGTTAATATTTAAGACAGAGCTAGCCAATAAGAATTGATAGTAACTGGCCAACAGAATTATATCTAATAAGGAGTCTCTGTATGTTATTTGGGGCTGGCACGGTAGTGGGACCAGACCGGAGGGGAAAAAACCTACTCGTAACAGAATGTAGTTATTCTCACTGCCCTCTTGGGCTGTGCAGCTCCCTGTGTATATGTGACTACTTAACAAACTTGTTTGTTTACAGATCATTAACTACTGAGCAGATTTAGACAGCAAAAATACAGAACATTGGTTAACTAGACCTTACTGTCAATCAAATATTAGTAAAAATAGAATATCTGATTACTTAAATCACTCAGGGACTAATTAACATATTAAAAATCCTCTTAGCCCTTGAGTACTCTCTCTCACCCTGCCCACTATTAAGAGTTTATCTTGCCACTGGGCAGTGGTGATGCACACTTTTGATACCAGTACTGAGGCTGAGGCAGGCAGATCTCTGAGTTCAAGGCCAGACAGGTCTACAGAATGAGTTCTAGGACAGCCAGGGATACACAGAAAAGCCCTACCTCAAAATACAACTTTTGATCTGATCTATTATATGGCATTGAATAAAATTCCTTTACTTTTTTGGCAGTGGTGGGGAAACCCCTCTTTTGATCCTCCCGCCTCCATCCTAAATGATGGGATTATAAATGTTTGCCATCATGCCTAGTTTTTGTTGTTTTTTCGAAACAGTGTTTCTCTGTGTAGCCCTGGCTATCCTAAAACTAGCTCAGTAGACCAGGCTGACCTCAAACTCAAAGAGATCTGCCTGCCTCTGCCTACCCAGTGCTGGGAATAAAAGCATGTGTCATTGTACCCAGCCTAGGAGAATCTACTCTTAAAATGTTATTCTCAGAACTAGAGAGATGGCTCAGAGGTTAAGAGCACTAGCTGCTCTTCCAGAGGTTCTGAGTTCAATTCCCAGAAACCACATGGTGGCTCACAACCATCTGTAATGAGATCTGGTGCCCTCTTCCCATATGTCCACATGTCAGAACACTGCATACATAATAGATAGATAGATCTTAAAAAGTGTGCTTTAAAAAAAACAAACCCATGTTATTCTCTGAGCTAGAGAGGTGGCTCTTCCAGAACCCACACAGTAGTTCACACCCTATTAACTGGTTCCAAGGGACTGATGCCCTCCTCTTCTGGCCTCCAAGGACACCATGTCCACACAGAGTGCACAGACACACATATGCAGGCACTCATATACATAAAATAAAAACATTTTTTTAGAAATGTTGTCCTCAGCACCAGGTGGTAGTGGTACACACTTTTAACCTTTAATCCCAGCACTTGGGAGGCAGCGATAAGCCAATCTCTGAGTTTGAGCCCAGCCTGGTCTACACAGGCTGCAAGGGCTATACACAACGGACAAATGCACATGACAATAATAAATAAAACAAAATTATAATAAATAAAACTTGTATACCACAGAAGCAATTTTTAAAACAGCCACACTTTATTTTTATCTTTTTTTTAACCCACCCCTACTTATTTTAATTACATGCATGCACACATGAATACAGGTGCTCATGGAGGCCAGGGGTGTCAGAACCCCCTGACACTAGAGTTACAAGTGGTCCTAAGCCTTCTGATATGGGTGAACCCATCCTGGGTCCTTTGCAAGAGCAGTACGCCCTCTTAACCACTGAACCATTTCTCCAGCCCCTACTACTAGCTATAGCTCAAGCTTGCACTTCCAGAATACTGTCAGGAGACAGAGTAAAATTATAAGTTGGAGGGCAAAGTAAAACCTTGCCTCAAACCATCTACAACCACAACCACTATCAAAATAGACAGACAAACCCAAGCAAAATTAATTTTTGTATTATTGATTTTATATGACAAATCCAAAATACAAGTCCTGGTATGGTAGTGAACACCTGTAATCCTAGCACTCTGGAAGTAGAAACAGGAAGATGAAAAGCACAAGGCCAGCCAGCTTCAGCTACATAAGGAGTCAGAGGCCAGCCTAAGCTACAGGAGACTCTGTCACAAACAAAACAAAACACAAGTTGTACAAGGTACTGGCACGTCAACATGTAAACAAGCAGAAAGTATAGGCTGGGAATGTAGCTCAGCTGTTACAGTGTTCACCAAGGAAGAAGACCTTGGCTGTAAAAACCAGACAGGCTAGTCACCTGAGGCCAGCCTGAGATACAGAAGACCCAGCCTCAGTAAAAGTAAAAATTGAAATGTCATTTCTGAAAGCCAGTGTGTACTTCTATTTACTTTATATCTCAACCTTAAGTCCTCACACTTGAAATCCTAAGAGCCATGTGCAGTAAGTAGCAGTTACTATACTGGACAACATAATTGTAATTATTCTATCTAGGAAACTGCTTTCACCATTTGTTTTTGGAAATAGTTATGAATAATTCCATTTGTAATGATATCTCAAGTTCTCTAATGGTAAAAATGGAATAGATGTAAGTACAAATGGTCAAAACTTGGTATATATCTTAGAAGTAAAATCTGCCTGGAATATCTCTGCAGAGGAATTTAAAAGAGGCAGGCAGCCCTCCCCTTTGCTATCTCTGCTCTTTCACTAACCTGTTTGCCCATTCCATAGTCTATTGTTCTGAATCAAAAGGTGGTTCTAGCAAAAACTAAATAACATGCTTCTTTTTGGTGACAGATACACTGTCTCCAGGATATGTCAGGAACCTGATCTCAGTCATGACATTGTTGAGTTGTCTGCAGAACACCAACACTCAGTGTGTAGAAAAAGCTGTGGAGAATTCCCCCTGAGAGAGGAGGACTCAGAAGGCTTCTGACTACTTGGAACTGGCTGAAAAGTTGAGTTTTAGATAAGATGTGGCCAAGTGACTATTTCCCACCCTCACTCAGTTATCTGCTGATGTCTTTAATTCTGTGATTTGTAATTCAATAATGCTTAACAGAACAAGCTTAGGGACACAGTGGAGAGGGCTGTGTTCTGTACCCTAACCAGCCTGTATGGCTACTCTCCTCAGAGGTTCTGTCGTTAGGAGGATGTACACTGGCTAAAATTATGTGTTCCAGGACAGTCAGACCTAAGGAATGTGCCTAGCCAGGTGTGGTGGTGCATGCTTTTAACCCCAGTGCTCAGAAAGCAGAGGTAGGAGATATCTGGAGTTTGAGGCCAGCCTGTTCATTCTACATATTAAGTTCCAATCAAACCAGGGCTATATAGCAAGACCCCATTTTAAAGAACAAATAATTGTGCAACAGGGCAGCAAGTGGACCTACTCAGTTCCCAGTGACAGAAAATGCTATCAGGAAAATTTCCTGGACATCCTAGTGAAGGTGCCTCTAAGTGACAAGAGAGAAGGCTGAAATAACGAATAAGCAACAGTAAAAGTGCTCACCCTTGTCCTGTATGATTCACAAAACAATTGTCTTCTGGCAACACAAAGCTCCTGTTGCAATAACATCCCAAGTAAATTAGCCTACATAGATCTGGTGATAACAGTATCTAGTCACAGCTCCTGCTGGATCCCAAGGAACAAGTACTCAGGAGCTAGATATCAAATTTCAAACAACTTTATATTAAAACTTAGCTTAAAAATCCAGGAGCTGCAAACATCTGTAATCCCAACCATCAGGAGAAAGGAGGACAGCTTGTGAGCAAGAAAGAGATCCTGTCAGTTTCAGACACAAAACAGACAAAAATCAGATACAAGAGATCTAGCTTAAACCATTCTCTCAGATTTCAATTAAAACAAACCTGGAAGAGTTGGTGCCTTTGTGGCAGAGCATGGGTGGTATCAAAAGTGTGTATATGAGGGAAGAAAGACAGAGACTGTAGGAAGTGCTAAGCAAACACAGTGAGATTTAATGAAGAATCCTCACCTCACTCCAAGTGTCTATTTCATACTCGACATTTCTATATTCCTGACAATTCCTCTGAGCATTTGTGTAGATGAGCAGACCCTTTCCAATCATTCAGCAAATATTTACTGGTCACATGCTACAATGTGCACTGTATAGATCACCCCACTTTTGTTGTTTGCTAGGTAATAAGTGCTTCTGGAGTTGTTTTTTTTTCTTTTTCTTTTCTTTTTTTTTTTTTTTTTTTGCTTGTGTTGGAGACTGAGCCCAGGGCAAGCACTCTATCTCTGAGCTATATATTTTCAGGCCTACACTGTACTTCTTGAACAGAATAATGCTGGGTTTGATAGTTTATGCTTGTAATCCTAGAACTTGGGCAGTGGGGGCAGGAAGACCATCAGGAATTACAGGCCAGGCTGAGTGACACAGTGAGTTTAAGTCAGTCTGGATGGCAGGAGACATATTTTATTTATGGTCAGATAGTTTTTCAAGTCATCTCTATTAGAAGAGGCTGCAGTTCTCTAGAGAATAAGGAAAGGGGGAAAAAAAGCATTGTGGTTTATGAGAAGGAAAAGAAAGCAAACTATTTTTGGGAGATCTCTGGGACAACACAACCAGGCCTGGCCTGATTAACACCACCTGTGATCCTAGCACTTGGGGAGCTAATGCAGAATTTTGTGTTCTGAGCTAGCCCAAAATACATGGCAAGACCTTGTCTTGGGGAGGAAATATTTTTAATCAAGTAGGAAGGATAGGGCTAAGACTCCATAAAACATAAAATATAGCTCTTAACCCAGTAGTTTAGAGGCAAAGGCAAGTGGGTCTCTGTGAGTTGGAGGCCAACCTGATCTACATAGCCAGTTCCAGAACAACCAGGACTACATAGAGAGACCCTATCTTAAATATTTATCTATATCTACCTATATCTATATATCTTAAGATATACTGTAATAACTCAAGCTTCCCTCCCTTACAAACACATTAAATCAAGTATAGGAGTAACATGGAATCCTCCCCCTGTAAAAGGTTAAACCCTCCCTGGCTCCTCCATTTTGGTAGACAGTCTCAATACACAGTCTTGGCTGGCCTGGAACTCACTAACTAGCCCAGATTGGGCCTCAAATTCATGATTTTCCATCCTCAAGTTTTTGAATACTGGGTGAGGGTAGAAGTTAAATCTGGTGTACATTTGTAACCCCAGAAATGGGGAGCTAAGGCAGGAGAATTTAGGTGAGTTCAAGGCAAGTGGGGCTATAAAGTATCAGTTCAGCTAGCTACATAGTTAAGTTCCCACTCTCAAGCAAACAAACAAAAACACCTAGAAGGTGGTTTAAGGAAAACAGGATCCTATCACATATTACGAAAGAACTCCAAATGTGGGAAAACAAGCTTAATATTGGGTTTAGCACCAAACTTAGTGCTCTACCACTCAGGAAAACATCCACCTCTTGCTAGATTTAGTTTATTGTTCACAAAGGGTTAGCATCTACCACTTAACAGTTTATGATTTGCTACGTCATTTGTTTCTAGAAACTAAATAGGTAGCATTTAGGAAATGAGAAAATGCAGGAAAAACAAACTAATTTTGGATAGGATTTATGTTTATTTTTTCCTAACTCTGGAGCCTGTCCTGGAATTTTCACAGTAGACCAAGTTGGCTTCAAACTCACTGAGATCTGCCTGCCTCTGCCTCCCAATTGCTGGCTGGGATTAAAGGTGTGCACCACCACCATCCAGCTTGTTTTTGTTTCTTTGAGACACAGGTCTCACTATGGTTGTCCTGTAACTCACTATAAGACCAAGATGGCCTTGAACTCAGAGATCTGCTTGTCTTTGTCTCACTTACTCTCTGGGTGCTGGGATTAATGTTTGTGCCACTATGCCCAGCAAAAACTCCTATTTTATGAATATGTGTGTGTGTGTGTGTTTTGACTGCATGCAATTCTGTGCCTCATGTGCACTCCTGATGCCCAGGGAGATATAAGAGGGCCTCCAATCCCCTGGAACTGGAGTTGCAGATGGTTGTGAGCTGCCATGTAGGTGCTAGGAATCATACCTGAATTGTTTTGAAGGCATCTGAGTGTCTGGCACAGTTCTAAATAGAGGAGCATCTCTCTCCAGCCTCTTCCATAGGCAGTCACTGTACTTTAGCACAGCTTCTGCTCCCTTTATGGAAGACCAGCATGGGAAACAGCAGCAGTCAAGTCTAAGCCCTTTCTGAGATAGCCAGTCTCAAAGGGAAACAAAATAGCAAGACGGTTTCTGGCGCCAACTTTTCCTAAGATCACATGTGAGACAAACAAGGTGCTTGTTCATACTAGACAAGAACTCCAGTTCATCCCCTGACACTGGCATACCATAGAAACATGCAGCTAGAATTCCCACAGGAAATGGATCCTTTCCACTGCCACTACCTCCAGGGAACAGTCTCCAGCCATCTGGGGGAACCCTTTAGAATCAGAATATATAACTCTGTGTAAAATGTTTTTTTTATAAACAAGACATTTTTACCACCAGCAACGGGAAGTCACAAAATGTACAGATCTGTATGAAAAGCAAAGACTATTCCTATGACAATAAGAAAGATTTTGGATTGAATTGTCTATTACCTTGGTAGTCATTACATCTTGTTTTCAGCCCTCATATACTAAGGAAAAGAGTACCTGGACCCAGTTTACTCCTAAGCCTGCACCTCCACCTCAAGAAGACTTATTTAGACTTTGAGTTTCATTTACTTCACTTAAAAAGCATATTTATTTATTATATACACACGTATGTGTGTGTGTATGTACATAAAATACAGCACTTTTACAAGAGACAACCAGTCTTAATACAGGTGACTAGTTATATGTAAGAAAAAAAGGCATAGGCAAATCAAGGAAATAATCCAAAACAGCAATTTCTAAGTAACAGATTATTTTTTCTAAACCACATCTCCACACTAGAAAAGGGTATTCTTGCATTACAGCCATGCTTATTTTAGATAAAGGTTTTTATATGAGACGCCTCTCTATCTACGAAGACAGTGCTTTCTTGGAGTTCGACTAAGCTTTATCAAAAAAAAAAAAAAAAAAAAAAAAAAAAACCCACCACGGAAACACAGCTATAATAAATCCACATCATAAAATCATGAAATAGTCTCTGAGTAATATCTTTTTTGGCAGCAACCCACAATTCAGAGAAAGGGGTTCACTTCAGCTTGGAGCATATGGTTAAGGCAATGTACGTTGTGAATACTACAACCTTAGAAGCTGGGTCACAAAACTGTTTTTCCAATAACCTCCCGAGCTCTGTTGCCTTCAAAGTGACCACTCCTCCCATTGCAGGCCTCCGAGGCCGGCTCAGCAGTTCCTCTTGACACCTTCCCCAAACTTTGGAAGCCTCAGGCTTCACCACACCCTATCCTAGCTAGATGTCGACTGTCATACTAACAGAGGACGTCCACGCGCTAACAAATCAGGACTTGGGGCCTAACTGATCCGGTTTCCTTCAACTCTCCGAAGCTCATGTAGCTTGGGCAAACATTACACCTCATGCATCCACCTATGTCGCTTGGAAGGTCTGGTGCCTGCACTGAGCCCACCAGCTTCCATGACCCCAACTAGCTGCGGTTCTCCAGGGCCCTTCCTGTTCCTCGCGCGGGGCTCTGCGGGAGCACCACTCACTCGCGGGTTCTTGGAGGATGGGAGGCAGCCCTTAAGATCCCCACTCAACTCCGAGGTCTGCACTTCAGGGGACCCGGCGCCCCGCTCGGCCCTCTTGCACTTGCCCACACCCCAAGCTCGCGGGCTGCACGCAGGCTCCGATAGCACGACGCCGGGCTCCGAGCATCCCCACGACTCCCCGGCTCCCCCGCTTCCGGGCCTCAGCCTCCCGCTCGCCCTCCCCCTTCCCGCCCCCGGCGCCCCGGCGCCCCCGGCCCTGCGCAGCAGCTCTCACCGCTCGAAGAGCAGCCTCACGGAGAAGACGCCTGCCGCCAGCGGGAACACAGACAGCATGTGCCGGGCGCGCGGGTAGCCGTAGCCGTCGGCCGGGCCCTCCAGGTCCGCCCAGCTCACGTTCTGCGGCAGCCAGAAGCGCTCGCTCCACAGCCAGCCCCATAGGAGGCCCAGGGCTCCCGCCGCCGCAGTCGCCATCTTACGCCCGCCCGGCGGCCACCGCCGCCACAGCCTCCGCGGCAGCCACGGCCAACGGAACCCACTGGGAAGCAGCCCCGGGGCGGGGCCCGGCCTACGGCCACCCTCTTCCGTCCCCGGGTCCTCCCAGCAGCCCAGCCCGCCTCTCCCGCAGGCCTGGCCTCCTCCCCGCCCATCTCGCCTCCCCGCCCACTTCCCCGCTGCAGCAGCCCGGGCGCCCTCAGGAGGGGCCTGGCCTCGGCTGGCCCCCTACTCCCTCTGGCCACGCCCACCCGCCCTGGCCACGCCCCCTCCTACCTGCAGCCCGAGCCCCGCCCAGCCCCTTGCAACAGGTTTGACACCGCCACGGCCACACCCCTACTTAAGGCTAATTTCTCACTTCTGGAAACATTCCTCCTAGTCCATTGGGTTCTAATCCTGTCTGGCTCCCAGCCAGTTCTAGTCTTCTCACAGTCTCTGTGTCCCAGTCAATCAGCTGTGCCATTCATCCGAGCTAGTTCTAACTACCACGCCAACACAAGGATATTTGTTAATCCCAATCTCTTCTTTGAGGCACCTCCATGGCCTCTACCCTTCTTTGCTGTAGGCCTTAGAACTTTCTTAGAGAAAAATGTAGGGCCTTAAAATATCCTTAAAATGCTGGGCGGTGGTGGTGCTCGCCTTTGATTCCAGCACTTGGGAGGCAGAGGCAGGAGGAGCTCTGTAAATTAGAGGCCAGCCAGATCTACAGAGAGAGTTCCAGGACAGCCAGGGATACACAGAGAAACCTTGTCTCGAAAAGAAAGATTAGGAGTTTGGGGTCATCCTCTGCCACATAGCAAGTTAAAAGCCAACCTGAGCTATATGAGACCCTACCCACCCCCAGTACCTTCTGAATAGGGTGATAAGGGAGGGGAGGTGGTGTTTCACAACCTTAACCTCAGGATTTAGATGACTGAAGCAAGTGAATTGTTATGAGTTTTCAGACCAGTTTGAGTATAAGACAAGAAAGTTCCTCAATGGAAAAAAAGCAAAAGTGAAAAGAAAAATGCCATTTTTTAATGAGATATGTCATGTAGCAAGGACTGCAAGAGTATTCCCCACAGGCCCTTTCACTCTTGCATCCTATAAAATCAGTATCATCATGACCACTATTTTATGGAGGAATAAATTGAAGTCCAAAGAGGCGGAACAGTTTGCCCACGTGATAGAGATAAGTAAGCAGTTGTAACTAGAAACTCTTTAAACTCCAGAACCCTGGTTTCCTTATCCCACAAACCACCTCAAAAGTGTCTCAAGTGAACATTGAACTCTTGCAAGTCTCCATAAACAAGGAAGCGGACCATAGACCGGCACTTTCAGAAAGCTAAATTATCCTTCAATTGCCAGAGAACCCTGAACCCTATCAGTTAAAACCTAGCTACAAGGTTAATTGCCAGAAACTAACTAGAAACGGTGCAGATGGGAATTCCAAGAAGTAAATCTCAACTTATGGTCTGAGGACAACAGATAAAGTAACTTTATAACTAGTAAGGTATGCTTAAGGTTCAGGGTGAGGGGACGTCATGGAAGAGCCATTCCAATGAGGAAGGTTTGCCTCACCTCAGTGCTTCTCAAACCTTAGTTTAGCCCATGCCTGGTATGGAGTGTGTATTTTAAGTTTTCTGGGCCCAACCAGAGATGCTCTGGGTGAGGAGACTGCAGAACGGAACCCATCTCATGCATGTGTAATTACATTTTTTTTTTCTATATTGGTGTTGAGAATTCAACCCTGGGCCTTGCACAAATGAACCATATACTCCACAGCTGAACTATACCCTCATTTCTAACAAATTCAAAAGTGATATTACACCATGCCCATCTAAACTCAGCACTAGTATTATGGCAACTACAGTGTGTGTGATTAATTATATAAATGTTTTGCTCAAATGAATATGTACTACAGATGTACCTGAGGCCTGTGGAGGTCAGAAGAGGGCACTATATGCCTGGAACTGGATGAAGTTATAGATGGTTGTGAGCCAACATGTGGGTGGTGGGAACCAAACCTGAGTCCTCTATAAGAGCAGTAGTACCCTTAAGCACTGTGCCATCTCCTGATCCAGCTACCTTGTAATTTTTATAGACTTTACAAAAAAAAATTAGTCTTCTCTTTTCAACACCAATAAAACTTTTGTTTCTAACTTGAAATTCAGTTCTTTTTATTTGCCCACCTTCTAGGACTTTCTTTTTCTTTTCTTTTACTGAGACTCAGTTTCTGGCTATCTTGGAAATCACTCTATAGACCAGGCTGGCCTTAGACTCAAGAGATCTGCCTGCCTCTGCCTCCTTAGTGCTGGGGTTTAAGGGGTGTGCCATTAGCCCAGTTTACCATTAAGACTTTTATGCAAATCCATCTTGTAAAACCTTTATGCAAATGTTTTAACACCCCTTCCCCGACCTGTAAAAGTTTGTTTACATAAAGACCCTGCTGAGTTCTTGGAGCTTAAGTGACTTCATGGGAGGGAGGACACCCTTTTTCACTTCTCCCACATTTCCTTTAGGCTGATTCTTAAAACAAACAAACAAACAAACAAACAAACTAGCCAGTCTTGAAAACTTGTGAGGTCAAACCCCAGCCAATGGAGAAAAGATACAATTGCTACCTGCATTAAGAATAAAAGCCAAGTGAAATGTCCTGTTACTAGCCCCTTTTAGGTTCTTTTTGTTTGTTGTCTTGTTTCCCAGACAAGGGTTAGGGTTAGGGTTAGGGTAACTGTAATGCTGTATAGCCCTAGCTGTCCTGGAGTTCATTCTGTAGATCAGGCTGGCTTCAAATTCACAAAGATCCACCTACCTCTGCCTCCTGAGTGCTGGGATTAAAGGCATATGCTGCCACCACCCACCTCCAGGCCATTTGGGTTCTTGTGTACCATTTTTACAAAAAGAAACTGCCTTGCCAAGTTGCTTTCTCTTTGTTCCTATGTTCTATTGTGTGACATCAAGATTATTCTGTTTGCCAGGCACCTATGTTCTATTGTGTGACATCAAGATTATTCTGTTTGCCAGGCGCCGGTGGTGCACGCCTTTAGTCCCAGCACTCCGGAGGCAGAGGCTGGTGGATCTCTGTGAGTTCGAGGCCAGCCTGGTCTACAGAGTGAGTTCCAGGTCAGCCTCCAAAGCAATACAGAAAAATCCTGTCTCGAAAAACCAAAACCAAAACCAAATTTAAAAAAAAAAATTATTCTGTTTGTAGCAATTTCAAAAGGAAGTGAACAAACACTATTCTAATTCCATAGGATTTCAAATCAGAGCACCAAGAAACAGAAAATGTGCCAGTTGAGCACAGATGAACTGGTCCACGATGGTCTTGTTCTAGGAAGGTATGCCTCCCCAAAGGTTCTTGTGCCATCCTCATTGAGTTTATTAGAAAGCATCTGGTGAAGGGAGACAAATCAGAAGGATCTAACGTTCCCAAAGAGTGTCTGGCTAGGAATTAAACATTGTTAAATAGCTTTAATAACAGGCCTCATTTTAAGTACCCTTTAATAATTACTGCAAATAAACTGAACACTAGAGGACCAGCCAAATTTACCCTTTGACTGACAGCTGTCAGACCTTCCACTTGTGCCTACCTGCCTTGATTTAACCAAGAGCTGTTAACCAAGCCATCTATCTATTGATGGTCAGCTGAACTGTCAGCATGACACCCTAGCTACTCTGAATATTTGGTGGACACCTTGAAGAAAGTGCACTCTAGCTTCCAGGACCATTGCAACCATGGTTGATTATGGCATGACCTGCTTCAAATGACCTCACTCCAGTCATAACTGTGTCAAACATCTTGTATTGACTTTGGAGAACTCCCTTCTAACCAAGATAACCCTCTAAATTCTAGATGACTCTACTTACCTTGCAGAAATTCTCTCTCAGCATAGGGAAGAAAGGGGAGGGAAAGCATCTCTCCAGTGAATCAGTAAAAAGCCCCAATTGGTGGAATTTCAGACTTGTGATTGGCAGCAAATACAAGACTATACTTGGAATTATATCGGAGCAAAGTGTGCCACACCCTTCTTCAAGCTATAGAAGCAGGTTGCTTGACATTCTTCCCTTGTATTAGTGTGGCAGGCTCCTCTCCTCTATGCGCAACCTCTAGTTTACAACATGACGCCAAAATAAAGACTTCTTATAAGTGGTCTTTATTATGACTAGTGCAGGCTGAACTGGAGGCACAAAAAACAAAAACAAAAACAGACAAAACTCCAAGGTCTCTAGCAGTGGCAGCAGAAAAGGCTAGTGAAGAGGCCAGAGAAGGGTTTGAGGAGATGGTTTAGTGGGCAAGAGAGTTTGTACTAACAAGAGTACCTGAGTTCAAATCACCAACACACACACAAAAGTTCCAGAGACTGCCTGGTGTGGTGATACTTTTAATCTCAGCATTCAAATCAACATGAGTTGAGACTAGCCTGGTCTATGAATTGAGTTCTAGGCGAGGAAACTAATATAAAAAGACCATGTCTCAAATAAAGAGAAGAAAATCCAGAGAATCAGTGGGAGCTAAGGGTGGTAATTAATTTTTTTCCAGCCTCATATTTCTGCCAATTGTGCTATTTATGTGAAGTGGCATTCATGCATTTATAACTATAAATCATAACTATTAAATTATTAAAATCTAACTATTAAATTACTAGCACTCAGGAAATAGAGGTAGTCAGCCAGGCTTACATGGTGAAACCCTGTCTCAAAAAAAAGTGGGGGCTGGAGAGATGCCTCAGTGGTTAAGAGCACTGGCTGCCCCAGAGGACCCAGGTTCAATTCCCAGCACCCACATGGCAGCTCACAACTGTCTGTAACTCCAAGATCTAACACCCTCATACAAACCCCAATGCACATAAAATTAAAATAAATAAATAGCAATAAAAAGGTGTTGAATATGCTCTACAAAGTACTGTCTTAGTTACAGTTTTTATTGCTGTGAACAGACACCATGACCACAGCAACTCTTCCCCCCCCCCCCACAGGGTTTCTCTGTGTAACAGTCCTGACTGTCCTAGAACTAGCTCTTGCAGACCAGGATGACCTCAAACTCACAAACATCCTCCTGCCTCTGCCTCCTAAGTGCTAGGATTACAGGCATGCGCCACCACTGCCCAGCCCCACAGCAACTCTTATAGAGGAAAACATTTAATTGAGATGGCAATTTACAGTTCAGAGGTTCAGTCCATTATCATCATGGTGTCATGCAGACACTCATGGTGCTGGCTACATCTTGATCAGAAGGCAACAGGAGGTGACTGAGCATCACACTGAGCAAACCTTGAGCAAAAGAGACCTCAGCCCCCACAATGACACACTTCCTTCAACAAGACCACACCTACTGAAACAAAGTCACGCCTCCTAATAGTGTCACTCCCTATAGGCTTATGGGAGCCAATTACATTCAAACTACCACAAAGATTAAGATGTAATATGGAGGGATTGGAGAGACGGCTTTGTGGGAACCCTTGTTGTTGCTAAAGACCCTGGTTTGGTTCCTAGAACCCACATGGTGGCTACCAGCATAACTCCAGTTCCAGGAGTCATATGCCTTCTTCTGACCTCTGAGACATGAGGCACTCCTGTGGTACATATATATGCATGCAAGCAAAATAGTCACACACATAAATACATCTAAAAGAAAACAAGATTTAATTGCAAATATTTGAGATAATTCTTTATGTAAAAATAAGAAATCCATTGAATAGTATGCAAATTTACTTTCTTCTTTCATAAGGGGTAAAATTATATGTATAGCAAAGAATTTTTTTTAAATAAATACTTTGTGCTAGAGAGATGGCTTACTTAGGGGAGCACTGGCTGCTCTTTCAGAAGACCCAAGTTCAATTCCTAGTACCCACATAACAGATCACCACCATGTGTAAATCCAGTTGCAAGGGATCAGTTTCCTCTTCTGGCCTCCATGAGCATCAGCCACTCTTGTGATGCACAGATACACATACAGGCAAAGTCTCATACATATAAAAATAAGAATTCAGCCAGGCGTGGTGGTACACGCCTTTATTTAATCCGAGCACTTGAGAAGCAGAGGCAGGCAGATCTTTGTGAGTTGGAGGCTAGCCTGGTCTATAGAGTGAGTTCTAGGACAGGCTCTAAAGCTACACTGAGAAATCCTGTCTTGATATATATAAAAAAGAAAAAAAAAAAAAAAGAAAGAAAAAAAAAAGAGAAAACAAACAAAACACTAGAGAAGATGCAGGATGATATTGTTAATATTCAGACATCTGAACTGGCCTGCCCTTCAGCTGCAGCCACTAAAAGCACCACCTGCACGTTCACTATGTCCTCTTTCAAAAGGGCCCTGCCCACCTCCCATCTCTGTTCCTTTCTCTTCCTGCCTGTCTCAGTCTCTCTCACACCACCACCTTTTCTCTTCTACTGCTCCTGTCCCCAGAGGCTGGTCTCCCCTCCCCCTTTTCCCATCCCCTTTCTCCTGATTAAAAAATACCCTTCCATGTGAGCTCTGCCTTACAGCATCTTTCTTTCTCGTGCACCACTTCTTAAATTACAACAGATTGTCCCCAAAGTATACCTATCTCCAAAGAAACCCAATCATAGAAAACGGAATAAAATTTCTAAAATTAATTTTTTTGTATAGGGTCCTCCTTGTAGTCCAAGCTGGCCTTGAACTTCTGGCCACCCATCTGCCTTAGCATTCTGCATGCTGGGATTACAGACATGAGTCACCACTCCAGCTTGTTCCTTTTTAATCTTCATTTAAGTGTATATTTTGCTTGCCTATATATCTATGGATGTCAGTAGAGGGTGTTGGGCTCTCTAAACTGGACTTAACATGGTTGTGAGCCAGTGTGTGGGTGCTGGGAACTAAACAGTGTCCTTCCAAAAAGCAGCAAATGATCTAAAATGCTGAGTCATCTCTCCAGGCTCTTGTTTTATTTTTTTCTGGTTCTTTCTAGACAGGGTTTCTCTGTGTAGCTTTGGAGCCTGTCCTGGAACTCATTCTGTAGACCAGGCTGGCCTAGAACTCACAGAGATTTGTCTGCCTCTGCCTCCTGAGGGCTGGGATTAAAGGCATGCACCACCAACACTTGGCCAGGCTCATTTTGCTGAGACACGGTCTTACTTTGTGGCTTAGGCTGGCCTCCAACTCACAGTAATTCTCCTGCCTCAGCTTCCTATATCCTAGGATTACAGGCATGGGCTTTCCAGGCTATTATTAAAACAACAAACCAACAACAGCAGCAAATGCTTGGAAGTTGATTCTACAGAAGAAATCAACAACAAAGCATGCTTACACCCAGAGTGAAAAACAAATTTTCATCAGAGAAGGTGGGAAAGTCTATTTTTTGTGTTAGGCATAATTGTGAGGTGAATTACTAGATGTCGAATACAATAAACAGTAAAAACCACTGGAATTTGAATTGATAAAATAAGTAGCTCATTCTGCACTCACATACTAATTCTCTTGCCAAATTACTTGCAATTTTCCAGAAAAATTTGTCTTCCTTCAGGGTGGATGAAAGGCCACAAGCCAGCTCAATACCACCATCTAGTGGTGAAATGAATTCACAGCACATTCCCCCTCAAACCGCTCTAGTAAAAGAAGAGACCCTGACTAACAATGGAAAGAAACAATGGGAAAAGAACGGTGGAAAGTTAAAATGTAAATTAAAAGCTTTATTGAATAAAAATGTTTTAGGCTAACCAAGACTATAAGGAAACATTATTTTACATCTCTAAAATAGAGCTAAATCTCTACAAATGCAAAAAGGCCTCTACCTTAAAAACACCCGTTGCCCATACATGATTTGGGACTTCAGTCACTTACAACAACGTACCCTGTGCTAGTGTATAATGTTCTAAAGTCTTACTGCTAGAGAAAACCGCCTGTGCTGGTTTTTGCCAATTTGACAAATAGAATTGCCTGGGGATCTCAATTGAGGAACTGTCTCTAACAGATTAGTCTGTGGGCATTGTCTGTAGGGCTTTTTGTTGTTACTGTTGTGAGCAGAGCCACTTGGCAGGCGGCCCTGGTTGTATAAGAAAGCAAGCTGAGTAAGCCACGGAGAGGGAGCCAAGGAGCCATGTTCCTGCCATGACTTCCTTGACAACCGGCTGTGACCTGTGATGGAAATGAACTTCTTCCTCTCAGTCACTTTCTGCTCAGTGTTTCATTACACCAACAGTGAACCAAGCTAGGACACCATCCAAGAAGGAAGACCTAAAACTGACTGAATTTAACCCTGGAGATAACCATCTGCCACAAAAGTCAATACATTTCAGAGCTGATACTTTTTGACAAGATTTGCCTCGGGGTGGTTGTGGAGATCTGAGCCCAGGCAGTCCCTCTTTATTTTCCTTCCTTCAGGGTCTTCGTTTTGTTTTGCCCGGAGCATGGTGAACCCTGGCCCAGAAGGTCTAGTAAAGACAGTGCAGCTTTCTGTAAAGTGTGAGAAGCCACCAAACAGAGGAAGCGATCACCTAGACTCCAGATAGACACCCTGGCAAATGCTCCAGTGGGCCTCTCCAAGCACCAAAGCATGCAGGCTGGGTCTTTGTTCTCACAGGTATCTCAGACGGGTGGCTTGTTTTTTTTTTTTTGTTTTTTTTTTTTTAATTTAACTGTTTATTATTATTTTTGATGGGTGTGTGTTACAGGGCATGTCTATCAGAGGATAACCTTGTGGAATCGGTTCTCTCACCTTGATACGTGGGTGCTGGGGGTCGAACTCAGGTGGTCAGGTTTGGGTAGCCTTTACTCAGTGAGCCATCTCACTGGGACAGAGGTTGCTGTATTATACCTCAGTCATTAAAAATGCCCAGTGTAGGGTGCAGAGCAATAAGATCCCATATCTACCAGAGGGAGAAAAGCATAAGAAAAATTTGAAAGACTAAATATTTGATTTAAACAGCTGAGTACTAAAAAATGAAATTGGTAAAAATATCTACACTGTGCCCTTTATACTAAAATGCTTCTGGTCATGATATGTAGGCACCTAAATCTGTTGTTTGTCTCCAATTCCACAATGGTATTTGTAGTGTGAAAATGTGCCACTGTCTAGACACTTTAATATTGACATTTGGGAATACAGTGGACACTGGGCTACACCAATGAGAGCCTTCCCTGCTTAGTTAGTCCTTATGCATATCTTCACTGTTAAAATGCACTCTTTCTTTTTTCTTTCTTTTTTTTTTTGGTTTTTCAAGACAGGGTTTCTCTGTGTAGCCCTGGCTGTCCTGGAACTCACTCGGTAGACCAGGCTGGTCTCGAACTCAGAGATCCGCTGTCTCTGCCTCCCAAGTGCCACCACACCAGGCTTCAAATAGAGTTCCAATAATGCACTTAGAATTGATTCTCTTTTGTTTGTTTTCTGTTTTGGTAGCAGGAATTCCTTTCTGAAGTCGCTCCCACATAAATGACAGCTGGCACGTCGCTGCCTGTCTCTGGGCACCACTTGATAAAGGGCAGTGAGTACTAGTGCTGACAGGAATTTAAGGCCAGCACCATGGCGGCCTGTTATTCCTCATCTTCATCTTCATCGTAGTACCGGTTTCTCTTTATCTGTTCCTCCACTGATAGCTCTCTGACCATTTCCCCCTCCCAGAACCCCACATCTTGAGATTTTTGATTCTGGGTTGTGAACTCTTTAGTAGGAGTGGTGTCTCCAAAGCCGGACCAGCTTGGAGACTCGGGTTCTAGTGGAGACTGCTGCACGAGGTCATTGCTATCATCTTCATTGACGTTCGCTCCATTTTCTATGAAATTCTCACTCTCCCGCTCAAAATCATGACTGTCCTTGTTCCTCCCCACCACTTCCTCCCTGGCAGAATCGTTGCTCTGCCAGCGTGATTTCCCCACATTCCCATTCTTCCCAGGGGATTTGGCATTTTCTGTTTGTTTCCCTTCCGTTACTATCCCTGCTCCAAACTCCTCATTCTGCTCAGACATGCTCCAACCTTTCCTGAGAGGTGACAGTGTCTTGGGGCTCTTGACGGAAGAGGTTCGAAATGAAGCGGCTACCGTGAATGGGCGGCTCCTCTCCTTCAGCGAGGATGATCGCCTCAGCTTCTTCAGGTCCAGGTCTACATCCTCGGGAGCCTCCGTCTTGCTGGTTTCATCCTCAGGAGGCCACTTGGGCTTAGAGACCTTGAACCCTTCCTCCACGGTACTCCCTGAACTGCCCAGCTCAGCTGGCGGCGGCCAGGCAATCCTCAGCTTCTTGGTCTCAGCTGGTTTATCTTCCTTCTCCCTCTGAGAGGAGACCTTAGCTTCCATATTTGCAGCCAGGACACCCACCTTAGCGATGGGGGCATCTTCTACCCCGGGACTATGGGGGGTCTCCCCTGTATTTGGAGGCTGGGCTGGTCTCTCTAAGGTTTCTTCATTTTCACTTTTGCTTGCCCAAAGATCCTTATGTGGTCTGTGGCCGAAGCCTTCGTCGTAATTGCCTTTAGACTTAAAGAGTTGATTGAAGTGAGGCTTACAATAGATTTGTCCGTGTAAAGATGCATATGTTCCCAGACTGTCACCAAGAGAGAAAACATAAAGTTAGTGCATCTTCTGTTATCTCTCATTTCTATCAGTAGGCTTTCCATCCAGTATTTCCAGTATTTAACAAATGGTGAGAGAAGTCCCCCCACTCCCCATCTTTGGGGATAGCTGTGAATGTACAGGGTCTTGTACATACCAGGAAAACATCTTTAAAAGCACATACATGACCTATCATAATACCCCCTCCTCCCCAGCCCCGGTCTCTGTGTAACCCTGGCTATCTTTGGAACTCACTATGTAGGCCAAGTTGGCCTTAAATTCAAGAGATCCACTTGCCTCTGTCTGTGATTGAAGGTGTGTGCCACCACCTCCCAGAATACCTTACCCTCTTTTAAGAGTTTTATTTATTTGTTTGTTAGTTTGTTTTGTTGGGGGGGGGGGAGAGGCTGAATTTGCTACATAGCTCAGGCTGGCCTTGAACTTGAAATCCTTCTGCTTCAGTCTCCCAAGTGCTGAGATCACAGGTGTGCACTACTACTAGTTGTTTTTACTTACTGATATGTGATTCCTCATTTCCAAATGATTTCATTCTCTGTCAAAATGTTTCACTACTTCTCCCGTAAGTCTTCCCTAGGGAATCCTATTAGGTTCTGATTAGGTTCTGATCACTCATATGTTTCCCTAGTGTTTGTAACCTGTAACTCCTGTCTTGTTCTTCCTAGTTTCTCATTTGTGCTAACTTTAAAAGCACAACTCTGTAATGACAGGAGATGTCATTCTGTAAATATGTTTCTCATATTAGCTAATGAATAAAGCACTGTTGGCCAATAGGAAAGCAAGATAGGCGGGACTAGGAGACAAGGAGGATTCCAGAAGTAGAGGGAAGAGAGTCAAGATGTAGAGACTGGAAAGAACAGAGGTCCGGACCCTCTCTCCAGTAAGACGAGACTATGTAGAAACACTTAGATTAATAGAAATGGGTTAATATTTAAGACAGAGCTAGCCAATAAGAAATGCTAGTAACAGGCTAACAGATTTATATCTAATACAGAGTCTCTGTATGTTATTTGGGGCTAGCACAGCTTGGGACCAGGTCGGAGGGGGAAAAATCTGCTCCTAACATACTGTAAGAATGGATACAATGTACTGCAAATATTTAGCACTTAGTGTCTACTCTTGACTGCATAAAAGCAAGCTATGGCTGATAGGAGAAGGAGCCAGGAGATATGCCTTACCCATTTTAACTTTTTTTTTTTTTTTTTTTTTTTTTTTAAAAGAAGATAGAATCTCACACTATGTAGACTAGGCTAGACTTGAAGTCACAGAGATCCGTCAGCCTCTGCTTCTTAAGTGCTGGAATTAAAGGTGTGCCACCATGCTCTGCCCACTGTAATGGCTTTTAAAGGATCACAACAGGGGCTCCAAAGATGGCTTAGGAGGTTAAGCACTGGCTACTCTTCCAAAGGACCCAGCAGCCACATGGAAGTTTGCAAACATCTGTAACTCTAGTTCCAGGGTATCTGATGCCCTTTTAGCCTTTGAAGACACTAGACATTCATGTGATGCACACATACCTGCAGGGAAAACACTCATATACATACAAAAAGTAAAGGATCACAGCAATGACAGCATCCCCTCAAAGAGATATATGTTTTGTTGAAAAAATTAATTCAAAGCTGGTTGGTGGTAGGGTACGTCTTTAATCCCAGCACTCAGGAGGCAGAGGCAGGTTGATCTCTGAGTTCCAGGCCAGCCTGGTCTACAGAGTGAGTTCCAGGGTAGCCAGAGCTACATAGAGAAACCCTGTCTTGAAAAACCAATAAATAATAAAAAGTTAATTCAGTGGACAGAAAAAGAACTTAAGAGTGGCGATCCCAGAGGCAGATTTTGGTACAATATAGAGAGCATTATCTAGATAGAGCTACCACCAGGTCTAGCTGTGCTGAGGTACAAAGCCCATCTTTCAAGAGTAGTCTAGGATACTTCCCTGGGAAGGAAAGATGGATAAAGTAACATCTTGGATATTTCCTTCTCTGAAAGGATGCAATTTAAAATTAATTAATATCAAATATTTCTCCACACTGATAGTTTTACTTTGGCTCTCTTCTCCCACTTTTCTTCAGTGGGGGGGGGGGCAGAACCCAGGGATTTATATATGCTAGACATTCTACACTGGACTACATCCTTGGCCCTCTTTTTCGCTTTTTGAGACATGGTTTCACTAAGTTGCCCAGGTAGGCACTGAGCTTGATATTTTCCTGCCCCGACGTCCCACTGTAGCTGGGATTCCAGGCCCAGGCCATGCCTTAGGGTTTAAGTTTATGGTTCTAAGATACCACAAGAAGACATTCTACTAAATGGGGTCGTGGGTGAGGGGCTTCATGAGCAGCTCCTAGGATGTTAGGCTTCAGTTCTCACACACCAACTACCACCACCCTGTATGAAGGAGTTGTCAATAAACTGGTTTTCACTCCACTAGGAGCCTTCAGTACCATCAGCACTTTTAGTTCCAGTGTGCTAAAAGCCAGAGTCCCTTTGAACACTCACTATGCGGGAGGGGCCTGTCTGGGACTGACTTACCTAAGTTTGTTGTTGCAGTAGAAGCATCGGAAACAGCTGGTGTGGAACACCTGCTGGTTGGCCAGGAGACGCTCCATGGGGTACACGGTCTTCTGACACCCCACACAGATCTCTTTTGCAGGAGCCTGAAACTTCTAGAGAAGGAAGCAGGACAATTTGAGCAACCTGCAGCAATGACTGGGCACTCTGCTGAGATGGGCCTACGGTTTAATCTAAGGGCCATTCTCATAGGCACCACACCTGCTCAGGTTCTAGCGGCTGACTTGTTTGAATTGAGAGGCTCTCTTGAATTTCTGTACCCTTGTGTGGCTGCCCTGAGTGTAGAAGCTTTCTAGGTCAGGTGGGTTTGGGTTGTGTTGCAGAGCAAGGTGTAGACAAGCTAACACACACACACACACACACACACACACACACACACACACACACACACACCTACAGAAAACATTAAGAATAGAGATCTGTAGTTAGGAGGACAGGGAGTAAGAGAAAATAAAAATCATAACACAAGAATGAAGTTCAAGTCATGAGGCAAGTAAAAGAAGACCACTATAACAACCTGGAGGGTGGGGGACACTAACACTCAAGACAGGGAAAAAACATTAAGCTTTGGGAATTAGGTAAAGGCATTCCAATTTCAGCAGAACATCTTTTATTACTCTCTGGTCAAGTTTAATTTTACTTTTTAAGACAGAATTGTATGTAGACCAAGAGGCCCTCAAACTCTTCACAGTTCCAGGCATGACTTTATCTTCCTGCCTCTGCTTCCCAAGGGCCAAGAGTATATGTAAAACTATGTCTAACCGTTGCATATTTAAAAAAGCTTTTTTTACATTTATTATTTATTTTATTAGTGTATATGTGCACACATCACAGTGGATATGTGGCAGCCCAGAGATAACTCTGGAGAGTTCGGTTTCCCCTCTGCCATATGGGTTCTGGGAATCAAACTTAGGTCCTTAGGGTTGGCATTAAATGCCTTCACCTGCTAAACCATCTCTCCAGCCCCAAGTTAGGCATATTTTTAAACAAGTCTAAATTGACACACAGATGCAATAATTTTTAAGAGAAACAAACTACATTTTTAGGATTCCAGAAGGCCGTATTGCCTATAACATGTCTGAAAACTAACAGAGAATAGAAGTAATGTCCTGGGAAATGTTCTAGTTAATGACTATAAACTCATGCAAACTGTGGAATAAGAACTGTTCCATTGTTCCACATAATAATTCAATTTCTAAAACCTGGGGACTGAGGGTTTTGCTCAACTGGTAGAGTCTGCCTAGCTTGTACAAAACTCTGGGTTCATTGGTCAACACAGAATAAAACTGGCACATGCCTGTAATCCCAGCACTTGGGAGACAGAAGCAGGAGAATCATAAATTCAAGATCATTCTCAGCTACACATCATGTTTGAGGCAAGCCTACACTTCCTGAGACCCTAAACCCCACGCCCCAGTTTGCTACTGTAGCATTGATAAAAGCCAGAATTCTAAGACATATGAGCATTTACATGCTGTAAAGCCTATGTGGCTACTGAGGGTGGCAGGGCCAGAAGTTGCTCCTCTGAGTATGATGTCCTTGACTTGACAAACATCTCAGCCAATAGAGGAAGGAGGCAACTTAGGCCAGGAGACTCTCACCGACACCTAGGTGCCCCAGTGGGGCTTAGATGAGCCTGGGTTCTCGGCAGAAAAAAATAAGATGGTAAATAATGCAAATGAATCCCTAGGCCCAGGACTAGAACTTAATTAAGCCCAAAAGGACCAGGATATAGGCAGGCAGAACAGACTAATAACACTGAAGACAGGTTCGTTAAGAAAAAACAAAACATCAGTTGTTCATTTCCTACAGAAGCAAAATAAAAGGGGGGGGGATTGTTTTCCAAATGGAGACAGAAAACAAGTGTAAAATGAAAGTGAAGATCTATAAAATGAAGTTTAATAAAATGAGTGGCAAATCCAAAGGATTAAGAAAAGCAAGCTTGGTGGTGTTGGTGGTGGCACATGCCTTTAATTCCAGCACTCGGGAGGTAGAGGCAGGCGGATCTCTGTGAGTTTGAGGCCAGCCTGGTCTACAGAGTGAGTTCCAGGACAGCCTCCAAAGCTACCAGAAAAACCAAAAACAACAACAACAATAACAACAAACAAAGGGGGGGGCGCTGGAGAGATGAGGATAAGAGCACTGGCTGTTCTTCCAGAGGACCTGAGTTCAATTCCCAGCACCTACATGGTGGCTCACAACCATTTGTAACGAGATCTAGTGCCTTCTTCGGGCATAAAGTCAATAAAGCACTCATATACCTAAAAAAATAAATAAGTCTTAAAAATAGATTACAAAGAAAAAGAAAGAAAGAAAGGAAGGAAGGAAGGAAGAAAAAAAGAGAAAAAAGAATAAGAGAAACTGGAGTGAAGTGGCTAGTTAACAGCAATCCCTTTCACTGTAGGGAGAGAGTTATAAAAAGAAAAAAGTGAAACAGGACCAGTGGTTAACCTAGTTTACCAGGCACAGGGAGGTACTTAAAGATGACCCAAGTTACTGCAGTGAGTGCTGCCGGCAGTCACTAAGGCATTATTTGAAGGACAGGGTTTTCTTTTCTTTTATAGACATTCTAACAGGATTGGTTTTAAAGGTAGATATTGCTGCATCATTTTTAATAAGGTTTTTAACAGCTGAAATAGATTTGGGAGAACAAGGAGGAAAGGATACAGAGCTCAGACACACACACACACACACACACACAGACACACACAATCACACACATACACCATGCACACACATATCACACACACACACCATACAGACACACCACACACACTTACCACATAAATACACACACACCACACATAATCACCACATACATACACACACACCACACATAATCACCAAACACACACACACACCACACAGTCACCACACACACACATATACACACACACACACCATACATACATACACACAGACATACCACACAGTCACCACATACACACATATACCATAAACACACCACACATTCACCATACATACACACACTTACCACACACATACCACACATTCACCATACATACACACACTTACCACACACAGACAGACACACACAGACACAGACAGACGCACGCACGCACGCACGCACGCAGGCATGCACACAGAACACATAATGGAAGGATGCAGCCCAGGGGATAGGAGGGGGAACCTGAGAGACAGTGAAGGTTTTGCTCACATTAGGAGGGAAGTGGAAGGCAGGAGCAGAAATTAGGAGCCAGGAGCAGGACGCCGAAGCTGGAAGAGACGAACAGGAACCTTCAGTGAATGCATGGCATTTGGTGTGCCCTAGAGTACTTGATTGCAGCTGAGCCAAAACTCAGACTCGGATCCAAGAATACGACCACATGCTCATTCTCTTTCAAGTAACTGTGTTACGGGAGGCAGAACCCAGACCCTCTCAGATCTACCTGGGGCACATTCCGCCTCAGGACAGAGAAGGCTTTTATGAAGCTTCACCCACACAAGGAGTGTCTCACTAGTAATTCTTCAGCCTTTTATTGCCTCCCACACCTGATCCACACTCTCTTCAATGAAGCCAAACTGAAGTCACCCTCCTCGATAGTAACTTGACAGGCTGCTGCCTCCAACAACTGACCTTTCACAAGTTCTGCTTGGCCAGATCGACCAGGTTTCCGCTACTTCTATTCCTGTCTCCCCATTATTATTTAAGGTTTGTGCAGCAGCTGCCCAAGGGACCTTATACTGTCATAAAAACAATAGAAGAGGCTCCCAGTGTGGTAACATGCCAACTCATAGTGGCTGTGCTGTGCCTTCCCTTTAATTCTCCGTCCTGGGCTCTCAGCCACATTTCTGTAATGTCCCCCATGTCTATTCAGGCAACAGGAAGCACAGTCAGTGCCTAAAACTCTCCCATTATCAGAGGTCTGGCACGCATCCTGCCCATGCCTCCATGGTAGGTTCAGACTCGGCACAGCCGTGTTGAGAACTCTGCCAACATGGGACTGTTAGACATGCTTTATCTTTACAATATATTTTCCCTTTGAGTTAAGTGAAGACTTTGTTTTCTTTTTCATCTCTTTTCCTCTACCCCATTTCTTTCTCACATGTAGTCTATGAAGTATGAGGGGTGTCAGATGCCTGACCAAGGTTACAGAATTAGAATTACATCCCAGAACTCCTAACTCAGACCGGCAGAGTGTTTTCTACACCGTGCAGGGCTGTTGTTCAGTTTCCGAAAGTAAAGGCAACTCTTTGGAGCCAAGGCCAGATGCTAGCCCTCACACATGAAACAAGCTGTAGCTTTCACTTGACTTCAGATTAAAACATGTAGATTATTATCTTCACAATGTTCTGGAATGGGATAACACATACATGTATATTAATCAATACAGCCTTTCCCATCTGAGAAATATTACAGGCTTTCTGCTGATGGGCGTCTATCTACTTGAAGCTAGTTTCCAATGAATCTACATGGCTTCATCTATATTCTCTCAACGTTTTGCCTTACACATATTTTTCAGTCTAATGAAGGCCCCAGTGGCGGTGTGTCTGTGAATGAGGGGGAAAGGGAAGCAGCTGGCCATGGGCAGAGAAACTAGGCCTTTAGACATAATGAAATCGGAAAAAAATTCAGCACCGATGCCAGACCTCCATTCATCAGATGAATACCACAAATGCCATTCATTCCTTCCTTCCAGTTTGTGCAAAATAGCTAGGTAATAAAACTGACATTCTTCACCACGCAGTAATCGGTTGAGGCAGCTCTGTGTAGCCTGCAGCTTCTTTGAGCAAAACTCTCTGTGAGCTAATTCTCAAGACCATTCAGACCCCAGATAGAAATGCAGTCTAATAGACTGTCTATGGGAGAGGAGACGGGGGGGGGGGGGGGGGGATGCTGGGAAAGCAGTGACAAGAGTCTTGTGACCCTCGATCATAATTCTAATAGCTCTGGGAAAGAGCAAAAAACCAGGCTGGGGCAGTGGAAAGAGCTTGCTTATCATGCTTAAGGCTGCACACCCCCCAACACCATACAATGAAACCACAAAGCCTCTTCTCCCTGCGCACAGGGGACAGCTAGACAGGTCCTCCAAGCAGCACAAAGTGGCACTTTCTTC
Source organism: Cricetiscus sungorus (assembly GCA_030556225.1). NCBI lineage: Eukaryota > Metazoa > Chordata > Mammalia > Rodentia > Cricetidae > Cricetiscus > Cricetiscus sungorus. Next base: position 3,756,745 of record JANBXA010000031.1, on the reverse strand, counting down.
CCACCTCTATCAGCAGGAGCACTAGAGGAAGTCTGGGGCTGGGCTGTCTTGGCACAATGAGGACAAGTTGGTGACCTTCAGGGCTGGTCACATCCTCTTGCCTTTTCCTCCCTTCTGGGTCTTGCTCTCTCTCCCCCAACCCATCATTTTTAACTGGAGACCCAAGAAGCCAGACATGGTGATGAATGCTTGTATCTTTGGACTTGAGAGGCAGTCACAGGTCACAGTAGGATTGCTGAACTATGCATAACCTGAACTATGCAGTGAATAGAGGTCAACCTAGGCTGAATAGTGAAACCTTGTCTCAAACAACTTTTGAAAAGTTGTTAAAAATCCCCAAGGTTGGCACACACCTTCAGTCCCAGCACTCAGAAGGCAGAGGCAGGAAGATTTCTATGAGTTTAAGTCTGGCCTGGTCTACAAAGTGAGTTCCAGGACAGCCAGAACTATGTAGAGAGACTGTCTCAAAACAAACAAAACCCCCTAGGGTTGAGGCTGGAGAGTTGGCTCAGTGGGTAAGAGTACTGGCTATTCTAGCAGGGGACTCGGGTTCCATTCCCGGCACCAAACAGTGGCTCTAATGCCTCCTTCTGACCTTCACGGGGACCAGGAATACACATGGCAAACATACTTGCAGGTAAAACATTCATACAATAAAAATAAATGAAGACATAATAAAAATTTTTAAAAGTCCCCAGAGTTTCCTGAAGCAGAACAGGTCTGACCTTTGTCCCAGCCCACCCATTTCGGAACTTGTAACTTGAACTCAATCAGCATCACACCTCACCAAATGAGCTCAGCAGCCAGTGTTCAAAATATGCAATGTTCTTGCTTTCTTCCCACATATATTTTAAAAATATTTGTTCAATTATTTGAGACAGGATCTCTCTATGTGGACCTGGCTGTCTTGGAACTCACTCTGTAGACCCACAGAGACCCTCCTTCTTCTGCCTCCAGCATGCTGGGATTAAAGGAGTGATACACCGTGCCTGACACTATTTACTTCTATGTGCATGAGTGTTTTGTCTACATGTATATTACATGCACTACATGTGTGCCTGGTGCTCCAGGAGGACAGAGAGGCCACTGGATCCACTGGAGCTGGAGTTACAGACAGTTGTGAGCCACCATGTGGGTGCTGGGAATCGAACTCAGATGCTTTGCAGGAGCAGCCAGTGCTCTGAGCCACTGAGCCATCTGTCCAGCCACCTGCAGTTTTTTACTTTAAGAAATTAAACTTTGAAACTATTTGAGTTCCCTGCCTAGGATGCCCTATTTTTCAGTAACAGGCACTAAGAATGGATCTCTTTCCCCTCTCAGGATGCATGGGACGCAAAAATCTATTTTGAGTGAACAAATGTATTCTTAGCTGCATGTAATTTCCCAAAGTAGAGGAACAACTTCTGCTGCACAGTCCAGGGCCACAGAAGCAGATATGCCGGCAGGCCTTTCTGCACACAGCTACTGACGTATTTACCTTGCTTGAGACCCTCAGGGGGACTTTGAGCGAGAGAAAACAAAGAGCTCTTAAAGAAAGTGGAGATCTTTCTTTAAAAGAAAGGCTCGTCTTTTGAGCTTTGGACAGACTACTGACAAACACAGGGGACCAGGTGGCATACTCCAGTCTTCACCCAAATTTCAGGTCCTGAGGTGTGTGAGTGTAAAGGCAGGCCTCGAATGCCACTGCTGAGTGACCAGGGGCAGGCAAGTCCACACAGGTTTGAGGTAAGCACGAAGAGATCTACCCATGGATTTTCTCTCTGACCAGCTCAGGAACACCTGTGTCATGTGTTTTACAGAACACTCATTGGCTCAAGGCCTGGAAGATGTCAATCCAGTATTCGGTCAGCACAAACAAGCCCTAAGTCATCTGGCCAAACAGGCAAAGGAAGGTAACAGAGCCATGGTGACAAAACTGTGCTCAGGGCCCGATGTTTGTTCGTGGATTAACCAGGGTTCAGATTCTTCAGTTACACAGAATCCATAACCAGGTCTGATATACTAAGTCACTGCTTTTTTTTTTAGATAGGGTCAGTCTCGATAGCCTAGAATTTGCTATCTTCCTGCCTCAGCTTCAGCATGCACCAATATGCCTGCTTTTTCTACCCTTTTCTTCATTGATTTTTAAGTGTGTGTGTGTGTGTGTGCTGCAATACAGTAGGGGAATCCAGAGGACAGCTTGCAGGAGTTCTTTCCTTTCATGTGGGCTTAAACAGCTTGTCAAGCAGTTTATCTGTGAGCCATTTCACTGATGGTGCTGGCAAATTGTGTGTCAATTTGACACAGGCTAGAGTCATCTGAGAAGAGGGTGCCTCAGTAGAGAAAATGTCTTCATGAGACTGGGCTGTAGGCAAGCCTCCAGGGCATTTCCTTAATTAGTGATTGATGGGGGAGGACCCAGCACACTGTGGGTGGGGCCATCCCTAAGCTGGTGGTCCTGTGTTCTATAAGAAAGCAGACGGAGCGAGCCACGAGGAGCAAACCAATAAGCAGCTCCCCTCCACGGCCTCTGCTTCAGCTCCTGCCTCCAGGTTCCTGCCCTGATTCCTTCAATGATGGACTATGATGTAGAGGCAAAAGTCAAATAAACCCTTTCCTCCCCAACTTGCCTTTGGTCATGGTGTTTCATCACAGCAACAGTGGCCCTAATTAGGGCACTGGTCTTCTTTATTACTCTCTGCCCTACTTTTTCTTGCAGAGCTCAAGAATGGGATCCAGGATCTCAGAAATTAGGAAAGTACTTTACCACTGAGCTAGGAGCCCAGCCCTTCTGTCCTCCCCTCTTTTAATTACAAAATTATTATTATTATTAAAATTACATGTATGTGTTTTTGTGTGTGTGGAGGTGCATGTAGGTGCAGATGTCCAAGGACACCAGAAATGTTGGATCTCTTTGGAAGTGAAGCTAAGGGCAGCTGTAACCTGCCTACTGTGTACTATGGGACTTGAACTCAGGTCCTGTGCACAGGTGTTATGCGCTCTTACCCATTTCTTTAGCCACCTACCCCAACACTTTTTTAAAAATCTATTTTTGACCTGGAGCCACAGCCCAAACATTCACAGTGAATGGGCAGGGTTGTGGAGAGGAAGGCAACCTGTAGCACTGGCTACTTTGTTGGCCTTCAGATCCTGGAAAGCTAAACACTGACTGCAGCTCTCTGGAACAGAGTCAAGCAGAACACAGGCATCTACTCAACTTCTGCGACTCTGTTCTTCCTTCCTTTTTTATTTGCTTTGGTGCCAGGCATGGAATCAAGCCCTGTGCTGGAACATTCAGCCACGCCTCTAGCCTCTCAGTTCGGTTTTTCTTTTCTTTTTTTTTTTTGTTTTTGTTTTTGTTTTTGCACTTGATTTCTCTTGTTCCTTCCTTCAGCTTTTGTTCTTTTTCTGTAAACCACACTCTCATGGATTTCTGCCTCATCGAAACAGTTCTTCTTTTCCCCCTTTGCTCCCTGTCCTCTTAGTCTATCCTTTAAATGCTGGGTTCCTCTGTCCAGCTTTTTACACGGGTGCTAGGAGTGCCAGATTCAGGTCCTGGAGTCTACACTACAAGCACCTTATCTAATAAGTGAACTCTGCAGGTATGTGCCCCCCCCACACCTTTTTATTCTTGTTTTGTTTGCCTTAAACTAATGGCAAGTCTTGTCTCCACTTTTGAACTCACAGCAGTCTTCCTGCTTCAGCCTACCACGGCTGTGAGCCACCATGACAAACAAAGAGCCTTGAAAGGCTCGGAACTCAGAGAGACAGGCCTACCTGCTTTTTGTGAGATTCAAAGTGTGTGCTACCATATCTGGCTGAAAGTGATCCTCTCTCTCATATATGTACATTTATAAACATAATTACACACACATATATTACATATACATATATGTGTATATATAAAATTTTCTTTGTATGAGTGTTTGCTGGCATGTGTATATGTGTACCACATGCATTCCTGGTGTTTCAGGAGGCTACATGAGGGTGTTACAGATGGTCTTGAGCCACTATGTGGGTACCGGGAATTGAACCTGGATCCTCTGGAAGAGTAGTAGGTGTTCTTAACCAATGAGCCATCTCTCCAGCCCTGAATGTGACTATCTATCTATCATCTATCTATCTATCTATCTATCTATCTATCTATCTATCTATCTATCTATCTATGGTTTTTTGAGACAGGTTGTCTCTGTCTAACAGTTCTGACTGTCCTGAAATTCACTCTGTAGATCAGGATGGCCTTGAATTCACAGAGATCTGCCTGTCTCTGCCTGCTTCCACCACCGACCAGGCTAAAAGCAACTCTTAAGCATGCCCTCACTGGCATTATGTCTAGGACAGCCCAAACAGGTAATTCTGAACATAAGGATAAAAATTGCATCACATGGAACTGGAAACAGGAGTCTAAGACTCAGAGTGCAAGTTCCACCATACCTTCACTGTTTTGGAAGGAGAACTTTCCGGAAAACTGGAGGTTCTGGCGTCAGGACTTAATGGCTTAGGGTGCACAGGCTGCTGGGCCTCACTCTTCAGCTGGGAGTTACCTGAATGAGTCACAGAAGGCAGGCATTTTAGAGTAGCTCAGGACAAGGTTCTTTCAGAAAACAAAACATGGGTACTTCCCACCGGGAGGCTGATCCTTATAGCATCAGGAAGATACTGCTTTTCTGTTGAACAGGGTTTAAACTGAAAGTGTCCGGGTTTCCCCCAGGCTGTCCATTAGGACTTTCTCACACACAGCTGGGACCAAACCACCAACGTAACATTATGCTCTGAAGTGTTTGCCATTTCTTAAGGCTGTGTGTATAGATTTTGATGTTTTGGTAGTTGGCACTCTCAAGAACTTCTGGTTGCTGCAGCTCAAGATGGGAGAAATGAAGGAATATGTGTTGGGTCTTTGTGGGTCATTCTTAGAAAAAAAAAAAAATGTAGACACAGGGTCTTGTTCTGGTTGGCCTGGAATTTGTTAAGTAGACCAGGCTGGCCTCAAACTCACAGAGATCCATTTTGCTTCATCCTCCCAAGTGTGGGGATTGAAGGTGTGCACCACGGTGACCAGCTTGCTTTCCCTGGATTACTTTAAAGGTAGATATCAATAATGCAAATAGCACATAAAGATTTTCTTCCTAATTATTTAAGTAACAGCATATGAATTAATTTCTTGCCAGTGTATGTACCTCATGCTGAAACTCAGAAGATACAGAAAAGCCATTCGTACAGCTGCAAAGGGACCATTTAAACAAAATTCCAGGGCTTAGAGTTGGGCTGGCAAGATAGCTCTACAGGTAAAAGCACTTGCCACTGAACCTGAGGACCTGAGTTCAATCCCCAGCACCCACAGAGTGAAGGAAAGCACAGGCTCCTGCAAGCTGGCCTGAGTCCACATGAAAACAAATGGATTAAAATGTTTTTAAAGCCTAGAGACAACAAAGTAGCAAAGCACTAAAGCTTATGGTCTGTTTAGGAGAAAAGAAAATGAAGAAAGAAATGTATTGCAAACCTAATTAAAAAACAAAACAAACAAACAAACAAACAAAAAAAAAACCCCTTTAATTCAAGCAAACAAATGCAGAGCAAAAGTTACTCTTGATTTCAGCACTGAACTTTTTTTGGACAATCTAAAGGGAGTTTTATTAGAAATCTGCTTGACTTATAATCCTGACTCAGTTTTGAGAGTTTCTGTGTCCAGATTTGTTGTGGGGGAAGCTAGAAATCTTTACATATTTAAGAACAATTCACTGAGCAGGGCTAAGTGGCATAAGCCTTTAATCCTTACTTGGAGGCAAAGGAAGGTAGATCTCTGTGAGTTCAAGGCCAGCCTGGTCTACACAGGAAGCTCTGGGACAGCCAGGGCTACATAGGGAAGGGAAGGGAAGGGAAGGGAAGGGAAGGGAAGAAGGGAAGGGAAGGGAAGGGAAGGGAAGAAGGGAAGGGAAGGGAAGGGAAGGGAAGGGAAGGGAAGGGAAGGGAAGGGAAGGGAAGGGAAGGGAAGGGAAGGGAAGGGAAGGGAAGAAGGGAAGGGAAGGGAAGAAAAACCCAATCAACAGTACACTGCAAATCAGCAGTGGTCACAGTATCACAAACATTGCTACACACATCTCACATCTCTAATTGTAGCACCTAGGAGGCAGAGGTAGGAGGAGAGCTCAGCCTCTTCTATACAGCAAATTTCAGGCCAGTGGGTAGATATATAGTGAGACTGTGTCAGAAAAATAAATAAATAAAAATAGGGATAGCAAAAGTAAGACTTCCAGATCAGTTTACACAGCTTCAGATCTGGAAGAGTTTAGTGCAAAAGGTTTGAGTTCAATGAGAGAAGTGTTGCTAAAAGTTATTTTTTTAGTAAGGGCTAGAGGGATAGCTCAGAAGTTAAGAGCACTGGCTGCTTTTTCAGAGGACCCAGGTTCAATTCCCAGCATCCACATGGTAACTCATGTCTGCAACTGCAGTCCTAGGGGATCTGATGTCATTGTCGTGATAAGTATTACAGGCACAAGGTATATAGATAACATTCAGGCAAACGCCTATACACTTAAAATAAAAATAAATAAAATCTCAAAAATTAAAAAAACCCTGTGTCCCATGTTAACCATATATAATTTAACTTCTCCCGGAGTTATGAAAAGTGTGAGTGGTGTTCAAGCAGCAGCCCTGGAGACCCAGGGGAACTCCAATGAGCTCTGTGGCTGGGTGTGTTGTGTCCCTTCCTCAAGAGACAGTAGCAGGGACCACCCCCCCACACACACACACAGAGCTAAGAGCAAATGCTTACAGGCATCATCTTCAGCGGGGCTAGAATGGGCCACCATGCTATTCTCAGTTGCAAAAACCTACAAGAAAAAAAAAGAAGAAGAAAAGATTAAAGGGGATTAAGAAGTGCATTAAAAATAAAAGAGCAAACTGCTGCCAATGCCATAAAAACCTGCTGACTCCAGTTAGTCACTGGCTGCCTGAGGGGAAATAACGGCCCAGAACAGCTGAGCATTTAAACAAGAGGCAGCAAATGTCTTTTACGAGGGTATTAACGTGCTTCTCAATTACTGGGGGAGCACTAGAACAGACTGCATTCCGCTGCCAAGTGTGCAGCGTCTCCCTCATAAAGAACTTCCAAGCTATATCTCAGGAAGCAAAAGCCAAACAACGCACCCACCCTGCCCTGACCCGCTCCATGTCAAGGGGAGCAAACCCCTCACATGTCCACTGTCACCAAGTACACTACTCAGTGAGGGAAAGGAACATGTTTAAGCATAGGAGTTATTACTCTTGTTTTCCTGGTCTGCTCTCTGTGTGTTTGGGGTGGAGAAGTTGAGATGGGAGGCGAAGGGAGGAGGATAAGGAGTTGAAGATGATCCCTTGCTATATTGTGAATTTGATGTTAGCCTGGGCTGCAGTATACCCTGTCTCAATAAATAAATAAATAAATAAATAAATAAATAAATAAATAAATAAGAATAAAGATTAAAATTAGAAAGAGAGAGAGAGAGAGAGAGAGAGAGAGAGAGAGAGAGAGAGAGAGAGAGAGAGAGAAATGAGAATGGTGTGCTGGAGAGATGGCTCAGAGGTTAAGAGCACTGGCTGCTCTTCCAGAGGTCCTGAGTTCAATTCCCAGCAACCACATGGTGGCTTCCAACCATCTGTAATGAGATCTGGTGCCCTCTTCTGGTGTGCAGGCACACATGCAGGCAGAACACTATACGTAATATATAAATAAATGTTAAAAAAAAAAAAAAGAAAGAAAGAAAAGAAAAAAATGGGAGACATGGGCCAAGAGTTGGTCTATCTGTTAAAAGCATTTGTTGTTCTGTTGAAGGATCCAGGTTCAATTTCCAGCACCCACATGGTGGCTCACAATCATCTGTAACTTTAGTCCCAGTGAATCGAAAACCACCCCCCTCTTTTTTTTGGTTTTTCAAGACAGGGTTCCTATATATATCTTTGGAGCCTGTTCTGGAGCTCACTTTGTAGGCCATGCTGGCCTTGAACTCACAGAGATCTGCCTGTCTCTGCCTCCTGAGTTCTGGGACTAAAGGCAAGCAGATATTAAACATAGGTATGTATCTTTTCCTCAGAAACCATCAAATTTAAATAAAAAAGCTACTTCTTTCCCTCCCCTATATAGTCCGAGCCCTTTCTGGTATAGATCACCAATATCTAAGATAACGATGCTGGATTTAATGCGCAATACCAAATGTCTACATTAAGATGTCTCAAGAAACGAATACATTTACAGTGGAAACTACCTTGTTGTTGGCTGACCACACATGAATGCCAGCATTTCCCCTACTCTCTTTTCACTACAGGAATTCTACCTTGGCAAAGAATAAACTGGAACGATCATAGTTGACATTTACTGAGTGTTTACTATATCTGGGTGCCTGGTATTGGGCCGATCGCCTCAACATATTTCATCTAATGAAAGTTGTACTTGGTTATGAAAAGACCTTCACTGCTGGCTGGTTGGCACATGCCTACAGTCTCTGCACCTGAGAAATAGAGGTAGGAGGGGCCAATAATTCGGGATCATCCTTACTTACACAGTTTAGAGGCTAGCCTGTGCTACATGAGACCCTGTCATCAAAACCCAAAACTGAACAAGAAGGACTCCCAACTCTCATGAATCTGTAGGTGCATCTATCCTGGGATGTTCTTCCCTCAATGCTGACGTCATATAACTTCACATGGGTGGACAGATGTCATTACTGAAGGAACTTCAGGCAGGAGCACCAGAGACCATGCTCAGACATCTCATTGTAGGAAAAACAACAGCTTGACAAAGCATGGCATTTCAAGAAAGTTTCCTTGGGGCTGGAGAGACGTTACCACAGTTAGGAACACTGGCTGCTCCTGCAGAGAATCTGGGCTCAACTCCCAGCACCCAAATGGTGGCTCACAACTGCCTGTAAGTTATGTTCTGGGGGATCCAGTACCTTCTTACATTCTCAAAGGATAAATAAAAGTGTGTGTGTGTGTGTGTGTGTGTGTGTGTGTGTGTGTGTGTGTGTGTGTGTATTTGTTTTTTTAAAAGAATGTTTCCTGTAGCATTAACATCTTTTTGTACAGACCAAAGTTCAAACAGAGCTTAGGTACTGGTTAACAGAAGGCAGTCAGGAGCCCAGAGGAGGGCCCAGGCACTGAAAAGCCTACCAACTGGCAGGATGTGCTTGAAAAGCATTTACCATCTTTATTGCCTCCTTCCACACCCACTCCCTGATTTATGATTCACTTGCAACTCGTGCTCTTTTGCACTGTAATTAAAATGTTCTGATCTTGCCGTGCAGCCCAGAGTTCTAATTTCAAATCAAACCGGCATGAAGACAATCAAAAATAAAGCATGAACACAGAACTAGGGACACCATGAACATCGTTTTCCAGATAAGTACTTCTTCAGTTATGATCTTTAGGTAAAAATGAGGGGATTTCAATGCTGGGATTTTTTTTTTTTTTAAATTTACTATAAGGAAAATTCCAAACACATTTACTTGTTATATTTGAAAAACAACTTTGATTCACACTTTTAATTCCAGCACTTAAGAGTTCAAGAGGAGAGACAGGCAGATCTTTGTGAGTTTCAGGCCAGCCTGGTCTACATGGTAAGACCCTGTCTCAGAAGAAGAATAAGAAGAAGAAAGAAGAAGGAGGAGGAGGAGGATGAGGAGGAGGAGGAGGAGGAGGAGGAGGAGGAGGAGGAGGAAGAAGAAGGAAGAGTCTACTGCTGTAAGGATATATAAAATTTATCATTATTATTTAAGATTTTTTAAAAAATTGTGTATGAGTTCTTTATCTACATGCATGCATGCATGTATGTATGTGCATCGTGTGCACAATTGGTGTGCATGGAGGCTCAGAAAAAGGTGCTAAGAGCCCCTGGAATTTTAGTTACAGACAATCCTGAGCCGCTATGTGGGTTCTGGGAATTGAACCCAGATCTTCTGAAGAGCAGCCAGTGCTCATAACTGCCAAACCCAGTATGAAATTTATTTGACGAATCTATGATGGGCAAGTATGCTGTTCGTATACAGTTGTTACTTGCTGCAACTAAGCTGTCCATCTCACGATTAAGGCACGAATCCCAAATGTGATTTTTCTGGGACTCTTTCCATGGTTTCCCACAGATGTCTGTTATATGGAAGCCCTTGAGGACATTCTAGAAGCCTTTTTCAGATCCTCTACCTGCCTCAGCACTGCCCGCTTACTACCACTACCTTGCCAAACAAATCAAACAGCAACTCCTAAGAAGCCGATCTCAAGTTTCTACACTCTGCTATACCTTCCTGTCTGTCTATCCTCCACTCACTTGACCCATCCCTGCCTGGGCTCAGACACCATCTTCCTGAAGAAGTCAGGCACACTAGTTCTTAACTAGTTCTGAACTCGCATGGCCTCACTTTTTCATGGTACCCACCATCATGGTTTTTGATGGCTAACATGTTAGCAGGCAATGGTTTCTGTGCTTTCTTACACATGCAGGCCACAAGGGAGAGAGACAAGGAGAGAGATGGGGAGTATGGAGGGAGTGAGGATAGCTATGATTGAGAATGAACATGTGTGGTGTTTTTCTTTGTTTTCAAACAGGGTCTTGCTGGCCTCAGACTTCCTGCATCATCACGCTGGCCTCACACTATGTCACCACCACGCTGGCCTTAACCTCATGCTTTTGTCTCCTGCATTGTTCTGCAATTGTTGGAATTGTTTACTCCCTCCATTATATTAATTAGGTAATTATTATTGTGTGGGGGTGAGGACATACCATGGCACACATGTAGAATTCAGAGGAGTTGTTGGCTCTCTCCTTCCACCATGTGAGACCTGGAGACTGAGCTCAGGGCCTCAGCTTTGCCTGCAAGCACCTTTTTCTGGACAGCCATCTTGATGGCCCAGTCTTTAGTTTCTTAGTATTTCCTATGCTTAACATACTACCTAGGATGCTAAAATGTTTTGAGGGTTGGAGAGGTAACTCAGTGGTAGGACACTTGTCTAGTGAAATGCATAGCAAAACCAAAACCAAATACACCACCTTGGGTAAAAGAATAACAATTTTTTTTAAAACTAAAAAAAGGAAAAACAAAACTGCGTTAAGCCAGAGTGGTGTCATGAGTTGGCAGCCTCGGTTATTTAAGAGGCTGAGGCAGGAGGACTGCTTGAATGTACAAGTTCAAGGTGGACCTAGAACACAAAGTGAGACCTTCACCTCCAAACGAAATTCAGACAAAACAAAAAACAAAAGAGAATCTTAAAATAGGCTTATATTTAGGAAGGGTATTGTGAATGATTTAAAGACAGTATTTCAGGGCTGGAGAAATGGCTCAGCAGTTTAGCGCTTTTGCAGAGAATCTGGGTTCAATTCCCAGCAACAGCACAGTGGCCACAACCATCTGTAATTCAAGTTTCAGGGGATCTGACACCCTCTCCTGACTCTGAGGGCACCAGTCACATACACAGTGGCATACATGCATTCAGGCAGAACATATATATACACACACAGCAAAACCTTAAAAGAATTTTTAAAGATAAAAATTTTATCTCTGATAAGCATATTTTTACAAATGACTTTAGCTTTACGCCTTCCGAGCATTTGCTGAACAAAAGAATTTTCCAATGGAGGCTCATATTTGGTCAGCTATAAATTACAATGCCTCCGAACTGAAATTATGTGACCTGCAAAAATGACAATCTGCCCTGGCAGCTGCCACCAAATTCCCAGACCCTGCAGCCGAGAGCCAGAGTCCTTTCTAATTTTAAGCACCTCATTTGGAACACATGCTTCCTTGGCAACTGACATCGACTTTTCAACCTACCTTTTTTCCTTCCTGATGGGAGACGCAGACCTCGGGACCCGGGGGCACATTTTCCTTTTGTTCCAGTTTATGAGTTTTGATCTCACCACCACTGGCTTTCAACTCATTCTACAAAACAAAATTAACCTGTGAACTTGAAATACTTACCATTCCACTCTCTTCACATCACATCTTTCAAATTAACTTGGAATGCTTAAAAAAAGAGAGAGAAAGAAAAACACACAACTCTTCTCTCAGAACTCAAGTCAACCCCCTGTCACAAGCAAAACCCATCGACTAGTGAAATGACATAAGCAGCTGTGTGGACGCACACTCCCAGTTAAATATCTGTGTGCCTGTCTCAAAGTGGATGCCCGTTAGGAATACAGACACATCAGCATGGATACACACAGGCCACCCCCGGCACACCGCATTCTGTGGCTCACTCTTCTAGCAGCACAGCTTGTGAAAATGCAAAGCTTGTGAGTTTACAGAAAAGACCATTTTGGAGCAGGGAAAGGAGATGCCAAGTGCCAACAATTAAGAAAATATACTGACCATACATAAAAATGCCCGGCCTGGAAAGAAAGACAGGGATGATGGACACATATAAAAACCGAAATTACACTGGATGATACCATAAACAATCTTTTCCTATGGAACTTTCAAAAAAGTTTTTCACATAAAATTCACAAAGATATAGCTTAATCTATATCACATAACTGAGCCCCAACCTTAAAAAAACAAACAAACCATGAATTAGTATTGCCATAAGGATGGAAGGGAATAATCTCATTTTCTTGTAAAGGCTACTGGGAGTAGAAATAAAATGAACTCATCTACTAGATCTAAAACCAACAAAGAGGGAGAGGAAGATGGATGTTTCCTATCTTTACTGTGCTTTCTTTCCTAGGACCCCCGGCCCCCTTCTGACAGGCTCTCATGTAGTCCAGGCTGGCTTCAAACTCTGTGTAGCCAGGGATAGCCTTACACTTTTGATCCCGCTGGCCGCCTCCGCCTCTCAAAGGCTGTAGCAGCGGGTGTTTGTCACCACACCCCATGAACGGCACTCGTGGTTAAACTCAAGCCAGAGTCAGGAAGCTGTCCGCTAGCTCAGCCACACTCCCAGTCCCTCTGGGCGATTCTCCAGTCTTGGGGAGAAACAAGCCATGTGAGGCTGATGGAAGTGAGTGTGACGGATCTGCTCAGGCCAGCGGCTTCGGAGTGGGCAGTCTGGTCTGCAAGTGCTCCTACTAGGAGGAGATGGCCGCCAGCATGGCAGAGCGCGCCGTGACACCCATTATCTATTGCTGTCTGATAATCTGCGAGCTCCCCTAAGCTACTATCCAGGATGTGCCCTGTTACCACTGATTGGGTTCTGTAAGGGATTTCAGACATTCTTTGGGGGTGTGGTAAAACGTACTTTTCACAAGAATTTCTAAAGACTTTTCAACTCTTGAAGCCTCCAGAGCAGAACTTTAAGGAAGAAACTCTACTAGGAGAATTCATTTAGAGATAGGATCTCTATAGCCTGGCAGTCCTGGAACTGGCTTCAAACTTCAGCCATCCTGTATTGCTATACCCCTTGAGATTTGGTTTGCTTTTGTTTGAGCTACAGATGTAGCTCAATTGGCACAGCCCTTGCTTAGCAGGCATAAAGCCCTGGGTTCTTCTAGTCCCGACCCTAAGTGGAACCATGTATGGTGGCATTGTAACTCTGGCTCTTAGAAGGATCAGGAGTTCAAGACCAGCCTTGGCTACACTGGCAGTTTGAGGTCAGTCTGGGATACCCAGACTATTTCCAAATGAAGAGCAAAAAAAAAAAAAAAGAAACAGCCACCAGGATGATGCTTTGTCAGGGCCAGGCCTGGGGCTCTTTCCAGTGTGCTAAAAACAAAAACAAAACCAAAAAACAAACAAACAAACAAACAAACAAACAAAAAAAAACAAGGTCACTGAACAGGTTTTCCCGGCTACAGGAGTCATCTGGGAGGAATGTTTGCACAGACAGACAGAAACCTCCAGTAACAGGCAAGCAGTAAGCTTTGCCCCTCACCCATCTCCCACATCTCCAGATCTACACTCTGAAGAAGTCTCACTCTGTTTGGTTTTCACACTCAGTAAACTCTGGGCATTTCAGTCTATTGATTTCTGCACATTGTTTCTCATTAAAACTACTGTGAAAAATTGGAGTAAGGGATAAGGGTGTAGCTCAGTGGTTGAGCAGGTGTCTAGCATGTGTAAAAGCTGTGATTTCAATCCTCAGGACTGGACAGAGAGAGAAAGAGAAGAGAGAGACAGACAGACACAGAGAGAGAGAGAGAGAGAGAGAGAGAGAGAGAGAGAGAGAGAGAGAGAGAGAGAGAGAGAGAGAGAGAGAGAGAGAGAGAGAGAGAGAGAGAGAGAGAGGGAGAGAGAGGGAGAGAGAGAGAGAGAATAGCTCCATCAGCAGGACTACTGGGCAATGCACAATTATGTGGGGGAAATGTTTTAACTTCTGGAACACATATTATGATCTTGAATCTGCAGTTTTCGATCTGCCCAGGAATAAATAAAACAATATTATTCTCCCAACATTGTTAAGAACTTTGGCCATGAATAGTCACAGAAGGAACCGACTCATGCAGCCTCTAAAAATGAGAAGCTGGGCTAGGGATGCCCCTTAGTGGTACTGTACTTCTCTAGCATGTGTGAGGGTTCTCTTTCCAGCACTACAGCAGACAGACAAAAAGAGGATGTGATGATATCCTGTGCTCCTGTCTCCTGAGCACTCAAGAGTGGGACTGAGGCAAGATGAGCCCTGAGACTTTAAGACTAGCTTACAGAGTAAAATCTTATCTGAACTGGGCATGGTGGCACATACCTTTGGTCCTGGCACGAAGGAGGCAGAGGTGCGCAGATTTCTGTGAGTTCCAGGCCAGCCTGGTCTACAGAGCAAGTTCTAAGATAACCAAGACTGCATGGTGAAACCCTGTCTCAAAACAACAACAAAAAAGGACAGGTTTTTGGGCTGGGGGTGTGGTTGCATATTTACCTGGCATATGAGACATTCTGGTTTAATTCTTTTAACTCTTAGTACTGTGTGTGTGTGTGTGTGTGTGTGTGTGTGTGTGTGTGTGTGTGTGTGTAATACCAAATGCTTTCATTCATCAAGCATGTCATCTTCCCGTCATTCCACACCCCCTCTTTTCTAACACACTATTCTTCCTCTGCAGGAAATCATGACATCATGCAGGTTAGAGCTTGAGAAGGTCTTACAGAGCTCCTCTTATATTGGGAATTAAATCCGGAGCCTCAGGCATGCTGGGCAAGTGTTGTGCCATAGAGCCACACCCCTAGCTTCTCCCAGAATTCCTTTTAATGAAATGTCCAGGGCATGTAGGTAAGTGCGTCAGTGGATGACTATACAGATACAGAATTACTTGAGGGAATGACAGAAAGGGTTGGGAATTAAGACAGTTATGGTTGTACAACCTTGTAAATAAACTAAAGAAAAAAAAATCACCTAAGTGTGTACTTGGTCTGTTTTTCCCTGTGGGTCTCAAGCAAGCTAGGCAAAGGCTCATTAAGATACATCCTCAGCCAGCATGTTCTTCAACAAAATGGTGGTTTTATGGTATGTGAGCAATAGTTCAATGAAAAACGTAAGAAAAACACATTACTGTTCAATGTGCTTAATGTTTTTTACATTTCCCATGATTCTCTTGAAAAAGGAAATAAAGGTTGAAGATGTAAACCTAATGTAGCAAGCTTATCTAGCATGTGCAGAGGCCTGAGCTCAACCCTAAGCACCCACCACAAAACCCAAAAGAAACTCACAATAGGTTTGCTCCTATGAAGCTAATAAAATACCAATTCTTTATCAGTGACAATAAAGAAGTTCAGTAGACTTTGGTATTTCAGCCGGTAACATCACAGAAAATGAGTGAGGTATGAATATATATGCATGAGCTGGGGAAGCAAAATCAAGACCAGAAAATGTATGCTAACAAAGGAAGGAGGGGGTATAGGACTTATGAAAGGGGTCAGGTCAGGGCCAGGGGCCAGAGCCCAGAAGACAGTTCCTAGTTGCAGCACTCATGATGGCTGTCTGGAGAAGCGAGTACAAACGGTGCAGGTACACTCCTTAAATCCTAGCACTCGGGGAGGCAGAGACAGGCGGATCTCTATGAATTTGAGGCCAGCCTGATATACAGAATGAGTTCCAGGGCAGCCAAGGCTACATAGAGAAACCCTGTCTCAAAAACAAAAACAAAAACCAAAACCACCGAACCAAACAACACAGGAAGCACTGCAGGGCACATACTGTGTAGCTGGCTGAGCTGCTCTGCTTGGACACAGCAGCCTGGTACTTGGCCATTCGATCCTTGATGGAGGTTTCTGAGAGGCGTGGGAGCTCCAGGCTCCGCTTACTCTCATTCTTCTCAGAGTTGAATGCGGAAGATGACAAATGACCTGGAAATGTGCAAATAACACGCTGTTAGAGGATAAAAGGGGATTCCAAAGCCTGGGTGGCTGTAACCTAATGCATAACTTTTTCTATTAGAAGTACAAGAAGGGCCAGGTGTAGTTCTTGTCTGTAGTCCCAGCACTGAGGAGGCTGAGGCAGGAGTGCCACACATTCAAGGACAACGTGGGCTACAGAATTACAGACTGAGACTCTGTTTAAAAACAAAACAAAAACAAAAACAAAACAAAACAAAAAACACCAACAACCACCAAAAGCACACACACATACAAAGAAAATTAGAAATATACTTGTCTTTTATAAGGTCATTTGAATTCACTCCTAAGAGTACCTTTACCATAAATGTACATTTTATACACACACATACACTCATACACACATACAATTTGAATATTTTATTCACTTATTTTTTTGTGCTCTGAACCAAACAAAAAATTTTTGTTGTATTTATACTAAGCTACACCGCCAGCTCTGGGATAACCAATCTTGAATCTTGGGATTCAGTCCATCTATTGAAGCCCTCCAGTTCCAGATAACTGTGGAGTCCAAGTGTCTATAGCAATTCACCTGTTACCACTCAGAGGTACCCAAGGATGGATTAAAAATACAAAGAAAGCACCCTAGGCATGCTGTGCTCAAGTCTGCAGTCCAGGATTGGGGAATCAGACTGGAGGGGTCAAAAGTACAAGGTCAACAAGGCTATCCTGGGTTATAGACTTTGTCTCAAAAGACAAAAACAAAAATCAAGAAAGCTAATAGAGAGCAGAACGGTTGGGAGCAGCTTGTAGATAACACAGACTTTCCCCTTGCTCAGCCATTCTTCCTTCAGAAGCACAGGATTTGAGTGCAAAAGGTTCACTCTGACTAAGTAGCTTCTCAGAGGACTTCATGCTCTCTGCTTACTCACCAGGACCTATTTCCAAGTCATCCAGGGAACAGATGTTTTCAGAGATCCTTTTTCCACCTGCATTTCGGCTTTGGGTCCAAAGAATCTGTTCAGAGGATGGGAAAAACTGATGTAATACCCTAAATGCCTTCATTAACAAAACCCAAAAGATTAGAACATTTTAAATATGGATCAGCATATATTCACAGGTGCTCACGGAGAAGTAAGTGACTCTATAAACAAAGCCCACGGCTATTAACCACTGCCCAGCTAGCTTACACAGTCAGTAGGCTGGGGGAGAGTCCTCCTATCTCAGGTGACAGTGGCATGTCCCTTAAAACTGCCAAGGCACAGGCAGCACCCCTCCATCTCACTGTGCCCCGCTGTGGGTGCCTGGCAGTCTTCACCATCTTCTTAACAATCCCATTATCTTCTTAATTGGTTCCTTTCCCACATTCTAATCCAGGCTTTGTGATGCTGCCAATATCCCAACTAATAAAAGGTAATTATCCTAAATCTGTATCTCCCTGAACTCCCCTATTCAAAATTCTTTCAGAATTCCCAGTCACCCTTGAATATCACTGCAAGTGTTCAGTGCATTCCAGACGACCCTCCTGGGCAGGTCAATGCCCACCCTGCCTCCTCTCCGTATATTCTGTGACATATCCTTTATCCTTCAGGGAATTCAATGCTCTGAGGACTGTGGCATCATAAATGAGAATCCCTCCAACCAGATCACATGTTTGTCCTTCTGTCTTGCAAATATTATTCCTTCAAGACTCAGTGTCACTTCTATATACATACAGCTACTCCTGGGCTGAAGGTGCCCAGCCATATTTTGTTACATTGCATGGTACAGTGCTATAGTAGTCCTCCCCCTGGCTGGCTAGCCCACTGAGGGTGACTCACACTTCTAGGATTTGTAGATCATAGCATTATTTATTTGTTCGTTTGTTATTTATTTATTTTTGAGACAAATTTCTTTGTGCAGCTCTGACTATCCTGGAATTCTCTGTAGACCAGGCTGGCCTTGAACTCAGAGATCTGTCTGCTTCTGCTTCCCGAGTGCTGGCATTAAAGGTGAGCCACCACTGCTTGGCTATTGTAGCATGATTTGTTTCTTCAGTGCTGGGGACTGAACCTGAGGGCTTGTACACACCACGCAAGTGCTGTCCACTGACCTACGATGCAGACACTGGGCACAAATTTGTTTTGAATAAAGTATCTTGTGATTTTTGAAATCCTAACACTTTGTGTCTTATGTTTTGGATAGACTTTTAATTGTAGTTACAAATTAGGTTGAGTGTAGTGGCACACACCTGTAATTAATCCTAGAGTGGAGGCAGAGGCAGGGGTATCAGGAATTCAAGGCCAGACTCTACAAATATATGAGGTTACAAGAGAACTTGCCTCATAAAACCCAAAATGCATCTCATTCTGTAATGACAACCTCCAGCCAGATCCTCCCATTCAAATATCTGTTTGCAGACAACAGGAAGTAGGGGTTATGTGAAAGCAAGTGTGTAGGGAGTTAAGAGGCACTTCCCTACACCCCTCCCTCCCCCTCCCCCTCCCTCCCTTCTCTACTCCCCCTTCCTCCTCCCCACCCTCTCCCCTACTCCCCCCATTCCTTCTCCCCACCCCACACTCTTCCTTCCAGGTTGAGGATCAAATGCAGGCTCTCAAATACCCTCAGTAAGTGCTCTGCAGCTGAACATTTTGAGTTCAATACACAAGAAACTTCAGGCAAGGGTGGTTAGCCAATCCTGGCTGCCAGTGAATTTGCATTCCCACCAATGTTATGAGAGGCACTGGCCACCTACCACAGGGGTAAGACAGGAGCAGCCTTGGCCTGGTGTGCTGTTAGCTGCCAAAACACCCTCTTTACAAAAACTGCCTTGCTGAGCTACTTCCCATTCCTCTGTGTGTTCCTTTAATGAGCGGTGGGTTTATCATTTGTTGGTCTCATTAATAATCACTAATGAAGGTATTAAACTCTTAATTACAATGAGCTAACTGACTTCAAAAAATTACTATGCATTTAAAACAATTTATTCCTTGCTAGCCCTAATTATCCTGTATATCCTGTACTAATATATTTCAAATAAAAAACAAAATAAAGCTGGGAGTGGTGACTCATACCTGTAATCCCAGCACCTGGGAGACTCTGGGAGAGGGGCTGCCCTGGTTTCTGGGTCAGAATGGGCTCTAAAGAAAGACCTTGTTTCACAAAACCAAAATAAATAAACCCTAATGTTGCCACATCATACTCGGGTCAGATCCACTCACTTCAACCACATCTATATGACTTTTTTGGCTTTTCTGGTTCTGGGAAAGAGGAAAACTGACAGCAGAGGCAGAAGTCAAGGTCTGGCAGGACACTCCACCCACAGCACTTGGTCCTGCAGAGGTCAAGCATTGAGGCTTGGACCCAGCTTGGTGCTGGGGGTGGGGGTCGTCTAAGTAGGAGAAACAAAATAAACTGCAGCTTGGAACTCACTATAAAGACCAGGATGGCAGAGCTAGAGGAATGGCTCAGAGGTTAAGAGCACTGGCTGCTCTTCCAGAGGTTCTGAGTTCAACTCCCAGCAACCACATGGTGGCTCACAACCACGTAATGAGATCTGCTGCCCTCTTCTGGCCTGCAGGCAGAACACTGTACATATAATAAGTAAATAAATCTTAAAAAAAAAAAAAAAAAGACCAGGATGGCTTTGAACTCACAGAGCTCATTCTGCCTCCTGAATGTTGGGATTAAAGATGTGTACTGCCATGGCTAGGTTCCTCACCCTTCACAGGGGAATTTACATTCTGCCAAAGTACAAATCCAAGACTGTTCTGAGCACAACTGCCAGGCTCACCTTTGGTCCTAGGTCTACGCCTTGCGTTAGGTTCTACCGAAAATAAGCAGAAAAAAAACCTGCAACCGCAGAGGCTTTCCCTTTTGTTTCACAAGAATAAGGCTTCCTTCCCATCTCTGCTAGCTTCTAACCTAAGCACTAGGATTAAAAGTGGGCTGTACCTGCGATCTCAGTATCCTATTACACCTGTAAGCTCAGCACTCTGGAGGTAAAGAATGGAGGAACATCCTGAATATGAGGTCATTCTCTTACATAGGCAATTCCAGACCAGCCAGTGAGATCCAAAAGGATGGGTGTGGCAGCACAGGTTTCCGTTTTCAGTATATGGGAAGCGAAAGCAGGAGGATTGGGTGTTCAAGGTCACTCCTCAGCCACACAGCAAGCCTGGATCAGTGAGACCCTATCTTAGGCAAAATAACTCAGCTAGTCCCTGTGTAGCTATGGAGCTGTCCTGGAACTAGCTCTGTAGACCAGGCTGGCCTTGAACTCACTGAGATCTGCCTGCCTCTGCTGGGGTTAAAGGCGTGCACAACCACTGCCTTGCCAAAATCCATTTTTTAAAAGCTATGCATACATGGGGATACACTTGTAATCCCAATTCTGGGGAAGTGGAGGCAGGTGGTTCCTGGAAGCTCACCAGAAGGCCCAAGTATGGTGAGATGGCTCCGTCATAAAGGTGCTTGCCACCAGGCCTAATGATGAGTTGGATCAACTTGGAAGAAGGGGAGAATTGGCTAATTTGAGCTTTCCTTGATTTCCACAAAGGTGATGTTGTGCCCAAATTCTGAACCTCAAAATCACCAAGAGACCTGATCCGATGCAAAAGCAGAATCTTTTATTAAGGAATTAACTATGTTAACTGGGTTCCTCCAGCCATCTGACAGAGCCCGTAGATGAGAAGGACTTAGAAGGACTGAGGGTCAGGATTGGTGCACTTCCAGGCCTGTCCTGTGTTGATTGGTCAACTGGGTGCTATGGCCTATAGGCCCTCCCAGGGCAGTTGCTATGTTCTGTAGTCACTGATACAGTAAAGCACATCCAGAGCCCACCAGCTAACTTCTGATCGGTTCCTTGCCACATGGAGGTATCTGGCTTCTTAATGTTTCCTATGACTAGGAGGTCGAGCAAGGTCAGGAAGCTCAGCACGTGCTACTGAGTCGGAAGCTAACATCTTGCTGGGTCTTTTCTGCAGCCTGTCATGGCTGCCAAAGCAGGGGGCTGGGTGAGAGTCTGGTCCTTTCAGTGATATGGTACATTCAGAGAATTATATGAAAACCATAAACAAAATAAACTAAACAAGGTAGACAGCTCCTTAACAATGTGAGTGGGCTGTCTTCTGAGGTAAAAGGATCCAGCTGGAGGCAAGACTGGGGGTGTGGTGACCTTATCTCACAACAAAACCAGAAACCAAACCAAAACACCCCACACCCCGAAGAGCAAAACCTAAAACAGAACAAAACTCTGAGTTATTTGGGAGCCTTAGAAATACTGGTCTGCGGGGCTGGAGAGATAGCTCATCAGTTAATTGCTCTTCCAGAGGTCCCAAATTCAATTCCCAGCAAACACATGGTGGCTCACAATCATCTATAATGAGATCTGGTGACCTTTTCTGGCTTGCAGGCATACATACACTGTGTACATAATAAATAAATCTTTATAAAAGAAGAAAAATACTGGTCTGGTCAGGCGGTGGTGGTGCACACCTTTAACCACAGCACTCGGGAGGCAGAGGTAGGCGATCTCTGTGTGTTGGAGGTCAGCCTAATCTACAGAGTTCCAGGACAACCAGGGC
Source organism: Cricetiscus sungorus (assembly GCA_030556225.1). Lineage (NCBI taxonomy): Eukaryota > Metazoa > Chordata > Mammalia > Rodentia > Cricetidae > Cricetiscus > Cricetiscus sungorus. The sequence continues at coordinate 3,734,985 of JANBXA010000031.1, read as the reverse complement.
AATTACACAGAGAAATCCTGTCTCTCTCTCTCTCTCGCTCTCTCTTTTTTTTGTGTGTGTGTGTGTTTTGTTTTTTGTTTTTCTAGACAGGGTTTCTCTGTATTGTTTTGGAGCCTGTCCTGGAACTCCCTCTCTGTAGACCAGGCTGGCTTGAACTCAGAGATCCACCTGCCTCTGCCTCCCGAATGCTGGGATTAAAGGCGTGCGCCACCAATGCCCCAGCGAGAAATCCTTTCTTGAAAAACCAAAAACAAAACAAAGCCAACACACACACACACACACACACACACACACACACACACACACACACACACACACCAGCCACCACCACAACAAAAAAACCCCAAACTGGTCTGGTGGAGTAGGATTAGAATCCACATCCTTGGGAAGCCACAGATAACCTGGGACAGCAGTTCAAGGCTAGCCTGGGGCAGGGAGAATAAGCAAAGACATCTGGAGGTGCAGGAAATTTAGGCAATCAGTTGACTGGACTGGTTCTGAGGAAGACTGTGGCTGGGACTGAGGCAGCCGCAAGGGCCCAGGGTGGGCTCCGGTTATCACTTGGAAGTTACCTTCAGACCAGAGGGGCTAAGAATGTGAGATCTACAGTGCATTTCACAGCAGGAAGAAGAGGATCTCTTGAGGATGTAAGGGGGGAAAAGCCGAAACAGAACAAAACGAAAAAGTGTGTGTGTCCTGTAGAGACACACACATGCACGCACGTGAACACACACACACCCCTGCAACAGATTTATTTATCATTCCAGCCTTTGTGACACTCCAGGAGTTACATTCTGCCAAACAGAGACAAGACATTTTACCTTCAGGCTCTGTGGAATTTCCCAAGGCTTGGCTTACCCAACCCTACTTCCCTATCAGCTGGCTGTGACATGCCTTGTGTGAATGCCTTTAGGGTACTTTCTGTGAGTTCAACAATCAAATGTATTAACACATACCCATAAGAGAGTAAGCACTTGGGGCTTTTAGCCAGGAGTCTACAGAATATTTTTTTTCTAGAATTAAAAAAAGAAAGAAAAGGAAAAAGAAATTAGGTTTCAAATGATTAACAAGGCAGATAGCCTATCTCATCTGCCCTTATTTTCAGGGAAACTATAGCTCAAGTGTGCCTGAACTCATGGCAATCCTCCTGCCTCAGCCTCTTAAGTGCTGGGGTTATAGGTATGAGACACCACGTACAGTCAGATGAAAGTGCTTGCTGTACAAACATAAAGCCTGAGTTGGGATCCCCAGCACCTATGTTAAAACCCGGTGTGTCAATGCATGTGGTAAGCCCAGTGCTAGTGTGGACAGGTAGGTGGGTCCCTGGAGCCTGCCAGCCAATACTGAGCTCCAGATGCAGTGAGATCAGTGAGAGACCTGATCTCAAAGCAAAGCAAAACAAAACAACAACAACAAAAGACTGCCAGTCCTAGAACTCACTCTGTAGACAGTTGGCCTCAAACTCTAGCCCTAACCCTAGCGTGCACCACCACGTCCTGCTTCCTTTTTTTTTCTTTTGAAGAGAGGGTCTCGCTATGCAGCCCTGCTGTCCTGGAACTCACTATGTAGAACAGGCTGGTATTGAACTCACAGAGACTCGTCTGCCTCTGCCTCCCAAGTGCCATGGGCCACTCACTACACCTGGCAAAGCAGGTTCTCAAGCCAGGTGTTGCAGTGCAAGCCTGTAACCGCAGCTTCTGGGAGTGGAGGTAGGAGTATCAGAAGTTCAAGGACAGACTTTGAGAGCAGCTCAGGCTACATGAGATCCTGTCTCCTCCCCCAAAAGATGACTCTCAGAGCTTTATGTGGAGCCCCTTAAGATACCCCTTCACTGCTTTCTACGTTCTCATTTGGACCCTTCCCCTTCACACTCTCTATTTCCTAAAAATCAAGAATGAGGAAGGGTAAGTTTTAGGGGGAAATTGAACTTTGCAGAACTCTGTATAGAAATTGTGAGGTATACATGAAATCTCTCAACTTCTCCAACTATTAAGTGATAAAATTTTTCCTCCTTCAGGGCCTCCAAACAAAATAGGTTGTTCATATGAAAAAATGCACATGACCTGCGGGAAAGCCTGTGGTATGTTTTCTTGAATGATAATTAATGTGGGAGGGCCCAGCCCATCATGGGTGGGGCTATTCCTGGACTGTTGGTCCTAGGTTCTATAAGAAAGCAGGGTGAGCAAGCCATAGGGAGCAAGCCAGTATGCAGCACCCCTCCATGGTCTAAGCTTCAGCTCCTGCCTCCAGGTTCCTGTCATGCTTGTAATCCTGACTTCCCTCAGTGATGGACGGTTACCTAGAAGTGTAAGTGAAATAAACCCTTCCCTCCCTAAGTTGCTTTGGGCCCTGGTGTATCATCACAGTAATAGAAACCTTAATAAATACAGAGAAGCAGCAGTTATCATCGGATACAGAATGTCTCTACTCTCTACATTTTCTGTATTTCTAAGTGTTCCATAATGAGACAGAGAGAGAGAGAGAGAGAGAGAGAGAGAGAGAGAGAGAGAGAGAGAGAGAGAGAGAGAGAGAGAAGTGCTTGCCTTGGCAGCATATATACTATACTAAAATTGCCTGGTCCCTGTGCAAGGATAACACGAAAATTCCTGAAGTGTTCCATAAGTTAAAAAAAAGAAAAGGAAAAGAAAAAAGTGTTATATCTAGTAAGCTGATTCAGTAGTTAAAAATCTGGGAGCTGGAGAGATGGCTCAGCAGTTAAGAACACTTGTTGCTCTTCCAGAGGACCCGGTTCTGTTGCTAGCAGGCACATGGTGACTCACAATAACCCATAACTCCAGGGATTCTGACGCCCTCTTCTAACATCCATGGACTCCAGGTGCCCATGTGGCACACGGACTTGCAGGCAAAACATGTATGCACATAAAAATATGAATCTTACAAAAACCAATAGCGGATGAGGCTTTTGGGGTCATGTGCTCAGGCAATGGCTAGTTTTGACATAGTACAATCTTTGAAGACAAGCTGAAAATATGTTAAGAAAAACATCTGGAAAAATGTATCTTCTAAATATGGTACATACCACAGAATATAGCCCAAAGAAATTATTCAAAGCAAAACATTGCTGCCAAGTTTCTCAGGAATAGAAAAGAATCTAATTATTGGGAAATGATTACACAGATTATGAAATACAGTCCAAAAAAGGGGAAGTGCAGCTGGGCAATGGTGGCTCATGCTTTTAATCCCAGCACTCAGGGAAGCAGAAGCAGGTGGATCTCTGTGAGTTTGAGTCCAGCCTGGTCTACAGAGCGAGTTCCAGGACAACCTCCAAAGCTACAGAGAAACCCTGTCTTAAACACAAACAAACAAAATAAAAGGGGAAGTGCATGAACTAGGAAGATACACAGTTAGGTCTATGTAACAAAGACTAAACAAAACTAAAGTAAAATAAGATAAAGGCCTCAAAACAGGGAGATATGTAGTGACTAAAGCTACATAAAACACAGTTGTAAGCTGGGTAGTTATGGCTCATGCCTTTAATCTCAGCCCTTAGGAGGCAGAGGCGGTCGATCTCTGTGAGTTGAGGCCAGTCTGGTCTACAGAGTGAGTTCCAGGACAGTCAGGGCTACACAGAGAAACACTCTGTGTGTTTGTGGGGGGGGGTAGAGGGGGTGAATTAGAGAGCTTATTTGTGAGGATACCACTATCTTAAGTTCATCTGTTTCCACAGATGTCAAAGATAGGCAGTCATTTGTTTCTGAACAGTAACCAATTCTAATTCTAATATCCATGGAGCTTGTGTTATATAGTAGAAGGCTACACAAATTCAGCCCTTGTTCTGAGATTAGTCACATGACATTAGGCACCCCCCCCCCAATAACTTCTCTAACTTCAGCCATTTCCATGTGTAAAGCTGAGCTGGGGTTATAATAGCCTGAGAGCAAGAAAATGGACAAAATAACCTTAGAGTTTATTCAAGTAGCTCAAGTAGCTGAAGGGGCTACATAGCAGCATCTGGAGGCCAGAGGAGATGGGCATCTATCTGCATCTGCTATCCAGTCAGCAGTGAGCCCCACAGCAGGAAGCAAAGACTCGGATTGGTACCCAGCTCACAGATGGTGCTGTGTTTGCCCCACCACAAATGCTTATGTCATGTTCCAGTCTTGACACTGAGTTTCAACATGTTTGACTAAAATCAGACTGGCTGGAGCAGGAGGCAGTTAGTTGGCACGATACAGATTAAAAGATGACTGATCCATGATACACCAACAGCCATTCAGACAAGGAGCAGTGAAGAGTATCAGAATTGCTCAAGGGACACCATTATAATCTCACCAAAGGGTTACACTGACACATTAATCATCAAATGTGATTTATATAGATATGTCTTTTATAAGACATGCTCAGCTATAGTGGAAAATCTGTTACAACAGTCCTACACTTGCAAACTATAAGTTGTAAACCATGAGTGATGTAGCAACTCAATAAAAAGATAGATTAATTGGTATATGAAAGCAGGTGTGATGATATACGCCAATAATCCCAGCACTTCGAAGGAAACAGGAGGATAAACAGCTCAAGGCCAGCCTACAACAACACAACCCCCCTGGGTTTGATTGCTAGCACCCACATAGCTCATACCATCTATAACTCCAGTTCCAGGGGTATCTGGACCTCGGGGGCACGTACATGGTATGCAGGCATATATGCAGGCAACGTAACTCTCAGAACCATCTTCCAATGAATTTGGCCATGAGATTACGCTGATGCTGCAGCGTCTCTTTCCCACCCTCCTCCTGTCCTTCCTTTCCTTTCTTCTGCAGGACTATCTACCACACAGGCCATCTCCCACACTGTAGCTCTGCTAGCCTCAGCCTCCCAGAGCGCTAAATGAGTCATGGGGTGGGTTGGTGGGAGTAGTAGTCTTCAATTCCATCCCTCCAGAAGCACAGGCAGGCGGATCTCAGAGTTCAAGGCCAGCCTGGCTTAGAGTGAAGAATGACTTCCAGGACAGGCTCCAAAGCTACACAGAGAAACCCTGTCTCAAAAAACTTAAAAAAAAAAGATGAGTCATGGGCCACGATGGCTCTTTATTTAGTGCTCCACCACCACTACTTTGACTATTTCTTTAAATAGATTTGTCTTTACCCATCTCTCACTAGACATTCCAAGAAAGAAGTCTCTCAACAAAGCTTTACACGTAATTAGCATTTTTGTTTGTTGCTGTCCCAGTCATCTCCTACCTGGGGCCAGTTCTGACATGCACAGGCCTTTCCACTGAATCCACATTGTGTGTGTTGCATGACGTCAGCCATCCCACCCCGGGCGGGTCTGTGAGGGGACTTACAAAGGGGCTTTGAGCCACAAGGCCCCTTCCTCTCTCGTTAGGATCTGACATTTTTTCCCCTTCAATTTAAAATTTTTCTCATTTAACAAAAACAAAAACAAAACAAAACAAACAAAAAAACACCAAAAACCCCATTTCTTTATTAAGACCATAAAGAGGGAGTTGGCAGGCCCAGGGAACTAAAAAAGTGGAGAGAGGAGTTTAGGAAACGCCGTAAAACTGCTTTGTGGTTACATCTCTTGCCAATTGGTTCCAGGTTAAAGCGGAGCTAAAGTGCATACACAGAAAAGGGTTCTAGCTAAGACAAAACAAAGCATCCTAAAAATCCTTCCTAGCATTCAAAGCAGTCTCCAGTCATGACCTTGCCTGGGCAGGGAGGCAGCAGCTGCAGGGAGTTACTGGAAGGGACTGACGGTACCACCCCAGACATAACCCAGGACCGGAGGATGAGCTATTTTCTTTATCTCAGAAGGAATGCCTTATGCTATTACTTCACCAATACCAGGATTTGGGCCAAATATTTGGTTTAAGAAAAGACAGCTTTCCCATGTAACTGGAATCTGGAGATATGATGGTTTTGCTACCCGTCAGATATGTTTATTTCATTATGAGGGCTGTTGTAAAAAACTATCCCACATATGTAGGAAAGTATGAGAAAACTGGAAAAAATGACCCTCTGTGCAGCCCCTGGAGCGTGCTGCAAGGCACCAGCATGTGCAACTCATTTTCTAGTTAAGTAATTCCCTCTGGGGACTTGTGTGCAATCCACATGAAGTATCAAATTTCATTAGCAGATGCAGGAAAATGCAACCCTGAGCATTTGCAAGTCAAAACTCCTGAAAGCTAGCTACACTAGTGGAGCTCTCAGCACCGATTTTTCCTGGGAGAGGAGTTTAGCTGATAAAAAACATTTGTTGGGAGGCACAGATGAGGAAGTTGAGAAGAGAAGGGATTCAGCTCGCTCGGAGACAACTAAGCCTCAGTCTAAATGCAGCGCTCTGGCCTTAACTCCCAGGCTGCATCTGTGTCCAAGCACACAGCCATTCACACAGCAATTTACACCCCCAGGGCTACAAATGACAAAAGACACAGGACAACAAATTAAAAGGGTAAGTGTATGAGAGCACACAATCATATTACATCCAATTCTCTTCATTTTTAGGTACCAACCTGAGCTAGATTTAACATGAAATGGGACTGGGGATCCTCAAATCTCAGCACCCTTGTAAATAGCTCATTTGAGACTTTTATTAATGCGACTTGAATAGAAAGACATATTGAGCACACATTCGATTCTACTCCAGCTGACCAGACAGACAAACAGCCTCGGTTAGTACTCCAGGTTTTCCACCGTGAGCTCTAAGCCCGCCCGGCTCTTACCTTGTTTTGAGTGTGTTCACCCCTCTCAAACATCATCTTTAGTCTGTTGAGTGGAACATTGTATTTCTCTATCTTGCCCGAAGCATCTGTGTTTTCACTCATTTCAGATTTCTCTACTTCATGTCTGGAATCTCCTAGACAATTTTCCATTTTCTGACTTTCTGTGGCCCGGGCTTTAAGATCCAGGCTGTCCTCAGAGGGGGACTGCCGACACTGAATAACGGCTTCCGGACGAGATCCAAATCTAAGTTTGGGCTGGGTTTGCCCTTCCTGGTATGCTCTGGGTCCAGAAGCAGAGCCCTCCGTCACTTCGGCAGGAGGGTGGTCCACTCTGTGCCCGCCCTCACGGCTGCCGTATGGCAGTGTGTCTACGTGGGACACTGCTGCAGCCACAGGGTTCTCCCACTTCTTCTTTAACACGGACAGGGTCCCTCTTCTAAAGTGCTGGGGGAGGGTTTCAGTGTTCTAGAAGAACAAGAAGTAAAGACCAGTTAGAACTTGCCTGCTGCAACAGCCAAACATGCTTCTTTGTAAAATGAAAGTTAAAACTCCACACTGCGCCTGGTCCACCACTGGTTCAGACAGCTGTGAATAGTTACTGCCCAGCCACAGGAGCAAGCATCCACCCAGGGCCCCGAGGGGGAAGAGGGAAAAGTCAGGAGCTGAAGCAGGAAGTGATAAAACAGGATAGCCTTATAAGGACAAAGTGAGCAGTGAGGACAGCCTACATCTCTTGGTAGTTGCATTGGACAGACTTTTTTTTTTTTTTTTTTTCTCCCAAGACTCACCAGGAAAGCAAGTAAAAAGCAAATTGTTAGGTACCTTCAATATTGCAACTATACTTGAGTAAAAGTTCACCCAGGTACTACAAAAGTACAGGAGGACGTATGCTAGGATTTTTTTCTTACAAGAAAACAAGACAAAGATGCAGTACCTATGCAATTCCAATTATAATTATGGAGAACAACATGGAGGACTCGAGCTATCTATAAAACCTAGAGATTTACAGTTTTTGCATGGGTAGTATTAGTATATTAGAATTAGAATTTACATGCATATAAACATTTTCTTTCCCGTCTCGTGGGTCAAACAGAAGGACCTTTTTCATGTCTGGTAAATATTCTACCCCTGAGCATTCCCAGCTCTCTGATTTTTTTTTTTTTTAAATATGTTTGTTTGTTTTGTTTTTGTTTTTTGAGACAGGGGTTCTTTGTAGCTTTGGAGTCTGTCCTGGAACTTGCTCTGTAGACCAGGCTGGCCTAGAACTCAGAGATCCGCCTGACTCCGCTTCCCAAGTCCTGGTATTAAAGGTGTGGGCCACCATTGCTCAGCAAACTCTCAGATTTTATTTCTGCATAATAATCTAATCTTCCTCTTCTCTACTATTTATCTATATCTAATTTGTAGCTATCTTAGAAAATTCACTATTTTACAGATCCTTTGGTTGAGCTTCATAAGAAAAGAGAACATACTCTGATGCTCAAAGGACATACTCATTTACACACATACCTAAGAGAGTTCACTTTTACTTGGGTCAAAAATGATGGCACAGACTGAAAAACTATCTATCTGTGAATTGTCAGGAGTGCTGAGGGGAAGCGTGGAAACATGTTTGTTGGGGTAAAACTAAGTATCCCATGCTTTCAGAGTCCTAAATGAACCAAATGCCACCAACCTCTAGGACCTTCTCATTCTCCATTCCTGCTGCCTGTGACATCTTAGGATTTCAACTAGGAAAGAAAGGACAAGCAACCAGGACTGAAAGACTTCAGGGAATTAGTGGGATTAGCAGCTATATTGGGAATTAGGTCTAGCCCTCTTCTTCTTCTCTACACACTGAAGAGCACTTCACCAAGGAACAGCAGAGCTTGGGCCACAGAGTTATAGAGGAAAAACTGGATGCTCGGGTTCAAACCCTGGCTAGAGGCTGCAAGCATGGACCAGAGGCGGAGGAAACACAAAAGGCATAAGTTGGAAAAAAGAGAAAACAAACAAACAAACACAAAGAAAGAAACAAACAAAAAAAACTCCAGCTCCTGCCAGGCAAGATGGCACAAATCCCATTTTTCTAGATACTTGTTTAGAAGACTGAGGCAGGGAAATAATTGCTTGAGCCCAGAAGTTTAAGACTTGCCTGCACAACACAGACCCTGTGTCAAAACAAAAATAAATGGAAAATGTCCCTCAAAGCTAGTGTCCCACTGCCAGTGGCATTCTCAGACTTCCTGCCACGGATTCGTCATCAAGGTCCCTCCCTGCCATCACTTGCTGCGCCAGGTCTGCACAGGAGCTGAGAGGTAGAGCTACATCTGCCCTGGTGAGTGGGTACTACTTTTTCAGGTACATATATCACGGATCACTGTATTTTCACAGCCACAGTTACAGTGGTTGCTACACTTCCATGACCTCCTTTCTCCAAACAATACCCTGCACCAGATCCACTCTACCCCGCAGACTTGAGACTTGGCAAACGACATCTCTGGATAATGGCTGCTGCTGGAGTCCAGACCACACAGAGATAAGGCACAGGGTCCCTCCTGCATGACCATCTGATTTTGATGAGCCAGAACTCAGTCCCTTCCAACTGTGGCTACATCTCTCTTCCTCTCCTGTCTGTAACATGAAGAGGAGGGTCAGCAAGCTGTCATGTGGAAATCTTGTCAGGGAGGTCATTTTAAAAGACAGAGGGTTGAGAGTAGTGGAACCAGCACTCGGCAGAGGCTGAGGCTGAGGCTGAGGCTGAGGCAGGAGGATGGGGAGAGTTTGAGGTCATCTCAAGCTACATAGGGAGTCCATGACCAGCCTTGGCTACAAGACACATCATTTCAAAAAAACAAACAAAAAAGCAGGATGAAGCTGGGCATGGTGGTTAAGGCTTGTAATCACAGATTTTGGAAGGCTGAGGAGGAGAGTTAGGGGTCTATGAGTCAAAGCAAGCCAGGAACCTATACAGAGAGATCATATCTCTAAAAAGAAGTAAATAAGTAAGACCAATGAATGATGCAAGAGGAGGAACCAGGCATAGTGGTTACTTGCCCATGATTCCAAAAACTGGGAGGCCTGAGCAAAGGTTTTGCTGAGAGTTTGGGCTATGCAGCAAGCAAAACCCTCTGAAAACAATATAAAACAAATCCGGCCAGGACTAGATAGTAAATCTCCACGTTGAATGAAGAAAGGGAATAACAGAAGGGTGTGACTGCTCCTCGGGGGTTGATAGAAGGGAGAGCACAGACAGAGGCAGGGCATGTGGAAGAGTCCAGACTGAACATGTGGTGAAAGGGGGGAAACCAAGAGGCCACGAGAGCGGGAACCCAGAGCGGAGGCCGGGAGGCCAAGAGACAGGCAGAGCCAAAACAGCTGGGTTATACAGGAGTAAGGGAAGCCGGGTAAGGAAGACCCAGTGCAGACCCTGGGCTGAAGAGCTCAGGGTCACAGGTGGGGTACAGCAGGCACTGGCCATGTGGAGACTGACAGGCAGCATCTGCTTTGATATGTCCATAGGCACCTCAGTTAGCATCTGTCCTGGGTTTGAGACCTAACACATGCCAAAAGGAAAAGAAAAAAAAAGAAAATGTGGGAAGATGTTTGGGTAGAGCAGTGAATCGGACACATGGACCTCTTAGAGGGGAGAAATTGCTAGGCTGACGCATTCCAGAAAAGCAGGAACTAGAATCTGGGTGCACGGCTGGGTGTCCACATGGCTTGGAACACATGGCGCACATGTCCAGAAGGTTCAGCTGAGCTTGGGAAGGACCTGATACTGTGAGAAGCAGTGGGGTTACTGTCTGTGCTCCCATGTCTTGGGTAAAGAGAAATGTAGGCTATCATGCAGCCAATCCCATTACAGTTATCAGGGGAAATGTACTGGCTTCTCTTCATGGTAAAGTACTTGCTAAGCAAGGACAGTCACTTCACATATGTGAGAGAGGAAAAGCAGACCTCTGTCATTAGTTTAAAAAAAAAAAAAAGTATAGTTTACGTCATAACTCCATGGCTTTGAGAATTTTTTTAATTTTATGTGCATTGGTATTTTGTGTGCTTGTATGTCTGTAGGAGGGTGTCTAAACCCTTGGAGCTGGAGTTACAGTTTTGAGCCGCTATATTTGAACCTGGGTCCTCTGGAAGAGCAGTCGTAACTATTCTTAACTGTGGAGCCATCTGACCAGCCCCCCAGCTTTGAGAAATGTTTTCAGAGCTCTGTATAGTTAAATCAGAAGCTTGTGCATATGTGTTCTAGTGCCCTCAGAGGTCATTGTGAACTGCCTGGTGTGGATACTGGGAATCCAACCCAGTCCTCAGCAAGAGAAATACACACTCTTAATTGCTCCTCAATCTTCCCAGCTGATTTTTTTGTTTTAAGACAATGTCCTACCATTCTCTAATCTGTGCTCCTCCTGCCACAGCCTCCCAAGTACTGGGACTACAGATGTACACCACCACACTCACTTAGGAGAAGGTATAGGAGAGCATCATCTCATCATCTTAATTACTCTAATTCAAAAACAATTTCAAAATAAAAAGTTTCAAAAAAAAAGGCTCCTTTATTTCTTGTTATTTTAAGTGCTATCTCTTGCATTGCATAGTAAAGGATCCTCAAAGCACAGGGTGCTGTTACAATTTCCATTTCCTCACATTTCAGTCATCTTTCTTTCTATTTAAGATAGTTTTGTTTTGTTTTTGAGACAGGGTTTCTCTGTGCAGCCTTAGCTGTTCTGGAACTCACTCTGTAGACTAGACTGGCCTCCAACTCAGAGATCCGCCTGCCTCTGCCTCCCAAGTGCTGGGATTAAAGGCATGTGCTATCACTGCCCAGCTAAGATAGGTCTTTATACACAGCCCAGACCTCTTCCTGCTCTGCCAGAGTGCTGAGATTAAAGGCATGTGACATGTATATGTCACACACATGAGCCTTAGCCAGATAGAACAAATATTACACTGTATGATTGTACTTGCATCCCTATTCCCTACTAGCGAATATTCACATTTTTCAAATGCATTTGCTAATGATATCATAGGGCACAACTCACTGGTTTATTTGTGCTTCTCTGACCATTGGGGAGGCTAACCACTGGTTCACATGGCTAATACGACCGACCATTAGCATTCCCTCAAACTCACTGTAGCTCAAGCTGTCCTCAGTCTCCCTAATCGTGCTGAGATGTGAGTTCTACCACACACATCTTGCAACTGAGTAACTGATTACCTTCTTTATTCCCTGGCTTCCTTTCTTCCTTCTTTCTTTTGAGACAGGGTCTCATGTAGCCCAGGTTACCCTGAACTCACTATGTAGCTGAGAATAATCTTGAATTTCTACCTCCACAGAGCTGGGCTTGCGCACGTCTACACCTGGTTTATTATGCACTGGGGATTGAACTTAGGGACTCATAATGCTATGCAAGAACTCTACCATCCAGCTTATCGCCAGGCCCAGAAATGTCTCTTGATTGCTCCCCATGCTTCCGCCTGTGTTCCTCAACTGTTTGAGCTGGGTCACGTCCATCCTTTGCACATTTCTCCAAAGTCCTTTCTCTTCAGAGCTGAAGCCCAAATCTTCCCCTGGACTCTGCAGAACTTTCTCTTTCTGGTCCTCGGGACCTTTGCATACTGTTCTTTGTGTCCCAATCTTTCCTCTCTTTGCCTCATGACCTCGGATAGGGTTATTTTACAAGTCAGTACCAGATGAGAGGACCACACCTACAATACCTTTTGTAGCTTCTTCAAGATGTTTTAAAGCATCAGCTGCTATTTCCTCCACTAGAATGAAAATTCCCAAGATGTGGTCCATATTGTTAGGGTCTAAAACAGTGTTTAGCACATACTAGGTGCCCTACAAAAATTTGTAAACTAAGCAAGTAAAAGGAAGTGGGAAAACCGACAGGACGGAGAAGGTGAGGGCAACCAGCAACTGAGTGCACCCTAAAAAAGGGAAAATTATCTGGCCCAGCAGGAAGTTAGACTGGGGAGAGTAGAGAAAGTACCAGCAGGGTGCTGGCGCTGGTGGGACCCCGAAGCTGTGAAACTGACTAACTAGACTGGGTCTAGGAGCCAGCTTCCAGAAAGAACCCAGGGGAGGAGCCCAGCTGCACTGCTTTCTTTTAAGCAGACTGTTCTATTTGGAGAAAGGGATGGTGACCCAGGAAATCTGCTCTCATTTGAGCTGATGGGGTGGTCATTTTACCAACCTTAGTAAATAAAACACCTTTACTCAGTACAGGAAAGAAAAAAAGGGGTTCAAAAGGAGGGGAAAAAAAATCTGAAAACAGGATTCCCTGCACCTAAGCCAACTTCTCTCAGCAAATGGCTCACACATCAGACCAGCTGGCACAAATGCCCAGCTCAGCTGACATGGAGCCCACGCTCCACAGAGGGGCAGGTGGCTTGGCCACACAGACTGCTTAAGTTCCTTCCACCTGCCCCGGGCCTCTGAGTACTCACATTTCTCTTCTTTTCCATGTTTGCCTCTTCAGCTGCTTTCTGGTACCTTCAGAAAAAGAAGAAAAAAAAAAAAAAAAGATGTCTTCAAATTAAGCTTTACTTTTACTCTCTCCATTTTAGAAAACTGCCAGCATTTATCTTTAATCAAGTCTCCCAGGGGAAGCAGAGAATCACAGCAGCCCTCACTTCATGGGGCCCGTAAAGTCACATGCTCTGATATAAATGATGATTCGTGAGGATGAGGTCAAATATGAGAAACAGTGGTGCAGGGCAAGGGGCTGAGGATGGAGCTCAGTTGGTGGAGTGCTTGTTCAGCACCCAAAGCTCTGAATTCCATCCACGGTGCTATGTAAACTGGATATAAACCCGATGTCCTGGCAGCAGGATCATGTGCTTGGGGTCATCCTCAGCTACTTGTGAGTCTGAGGTCAGCCTGGGCTACATGAGACTCAAAATAGAAACAAAACCAAAACAAAGCAAGAACCTTTGGGATCAGTCAACTAAAAACATTCCATGAATTCTAACATGAACAGGCCTCCATTTCCCACACACATACGTTAACATCCCTGAAACTGTAGCTGCTGTCAGTAGAGTGCAATGCCTGAATTTAAACAGAGCTAAGACATTGATATGAAGGATGCAGTTACTGCAGCTCATTTATACAAACTTGATGGCATGGGGTTATTTTTGTTTGTTTCATTTGAGATAGAGAGAGACAGAGGTGGTGTGTGTACGCATACATGCGCAGAGGTACACACAACCTAGACAGCTTGCAAAAAGGACAGAAAGGACGTGGGTGCCTTCCTCTAATGTTTTCTGCCTCACTCCCTTGGAAAAGCTCCCTCACTGAACCTAACCCATCTTCTCAGTTTGGGGTTACAGGTATATGGGTCATGCCTGGCTTTGCTTGTTTTGTTTTGAGACCGGGTCTCTTTATGTAGACCAGGCTGGCCTCAAATTCACAGAGATCCGCCTGCCTCTGCCTCCTGAGTGCTTGGATGAAAGTTGTGCGCCACCATGCTCACCCTTCATGCTCAGCTTTCTATGTGGGTGCTGGGGATCCCATGAGGACCTCCCTCATGCAGTGAGCTCTTACCCATTAAACCCACTTCCTCTCACTCTGTTTCTCTCTCTCTCTCTCTCTCTCTCTCTCTCTCTCTCTCTCTCTCTCTCTCTCTCTCTCTCTCTCTGAGACATGGCCTCACCTGTAGTCTAATCTGGCCTTGAACTTGTGACCCTGCCTCCCCCCACAAGCACTGCGATCACAGATGTGCACCACTGTACCTGGTCTTATGTGCTAGACTCTACCAAGTGAGCTATACCTCCAGCAGAACATATTTTACTTATAAAATAGAGGTTTGTTTTTTTTTTTTTTCAGAAGCTAATCTGCTACACTGGGAGGGAATGGGGAAATGAGGTCCAACATTACTGGTGGAGAGATAAAACCTCTTTGAAAGACATTTGTCACCGTCTTGCCAAAACTATAAAAACACAAATGTTAGATTATTCTCAGAAATTATCCCATAGATATCCTACATAAAAAAAATTATTTGTTTTTTGTTGTTGTTTTCAAGACAGGTTCCCTGCCTGTGTAGTTTTGGCTGCCTTGGAACTCACTCTGTAGACCAGGCTGGCCTTGAACTTACAGAGATCCACCTGCCTCTGCCTCTCAATTACTGGGATAAAGGTGTGTGCCACCACCTGCCTGACAAAAATGACTTCTAAAGTTACTTCATTTATAGTGGCATCAACTATAACAGCTGGAGTGAAAATAAGCTGGCTGTCTCTTAGCAGAGGGCAGGAAGTGAATAATGGTGTATCATACAATGGAATATTCTGAATGGAATACAATGGACAAAATAAAAGTGGTGATGATATGAATGTCCTTAATGTCACTCAACTGTATACTTACAAAGTGGCAAGTTTTACGTTATACATTTTATCACAACTGAACAGAGTGGTATGGGAAAAATTGATGTATGGGAAAATGAAATAGAATAATCCAGAAACAAATCCTTACATATATGGTCAAACAATTTCTGACAAGCATGCCACCATCATCCAAAGGAGAAGTACAGTTATTTCCACAACCCAGTCTCAGGAACCAGATATCCATATGTAAGAAAATAAAGCTGGGTCCTCACAGAATTCCCTGTACCAAACAGGTCAAAAGCTGAGGCCACAAAACTTAGAAAAAGACACAGAGAAAAGATTCATGATTAGATTTTCCCCTTTCTTTTCAAAAATAGTTATCTATTTTATCTTATGTGTGTGTGCCTGAGGGTATGTCTGTGCACTGTGTACATGCAGTACCAGAGGAAGTCACAAGAGGGTGCAAGAGCCCCTGGAACTGGAGTTACAGAGGGTTGTGAGCTGCCATGTGGGTGCTGGGAAGCAAACTCCAGTCCTCCACAAGAGCAGTAAGTGCTCTTAATCACTAACTCATCTCTCCAACCCTTTTTTAAAATGATAGAATCTTGCTGTATAGTCCACCCTGACCTGGAATTCACTATAGACCCCATGTGGGCTTTGATCTTTGAATTCAAGGCATTCCTGTCTCAGCCTTCCAAGTATAGGCCTGTGCCACCAAATCCAGCCATGACACTGGATATGATACCAAAAGAACAGGCAACAAAATAAAAGTATTTGACTTGGATTTCAACAACATCCAAGACGAATGTACACGACAGGACAGCGTCAGCCTAGTGAAAAGCTCCTGTTAAATGTTTGGAACTCATATCCTAACAAGGGATTAATATCCAGATTACACAATAGAAACAAATGAACAACACAAAATGAAATGCAAAACAGTTGAAGTTTTCATTCAAGGAGTAAGTATTGCCAGGCACTGGGGAGGCTGAAGCAGAAGCATTGGGGGCTTAAAGGCAGTCTTTTTAAAAAAAGGTTGAAAGGCTAGAGAAGGCTCAGAGCACTAGCATTGACTTTAACTCCTGCCCCAGAGGATCTGGCGCCCTCTCCTGGCCTCCTGGGGGCACTGCATGCATATAGTGCACAGACATACATGCAAGCAACACCCAAACACATAAAATTAAAAGAAAAAATGAAAAGTGTGTGTGTGTTGGGAGAGGTAAGTATGTATATAGCCTGCCTAGCATGCACAAGGTCTGGGCTCAATTCCTGATCCCAGAAAAAGAAGAAAGAGAGGGAAGGAAGGCAGGAGGGAGGAAGAAAGGGGGGGGGGGAAAGAAATATTTCTTGGTGTCAACTATGTCCCAAACACCAAGGCAAAAAAAGGAAAAAAAGAAGGAGGAGGAGGAGGAGGAGGAGAAAAGAAATAACCAGCTGCAGGCTGCACATGGCAGGTGCACGTGGTAGCACAATCAGCATTCCCCAGCTGCATGTGGTCGCCAGAATCCCCATTCCCCAGAATCTGCATTCCCCAACTGCACGTGGTAGCCAGAATTACCATTCTCAGCACTTAGGAGACTGAGGCAGGGACCAAATGCAGGGCCTATGCTAATCAGGCAAATGATCTACTACTGAGCTAAAATCTCTAACCTGTAAGATGATTGTCTCGAGTGCAAGGCTAGTATGAGTAATGGAAGGCCCTATCTAAAAAACAAGGAGGGGAGGAGGCAGAGAGAAAGGCAGGCAGGCAGGCAGACAGACAGGCAGACAGACATACAGACATACAGACATACATAAAGGGCCAAAGCCAACACAATTCCTGTTTCAAAGAGCTTGCAATTTATACATGAAAACACCCATGACTGGCCCAAAGAATGAATGGTTCAGTGGGTAAGGGTGCTTGCTACCAAGCTCGACGTGTAAATTTGATCCCCAGGTTTCACACGGTAGAAGGAGAGAGCCTACTTCCAAGGTTGTCCTCTGACCTCCACATGTATGTTGTGACATGTGCACCATGGAACACAGGCCCCCAATAAATACATACAAAAATTAATCAAATAATGTAATAAAGATAGTTCTGAGGCTGGGCAGTGGTGATGCACACCTTTAATTCTAGCACTCTGGAGGCAGAGGCAGGCAGATCTCTGTGAGTTCAAGGCCAGGACGGCTGGTTTACAGAGGGAGTTCCAGGACAGCCAGTGCTACACAGAGAAACCCTGTCTAATAAAACAAACAAAGTTCTGTAAAATAATTCAAACAAACCCATCATATAGGGCTGGGGTGTGGTTCAATTCACAAATTGCCTAGCATATGATGTCTAAGAAAGAAAAAGAAATCCTACTATGATGAGTTCTTCAAAGAAAAAGAACACTGTTAATGAACAACTTTGTAGACAGTACTTCTTTGCTGTCCAGTGCACTGCCCCGCCCCCATACAGTACTCAACAAACCTGTTTTTCTCTTCAAAAATTAAAAAAAAAAAAACCTTAATAAATGAACCAAACCAATGGTAAAAGCATTGAAGGTACACAAGCAGCGGGGTGTACAGCTTGGTAGGTAGAACCTTTGCCTAACCCAGGTTTGACTCCTGGCTCCACATAAGTCAAGCATGGGGCACACCCCTGTCATTCCAGCACTGGGGAAGTGGAGCCAGGAGGAGCTGAAGTTCAAGGTCATCCTTGACTACAGAATGACTTTGAGGCCAACCTGGGCTAAATGAGACCCCACCTAAAAGAGAATAATACTGACAAAGGGAAAACTGAGTTGGTTGGTCTGACTTGGTCATTTCACAATGTACTCATGTGTCGAAATGTATCATACTCCACAAGTGTATACCAGTATAATTTTTTCTTTTCTTTTCTTTTTCTTGGGAGTGGTGGTGGTGTTGAGACAGGATCTCTCTGTGTAACAGCCCTGAGTATCCTGGAACTTTCTATGTATAGCAGGCTGGCCTTGAACTCACAGACATCTGCCTCAGAAGTGCTGGGGCTAAAGGCATGCACCACCACTGCCCAGCTTCATTGATAACTTTCCAATTAAATTAAAAAAAAATTAAAAGGCAAGCTTTGCTAAAGAAGTGATCTTTAGGGGGCTGGAGAGATGGCTCAACAAGTAAGAGCACTGGCTGCTCTTCCAGGTCCTGAGTTCAAATCCCAGCAACCACTTGGTGGCTCACAGCCATCTGTAATGAGATCTGGTGCCCTCTTCTGGCCTGCAGGCAGAAATTTTAAAAAATGATCTCTAGGATTCTAAAACTGGAAAGCCGACCACCAGGAATAAGCTAGGAGAGAGGAGTGTCAGACATACTGGAGACACAAACTCGGCATGAGCAAAGACTTCCATGCAGCAGAATGTCCCCAGAATATCAGGGACACAGGGGAAAGGAAAGGAGGTAAGGTGAGGAGGTGGGTTGTGTAAGGAGTTCCAAAGGGGCGGGGCATGTCAGAGGACAACCACAGGAGCCAGTTCTTGCTGCCATACTGTGGGTCCCTGTAACTGAACTCAGGTCATCCAGCCATCTAACCAGCTCCATCTTTTTTATTGATTGATTGATTGTCTTTTAAAAAGTGGGCACATAGCAATACTTAACGCCAGTGTTTCTGGCTTCCCAGGCATGTGCACGCGCACACACAAACATACACACACACACACACACACACACACACACACACACACACACACAGACATACATACACACACACACACACACATGCACACAGGCAAAATAAACACATAAAATAAAGATAAACAAATCTTAAGGGTCTCTAGCATGTGGAGAATAGGCTGGTGGGGTCTGGAAACAGGACTGTTACCGTGGAACACTTCTGACTTGCCCTGGGTGGCATGGTCAGAGGAGCAAAGTACAGACTGCTAATGAAAGGCTGGGAGAAGATAGATCAGAAAGAGTCAAGAATGAACCTCAGAGACGGGCAGTGATGGAGGCACACACCTTCAATCCTTGCACCCCAGAGGCAGAGGCAGGCAGATCTCCGAGTTCTAGGCCAGCCTGGTCTACATTGTGAATTCAATTCAAGGAGGGCTAGGGTTACATAAACAGACCCTGTCTCCAAAAAAAGAAAAAAAAGAAAAAAAAAAGAAAAGAAAAAAGAAAAGAAAGAAAGAAAGTCAGATTTTTACAATAAATCCATGGCAATGATGTTTCTTGGGAAGGGGAATTGTGAAGGGATCAACTTTGGGAACTGTGCTAGATACTTTTATGTCAACTTGACACAGCTAGGGTTATCTGAGAAGATGACCCCAATTGAGAAAATGCCTCTATAATATTGGGCTGCAGACAAGCTATGACCCTTTATTACAGTTCCTCATGCTGTAGTGACCCCTGAAAAAGGGCTGTTTGATCACTAAAGAAGTTGCAAACCACAGGTTGAGAATCATTGCAGTAGAGTATTTGCTTGATTACTGATTGCTAGGGGAGGGCCCAGTTCACTGTGGGTGGAGCCATCTCTGGACTGCCGGTCCTGGGTTCTACAAGAAAGCAGGCTGAGCAATACATGGGGAGCAAGCCAGTATGCAGCTCCCTTCCATGGTCTCTGCTTCAGCTCCTGCCTCCAGGTTCCAGAACTGTTTGAGTTCTGTCCTGACTTCCTTCAGTGATAAACAACAATGCTGAATGTTAAGCCAAATAAATCCTTTTCTCCCCAGCTTGCTTTTGGTGGTGGGTGTTTTACAACAGCAATAGAAACCCTGACTAGACATCAGTAAAAGCTAAGAGTTCAATGTCAGCCATGTTAACTGCCTAGTGGGTGGCAGCAGTAATCACATTTAATGTGTGTTTGTGCATACATGCTTACATGTGGAGGTCAAAAGACAGCTTGCAGGAGTTGGTCTTTTTCAATTCACTATGTGGATCCTGGAGGTCAAGCTCAGATCATCAGGTTGGCCAGCCAGTGCCTTTATCTGCGGAGCCATCTTGCTGGTTCAGGTAACAGCAGTTAGACACAAACATCTGAACTCAGAAGGGAAGCTCAGAAGGGAAGCTAGTCTCAAACACAGTCACAATTCTGGTCTGCCCACACAAGACTCCTTGTCTGAGGGGTCTGCCAGGTGCTGGTGGCGCACGCCTTTAATCCCAGC
Source organism: Cricetiscus sungorus (assembly GCA_030556225.1). Taxonomy (NCBI): domain Eukaryota; kingdom Metazoa; phylum Chordata; class Mammalia; order Rodentia; family Cricetidae; genus Cricetiscus; species Cricetiscus sungorus. Next base: position 3,714,903 of record JANBXA010000031.1, on the reverse strand, counting down.
ACTTGGGAGGCAGAGGCAGGTGGATCTCTGAGTTTGAGGCCAGCCTGATTTACAGAGCGAGTTCCAGGACAGGCTCCAAAGCCACAGAGAAACCCTGCCTCCAAAAAACAAAACAAAACCAAAACAAAACAAAAAAAAGGGGTCTGATATTTACAGACAAGAAGATACCCAGTGCTGGGGGCTTAACACTTGTTGACAGAGAGGCAGGAAAATCAAGAGACTGTCTGCCAGAGAGGCCAAGGGAAAAAATATGTGGGAAGGAAGAAATGGCAAGAGGTCACAGGAAGATAGATGGAAGAAACATTTCCTCAACTTGGCAATACATGCATCTTTGCCAATCTTTGCAATGGTCTTGCATGGTAAATGGAACTAAACCTTGGCACCATGACTACAGCCTCCTCTTCCTCTGTGGTTGTTCTCAATTTCACTTTGTTGAGACAAGGACTCAGGTAATTAAAAAAAAAAAGTGGTTTGAGACAGGAAGACACCATGAGACAGAGCTCATGTGGAGGGGGGTTATTAGGGGAAAGGGGGGGAGGGGAGGGGAGAAACTGGCCTTTGGGGACAGGAACAGCAGAAGAAAAAAGAGAGGTGGGGGGACGACTTAGAGAGACAGGCAGAGAAGGGGAGAGAGGAGAGAGAAGAGGGGAGGGAGAGAGGGAAGGAGGGAGGAAGAGGGAGAGGAGGAGAGAGAGAGAGAGGGAGGGAGAGAGGGAGGGAGGGAGAGAGAGAGAGAGAGAGAGAGAGAGAGAGAGAGAGAGAGAGAGAGAGAGAGAGAGAGAGATGGAAGGTGTTGGGTAGGGCCCTTTTAAAAAAGAATGTAGTGAATGTGCATAGGTGGTGCTCTCTCTCTCTCTCTGTTTTTTGTTTATTTTTGTTTTGAAAGGTGGTGCTTTCTCAGTGGCTGCAGCTGAGGGCATAACCTTTCAGAACCTGGGGCAGGCCAGTACAGATGCCTGAATTCTAACACATGTAGCCCAGGCTGGCTTGAAACTTGGTATGCACTGGAGGCTGGTCTTAAACTCCTAATCCTCCTGCCTTCATCACCCAAGTGCTAGGATTATAGGCATACACCATCAGCTTCAACCTTCATCATTCAGTGGTCATTTAAATTATTTCCAGTGACTATATCTGTATATTTGTTTTTTCCCCCAACTAAATTAATATGTCTTAAGAGACTGCCTTAGGTAGGAATTGAGAAACAGGGTGGACTATAGTGACTTAGCGTGGGCCTTCAACTTGTTTCCACACCCTGTGAACAATCACCTACTGCTTATTACAGCAGTAATACAGTACAGCGAGCCACAGGCTTCAAGTTAGGAAATTGTTCTTACATTGAGCTTGGTTGAATATCCAGAGGTTCCCTTTCCTTTACTGTCCTAAGAGAAGTACAAATCTTAAAACACCAAAATACTTTGGTTATTTGCTTCTGTTTTGCTTCTTGAGATAAAGTTTCATAGCCTTGAATTGATATATAGCCCAGGCCGGGCCCCTCCTACCTCCACCTCCCAAGTGCTAGCTGTGCATACCATGTCTAGCTTTTCTCCTTTAAATGCTATCCATTACTTATGGTGCCTGGTGTCCAAGGAGGCCAGAAGAGGGCACCAGATACCTTTGACTGGCATTAGATGGTTGTGAGCTGCCAAGTGGATGCTGGGAATAGAACTCAACTCTCCTGCACTTTTGAGAATTCAACCTATACCCTCATTTGTGCAGGGCAAATGCTCTACAATGGGGCTTTCTTAGCATCTTTGAAGTGTAGTACCAGAATTCAGGCCTCAGACTTCATTTGGAGATGTGGGGAGGGGGGGAAGGGGAGGGCACTTTTAGACTCAAGTTGTGAAAAGAAAGGATTTGCAGTAACATTTCTCTAAACAAGACCAAGTGTGATATCTAAGCACTCAGGAGGATCTCAGCTCAAGGCCAGCCTGGGCTACATATTAAAACTTTGTCTCAAAAAAAAAAAAGAATTCTGTAATAAAATCTCATCCCAGACTTCCTGTGGTCCAGTCTCCTATCCCTCACTCATGGACTTTAATCTTGCAACTGTTCACTGATGCACAGCTGTGAGGCAGATAGCTGACAGAGGACGCTAAAATTATCTTGGGAGTAACAACAGTGTCTCAAATTATTTGTAGGGCCAGAAAACGGAGTCCCTGAGTTATGACTTGTGCTTGTATGCTTTCAAATAGAGTAAAGGGAACTCTGAGCCAAAAGAAGAAAAAATGGAAACTCCCAAGGTTTAGGCAACAATTTTCTCCTGGAACAATTTCACCACTAAAATGTTAAAGAGAAGCGATAGAGGAAGTAACCCGGGGAGATTTGAAGGCCTTTTTTCATTGATATTATTAAAGAGGAACACACTGGAGGGTGTGTGTGTGCGCGCACACACACACACACACACACACACACACACACACACACACCAACTAACCCTGTACCCTCTTTAGTAAGGGGATTCAGAAGGAAAAGTATACAAGGCTCAGCAGAAGCCATGAAAGGGAAGAAACAGAAGTAGAGAGGGCTGAGGGATCAGTGTGCTGGATCGACCAATTCCACGTCTTGGTGAGTGACCTTTAATCGCTATTGCTGAGCCTTCAAGTTCCTTATCCGCCTGAGTGGAACAAAGGTTAGGCAGGTGTGGTTTCAAACTTGCAGCTGCAGGACCTTCAGTGCAGGGTCCTGGGCTCAGCCCTTGTTAGAACTGGCTCTGGAAGTTCTTCTCAGGGAGGATGGCTTGAAAACAGCAGGGCTAGATTCCCCTTAACTTCAAAATTATTGAGCCAAACAGGAAACTTGGGCAAAGAAACCAAACTCTACCAGTTAACCTTTGTCAAGAAAAGGGTCATATGATGCTGAAGCCACAGGAAAAAGAAACCAAAGATAACTTTTCAAATGGCCTGTTAATAGACCCTTCTTACACTATAGACCATGCTGGCCTCAAACTCACAGAGATCCTCCTGCCTCTGCCTCCCTAGTGCTGGTATTAAAGGCATATGCCACCATGCTGTGCTCTAGTTTTATTTATTTTAAAGTAAATCTTTAAATAAATAAATAAATAAACATAGAACTATGACCATTTTTAAGAATATAAAGTGAGTAAACTCTAAAGTACTTAAGCAATATTAGCATGTTTCCATTTAATATGAAAACTAGAAAAGAAATCCAGGCTGAGCCCTTTGTTTTTACTGCCTTAGATAGGCAGTGTTGCCTGTCTCACTTCTGTATTTTATTATTAATGTTAATAATATTAGTGTGTGTGTGTGTGTGTGTGTGTGTGTGTGTGTGTGTGCGTGCACGTGCGCGCGTGCACTGAGAGGCTAGAAGAGGACACTGTAAACTCTGGAGCTGGAGTTCAAGTTAAAGGTGTTGTGGGTGTTGGAAACCAAACTCCAGTCCTCTGGAAGAGTAACCTGCTCTCAACCCCAAGCCATCTCTCCAGTCTTGGGTGTTTCATTTCTGTGCCTTTATTCTCTAGAATGTCCCCACCATGTTCCTAGCGTTAGAGAAAAAAATTGCATGGGGTACCTTGGTGGATTCCGTGGCAGTTGAGGAACAAACATGCCAGGTAGACAGAGCTTAAGTGAGAAGTCTGATTAGAAAAGGGAGTGGGGGGAGAAAACACAGAGACAGAGAGGATGGAAGAGAAGAGGGAGACAGGAAAAGTCTTGTCTGCCCCAGGGAAACAGTGGGAAAGAAAACAGAAGTGGGTGGAGTTTTTCTTTTAAAGGGTCCTTTGCACCTACATACAAGTAGTGAAGTAGCAACTATAGGACCCTGGGCTGACCAGGGTACTGCCTGAGTGCATCCTGCCAGGTGACAGGGGGCAGGCTGGCATAATGCCTGAATCCTAACACCTAGCCCACAAATAAAGCTCCACTCATCTTTCAAAACCAGTTCAACATGTTAAGATAAATACCCCAGGGAAAATTACTAAGCAGACAAACTCAAATATTAACTCAAGTAGGCTTTCTCAACTACAGAACAGGGATAATGCCCCTCCCATGCAGCTTTTGTGAGGATTAGAAATACTGTACATTTCTACCAAGAGCCTAGCAGCTGGGAACACAGCTCTGAGGAAGAGTGCCTGCTTAGCAAGCATCCAACATTAGGTCCAATCCCCAGAGTACCCCTGCTCCCCTACACACACATACAATAAAAGCCTGGTAAATTGGTTATGATTAAATGGGTTGGGAATTTACAACTTTTTATCTGTGCAATTTGTTCTTATAACCTCCATATAGAAAAGATAGTTTACCTACTATTCTATGGAGGTCACGTGACCTCTAAGGGCCTTTCTGCAGAATTGAGGAGACCACCAATGCCGAGACTAGGGAGGCCCAGGCAGATGGATCTCTGTGAGCCTGGCCCACATAACTGATTTCCAGGGCAGCTGAGGGGCTACACAGGCAAACTGTTTTCAAAAGAAGGGGAGGGGTGCTGGAGCAGCGGTTAAGAACTTCCTGTTCCCGCAGAGGACCCTGGCTTGGTTCTCAGCATTTCCATGGCAGCTCACAACCATCCATAATTCCAGTTCCAGAGGATTAGAAGCCTCCAAGGACACAAGGCATGCATGTGGCACATGCCATGGATTCTGGTAAAACATTCATTCACACAAAATAATAAACACATTTTTTAAAAAAGCTATCAAGATGAATGGCCTTTTCTGACTTCTAATGTGTGTCAAATCCTCATGAGAAGTGGCTAGACACGAAAGAGATGGGATGAGTAGGGTATCAAGGAGACAAGAGCTTGGAGAGATTCCTAGCTAGAAATAAGCTGAGTGCCAGTGAGACCCCACTGCTGCTGTCCAGAGGGAGTCGCGTGGCAGGCCTCAAGCACAGCACGCAGGAAGAGGGTGTCTCAGTTCAGAAAGTGGCAGGAGATGTTCTAACTGGGGGCCCATTTTCCAAACACGTCCTTGCTGAGAAGGGTTTTGGATAACGATAGCTAGGAGATGGAGGCAGGGGCATGGAGACGGGCAATTATGAAGCATCGGGTCAACAGTGTGGACCAAATAAAGACTCACTGCTAGAGGAATCATCAGCACTGTCATTCTCTCAGTGAGGGGTAGCAAAAAGAAAACGACACCAGGAGCTAGGGACTCCACTGAAGAACAGGAGCTTGGCTTGGAGTCAGGCATGCTAATGCAGGAGAGGGAGAGGAGACTGCTTGTGGCTCAGGAAGATCAGGCCTCAAAGCACAGGCTTAGGACTTCAGAACCAGACATGACACAGGATGGGAGAGCAGCAACTGTGACTCCTGGTCCCAGTGTATTTCAGGGACACGGCTGGAGAAAGAGTAGGCAGCACAGAACTGTAAGTCACAAGGAAGCCAAGAGTCGTTCAGGTGGGGCGGAGGTGGGTGGAAGGGTAAGAATGTGGGTGGTGTCTCTGCAGCATAGGGGGTTTCCAAGCCCATTAATCACAGCTCCAAGCTGTCTCATATCCCTCCACCCCCTACAGCTTTCACTTGGGTCCCCACAAAAGCCTCCGTGTTGCCTCCGTGTTACCCATCTCTCACCTTTCTAATAAACCTTCCACGCCGCTGCCAGAAGCATCTTTGGGATGTACAAGTCTCATCGTGTCAGTCTCTCTGCATGGAAACTTTCCATTGCATTTTGCTGTTAATCTAACTAAGTCCTAACCGCAGCACAGCACTCAAGCCTACCGCCTCACCTAACCAAATTACACCAGTCCCTTCCTGCTCTGGTTTTTGCCATGAAGGATTGCTTGCCTCCCTATTCCCTTTGTCACATCTAGGCTCCACGAGCCTCTCCTCACTCACTTTGCTCTACATTCAACTCTCATTTCCCAAATCCACCTCCTCTACTATCAGTGATTGCTAACCTCTTCCCCAAAACAGGGGGGATCGCTTGGATCAGGAAGTGGAAGCAGGAGTTCAAGGTTTAGCCTCAGCTATGTAGCAAGTTCAAGGTCAGGCTGAGCTGGAAGAGACTGTCTCAAGGAAAAAAAATCCCTTTAAGGTTATTGGGCCCCATTGCAGACACACAAAAGTAGAATCTTTAGAAAGACCAGGGAAGCCTACAGAAGATAGTTTAAAACAGGTTCAAACCTGATGGTGGCAGTGGTGGCAGCTGCTGCACGCACACCTTTAATCCACTCCAGAAGCAGAGGCAAGTGGATCTCTGTGAGTTCAAGGTCATCCTGGGTCTACAGAGCGAGTTCCAGGACAGACTCCAAAGCCACAGAGAAACCATGTCTTGAAAAACAAACAAAAAAGGTTCAAAATATCTTTGACATTCCTCCCACCAGAAGATGGAGCCAAACTGCACACCTCCTTCCTGTGGAATATGAGCTAGCCTTCGACTCACATCTGACAATATGGCGAACACGATCGTGCACCGCTTCCAAGGCTAAGGTCATGAGCAGGAAAAGCAGTACCTTGTAGCTCCTCTCCTCTTGCTCTCCCCTCTTCTCTGGATGCTTGCGTTTGGAACCCAGCCACCGAGCCAAACAGTCACATGGACTGGCCATGTGTAGGTATTCCAACCATGACTCTAGCTGAGATCCCAGGTGACAGCCTGCAACACCTTTCTTCTTTTATTTCTTTTTCTGTTTCAAGCCTGTCCTAGAACTCACTTTGTAGAGTAGGCTGGCCTCTAACTCACTGAACTCACCCTCCCAAGTGCTGAGAGCAAAGGTGTGCACCACCACTGCCCAGCTGGGATTTGTTATCCAAGGAACGGTGTCACTGTGAGTCACAGGAACTTCCTGTTGATGTTTAACTATATCCTAGACACAGCTCCTAGAATCACTGTCTTCATGTCTTTACTCTCTTTCTTCTCATAAGTACAGTAGCTTCCTGGTAATCAAGTACTAGTGCGGCAAGCCTACCACCTGTCCATGCCTTTGCTCCATCATCAATGCATTTCTGTTTGCTATCTCTGATGTGCTAACATGTGTGTGCAGCACTTACGGTGGACAGCAGGACCTTCTGTGCATAGCAGTACCTACTGTGTACAGGTACATCTACTGTGTGCAGCAGCACTTACTGTGTGCACCTGCTGTATGCAGCAGCACCTACTATAGACAGCCTGGCTGGCAAAAGTTTTCTCATTTTCTTAAAGGGCCAGATATTTTAGACTTTTGAGGTAACAGTCTCAGTTATACCCAATGTCTCTGCTGGCTCAGTGTGAAAGCAAAGACAACCTGAAAATAGGTGTCTGCATTTCAATAAACCCTCATTTGCTAAACCCTACTGCCTATCAGACACTTGAAAGCTGATGAGCTGAATTTTAAATGTCATTTAAACTCTCGTAGGTAGGGAATGTAGCTCAGCGATGGAGCACATACCTAGCATGTGTAGGGCTCCAGGTTTGACCCTTTGCAATGAAAAATTAAAAGATACTATTTTCTCCCACACATGACACAATGGCTCACTTACACCAAGAAACCCAGCATACAGGAGGCAAAGGCAAGGGTTTGCTCATGAGTGCAAACCTAATCTGGGATATGTTAGTGTGTTCCAGGCTACCAACCCAGGCTACAGAGTGGGGAGGAAAAAAACCCTAAAATAAATAAACGAACAAGCAAACAAACAGAACTGGGTTGGTGGCACACACCTATAATGGCAGCATTTGCAAAGCAGAGGCTGGAGGTTTGGGGGTTCACAGTCCTTCTCAGCTAAAGAACAGGTGCAAGGCCAGCCTGGACTGCAGGAGACCCCATCTCAATATAAACAAGCAAACCAATGAACAAACAAAACAAAACAAAGGGCCTTCCTTGACAGTCCCTGCCCATGACAGACTCTCTCCTCTTGTCCCTCATCTGGTCCTCTGTCCATTCCTTTGGATTTGGTAACAGTTTGCTTTATATTTCGGTTTGTTTGTTTGTTTTGAGACAAAGTTTCTTTGTGGCTTTGGAGGCTGGCCTGGAACTAGACTAGCTCTTGTAGACCAGGCTGGTCTCCAACTCACAGAGATCCACCTGCCTCTGCCTCCAAGTGCTGGGATTAAAGGCATGCACCACCAACGCCCAGCTATACTTCGGTATTTTATAAGTCTCTTTTTGTAACATTTTTTTTTGTCCTTGATTAAATAAACATCCAAAAACAGAGGAAGGGTCCTCTGATTGGTAACATTCTTTTTCTCTACAGTGCCTAACACCCATGGGATGCTCAATGTAACAATTTTACATTGCTTCACTAATTATCAAGACAGATGGTCCTTTTGGATCAAGATCAGCACTTACTTGGAGAATATTTCCACAATTGCCGATGACTTATTCTTGTTGACAAGAGAAAGTTCTTTGGCCGTTACTCTCAATGACAGGGAAGTCCACTGTCGTCTATTAAATGGAGTGGATTCCATCTTGTCTACAGACTCTGAAACACCTATGGAATAGAGAAAGGGAGACTATTCAACGTAGGACAGGATTCCCAGCACTCAGGGACGGGCAGCAGGATGAGCAAAGCAAGACAGCCCAAAGCTGCAGGCCACACGCCCCTGCGGCTTTCCAAAGCTTGAGTGACCTCGGTCAAATGAGTCAGTGTCTTTGGGATGCAGTTTCCCGTAAAAGGAGGTCAGAATAGATGATCTCTTAGGTCCCTTTTCAGTTCCATCATTTTATCACTGACCCTACTGTACAAATATCAGCTGACCTTTTTCTGAACCTAGTCTGTTCCAAATTCACATTTGGAGTGAAATCTTCTCCTTTTTGGAATAACATCCTAGGAGAGATTCAATCAACATCTCAATAGTCAAGCCCAAACTAGGTTCTGCCTCCGTCCACATGGCTTTTTGTTCTCTGTCTGTCTCTCCCTTCCTCCCTCCTCCTTCCCTCTTTCCCCCTACCTTCTCTCCCTACACTTGGGAGCACTGAGGACTGTTACTCTGGAGAGAGCTAGGGACACTGCATAGGATAAGAGAAGGAGCTAAGGAGCAAGGCAGGCTTTGGTGGCATTGCAAGTTTGTTACTTTGAACAAGTTATATCTGGGACTGGGATACAGTGCAGCAGTAGAGAGCTTGTCTAGCACAGGCAAGGCTCTGGGCTGCAACCCAGCACTGCAAAGTAGACAAACAGATACAAAATGTTTTAAATTGGTGGTATCAAAATCATTAAACGGAGTGTGGTAACCCAGGCCTTGAAAGAAGAAACTCTGTTCCCTCTCATGAGTAGGTCCTCCCTTGAAATTTGGAGATTTCTGTGTTTAAGCTGGAGTGAGTACCTATAGTAGCCATGAAGCAAGAAAGGGGCCATGAGAGTGATGAGGTGGTGGTGGGGAAGTCTTTGGTGAGTGGACAGTAAAACAAATGTAACTCGGAAGTAAAAGAGAGGATTACTACAGATAGAAAGGTTTAAATTGTGATGAGTTTTCTGGGAGAGAAGGAATGTGGGGTTGAGGAGGACCGCCAAAAGGGAACATACTATTTTAGAAACTAGAAAATACAATAATAATTTGAGTGGAGGTACCCTATATGGGTGGTAGGGTAATTAAATGTAGGGTAATTTAAATGTCTTTAATTTTTATTTTATGTGCATGAGAGGGTGTTTTGCCTAACTGTATGTCTGTGTATGTGTGCTTGCCTGAGACTGTGGAAGCCAGAACAAGGCATCAGATCCCCTGGATCTAGAGTTACAGATGTTTGTAAACTGCAGTGTGGGTGCTGTGAATCAAACCCAGGACCTCCACAAGAGCAGCAATTGTACTTAACTCTCCAGCCCCAAGAAACCATAGGTTTTTAAAGGAAAATCTCAGTACCAGGTACAAGGTGCCTCCCTAGAAATAATGGTTAGGGAGTTCTGAGAAGCACCCAAAACAATACAGGCTATTACCCGCTAGAATTAGATGCTAAGACCCTATTGTTGAAGATAACCATACACTTTGGATGCAGGAAACAGAAATCAAGCTAGAACCGAGCTGGAAGCTTCCTCCCTGCTAGCTGTAGTCACAGTTCTGGAAGGGGCTATGTAGGCCACTGGGTGATAAATGTCAACAACTGTCTTACCAAGCTGTAGTCCAATACCAACCTGCCAGGCAAGATATGTCCACTTGTGCAATAGGGAAAGACTGTTTGGAAGTAGGGGTGGGGTTTAACCAGTCACTTTCTGATTGGATTAATTCATGTCTGGTATTATAAACATAGGCAAAAGCCTATGGTTCTAGAAGTTACTGATGTTTTGCTGAATGGACAAGGAGACAAACTGCCAGAGACCAACAGTGGTCTCAGTCTGGGTCAGAGAAGCATCTTTTTACAGTGGGCAACAGTCAGTGCAAAGGCTTGTCACAGTGTTGCTCATAAGTGACACAGTGTAGTCCTCAGCCCTAAACTGGACAGAGGTATTGCACCCTCCAAAATCCAGGGAATGCTATGGGAAGGAGGAAGGATGTAAGAGCGGAGGACAGACAGCAATGCCATCAAACGCTGTCCTCTGGGTTTGACATGGCTACTGCAATCCTGAACACACAACAGCTGTGGGTGCCTGTACAAGACCCACACAAAAAAAGAAAGGACATGGCGCTGCTGAGATGATTCGGTGGGTAAAGGCACTTGCCACCAAACCTGACAATCTGAGTGCCATCTCCAGGACCTACACGGAGGAAGGAAAGAAAGAACTCTCCAAAGTTGTCCTCTGCCCATCACAAGCATGCTATGGCATGCACACGTCCCTTCCCAACATAATCAACCAAACAAAAACTGATAAATCGATCAATAAGATATGAAAGAGGAACTGTTGGGGAAAAGCAGAGGACCAGTGGGAGCCCAGGGATAGAGTGAAGGTAATGAGGGTGAACAGTATCATGATATACTGTTTGCAGGTACAGAACTGAGAAAATGTTTTAAATTATGTCATCTCTTTAGTTTAAGTATCTTCAAATGAAAACCAAGGATGACATTTGTCTTTCTAGGACTTTACTGTAGATTTAAGGAGATAATATATTTTAAATATTAGACATACTTAACACTGTGCAGAATATTTTAAGTATAATGTACTAGCATTGGCTCTTATAATTATAAAGCCTCCTAACAACCTGGGAAAGAATGATACATCTACATTTAGAGGACAAATCCTCTACACTTATTATTCTCTCCTGGAATCCCTTCAAGTTGCAGAACATACAAAGTGTACCCTTGACATCACTCGGTCTCCACCCACTAAGCTGGTGGTTGGGTTTTCTTGCCCTAGTAATTACCAAAGGAGTTACAACCTTTGTCCAGAAGAGGTGAGATCAGAAACAAGTGGATACTTCTGTATTTGAATAGGAAAAAAAAGTACAGATTAAAGAACTGTTCTCTTGACAACCACAGAGCAGAACTGGTTTGCAGAATGTATCCATCAGAACGGCCCTCAACAGCCTTGGTAACAGCACAATGCTGGACCAAGCACTCCGGAAGCCTCAGAATGCAAAGCAGATGGCAGACAACCTTCTGAGATGACACTATTCCCCATGTGCAGTGCTCTGTCCTTCCAACAAAAGCCTTCTCTGAAAATAATAGTTTTGCTTTCGGTGATTTAATTCTCACCTAGAAAGGTAGCATCATCACAGTAATGCTAAGGAGCATTGGCATGGCAGGTGGGTATATTCAAATATAATTGTTCTCACCACTTAAAGCTTGTGTTTTGTTTTGTTTTGTTTTGTTTTGTTTTTTCTCAAACTTAGATTTTTTTTTTTTTTATTATTTGTAGCAATGGGATGAATAAGATGAAGAGGAAATGACACTCATGCAATAGTAAATGTGAGAGCCTTAAAAGTGTCCCCTCCTTCAGGACAGAACTGTAATGCTACTCATGTGATTTCAACCTGAATATATCATATGACTTATGAGACACGTGTGTGTCTGCATCCCAGCTGGTAGCTAACAGACTCAGCAAACGTCATCGGTGTTGTTCTTTGCTGCAGCTTCAGGTGATGAAACACATCCACCAAACTCAACAAACCCACATGAAGTTTATTGGGAAAGGGAGCAAAGGGAGGGGTAGATGTGGAAAGGAAAAGAGAACAGGCAGGAGATGCTTGCTTATATAGTGAACGGAGTTTAGAATGAGTCTCAGCAGTTGGGGCCATTGAAACTGGAGTCATGGAGCTGCCATTGGCCCGGCTCAGTGTGGCCCCATTCTACAGGGTTTCTGCATGCGGAGTCCTTATGCAGCCATGCAACCTTTGACAGCTGTCAGTGTGGAACGATCACCTGTTAAAGAGCCCGGGGTGAAGGTAGCCCGGGGTGGGGGGAGAGCCCAAGGATTAGAGAGGCCCTGGGACCAGGAAAGCCTAAGGAGAGGGCTGGTGCTGATTGACAGGCGGATGCTGAGGAGAAACCACAGGGCAGGAGAAGGAGAGGAGTTGGGAGCAGGAACAGGTCAGGTTGCCCAGCACCCGGGGAGAGGGAGTAGCCAGGATATCAACAATCTGCATTTTCTCTAACGAGAACAAGGCCCAGGAGTGACATGCAACTGAACATCAAGATGGAAAACCACAGCAGCGCCCCTTCAAGCCAAATCTAGGGAATGTTGACCAACACTGGGAAAAATTATGCTTCCAGCGTGGGTGTGACTAGAACTGTTGTCAGTTCTTTTACAGTGAACAATTATGGATAAAAGGAAAAAATAAAGTATGTTCTTAAAGCTGTTCACAAAAAAGAAACAGAACCAAATGCAGTACAAGTCTATTGAAGGCTGAGACAGGAATGTTTGAGACTTGCTTGGGCGATATATAATAATATACTGTGTAAAATACTCACACCACCTCCGCCGCCACCACCACCACCACCACCACCACCATCACCTCTATAACTAGCAGCAGCAGCAGCAGCAACACTCCTAGGCATTCATATATTGGGTCTGACTAGGTAGTTCTCTGGCTGGCCTCAAATTCACAATCTTTCTGCTTCAGCTTTCCAAGTGCTGAGATTACAAGCATGTGCCATCATGCCTGGATATATCATTTTGGGAATCAGAAATAATAAAGTTTTTTTTAAAAAGCAATTCCCAAGTTCAAGTTCATGGCTTTGATTACTTCTGTCCAAAATGCCAAGGAAATCTGTAATCCTCACGTTGGTCTAAGGTTAGAAGACACACTCCTTATAATCAGTGATTAGACTGCACTAGAAGATGAACACAGAGCCCCCTCTCCACAGACGGCTCCTAACCTACTGACTCTGCCGGCATCCACACAATTGCTGCACAAAGGCAAGGATGTGGTTAGAGGCATTGCATACCTCAGGCTCAGTGGGAGGAAAAGACATTCGTGACTTGGGATTCGCAGAATGGAAAGAATTTGACAGTGAGGGCAGAAGGAGGAAAGCGAATCTGAGGTGGGAAGGGCAGCATACGTATCCGAGAAAGTGAGTTATAGATTCTAGGCAGACACAGACGGACGGACGACAGCGGGAGGCCAGGCTGGGAAGGGTTATGAAAACCACGCTGAGGAATTTGGGCCGTATTCCAGCAGTGGCGAGAACTGGCCAATGAGTGAACAGACGTGGAGTCTAATCTTCACATGTAAGACCATTAAAGCAAATAAAGATTCCCCTCAGCTTCAACATTCACCTCTATAACATAAGAGTTCTCCCGTGCACCAAAGCCTGCGGTGGAGCACAGTTTCTGAGGAGGCAAGTAATATAAAAACACCATGTGTTAAAGGCTTATTTTAGCTGGGTATGGTGGTGTAGATGCTGAGGCAGCAAGACCACTGCAAGTTCCGGGCCAACCTGGGCTACAGAGTGAGATGCTATCACAAAACAGTCCGTCTGTGCTGGGCTAGAACTACTGCTTGCCTATGCCCTGGGTCCTACCTCTAGCATTGCACACAGCCAGGCATGCTGGCACTCACCTGTAATCCTAGCACTTGCGAAGGGGTAGAAGGACCAGAAGTAGAGGTCATCCTCTACTAATATAAGCTTGACGCTAGCCTGGGGTACATAAGACCCTGTCTTAGGAAAAAGAAGAAAAAAGAAATCTGCACCAATGTATAACTTGCTAAGAGCAACAAAGATAAATCTAGATTCCTGGGAAGTACTAGAACTGTCTAAGTGAGAGGTAATGAATGGTAGCATGTGTGGGAGTGAGTGTAGTGAGCATCTGCAATCCCAGTGTCCCCCACCATGATAAGGGAAGCAGAGAGAGAACAATTTCTAGACAGGCCAGGGCCAGGAAGCATGGCCTGAGAAGTGGCAACAAAAGACTGTGTCTCAGGGTGAAAGGTGGAATCTTACATCATGATTCTCCCTTGACCTACACAACTATCCCCTGCAACACACCGACTAAAAAATTACAAAGAAAGAATCAGATCTCAGCTGAGCACCGTAGCTCACTCATGCATCCCAGCACTTAGGAAGCTAGGACAGGAAAACCACCAAGTTTTAAGTCAGCCTAGACTACATAGTGAGCTTGGGATAGCCTGGAATACACAGGGAGAAAAAAGTCAACGAAATTCTTGAGAGAAACAGAACATTTGGAACAGCTACTTTAGACAAAGCAAAAGTCTTACTTAAGCTCCATGGTCACTCAAATAAGATTGGTTTTATTAACATATGTATATTAGATTTATATATTTGTATTTTATGTGTGAGTGTTTTGCCTGCATATATGTGAGTGTACCATGTTCATGTCTGGTCTGCAGAGGTCAGAAGAGGGAGCCAGATTCCCTGGAACTGGAGTCATGGACAGTTGTGAACCGCCATGTGGATGCTGGGAACTAAACTCAGGTCTTTGGAGAAAGCAACAAGTGTTCTTAACCACCAAGCCAGCTCTCCAGCCCTATTAATTTATGATTATGAAACTGAGAGCCTGGTTTGTTTGTTTGTTTGTTTATTTATTTGAGACAGGGTTTCTCTGTGTAGCCCTGGCTGTCCTGGAACTCACTCTGTAGACCAGACTGACCTCAAACTCACAGGGATCCGCCTGTCTCTGTCTCCTGAGTGCTGGAATTAAAGGCATGCACCACCACTGCCCAGCAAGAGTCAGATTTATTAAATTAATCTTACAAAGTTAATCTAGTTTTAAAGCAGCAGAACTAGATTCAAATTCATATGTCATTTGGTTCCAATTCCATTTTCTTTACATCAAAAGTCAAAATGATGTTTTTAGCCAAGACAAAAAGTTGATCACTAAGAAGAATCACCTCAATTCATTCCTCCACCTAGCTGTAAACCTATACAAATTATTTTTCAGTAAGAGTAGTGCGCCAGCACGATAGCTCAGTGAGCAGTGAATGGTGTTTGCTACCAGGCCTGATAACCTGAGCTTAAGCCCCAGCTTCTACATATTAGAAGGTGAGGACTGACTCCAGCAAGTTGACCTCTGACTTCCACACCTGCGTCGTGGTGCACGAGCACGCTCGTATAAACATCCATGAATGGCATTAATATGTGTTAAAAAGCAACAGTGAAGACTACAGATTCCTCACACACACACTTGGATTCTGCATGGGTAGAATAAACCAACTGAGAACCAAAAATATTTTCAAAAGATTGCGTTTATTGCAGAGTATGTTGGTGCATGCCTGTATCCTCAGAACTCAGGAGGCTGAGGCCAGGGCCTCGTCATGAGTTTAAGGCCAGACAGACCTGTCTCAAATAAAACAAGAGCCCACCAAAGAAACAGAAACAAGAGATGAGCTGCACTGAAAGCACACACTGATACTGTGATCAGCAAATGCAGCACAGCTGTGCACCGCACCTATCAGTGTTATAAGTAGTCTACTGACAGGATAAAGCACACATAGGTTAGGTGTGAACACTATACTATCCATATAAAGGGACTTGAGCACCCACAGCCCCTGAGTTCACGGGACAGCTGTTTTTTCTCAGAACGATGAGCATCAGAGGCCCTTATTCCTGAGAGAAACCTAGTTAACCCTGGCCAGCAGGGGTTACACTACCCACGGTATCAGGGATTCAGCTTTTTGGAGCCTGCATTAAAGGTGTGGTGTTGCTCTTCACCTATCCAGCCTTTCTGAGATGAGTTTCATATTCAGGCTTCCAAATATTATTCTACTCGTGAGGAACAATTGTTGGATCGTGCAAGGGTTGAAAGAAACGAATACGTGTGTGTGTGTGTGTGTGTGTGTGTGTGTGTGTGTGTGTGTGTGAGAGAGAGAGAGAGAGAGAGAGAGAGATCACTGAGCCATCTTTCCAGCCCTTAATCAAACTCTTGACATAAATGCAAATCATATGAAGAAAAAAAAAACCACTTAGTAACCAGGTGTAGTTTTACAGGCGCTTGCAGAAGACAGAGATAGGAGGTCATGAGTTTGAGGACAGCCTAGTCTAAGTAGTGAGTCCTTGCTCACCACCCCCCACCCCACCAATAATCCTATAAACAACAAATAAGAAACTTCACTTAGCATACACAAAAGGCTCAGTCTTTTGTTATTCAGAAACATGACAGACAAGTCTATAGGCATGTCAGGCTAGTCACTGCCACAGTTGTTGGGAGAGCGTCAGCCAGCTGTCTGTAGAAATATGTACCTAGACAATGGGATAATTGTAACCCCAATTCCCAGAGTCAACGAGGATGTAGATGTTTGCATCAGGAAAGAGTCACTTCAGGAACACGTGATCCCTCTCTCATCTCCTTTTATGGATATTTTGTATAGAAAAGTGGTTGTATAAGTGGGAAGCAATCGCACTTGTGGAGCTGCTAACAGAAGGACCAAGGAATAAAGTTACACTCTCTGTATAGTTTGTGCTAAGTGTTTACACTCGTTGGCTGAGTCACACTTTACCATGCAAACAAACACTCTTAGAATGTCTTTCCCCCTTCTGCCTCCATTAGGGAGAATAATGGAGGCAGACCTCCAGCTGGACCTTTTCTCCACCTCTCCACCTAAAGATTGAACCCAGGGCCGTGAACATGCTAGGCAAAGGCTCATTCTACCTTTGAGCCACAGTGCCCAGGTCCCAATAAGACAATTTATCTTCCCCACAACCTCCACTCACCTCTGTCCCTGGTTTTCTACCTAAGAGGTGAGCTATTTCTGAGGAGTATGTTTCTCTATCTATAAATACATATCTGAAGTTGTACATAGATTTAAAAAAAATGTCTTTAATGTTAAGCTTTCCCCCCCTCTCATCCTCACTTTGGTTTTATAGCATAAACTACAGCCCTCACATGTTTCAATTCGTCATCTTCCATCCATTGCTCTGGCCTTGCTCTGTTCACAGTCATGTACAAACTTTCCCTGACATTATCATTAATTTTAAAACTTGAGGGGAGCTTGGCTTTGCTATGCAGCCCAAGCTAGCCTCACTTACAGCCTTTCTGCCTTGGCCTCATATGTGCTGAGATTAAAAGCAGCATCAAGCCCCACTATGAAATATTACTTTAGCTAGGCAAAGATGTGTTACATTTGTTTATCCTGTGGAGTATTACTTTAACTATGCAAAGATGTGTTACATTTGTCTATGCTGCATTTGTTTAATGATGTAAGAATGTATGTTTCATTATGTTAAGTGTCTTGCATCTGTTTCATCTTGCCTGCCTAAGGCACCTGATTGGTTTAATTTAAAACCTGAATGGCCAATAGCTAGGCAGGAGAAGGATAGGTAGAGCTGGCAGATAGAGAGAATAGGAATAATCTAGGCTTGAAAGGAATGAGAAAAGGAGGAGAGAATGAGGGAGAAATAGAGGGACACGCCTGGGGCCGGAAGCCAGTCAGCCATACAGACAGAGAAGCAGTGAAGTAAGATATACAGAAGAAAGGTAATAAGCCCCAAGGCAAAAGGTAGATAAAGAGAAACAGGTTAAGTTAAAAGAAACGAGCCTAAGCTAGGCTGAGCATTCAAAATTAAGTCTCATGCCATGATTTGGGAGCTGGATGGTGACTAAAAGACTGTATAAAGTCCTCTTGGCTCCCTCACAGGGGCAAGTGGACCCAATTCACATCTTTTTTTTATTTTTTCTACTGCTTAAAGATTGATTTCTTTTTATGTGTGTTGATGTTTTGCTTGCATGTGTGTCTATGTGAGGGTGTCAGGTCCCCTGGAACAGGAGTAACGGACAGTTGTGAGTCACCATGTGACTGCTGGGACTTGAACTTAGGACCTCTGGAAGAGCAGCTAGTGCTCTTGATCCCCTGAGCCATCTCTCCAGCCCCCTCCAATTTACATCTTGATCCCACGCCTTTCTGCCAGTCTTCCTGGAAATGTTTCAGTTCTTCTAGCTTAGG
This sequence comes from Cricetiscus sungorus, assembly GCA_030556225.1. Taxonomy (NCBI): domain Eukaryota; kingdom Metazoa; phylum Chordata; class Mammalia; order Rodentia; family Cricetidae; genus Cricetiscus; species Cricetiscus sungorus. Next base: position 3,696,770 of record JANBXA010000031.1, on the reverse strand, counting down.
ACACTTTCCCCAGATCCCCAATACCTCAAGCCTGAGCTAGAAGGTCCCTTGCAGTGCTAAGGTACAATCCAGGGCCTGGGGGTCATTGGCAAGTACTCTTCCCATTGATCTCCTTCCCTAGTCCAAGGAGGTCCTCTAGCTCTCAAAGAACAAGACCAGTCCCCAACTAATCACACAGTATGGTTTGTTGTTGTTTTGTTTTGATTTAAAAAATTTTTTTTTTTTTTTGTTTATTTGAGACAGGCTTTCTTTGTAACTTTGGAGCTGGTCCTGGAACTTAGTAGAGCAGCCTGGCCTCAAACTCAGAGATCTGCTAGCCTGCCTCCCAAGTGTTGGGGTTAAAGACATGTGCCACCCAGCTGATTTAAAATTTTTAAAAAGATTTACTTTTATGTTACATGTATGAGTGTCATGTATGCATGTATGTGTACCATGTGTATGCAATGCCCAAGGAGGCCAGAAGAAAGCATCAGATCCCATAGGACCGGAGTTACAGAGAGTTGTGAGCTGCTGTGTTGGAGCAGGGAACCAAACACAGGTCCTCTGGAACATACAGTGCTATTAACCTCGGAGCCAGCTCTCTAGCCTCTGGTTTGGTTTTTTTGTTGTTGTTTTGGTTTGGGTTTTTTTTTTTTTTTTTTTTGTATTTTTATTTATGTATGTATTTGTTTGTTTGAAGCAGCCTCATATAGTTCAGGCTGTCCTTGAACTTGCTATGTAGCCAAGGCTAACTGAATTCCTGACCCTTCCATGTCTTCCTCTCAGGTGCTAGAATTAGAAGTCCTAGCTCAGTCACCAATAAAGTTAATGAAGAAAAGGGCCCCAAGCTCTGGAGACATTTGTTGAAGCAGGTTATTTGTATAGATTAATAAGTTCATGGAAAAGAAAATGAAACATGATGTTTGTTTATTGCACAATAAATCACTGCAAAGTATGAGAAACCACTGAATACAACGGCAAAAAATGTCTTTAGCCTGAACTCTGATTGTTCCAGTCAACGCTGTTGACATAACTCAGGTGTCACCTTACAAATGCTAATGAATAACTACAGCTCAACAGATAACAAAGCCTGAGCAGAATCTGATCAACCAAAAGGAATTAAGATGAGAAATAAAAGAAGTTTCAATTCAGTAGGTCATAAACTTAAATACGCACAAGAATCACCTAGGAACCTCGTTTAAAATAACTGACTTCTCAGGTCCTTTCCCATGATTCATCAAGTTGGAGAAGAGCCCAGGAAGACCTTTAAACAGAACCTAGCAAAGACTCTAGCATCCAGAGTTCCCCATTAAAGATGAGAACAGAAGTAAGGGCTGGAGAAGGATAAGGACGCCTAGAAAATGGGAGAGGGGCATCCTAGAATACTCAAATGTTGTACATTTTGAATATTCTATTGTCACCCAGAAATCTGTCCTTTAAAAGTAACCCGAGCCAGTGTGGTGGCACGCGGCTACAATCCTTGCACTCGGAGGCCGAGGAAGGAGGACTGACTGCCAGTGGCTCCAACCGTGTCTGAACACACAAGCAAACACGATAGCAAACAAAACAAAGCAACTGGAGAGCTAGCACTGTAAAACACCCGCTGATTCCAGTTCTCAGGATCGGGTGTTTGAAGCCAGCCTGGGACAGGGAGCCATCTATTAGAACAACAAGAAGTAGCCTTAAGACACACTGAATGTGCCCAATGTCACCTAGAATTTCCTGGTCCAGACAGCACAAGATCATTGAGCAGATGAATGGATTTTGATAATAAAATCAGGTTTATTTTCACCTCATCTGGTCTGCCATTTAACTTAAAATGATGCTTCAGAAAGATACACAAAAGTACCGCGGTGTGCTGACACACCCCTGTAACTGGGCATTCTGGACATGAGGCGGGAGGGCTGGGAGCAAAAGCCTTGGTTGCATAGCAAATTTAAGGTTGGCATGGACTTCATGAGAGCCTGTCTTAAAAGAAACCAAAAGGGCTGGAGAGATGGGCCAGCCCTCAGAGGATGCACCACCTTTGCAGTGGGCCTGGGCTTGCTACCAGCACCCGTGTCAGACAGCTTACAAGCTGCTGCAACGCCAGCTCCAGGGACCGGTAGCTTCCGGCCCCTCCAGGAACCTGTGCTCAGTGAACAGTACTTACACAAACACATACAAATACATTCCTTAAAGAAATAATAAAACTTTGGGGCTGGAGTGGTTAAAAGCATTGGCTGATCTTCCACAGAACCGATTCCATCCCCAGCACTCACATGGCACATGGGGCTCACAATCATCTGTAACTGTGGTCCCAGGGGATCCTACACCCTGTTCTAGCTTCTGGGGACACTGTACAAATGTGGTGCACAGGCAAACACAGGTGAAGCATCCATACTCACAGAATCCTTTTAAAGTATATAGGAAACAAATCTTTTTTTTTTAAATAAAGTTTTTTTTTTTTTTTTTTTTTTTTAATAAAAAGAGAAAGCAAACTAGGCTCAGCAAGATGGCTCAGTGAGTAAAGAATTTGTCATTAAGTTTGACAGCCTGAGTTGGATCCCCAGAACCTATGGTGGAAGGACAGAATTGAATGGTGACAGCTGCCCTCTGACCTCCATGTGCATGACACTGGATCCACACAACTCACACATATGTCACACAAACAAGTAATAAAATAAAAAATTTAATTTTCTTACAGGCACGGTTGTGCACACCTTTATTCATAACCAGCACCCAGTTGGTAGAGGCAGGTGGATCTCTGTGAGTTTGAGGCCAGCCTGGTCTTTCATAGCTAGTTCCAGGTCATCCAGAGATACATAGTTAAGACGCTACCTCAGAAAACAAGACAAAACACAAAATATTCATTTTTGTTTGTTTTGTTTTTTGAGATCAGGGTTCTCTGTGTAGCCCTGACTGTCCTGGAACTCACTCTGTAGACCAGGCTGGACTCAAGACTCACAGAGATCCACCTGCCTCTGCCTCTTGAGTAATGGGATTAAAGTTGTGGGCCACCACTGCCCAGCAAAATACTCATTTTAAAAAGGTGACTGGTTTATCAATAGAGCCCTTGTCAGGCCTTGGGTTCGGTCCCCAGCACTTGGGGGAGGGAGGGATGGAAAAGGAAAGAAAAATATACAGAAGTAAAAGTGAAAGGCCAGGACAATCCTTCCTCAACACCTGGACTGTCTGGGCCAGCTTATACTAACACAGTGAGGAGCCAGGCAAGCAGCAGGCTACAGCTCTGAAAGGGTTAACAATACTTTAGGGGCTGAGCCTTTAGCCCAGTAGTAGAGTGCTTTCCTGGTATGTATAAGGCCCAGGGCTCAATCCCCAGCACTGCAAAATAAAACAAAATTAAATTAAATTAAAAAAAGTGACATAGTGATTTGGTCTGTGACCTCCTGGAACATTGTCAGGTTCAATCGGGAATGATGTGTTTCATTGGCAAGCCACAATTATGGAGCCTAATGAGAACAGCTACCAAGGTTCCGTGTGCTTTTTGGCTACTCATATTTTCCTATGGACAAGCCCTTCAAACCCTGAGCTTACAAAAACTGATCATCTACATACCAACAGTTATGAGCAGCATTTGTGCTGTTATTGGAAAATCAGTTTCTCCTGGACCATTTCTCAAGTTCTCGAATGCATTTTATCCGATGCTATGTGAGACAAACCCTTAGGATCCCATGGTGCCAGGGCTTGCAAAGACTATAAAACAGAGACTCAGGAAGGACTCAGGGGCATGCCCTATGATGTGTCTTGAAAGCCAGAATAATCTGCATTATAGCTAGAACAGACTTTAAATTACAATTTAAAAATTAAATCAGGAAGACAACAGGCATGGGCTCTAATCTTGCCTCTGTCACTAATTAGCCCAGTGACCCCAGGAAGACACCTGACTGAGCCTTGCCCTCCCTCTTGTGTAAGATGCAGAGGCTCACAATAGTCCAGTGTTTTTCTTACTCCGGGGCACAATTAGTGAGTTTCAAAATCAGTTTCAGGAGTCACAACCAGCATGATTTGCCGTTGTTTTTGTTTTTGCAGAGCTGAATATTGTGTGCTCTATGTTTAGTAACTCGGTGAGAAAGGCAAGCTTGCTCTCTGAGTTACAGCCACAGCCCATCTGTTTGTTTTCATAAGGAACAGAATGAAGTAGAAAACACCGCAGTGTTTCATCATATTATAGGTAAACATCCTTGCAAAGTGCTTGTTGAGCTATTCCTGTGTGTGTGTGTGTGTGTGTGTGTGTGTGTGTGTGTGTGAGAGAGAGAGAGAGAGAGAGAGAGAGAGAGAGAGAGAGAGAGAGAGAGAGAGAGAGAGAGAGAGAGAGAGAACAGGTGGGTTGGAAGATGAACTTTTTCTTTCTGGGAGCTATAGTCTGAGAAGTGCTGGTGGGGAGGCAAGCAGCTGGAATGCTTGCACTGTGGGAAGGAAAGGACAATGGGACAGTCACTTTGGAAAAACACCAGTTCCTCAGGAGAGTAAATACAGATCTGATTCAGCGATGCTTCCCCTGTGTGTGTGCACATACAAATATATAGGAGAATCCATGTGCACACGTGTATATAAATATTCAAGATAATGTATACATACGTAAAGTTACCATGTCACCCATACCTAACAAATATGCCCGGTTTTATATGTCAATTAAAAACAAAAATAATGCACACACACAATTTTAGCACTCAGGAGGCTGAGACAGCAACATTGTGGAATACTGTGTGACTATATGTTGCTGTGATTGGTTTAATAAAGAAGCAGACCAGCCAACAGCTGAACAGGATAAGGTTAGGTGGGAAAGCCAAACTGAGAATGCTGGGAGAAAGAAGGGAGGGGAGAGAGGCGTCTCAACCAGATGCAGAGGAAGCAAGATGGACTTGCTGTACTGAGAAAAGTCACCCAGACACGTGACAAAGCACAGATAACAAATATGGGTTAATTGAAAATGTAAGAGTTAGCTAAGAACAAGCCTGAGCTACTGGCCGAGCATTTATAATTACTATTAAGCCTCTGTGCGGTTACTCTGTGGGACAGAAACTTCTGCCTACACAGCATTGTGAGTTGGAGGCTAGTCTGAGCTACATAGTGAGGTTCTGTCTAAATCAAATCAATCAATCAATCAAACAATCAATCTACTGACCAAATTAAAACCCACGTACACATACAGGACAGTTCACACAGCAACATTATTCATAATAATCAAAAACTGGATATAATCTAAATGTCCACCTAGCAATCAATGCAGAAACAGAATGTGGTATATCCATGCAATGAAACAGTATACTGCCATGACATATGCTATAGCGCAGATGGACTCTGGGAAGAAATACTTCACAGAAGACCACATGGTATACGATTCCATGTATAGGAAAGGTCCAAATAGTTAAATCTCTAGAGCTGGAAAATGGACCTGTGATCGTCTCATTGGGGAAAGAATGAAACAGGACTGCTGGCTTAGGGTGGTGTAGCCGTTTTCCTGGGAGGTGACAAAATGTAAAACTGGTTATGGTGACAGCTGCACAGCTGTGTGAGTACATTAAAAACATGTGTAAAGTATATTTTAATAAACTCTAATTTTAAAAACTACAGTTTGTAGGACTGGGAAGTGGGTTGGTGGTAGAACATATGTATGGTGAGCATCACCAAGCCCTGTGTTAAATCCCAGCAACAAAAATAAAATAAAATAGAAATTATTTCTTTAAAGTTACCAGGTAATCGATGATGACTGAGGGACCCTGCCCTCAGGGCATGGATCTCTACCTTCTCACCAGGGTTACCTGGAGGCAGAACCATATACCGGAAACACCAGCTGCCTCCCTCTCTGATTCCATTGTTTACTAGACTGGCTCAGGGCCACCCTTTCTCCACGTAAAGTCAAGTTGATAACCCACCCAGAGAGTGGTCAACATACAAAGACAAATGCAGAAAAGGGTATAGCACACAGCTTAAGGTCTTCTGATAGCTCTACAGTCACATGCAATAAACAGTAAGGATTAGTTCTTAGCTTAAATAAGATCTGTGTCTGTCATAAGACTCTAGTTAAAAGTAATTCATAACAGGGACCAGAGAGGTGGCTCAGAGGTTACAGCACTGACTGATCTTCTAGAGGACCCAGGTTCAACTCCCAGCACCTCATGTTGAGTTACAACCATACATAACTCTAGTTCCAGGGGACAGAACATGTTCTTCTTGCCTCCATGGGCACCTGCACATGCTTGAGCATGCACACACACACACACACAATTTAAAATAAAATAAATCTTTATTAAAAAGTTCATATGAAGCCAGGCAGTACATACATGCCCTTAATCCCAGCACTCAGGAGGCAGAAGCAGGCAGATCTCTGTGAGGTCAAGGCCAGGGAAACCTTGTCTCAAAAAAAAAAAAAAAAAAATGTGTATGAATAGTAGCTCATGCCTGTAATCTCAACACTTAGTAAAATGAGGCAGGAGGAGTGGTGGTGCACTCCTTTAATCCCAGGAAGCAAAGGCAGGTGGATCTCTAAGTTCAAGGCCAACCTGATCTACAAAGTAAGTTCCAGGCCAGCTAAGGCTAAGTAGTGAAACCCTGCTTTTTTGTTGTTGTTGTTGTTGTTGTTGTTTCTTTCAAGACAAGGTTTCCCTGTGTAGACCTAGCTGTCCTGGCACTAACTCTTGTAGACCAGGCTGGCCTTGAACTCACAGAGATCCACTGCCTCTGTCTCCTGAGTGTTGGGATCAAAGGTGTGCACCACCACTGCCTGGCCTTTTATTTTAAAATTCCCTTCCCCTCTCTGTCTCTCTGTCTCTCTCTAAGTGAGTGAGTGTGTGTGTGTGTGTGTGTGTGTGTGTGAGAGAGAGAGAGAGAGAGAGAGAGAGAGAGAGAGAGAGAGAGAGAGAGAGAGAGAGAGAGAGAGAGGATGACCATGTCTATGCTATGGCACACATCTGGAGGTCAGAGGACAACCTTTGGGAACCCGTTTTTCTCCTTCCACCATGAATTCTGATAATCAAATTCAGATCATCAGGCTTGTAAAACACGTGCTTTTACCAGCTGAGCCATCTCACTGGCATTTATTTTTTAAATGTCATGTATAAATTGTTTATTATCTCTACAACTTAATTACGCTTTTAAATTGCATGAGGACTGTCTGAATATCACATGCAACTCCTTGTCCAATTGAACTGTCTCTCCCAGCAGCTGTCCTTTCCTGGTGTCTGATTCTTATCCAGACCTCATTAATATTCTTTGCAAGCATGATCGGAGCTTGACTGCACAGATGAGAACCTTGTCTCTGTAGAGTACCCACATCTTACTGCTCATTAATATTCCCTCTCCTGCCCAGCCCAATGAGAAGCCTGACTGTTACTATATGGCCTCCCAGCCTTAAGAGGTCACTGTTGGGGGCTATGCTTTAGGAGCTCTCTCTTCCAGGTAGTTCAGCACTTCCCACTCGGGCAGGGTGGGGATATCCAAATATCGTCTGAATATTAGGATCAGCCTCAGAGGCTGCATTGTTTTGAGACAGACCCTCACTATGTGATTTAGGCTGGCCTCAGACTTTTTTTTCCCCCTTCCCCTAGAGACAGGGTTTCTCTGCCTTGGCTCTTCTTGAACTCAACTCTGTAGATCAGGCTGGCCTCAAACTCAGAGATCTGCCTGCCTCTGCCGCTGAAGTGCTTGGATAAAAGGTGTGGGTCACTAGTACCATCTCTGCCTCTAGGCCTCAAACTCCTGATCCTGCCTGGTTAGCCTTCCCTGTGCTGGGATTACAAAACATGCAAGGACACTGAGCTAAAGTGGAATCTCACACAGGGAATCCAAACATGATTCCGAAATGGGTCCTCTAGGATTCCAGTGCAAAAGAGATTTGGGAGTTAGTTTTGGTTTGCTTCCAGAGCAGGGAGAAAGGCAGGAGATCCCTAGTCACCTGCCTAGGGAGACTATCTCTGCCAGCCCACAGTAACTCCCTAAGCCTGAGGATCAATTACTGAATGCTAGCCATATGCCACATGCGTCACACATATTGGCTTATTATTCTACCTGATCCTCATTCACTCAGTGTTTATGACATCACGAAGCAAGTGTTCTCATCAGATAGAGGAATAAACAGGTTCAGAGAAGTGAAGCAATTTTTCTCAGTGTCACACAGGTAGAGAGTTTTAGGATCAGGGTCCTGAAGATGTTTTAGCCGTAAAGCTGCTTGCTGCTAAGCCTTGATGACCTGTGTTCAATTCCCTGGGGTTCACATGGTGAAACGGAGGAACAGGCCTCCACGAGTTGCTCTCCCCCCAAAAATAAATAAATAAATATTAAAGTAGTAGAACTAGGCAGACTTCATAATCCTCACCGGTCATTCCAGTATTCAAGAGGCTAAGGCAGGAAGATTGTTTCAAGTTCTAGCCAGCCTGGCCTTTGGATTGAAACCTTGTCTCAACAGAAAAAGTGACAGTCTTATGGACTCTTAATCATTTCTAAGGGTTAAGGACATGTTGAGAACCACACTTCTGATGTCTAGGGTATTCTGAGACAGACTTCTTCAAGGATCTTAAGAAATGATAATGGCCAGAAGCCCCGCCCTGGTCTATATCTATAACCTGTCCTTTCAGGTTAAGGTGTCTACTTCTGGGCGCCATTAAGGAAATTCTCCCAGAGCTTTTAGCTCATTGCCAAACTAAGTGTTTAATAAAAAGGTGTCTGCATAACGTTTTGGTACAGTTTAGATGATAGTGCTTGCATTGTCATGCACAAAACCTCGTCTCCATCCCTAGCACTATATAAAACCAGGCACGGAGGCACACACCTGCGGTCCCAGCACCTGTGGGACTGGCTGAGTGGGTGACACTAAGGTGCTTGAGGCCTGATGACACAAGCCCAGAAATTCCTGGAATCCCCCTAAGGGTGAGGGGAACAAAGAGACTTCACAAAGCATCCTCTGACCTCCATACACAAGCTGTGAAATTTGCAAATGTGTGCCCCCACCCCCACAGACACAAAATAAACAAATAAACGTTTAGTTATCTAGCTGTTTTTTCAGTCTGAGGTCAGGCTGGGCTGCTTGAGAGCCTGTCTCAAAACAAACAAAAACTTCCAGATTCCTAATATCTAGTGAACATTTTTTTTTTTTTTTTTTTAAGTCAGGTTACTGCTATATAGACTTGACTGTCCAGGAGCTCTTTACCTCTCTGGGCCAGCCTGAAACTCAACGTTGTCATTCTCCAGCCTCTGCCTCCCGAGTGTGGCGCTCGATCAAACGCTCATACCAACCATACCAACATGCTTGGCCAGAGTTTTCTGTTCTGTTTTGTATTCTTACGCAGCTTCACTTTGTAGGCCTGGCTGAACCTGTGCTGACTGCACAGCCCAGAAGGGTCCTTAACTTGTGATCTTTATCCTACTCCTGGGATTACAGTTATGTGAAGTTTTAATTAATCCCACGTCTAAATTTATTTAATTCTTACAATAACACGCAGAAATAATATTGTCGAAGTGGATTTAAGTTGCTGAGTAATATGTATAGTGTTAGGATGGAAAAATATAGCCTAATTCCCCAGTGACCTCAGGAAGCTGGGAGTCTTAAATCCCAAGCTGATGGTCACCTACTTTAATGTTTACGACAGCCTGTGAGTGAATGAACACAGGAAACGAGCCTTGTCACCAAACCCAGAAGCCTGTGCGAAAGCAGACTTCCTGGTCTAAGAGCGGGCTTGGATGCTTTAAATTAATTGGTCTGCGTTGGATGCTACAAGGTGATTGGTTCACGATGTGCGGGCTTTGCTGTAACCCTATAAAAGCTGTCTCAATTCTGTGCTAGGGGTCGCTCAGCCCTCTACCCTGCATGGTGTATGGCTGATGGCCCCAGTATACTGGAATATAAAGGACCTTATGCATTTGCATCAAGACCGCTTCTCGTGAGTGATTTGGGGGGGGCGCCTTTCCTGAGTGAGAGTGAGAGGGACCACGCTCTCGAGGGTCTTACAATAGGAAGGACCTGAGGCTCAGAAAGGTTACATAAAATTAACCCTGGTTTGTTTTAGGAGGCTGGAAACAAGATGGCTGCCAGCACAAATACAACAGAAAAGCGGCCTTGGTATATGGGTGCTGCAGGGTCAACTTATTTCTGTTAAATCATCAATAAAAGAGCCAGTCAGAGCTCTTTGGCCAGGGCTGGGCAAGATGGCTCAGCAGGTAAAGGCGCTTGCTTGCCTCCAAGACTGAAGACCTGAGTTCAAGTTCTGGAACCCACATGATAGAAGAGAATTCACTCCAAAAGTAGCTCTTTGGCCCCCACCTGTGTCCACACACATATATACAAAACTTAATGTTAAAAAGCTTTTAAAAAAGGAAACCCAAACTAGCTTGTTAGATATATAATTGTGGTAGTCTCACATATCTTATTTAAATATAAACTACCATTTGTAACTTTTAAAAACTCAGCCTGACCTAAATTTTGTAGGTCATAAAAGACCATCCAGCCAAGAGCCTTTCTCATCCTTCCCCAATTTAAATTACACAATTTCTAGCTGTAATCTGCATTTGCCTCCACCTCTCCCCACAATAGCCTAATTTGTTTGTTACCCCCCACTTCCATTGACAATGAACTCAATGTAAGGACAAATAAAGCTCAGTGGAGGGTTTTTCCAGCAGGGTTGTGTTCTGTCGTTTTATATATAATAAGAGAAATTGCCAGAAAGACAGATAATGTCAACAACTTCAAATTTAAGATAGAAGTAGAATGAAAATGTAGATTAGAAAAAGAATGGAAATTAAGAGTTGACAAGACTGCTCACATAGGTTTTTCTCTCAGCAATTTGTTTCTTCTTAAACCTTTGCACTACTGTTAGGATGGAAAATTTTAGCCTAACTGAAGGTCACCTACTTTAATGTTTACGACAGCCTGTGCGTGAATGAACACAGGAAATGAGCTTGTCGCCCTACCCAGAAGCCTGTGTGAAAGCAGACTTCCTGGGCTAAGCGAGGGCTTGGATAGTTTAAATTAATTGGTCCGCACTGGATGCTACGAGGTGATTGGTTCACGATGTGCGGGCTTTGTTGTAACCCTATAAAAGCTGTCTCAATCCTATACCGGGGTCCTCAGCCCTCTACCCCAATGGCTGATGGCCCCAGTGCACTGGAATATTAAAGGACCTCATGCTTTTGCATCAAGACCGCTTCTCGTGAGTAATTTGGGGGGGGGCGCCTTTCCTGAGTGGGAGCGCGAGGGACCACGCTTTTGGGTCTTACATTACCACAAGGTTTGTCACGGTGTGTGGTACAGCACAGAGAACAAACACAGCCCTACACTAGCATTTCCCCCAGTGTTCCACAAATCCCAGTGACTCAGTGTCTGTCTCAGGTCTTGCCAATTATACATGTTAATTAAGACAAAGTAGCTAGTCAGCCTGAGGAGGTGGCACGTGCCTAAATTTAGTTCAAGGCAGGCAGATCTCTGAGTTCCAGGCCAGCCTGATCTACAGTGAGTTCCAGGGCAGCCAGGGAAACCCTGTCTTGAAGGAAAATGAGGCAAAAAAAAAAAAAAAAAAAAAAAAAAAAAGTGTTGAAGCAGAAATCTACCTTGTTTTGGGAAGGCTGCTCCTTCTAAAGACAGAACCTTCTTACCCCAGTCCACATCCTTAACAAATAACTCATGATCCCTCCAAACACCAGCCTCCTTAGTTTCACAGTGTGCCATTTCCAGGAAAGGCCTGGCTCCAATTATTCTTATCTGGAATTTTAGATGTTTTTTTTTTTTTTTCAGTGCTTGCTCAATCTAAAGAGCCAGTTCAGATCAACTGAGCCAATTCCTCCAAGCAGGAAAATTAAACAGGCTTACTGAAACGTGACTCTTCTCAAGCAAGTTCTCGAATCCTGCCTTTCTGTGACAGTCTGAGACACTACCACAGACCAGTGCTTTAGTCAGGAGTAACACAAGCCAGGGTAGGGCTAGAGAGATGGCTCAGAGGTTAAGAGTATTGCCTGTTCTTCCAGAGGACCCAGGTTCAATTCCCAGCACCCACATTGTGGCTCACAATTGTCTGTGAGTCTAGTTCTGTGGGATCTGATACTTTTACACAAACATGAAGGCAGGCAAAACACTAACACATGTAAAATTTAAAAATACCACACACACAAAATAGCCAGGGTAGTCCCAGAAAGAATCATCAAAAACAACAATAGGCAACTCCCTGGAAATGATGCTATGTACCTTATATATCTTAGAGATTGATACAAAAAAAATCAGTGTTTTGTTTTTCTCTCCCCCCTCCTGAATTCCCAGCCTTTTTTTTGGGGGAGTATGGATGTTTTGTCTGCACTTCTGTTTATCACGCGCATGCAATGCTTGTGGAGGTCAGAAGAGGGTGTTAGAGCTCCTGGAACTGGAGGTACACCCGGTTCTGAGCCACCGTGTGGGTGCTGGGAATGAAGCACAGATCCTCTTCACTACTGAGCCATCTCTCCAGCTTCTAGTTTTGTTTTTCATAAATCCCACAATAGCCTAAGACTTGCTATGTAGGCAAGGATGACCTTAAACTCCTGATCCTCTTTTGTCTATCTCCCAAGGGCTGGGAGCACAGGACTAAGTCTACATTTAGCATCAATATCAATGTTCTAATAGAAATGTTAATGTTTGTCTCTTAAGCAGACAGTGGTCATGGAAAAGTCAATTTCATTGATTCGCGTTTTGTTTTTTAAATGTTCTCCTGTGTATTGTGTGAAAATGTGTGTGTGTGTGTAAACTCATTTGTGTATGATTGCAGATATGTATTTGCCATAACATGTACACAGAGGTCAGAGAACAACCTCAGATGTCTGTCTTCACCTTTCACCCTCTCCGAGGCAGGGTCTCTTGATTTTTCTACTGCTTATGCCAGGCTAGCTGGCCCACCAGCTTCCAGGGACTCGTCTCTACTTCTCATGTCGTCACAGGGACATCAGATTACGAAAGAAACACTGAGTCTGCCATTAATGTGTTCTTAGAATCCAAACTCAGGTTCTCATGCTTGCATGGCAAGAGCAGTCTCAACCTCTTCATTTAAAAACCAGATATTTAATGACAAAGAATACTGTGAGGATTATGTGAGGGGAAGAAAGCAAAAGCACTTTGAAAACTTAAGTTGCAATGAAAGGCATTTATGAAATAAACTTTGAAGCCAATATTAAGAAAAGCATGGAATTAATGTCTGCTTCAATTAGTTGTTAGTAAGCAAACCCAATTCAATCCTATTGTTGAAAAGTATTTCTAATCAGTCTCATTTTAAGACATAGAGTAAGCAGATGGAAAATAATTTGTTCCTAGAGGGTTCTAGACAGTTTCTCCTCCCCCCAGGGGAAAGCAGAAGCCTGCTGGTCCCTGAGGCACCTACCAGTTGGATTCCAGGTTTTAAATGTTATGGGAGAGTCAGGTGGTGGTGACAGTGACAGGGGCGGCAGCCTTTAATCCCACACCCAGGAGGCAGAGGCAAGAGGCTCTCTGAGTTTGAGGCCAGCCTGGTCTACAGAGTGAGTTCCAGGACAGCCAGGAATACACAGAGAAACCCTGTCTCGGAAATCAAAACAAAACAAACAAAGGAGAAAAAAAATTAAAGGGTAGTAAGAGCCGAAAGAGCAGGGGCAACTCTGCAAGCAGATGTCCAAGTGGTAGCAAAGTAGTGAGTGGCCTGATCCTGGGGTCACCTTGGAAATCTGTACGCTCACAGAACCAAATCCCAGCTGCCACTGCACCCAGGCCTTTGTCCTACAGAAATCCTTAGAGATTGCTACCTGATGTGAACCCACATGGAACCACTCTGGGCTGTTGTCCATTTAAAAGATAACACCACACCTTTTTGGACTGCAACCCCAAACAAGACTTGTTAAAACGAGAAGTCTATCTTCAATGCTTATTCATTCACTCAGCAAATGTTTACTGAGCTCTTACAATACATTGGGCAGGGTCTGAGGCAAAAGTTAACAACGACAGGCAGGGTCTCCTTCTCATGAAACTTCCATTCTGCTGGGGAATTGAGACAAATAAAGGGTGTAATTGGTGCAGGAAAGCACACAAAAAGTAGCTGGCATAGAGATGGGAAGGGGTAGTGACTTCAGAGTGGCAAGGGAAAGTCTCCCAGTGAATGACGTCTGACCTGAATGCAGAAAGAGCAGCAGGATACAGGCAGCCAGCCAGGGGAAGAGATGATGACAATGTTCCAGGCAAAGGAAAGAACAAATGCAAAGGCCCTGGGGCAAGAATGAAATTGCTGGGGAGTGAGAGAAGAGGGAAGTATGAAATGACATAGAGATGAGTGGCAGCTTATATGCAATCGTAAAGGACTTTACTGTTGTATAACACTGTGAATACAAGATCAGATATATATCATATATTTAGTGTTTGATTGCTATATGCATCATAACTGCAGTGAAAAAAATCCTGCTTATAGCGCTTGTAATCTTACAAGGAAGCAATAATTCAGCAAACTTAAGGGCAAGAAAGGGAGTAAAAATAAAGTAAGAGGAGGCTGGAGAGGCCACTGACTCAACACTAGAACATGCCTGTTTAGTATTTTAAAAAGTCACATCTTGGGTTTTTAAGTCACATCTTGGGGTTCATCGGAATGGGGTGGGGGTAGTTGGAAGCTGTGGGAATTGCCTGAGCAAAGGCACGGAGGCAGGAAGGGAACTGGGCGGGTCCAGGAAACAGTGAATCACCATACAGCTACAGTGCCAGAAGGGTGGGTAGTGTCGAGAGATAAGCCTGGAAAAATATGCTGGGGGCATCTTGAAGGACATGTACTGAAATTTAGACCATTTCTTTGGGTACTGGCTTCCTGATATGTATATGACTCCTGAAATACTGTTAAAACTTCACATTCCCAGACCTATCCCCCAGAGAGGTCTAGGTGGCACCCGACAATCTACCTTTCACCAACCCCAGGCAGTTTTCATGCTGATAGTCTGGGAACCCATTCTTTGAAAATCTATGTTCTTAACTTTTCTGTTTGTTGTTGTGATGGCCCTGCTGGACCCAATGGGAGAGTCTGAAGCCAACTCTAAGAATTATCCAATAGCGCTAGCAAAAATCAATCTATCGATCAGTCAATCATCAATCAATCAATCTGTTAGAAGACTGATGAAAGCCATGATCACTGCTGGACTACACACAGGGGAGTTCAAGGCCAGCATGGGATACAGTAAGATCTTGTCTGAGAAAAGACAAGGTAGGAGGCTGGAGAAATGGCTCAGTGGTTAAGAGCACATGTTTGCTCTTGCAGAGAACCAGAGTTCAGTTCCCAGCACCAAGAGTAGGCAGCACTCAACTCTCAACTGTCTGGACCTCCAGCTTCAAGGAGCCAACACCTCTCAGACTTCCTTGGGCAAACACACACACACACACACACACACACACACACACACACCACACACTCACCAAAAAAAGGAAGGAAGGAAGGAAGGAAGGAAGGAAGGAAGGAAGGAAGGGAGAGAGAGAGAGAGAGAGAGAAAAGAAAGAAAGAAAGAAAAAGAAACCTAGACTGAATGAAGGCCCTTTCTACACAGCCCAGTGACCCATGCTGGATCCCGAATCCCAACGTGGAAGACAGACAGAACCAATTTGTGTAAGTTGTCGTTAAGTTGTCGTTTTACCTCCATTGCACACTGTAGCACATTTGCACACATACACAATCAATAAAACAAAATAAATTCTAAAAAAATTGAAACTAAGAGGGAAATAAAAGTGAACATTTATCTATCTTTTTCAAGTTTCTTTTTTGTATTTTGGGATAAATCCTTCTTAGGGCCCTGAGTGTCCTTGAACTCATAATCCTCCTCATCTCTGTCAAATGAAAGAGTTTTCAGGCATAGGCAACCAGGCTGAGCTCAGAGCAAGCATGCTAAAAGTGAACTCCTACAAATCCCAAAGAAAACACTAAGAACAGCTTCTGTATGAAACAGCAGATATTGTCCAATAACCTGACATGGCAGCATAAATCCCCTAGTCAGGGTGAGCCCTGATTTATCGTCACCAGACATGACAGGGTTCATGCAATAAGCCAGCAGGGCTTTTCTAACTTATTTTATGAGGTTCCCCAGGGTCAGTCAACGGAAGTGCCTAAAAGCGCTGTACCTATTTTTATTTAAACTAAAATGATTATCTTAGAGTTCCATTGAGCCTTGCTGGTCCAGGGGGAACGGCCTTTACTGCCTCGATCTTTCCTGGGGAGTCTACAAGAGGAAGTGCGGTAGGAACAGGGTCAGAAGTAACTCCAGAATGTCTTGCTAACTGCAGCTAGCTCTACAGGGTGGACTTTGGGATCAACCCTTTCATCTCACTGAGACTCTGAGTCAATGAGTGACTTGTCCAAGCCGGTGACAACACTAAGCTGTGCTTCCTTCTCTAAGAATCTGTCTTAGAGTACTAAGTGTACTGTGTACTGCTGCTCCATGGGTCACCAGCTCTGTCCCCACAGGACACTATTGTACCACAAACAACCTCCGCTTCTAACATGTCCACTCTTTCCTTTTCTTTCTTCCTTTCTTTTTTTATTTTTCAACAACAGTTTCACTATGTAGCCCTGGCTGTCTGGAACTCACTCTATAGACCAGTCTGGCTTTGAACACACAAATCTGCCTGTGTCTGTCTCCCAAATGCTGGGATTAAAGGTGTGCACCTTCATTGCCGCAGCCACCTTCCACCTTTTCAATCCACTCATTCAGTCTGGCTTGAAAGCCCATCTTTTCCCCCATGACCTCAACACTCCAAGTAAATTAAAGAACCACAAACAAAAAAGCTTAACCATTAAGATCAAATAAAACCTGGGGGGGTGATGGCCCACAGCTTTAATCCCAGCACTTGGGAGGCAAAGACTGGTGGATCTCTGAGTTTGAGGCCAGCCTGGTCTACAGAGAGAGTTTCAAGATAGCCAAAGCTACACAGAAAAACTCTGCCTCAAAAAACAAAGAAACAAAAAAAAAAAAAAACCACACACAAAAGGCTGAGCAGGCCATGCGGAGCAAGCAAGTCAGTAAGGAGCACCCTCCATGGCCTCTGCATCAGCTCTTGCTTCCAGGTTCCTGCTCTGACTTCCTGTCCTGACTTCCTTGACTGATGGACTAAGATATGGAAGTGTAAGCCCTGTAAACCCTTTCCTCCCCAACTTGCTTTTTGGTCATCACAACAATACATCACAACAATAGTGACCCTGACTGAAACCACAGAAAAAGCACTTATTCTGCTGAGCTATCTCACCAGCTCTTTTTACTTATCATTCTGAGACTTAGTCTCAGTAAATTGTCCAGGAGCTTTGTAGCTCAGGATTACCTTGAATTTGCAATCCCCGTGCTTCAGTGTCCAGGGGTTAGGAGTACAAATCTATACCACAAAAGCCGAGCTTGGCACAGGGCATTAGACATCTGCTGAGCTGAACATCGTGCTAAGTGTACTACTGCATTCTCATACTTGATAAATGGGACAGGAGAATCAGGAGTTCAACACCAGCCTGGGCTACATGAGACCCTGCCTCAAAAAAATATATTCTTTAGTTTTTTTTTATTGTTAATAGTACTATTACTGCTGCTAAGTGCTAGCAAGGAAGACTGGCAGGGCATTAGAGAAAAATCATAGGGCATTATATCTCGGTAGACAGGCTCAAATTTCAGACTCTGAAGAATATATGGGGACAGAGCACAGCTGAGTGGCCAAGAGCTTGTCTAGCATGCTCAGGACCCTAGTCTTGATCCCCAGCATTTCCTCACACAGAGAAAGTTTATGGAAATATAAAATAAAAGCATCTCAGTATCATTAATGTACCGGTAATGAAATGAAATAAAATTGGTAATATGTTTGAGGGATTTTAAAATGTCCCATATCAGGAGCTGTGTTATAACACGTGACATGTAGCTGAGGATGGCCTTGAACTTTTGACCACCCTCCACCCTGAGGTGCTGGAACTGTAGCCAGGTACCACCATAACCAGTTTAGTTGTTTGTTCTTCTTTTTATATTGAATAAACCATGTATCTGTAAATGAACAACGCATGTGTACTATACCTAACAAACATTTAGGCACTAGTCATCCATAGGATACAAATTCAAACTAAGTATTATATTCACTGAGCTGCAGGGGCCAAAGTTTAGCACCTACTTCGTATCCTACTTCGATGTTATAGGTGCTTCACCATGAGAAGATGGGCTGCTTTTGAAGCATAAGCCAGCAATGCACTGTTAGTACAAAACTATCCTTTGTTTACTCCAAACTTACAGCCTACCCGAGTTTATCTTCTACAGGACATGTGAAAACACAGGCGCCTTCACAAGGGGGAAACTCTTACTATAATCGAGAGGTTAACAGTTGGAGAAGTGTGTGCTTGACATGGGGAGGTGCCACAGAGGACACCTTTAAGAAACTGGTTTTCGCCAGGCGTTGGTGGCACTCAGGAGGCAGAAGCAGGCAGATCCAGCCTAGTCTACAGAGCAAGTTCCAGGACAGGCTCCAAAGCAATACAGAGAAACCCTGTCTCGGAAACAAACAAACAAAAACACACACATAAAAAAAAAAAAAAAAAAAAAAAAAGAAACTGGTTCTCTCCTTCTCTCCGACCACCCTCCACCCTGTGGTACTGGGATTGTAGCCACATACCACCATGCCCATGCCCATGCCCAGATTTACTGTTTGGCTCTTTCTTTTTTAGAAATATCATTTTATTTTATGTGTGTAAGTATTTTGCTTGCATGTAAGTACACCACATGTGTGTCTGGTGCCCACAGAGGTAGAATGGGATGATGGAGATCCTAGGACTGGAGTTACTGACAGTTGTGGGTACTAGGAAAGGAACCGGTTCCTCTATGTGGGAACTCTTAACCACAGAGCCATCTCTTCAGCTTTTGGTTCTTCTGAGACAGGTTTCCTTATGTAGCATATGCTAGCCTGAATTCACTGTACAGCTCAGGGTTACCTTGAACCCCTGGTAACTTCCCGCCTCAGCTTTCCAACTACAATTATAGACCTGCATCCCAGGGAAAAGGCAGGAAGATCCTGAGTTCCAAGGCAGCCTGCACTATTCTGAAAGCTTCTGACTTAGGGGTTCTCAACCTTCCTAAAGCTGTGACCTTTTAATACAGTTCCATGGTAGAGTGACCCCCCACACACACAACCATAAAACTATTGTCATTGCTACTTCATAACTGTAATTTTATTACTGCTATGAATTGTAATATAAATACCTCATATGCAGGATATCTGATATGTAACTGCTGTGAAAGGGTCATTCAACCCCCGAAGAAGTCATGACCCCAAAGATTGAGAACTACTGCTTTAATCCAAGCATGGGTAAGCAGAGGCAGGAGGACCACTGGGTTCAAGTTCAGCCTGGACTTCATGGTGAGTTCCAGGCTAGTAAGGACTGCACAGTGACAGCCTGTCTCAGGAAAACAAACAAATTCTTAAAAGAAAATCAAGAGGATGCAAATCTCATGCTCCTGCACTAATGTCCTGTAAGTGAACATGTGCAGCCCTAAAAAGTGTTTTAGGGCTGGAGAGATGGTTCAGAGGTTAAGAGCACTGGCTGCTCTTCCAGAGGTCCTGAGTTCAACTCCCAGCAGCCACATGGTGGCTCTCAACCATCTATGATAAGATCTGGTGCCCTCTTCTGGCCTGCAGGCATACATGAAGGCAGAACACTCTATGTAATAAATAAAATCTTTTTTAAAAATTGTTTTCATTAACTCTTATTTATGTGAATGTGAATGTGTCTATTAGAGTTTATGCCATTTGTGTACGGATGCCTCTAGAAGAGGGCAGCAGATCCTCTGAAACCAGAATTACAAGGGCTTGTGAGACACCCAGTGTGGATGCTGGGAACAGAACAGCACTAAAAATTGTTTGAAAGTGACAAGAGATCATCTGACATGCTAGCTAATGACTGCTTGTTGGGTTAGACCTCCTCCTTTAGTAAAAAGAAGTCTTCACTCAAACAGTAGTGTGAGCCTCATGGGCTGGAGACATGGCTCAGTGGTTAAGAACATGTAAGTTCTTCTAGAGGACCCAAGATCAGTTCCCAGTGCCCACATCAGACAGCTTGCAGCCTGGAATTCTAGATCCAGGGAGATGATGCTTCTGGCCTCTTGGGGCACCGGTATTCACAAGCACAAACTCCTTCCACCCCACACAAACACACAGGTAAAGATCATAATTAATGTTGTAAAAACATTTGAGTCTCAGACCTTAATGTCCAGCCATAGAATAAACACATCAGAAGGATCTGCTGAAAGTGCCATTTACCAAGAACCTCGACTTCCAGATAACAAAGTAGAAACTACTTAAAGCCACTAATTTGTCACTAAACACCTGGAGAGTCTGTGTTAAGTGACTGAACCACATTATGAGGTCACTGTGCACAGTCTACAGTGGAATGCTTTATCTTGCTGCAAAAGAAAAACACACAGTTAAAGAACATGGAGACCTTCTAAAAACTAGCCTTTTCTTGCATAAATTATCTTAGGGACAAAGTTAAGCGTTTTCTATCTGTAGAATTAGCAAATTCCATTTAAATGGGTGTCATCTCTCGAGTAGTAATATACAGTGGGGAATGCCTGGAGACTGGGGCCCAGGAAACTGGCTCGGGGCAGGGAAAGGCACCTGCCATAAGAAGGCCTGACAACCCGAGTTCAATCCTCAAGACCTACATTGTGGACAAAGTTGTCCTTTGATATCCACAGGCACGCCATGGCATGCATGTACCCACACACATGCACACACACACACACACACACACACACACACACACACACACACACACACACTAAAATAAATAAATGTAACTTAAAATTAAAAAGGAAAAAGAGCTTGGAAACTAGTTTCACTTTCAACTTAAATAATGACTTTTTTTCCCCCCTTCAATTTGTGGTTGTCATTTCCAGTGAAAATGCCTAGTGATCTCCCACACTCAACACTTGTCTCTATGTGTTTATGTGTTTGATGAACCTCTGGCATAGTATTTTAGAGTGAACTATACCTGATTACAGTAGATGGGCAAAACCCTCAGAAAAATTAAGATTATATCTGAAAGCACTCCAACAAACATTTGTAGAAATTCAAAATGCATAATATATCCGAATAAACCAGATGGTTTTATAAAACTTTCTATCAGAAAACACTTTTCAGGGAGCAAAGGAGTCGAGACAAGCAAGGTCAAAGAAATATGTCCACTAAGTGCCACAGTTCAAATTACCAAATGAAACAACTAGCACACACTCTGTTAACTCAAGCCTTTGTTTTAAAAAGATCCTATAGGAGGGGCCACATCATGGCCATCCTTTGTATGTTAGCGTACTGTTAAATGGTTGGGAAATGAACAAAAGCCTACAGTCATTTCTGGGAATGGTGGACATACCTATAATGCCAGCATATGGAGGATGGAGGCAAGAGATTCAAGAGTTGAAGTCTAGCCTCTGCAACATAGCAGTCTGAAGCTAGCCTGAACTCTATGAGACACAGTGTCTAAAAACTTCCAAACACCAAAAAGCCTGTGTCAAATGAAGCATTTTCTCTTTTTTAAAATATTCTATTTTTAAATATGCTAATATTCTATTTATTTTATGTGCATTGTCATTTTGCCTGCATGTATGTCAGTGCACCAGAATCCCTGGAACTGGAGTTACAGACAGTTGTGAGCCATTGTGTGGGTTCTGAGAATTGAACCTGGGTCCTCTGGAAGAACAGCCAGTGCCCCTAACCGGCTTTCGAATACTACCATAAAGTTCAGATATCAGATCATCAAAACTCTCCATAGAACCCTCATGGGCTCCAACCTCTTCCCCTAACAGACCTAAGACAAGCTCTACTTTATATCTTGTGTGCGCATGTGCTGGGGACGGGACATGGGCTCTCACACATGCTAAACCCACTCCACCACACAGCTGCACCCAGAGTCAAAACAAGACATTTAAAGAGTATCTAAGCAGTGAGAAGTGTCTCTGCTGTTAATAGAATTGTTTTCATTTCTGAAGCTGTCTCTTCCT
Organism: Cricetiscus sungorus; assembly: GCA_030556225.1. Lineage (NCBI taxonomy): Eukaryota > Metazoa > Chordata > Mammalia > Rodentia > Cricetidae > Cricetiscus > Cricetiscus sungorus. Next base: position 3,674,834 of record JANBXA010000031.1, on the reverse strand, counting down.
AGAATTATTAGGTAGAAACTTGGCTCCACCTTTAACCAGAGTCAGGAACAAAGCCTGAATGTACCAAGTCAAACAAAGTCACACAATGAGGTAATTTTTACAAAATGGTACTGCTTTGCTAACAATGCCAACAGTCTCCACCCAGAGACTCCATGGTTCAGGACTACCTGATAACACTATTTCTGTATCTAACACATTAACAGTGAAAATAGCTCCACCAACCTATTTACTGAATTGCTGGAGAATTAAACATGCTCCAATCCCATTTTCAAAAGGCCATAGAGTTCACTGACCAATGACAGGGCAAGAAACATGAGTGGTAAAATATACAGCAGTTGGGAGTGCTTTTCTAGCATGCACATGCCCCAGGGTTTGATACACAACACGCTTGGAGGTTTTCTGGGGGTGAGGGGCAAACAGAGAAGAAATACCAAAACAATAACAGCAAATAATTCACCAATACTATGAGGTATATTTGTGGTGTTGCCTAACCCATTTAATTGTAGGCTCTTTTACAACTTTGGAACTTTTAGGTTTTGGAACTTTGAATCTACAAAAGAACTGACATAAAATTCACTGAAAAAAATGTTTTGCTCTCTCTCCCAATCCTAACATAATTTAGTAACACGTTATGTTTTTCTATCAATGCAAATATATGTGTGTGCAGACCTTTAAAAAGAGGTACCCTTTTCTAGGCTGGCAAGATGGCTCATCAGCTAAAAGGTGCTTGCCACGAAGCCTGATATCTTGAGTTGAATCCTTGGAACCCACATGATGGAAGAAGGAACAGACTCCCACAGTTGTACTCTGACCTGCATACAACATACATGCCATACACACACACAACAAATAAATGTAAAATAGTAAAAGAAAGAAAGAAAAATCTTTCTGGGCTGGCAAGATGGCTCAGCATGTGAAAACTTGCTGCACAAGCCTGATGACCTGAGTTGAATCCTCAAATCCCAAGGTGGAGAAAACCAACTTCTGTAAGTTGTCCTCTGATCTCCACATGCTGGTATTCACACATTCACACACACACCACACAAATACATACATATTTATATAGATAGTATGTGTATACATATATATGTACACACACACACACACACACACACACACACACACACAGATGGTGGAGCATGCCTTTAATCCTAGCTTTTAGAAGGCAGAGGCATCTCTGTCTGCCTGGTCCATGTAGCCAGCTCAAGGCCAGCCAGGAACTTTTTAAAGAAGCTGAAGGACAATGAGGGAAGGAGGAGAATTAGCTGTTTCTTGAAAGAAGGAAAACTTTTCTGCCAACTTTAAGCTCTTTGAAGGTTGTCTAAACAAGATCACACTTTATTGAGACAACTCCGAAAGACCTGCTGTAGACGCTAGCTGTAATGTATTTTGCACCAGTAACTATGTAGATACAAAGTATTCCACTTACCCACAAGTGCAAATGAGGGTCTCTCCTCCAAGGGCACTGTCTTAAAAAGTGATAACCTCAGTGCCTTTGGCTAACTTTTAAAGTTAATAGAACCATTTGGATTAGGCAGATTTTTGAAAGCTGGAATTAGTTGCAAGACAATAGTAGTCGATATCTCTCACCAGGATCAGCTAAACTCATTGTTCTGGGCACCAATAAGGAGTCTAGGACGGGCGCCAGATGGTTCACTCCTAGCACCCACAACTTCAAGCATTAGTGTGTGTGGCCAGGGGTGTACAGTTACCTAATATTAACACCTACGGATGTGAGTGAGCAACGAGTCCCAGCTCAAGTACATGAGAGCGATTTGAGAAGGACAGCGGGTAGGGATCTGCTAAGTCTTCGTCAGAGTTCATCTGGAGGAATGGAAGGGAGAGAAACTGGAGAGGGAACGGCTGAATGAAAGAAGAAAAGAGTTGCTGGATTATCTCCCTGAGAGGGAGTTTTGACTTTTGCTGAACTGCCACTTTCCCTCCATCCCGTGGAAGATCATAGGCCGGGGCAGAAAAGACTCAGCCCGGCGCACTTCCCAGAAGGGCGAGCGCAGGGTGGGAGGTTCCTCCATTGCCGACCCCCAGGGGAGAAATTCCCGCTCCTGCTACACCCCAGTCTCAAAAGGCGCGGAGAGAGTGCGGAGTACAGCCGGGATCTCCGAGCACACGCAGGTTCCGAGGATGAGGGGAGAGAAAGATCTTACCAGACTAGAAAGTCGGCGGTGCTCGGCGTTGCACGGACACTGACCCTGCGCTCTGCCCAGCGCACCTGTCGCGACTGGGTTGCAGCACCTAGGGCTCGGCGGCCCCGCCCCGTTCCGGCTCAGGGCCACGCCCCAACCACACCCCCCGCTGCGGAGGCGCGCACGCCTCCCGCCTCCCGAGTGGCCTGGGGCGAGCGTGCTCGCTCCCGGTGGCGGCGTTCGACTCGTGATTGCCAGCGTCACCGTAGCAGCCGGGGCGTTGCGGGAGGCGTGGCTCCTGTGTCTGTCTCCAACCCTGTTGTTTCCTCTCTGGCTCACCCTGTCTCTGATTAGGGATTGCAGCAATTTGATTTGAGAATCACTCAAAAGTCTGGTCTAAGTTTAACTGCAGGGAAGTTCCTGGTGCTGTCAGGGTAAGTTCTGTGCAGAGGTGTTTTACTGGAGGCCATGGCCTGTGCTGCAGAGCTATGTGAATGAGGCCTGGCTCGGACTAGCATTAAGTCACCTCACCTTAGTAGACCTGACTGGGGGTGGGACCATCTGATAAAGCTGAGGTTGGCCTGGAACTCACTGTGTAGTTTGAATATCATCACTTCGAGCTATTGACTCACAACTGCCTGTTGACTTCCGCTTCTGGAGATCTGACACCATCTTCTGGCCTCCGTGAGCACCAGCACACCACACACACACACACACACACACACACACACACACACACACACACACACACGGAGAAATACAATTTTTCTTTTTTTAAAGAGGCTTGTAAGAGAAGGACCCTAGAGTGGACTCGAGCTTTTCAAAAGTGTTTTGCAGGAGCCGTTTCTGTTCCTGCACTTGGGATATTGGGGGCTGTAGAGACCTTGAGGAGACATAGCATTTGGCCATCTAGCCCTCAGATTCTTTCTCCAGCCTCATTCTTCTGTGTGATGAACCCTTTGATAGTATTCTGTCCCAAAATAAAGTGTTAAATGAAAGGAGGGAATTCTGAGGCTTTTCGTGTAAGCATTGATGTGTTACAAGGGCTAATGGTAGAACAATTTGTATGATAGTCCTAAAGACAGAGGGCACAATGATGCATGACCTTCCTCCTAGCAGCTGTAAGTCTGAGGTAGAACGGTTGCCTGGACAGACAGCCTGTATTGTAGAGTGACAGTGACTAACAACAACAAAACTACATAACATAGTTGGTATGTTTTAAAGAGATGAACAATTTCCAATGACAGAATAGCCTTTTCATTCAAATATCTAAATATCTAGGCCAATTTCAGATAAAAGTACTTAAGACAAACTCCAGGGAAAATCAACAATTTATTCAAGCACTAAAAGTTTTTATTTTAAGGGGCTGGGGGGCTGTCTCAGTGGTCAAGAGCACTGGCTGCTCTTCCACAGGACCCCAGTTCAATTCCCAGCACCCCCATGGCAGCTCACATGTTGTAACTCCAGTTCCAGGGCCTCCAACACCCTCACACAGACATACATGCAGACAAAACACCAATGCACATAAAAATGAATCATTAAAAAAGTAGTATAAAGATTTTTTTGAATAGGAAAGCAGCAAACTGCTCTAACAGCCTGGGAAAAAGCATTATAAGCTGAACAAGGAAGTAATGATACTGGCTACAGCTAGGCTTTGCCTTATTTGATATGGTCACATGGCTGCTCCCTAGTTATATAACCAATTGACTGGTTGGCTATCTGTGAATGGCTGTCTCAATTCAGAATTAATCAGTTAGAAGGAATTTCTGGTACAAAAATAACCTTAGGCTAATGGCTTATTTTGCTTTAATGCCATCAAGCATGAATAAGAGCAGAGACTATAGCTCAGCAATAGAGAGCTAGCTTAGCATACACAGACTGCAGGCTCAATCCCTAACCCATAAGCGCCAGCACTTGGTAGGCTAAGACCAGACCATGTCAAAAACCAAATCAGAAAAAGAAAGAGTAGGGCCTTGCGTGCTAGGACCCAACATGAAGGAGAATGTTAAAGAGTCTGTAATAGCAGGGCTGGAGAGGTGACTCAGTAGTTAAGAGCACCGGCTGCTCTTCCATAGGACTCGGGTTCAATTTCCAGCACCCACATGATGGCTCACAACTGTCTGTAACTCCAGTTCCACAGGATCTGACACTGTCATCCAGACATTCATGTAGGCAAAACACCAATACTCATAAAATAAAAAGAAATAAATTATTTTTAAAAAGAGTATGGGGTTGTACTAAAGTTAATGGATTCTGTTGCATATGGAATCCCCTCAATAAAAATGTAAGACCAGCCGGGTGGTGGTGGCGAATGCCTTTAATCCCAGCACTCGGGAGGCAGAGGCAGGAGGATCTCTGTGAATTTGAGGCCAGCCTGGTGTATGGAGCGAGTTCCAGGACAGGCTCCAAAACTACAGAGAAACACTTTCTTGAAAAACATAACAACGAAATTAAACAAATGTAAGATAAGACCAAGTCATTAAGGAAACTACCTTCCAGAAAAAAACAAAACAAAACAAAACAAAAAAACCCATATGAGATGTAACCTGTGTTGGGGTGTTGGGTTCAAATCTTGTTTCAGCCACTCACTTAGTAGACCAACAATTCCCAAAGGGTCATTTTGAAGGCATAGGTTGTGGTACAGCACGGCAGGCCTTTGGGGGCTTTATTTGCAGTGCTGCTACTAAACTGTCAGGATTTTATGAGCCAGTTTTCAGTACAACCATTCTTTATACTTGTTTGTTTGTTGGATACAGTGTTTCTCTGTGTAGCCCTGGCTGTCCTGGAACTCCCTCTGTAGACCAGGCTGGCCTCCAACTCAGACTCAAAACTTAGTGTCCCCTGCCTCTGCCTTCTGAGTCCTGGCTTTGAAGGTGTGCACTGCTGCTGCTTGCTCATTACAACCATTCTTAACAAGCAAATTTCAAGCCAGTGATGGCTCAGCTGGTAAAAGCAATCGCTTTTTTTTTATTTATTTAATTCATAGTTTTTAAAAATACCAACCACAGTTTTTCCTCCCTCTTCACCTCCCGTTCCCTCCCCCAACCTCTCTTCTACCCCCTTTATCCATTCCTCCCGTTCAGATGGGGTAAGGCCTCCCATGGGAATCAACAAAGCATGCATGTCAAGTTGAGGTAAGACCAACCTTCTACCCCCTGCATCAAGGTTGAACAAGGCATTCCACCATAGGGAATAGGTTCCAAAGAGCCATCTCATGAATCAGGGATAGATCTTGGTCCCACTGCTAGGGGCCCACAAAAGACCAAGCTACACAATGATCCCCCAGATGCGGAGGGCCTAGATTGGTCCCATGCCGGCTCCATAGCTGTCAATCCAGAGTCCAGAGTCTGTGAGCTCCCACAAGCTTAGGCCAATTGTCTCTGTGGCTTTCCTGTCATTATCTTGATCTTCCCACCCCTTTGTTCATATAATCCCTCCACCCTCTCTTCAACTGGAGTAAGCACTTTTACCCAATAACCTGAATTCCATCCTTGGGACCCATGGTGGAATCAGAGAAGCAACTCCTGCAAGTTGTCCTCTGACTGCCACAGGTGTGCATTTCTATACCAGTACACACACACACACACACACACACACACACACACACACACACACCATAACACCATATGCAGGACTTCCTTAATTGTTTTTTAAAATTTTTCTAGACCAAGTGTTAGCAAATATTTTGTGTAAAAGAACCAACTACTAACAGGGTATAGTGGTGAACATCTCTAATCCCAGCACTCAGGAGACAGAGACAGGCAGCTGTCTAAATTCTGAGCCAACCTGGTCTACAGAGTGAGTTCCAGGGCAGCTAGGGCTACATAGTGAAACACTGTCTCAAACAAATGAAACAAAACAGGACAACTAGTAAATATTTTAGGTTTTTCTAATACACAGTCTCTGTAACAGGTATTCATCTCTCACTGCAAAAGTAACCACAGACATACATAGAGGATGCTCATCACTGTGATCCAGTGTTTATTTAGGGACAAAGTTTCCTGTATTTCAGCCTTGATTTCACTATGTAGCCAGAAATGACTTTGGCTTCTGGTCTTCCTGCTTCTACCTCACAAGTGCTGGGGTATTGGGCACGAAACACCCAGTTGCTGTGGTTTCCACAGTGCTTGAAACTAAACTCAGGGCTTTGCTTGGCAGTAGGCTGGTAGAGAAAATGGTAACAAAATGGAATTGAGTAGAAAGGCTGTAGGAGCAGCTATTACTTTTGAAGAAGCCAAGAGACGGTGCAGATGTTGGTGAGCTAGTTAGTAATTGTGCAGAGAAGTGCGTGTCATTGACTAATGAGTTCTAACACACTTTCTCATTGTTTCACTCTTGTCTTACTGATTTTTTTTTCTTTTGAGACAGGGTTTCTCTGTATTGCTTTGGAACCTGACCTAGAACTAGCTCTGTAGACCATACTGGCCCTGAACCCACAGAGATCTGCTTGCCTCTGCCTCCCTAGTGCTGGGACTAAAGGCATGTGCAGCCAACGCCTGACTCTTGTCTTTCTGATTAACTTAAATGAAAATGTCAGCCACTACCCAGATCTGAACTGTATTCTCTTGGTAGTAAAGCATGGATCTTCTCAGCTGAGTCAACTAGTAATCAAACATTTATTCACACCTTGAATTTTTGAAACATCTTTAGAAAAAGTATTATCAAAACTTTTTGTTGTGATTGTTGTTTTGGTTTGGTTTCTTGAGACAGGGTTTTTCTAGGTAGCTTGGCTGTCCTGGACTTACTCTGTAGACCAGGCTGACCTCCAACCCAGAGATCCTCCTGCCTCTACCCCTCAACTGCTGGGATTAAAGGTATACCCATGCCTGGCATCAAAACTATTTCGTTTTGTTTTTGACAGGTGTAGTGGCATATGCCTCTAACCCTGCATCCTGGAGACAGATGCAGGTGGACTTCAATAAATTTGAGGTCTGGCTGGTCTACATAGTGAGCTCCAAGGCAACTGAGGCTGCACAGTGATTCTTTGTTAAAAACAAAACCAAAAACTTCCTAGTTTCTAGCTGGCAAGATGACTCAGTGGAAAGGGTGCTTGCTACCAAGCCTGATACCTTGGGTTCCATCCCTGGATCCATATGGTTGAAGGGTCAGTTCCTGAAACTTGTCCTTTGATTTTCATCCAATCACTGTGGCACAGACAGATACCCATGAATGTGTCTGTGCCAAGTAGAAAGAGTATCAGTGAACATGAATGCATTTTTGTTGTTGTTGTTGTTGTCCCTTTTATGGTACTCAAGAGTTCAGGACCTCCTGCATGCTAGTCAAGCATGCTACCACTGAACTCCTGCCTGGGAATATGATGTTTGGAAAGATTATTAGGATTCAATGGTGACTACTAAAGTTAACTCACAACTTTTAGTTAATGTGTGTAAGACAAAGAAAAATACTGATATCGTCATAGGCCTATGACGTCATAGCAAAGGGGGAAACAGAATTAAAAGAAGAAAGTGCAGTAGACAGAGGTAGCTGTTCACATACATCACAAGTGCCACAAGGACAGAAGAACACATTGTCTGCTTTTACAGTGTGGCTTTAGCCCTTTCTGGCTTCCCAGCCAGGTGACACAGAGTCATTCTGGAGTCCTGTCCTAACTTAAAGGGAAACTTTCACCCAGTGTCTGGAGCCCTGAAGTTCTGCAGATGGAGACCATCTGGATCCCTCGTAGCTGAGCCCACTTAGATGCTGGAGCCCACCTCTGTGCTTATCTCAAAGTTCCTGAGTGAAAACTGCAGAGCCTGGCTGGCCACCGAGGACTGGTCTGCAGCTCCCATGCTCAGGCCAGTGCAGTGGGTTGGAACACTGTGGTCATAAACTGTTCTGCAGACATTTAAGCAAAATGGAAAGAAGGGGGAATGGAAAATAATCTGTGAAAGTTGAAAAGAAAATGTGGCTTTAATAGTGAATCTTTGAGCCAGGGATGGTGGCACAAGCCAATAATCCGAACACCCAGGAGACAGAGGTGGGGGGATCATAGGCCATTTTGGCTACCTGATGCATTTAAGTTGTGCCTGGCTACATGAGAGCCTGTCTCAATAAAACAACCAAACCAAATAAAATATTTGAAATTTGTAAGTATGGAAAAGTGAACTTAATTCTATTTGTTTAATGGTACGTGTATAATAACCGGCGATACTGGAGTGACTATGTAATAGGCCTCCAGACCTTAGCACAACTAACACCATGTTAGAGGCACCATTCTGACCTTAAAACCCAGCACATAGACCCCAACACCTGCCAAAACAGAAACCGAGACCTAATCCATCAAATACCTGGTCCGTTCGTGGTTCCAGAATCCAGGAAAGCCCCTAAATATACTAACCTCGATTTTTGGCTCCTGTAGTTCTGCTTCTCACTGTCTGTTTCCGATAACCAAAATGTGTCATCCAGGATGTTTGTTTGTTTGTTTTTTAGCATAAAAGACAACTGTAGTTCCCCGCAAAGCTCTGGCTGGCAATAAAGACTTTCTGTTCTGTTTGGTTTTAAGAGTGTCCCTGTGGCTGTCCCTACACTTAACAATGTTTAAAGAAAGTTTTCCTAAGACACACATGAAGACACATGTCTCAAATACCATCTCTTTTCTTTTTCTTTTCCTTCCTTTCTTCCTTTCTTTCTTTCTTTTCTTTTCTTTCTTTCTTTTTTTTTTTTTTTTTTTTTTGCTTGCTTTTTGAGACAGGGTTTCTCTGTGGCTTTGGAGCCTGTTGTCCTGGAACTTGCTCTGTAGACCAGGATCTGGTCTTGAACTCAAAGAGATACACCTGCCTCTGCCTCCCGAGTGCTGGGATCAAAGCATGCACCACCACCACCCAGTGTTCAAATCCCATCTCTTGATTTGGGCCATGGTGTTACACGCCTTTAGTGCCAGCTCTTGGAAGGCAGAGGCAGGTGGATCTCTTGACTTGGAGGACCAGCCTGGTCTATAGAGCAAGTTCCAGGACAGCCCAGGCTACATAGAGAAACCCTGTCTTGACAATAAATAAAACAAAACAAAATGCCAGCTGTTGGGAGGCCAAGGCAGGAAGGGAAGATTACAAATTCAAGTCCATCCTGGGATAACCAGTGAGAACTTGTCTGAGTGTAGCAGTTTACGCCTTAGAATGAATCTTAGCTGTTAGAGGGCAGAGGCAGGTGGATCTCTATGACTTCATGTAGGCCAACCTGGTCTACAAATGAATTCCAGGCCATCCTACTAAATGGGGAGACCCTGTTACAAACAAACAAAGAAACAAAGAAGCAAAAAGGCTGGGCAGGGCAGTGGAGGCTGTGATCTCACCACTGGGGAAATGGCAGAAGGGTCAGAAGTCCAAGGCCATCTTCTACCACAGCAGTTCTTAACCTGTGAGTTGTTACGAGCACTTTTCCCCTCTTGGGATTGATTGACCCTTTCAAAGGGGTCACCTAAGACCATTGGAAAGCACAGATGTTTACATTACAATTCATAACAGTCACAAAATTATGGTTATGAAGTAGCAATGAGAATAATATTATGATTGGGGTCACCACAAATGAGAAACTGTATTAAAGGGTTTCAGCTGTGGAAAGAGTGAGAACCACTGCTCTACTACATAAGGAGTTTGAGGCCAGCTTAGGATGTGTGAGACCTTGAGTCATACAACAACAACAACAACAACAACAACAACAACAACAACAAAATAACATAATAAAAATATAATCCAATAAGCCTTGGCTAGCAAAGAAAACCATTGCAACAATTATCCTCAGTACCTGACATTGCCTTCTTGAGTGACAACTTATACTAGGACCTGTCCCAGCAAATGACTGATCTCCTGGCCTGGAACTGGGCAAGGTTGTCACTAAGAAGTTTACCAGGAAGCCATTGTCATGATGGAAGAAAGCAAGAGGGGGGGAATGTGCATATTACCAAATGGGCTTAGGGAAACCAAGCACAACTCGAAGGAGCCATTTATCATCATCAACGTGCATGCAAGATTGTCCCATGCAGGGTCATTGCTGTGTGTGTCTTCCCTGCAAGTTAAAAAGGAGAGTTGTACTGTGATTTCTGCAGATTTGGTACTCAACACAGCATTGGTCATGGGATCAATCACATTGTCACCATTGGCTCACAGGCCTCAGATCCAAGGGTTTGTTATATCCTGTAGGTGATATCTGCAAGAGCCTGCTGTTCCACAGTAGATTCCTGGGAACATCACTGAGTGGAGGAACTGTACCATCCTTCCCTGGGTGCAGGGAAACCAACAGGTCACCCCAAATATAGACAGCTTGAACATGGAATTTGCTTTGATTGGTGAAGAGAAAGCAAATGCAGTAAACCCATGGTTTTAATGGGCATGGTGAGGGTTATCCCAATGGCTGGTATGGTTTATGTGTACTGTCATCATGCTGTAGGTAAGCTACTCTCAACTGTGCCACCAGTTAATGCCATCCTTATCTATAGAATCTTCCTGAGCCGGCTATTTCTGAAATAAATAATGCTGCCTTTGTCACTAACACAATTCTACAGACGGGCAGAATGAAATACTACCCAAGATTGAGGTGATCTTGGCTGAGGCCATCTGGAGAACACACAGTGGGGAATATGTGTGCTGTCTGTTTGTGTGCCACTCCAGTCTAGAATGGGAAAGCTCCTCCAAGTTTTGTTTGTCTGTGGTTTCAGCACCAGGGCTGCACTGCTCAGATCATCCTTAGAAAAAGCATCCAATCTCTGTGTGCTGAGATGTCTTGTCTACAGGGAGACTTGTTTATTTCCCTTTTTGAGAAGGAAAGTAACCATTGGTCCTTCAGTAAATTATGTTAGAGTACAACATTATTATTTCTTCCTCCTCCTTTTCCTCTTCTTCTCTCTCTCCCATTTATTTACTTATTTATTTGTTTGTTTATTTATTTGTTTATTTTTGAGACAGGCTTTCTCTGTTAAGCCTTTCATGTCCTGGGACTCTCTCTGTAGACCAGTCTGGCCTTGAACTCAGACATTTGCCTTCTTCTGCCTCTCCAGTGCTGGGATTAAAGGTGTGTGCCACCATGCTTGACTGCTTTTAACTTCTGAGGTGATTTTTGTGGTGGTTGCTATTCTTTTGGGGGTAGCATGCATTAAGACAAGGTCTCACTATGTAGACCAGGAGGGCCTCATACAAAGATCTGGCAGTTTCTGCCGCCCAAGTACTGGGATTAAATGTGTGTGTCACTACGCTGGCTGTTTTTGTTGTTTCTCTTTGAGGTGACAACTTTCAAGTATAAAGTTCTACTGTGGGGACTCATCCATGCCACATAGTGAAAATGCCTGTGGAATTTGGGTGAAGCCCTATGGAGCCATTTACTCCAGAGTGAACCTTAGAGAATCCACAATACTGTCTGGAATGTGGCTCAGACTGTAGAATTGGAGCCTCATGTGAACAAACCTGGATCAACCTCCAGCACCCACACAGTTTGACATGGTGATGCTCACCTGTTAGTTGGGAAGTAAAGACAAAGGATTGGAAGTTGGGCTGGGCTGGAAAAGAGAGTTGGTTCTCTCCTACCGTGTGATCCAGAGACTGAACTCAAGTCTTCAGACTCAGCAGTCAGTCTCTAGCCACACTCAATCATGCCTCTAGAATAACTTGGTATTCCACTTATTTTTGTGAACCAACTTCTATTGATCCTAAGATTGTCACTGGTCATATTTATTATTTTTCTGTAGACATTAGCCATACCAAACGCAGTTTGTAATTTTGTATCATTCTTTTATTACACTTGCCTGAAATTTTAAAATGTGTCAGTGAGTATTGTGATTTAGGAAGAAAGTATTTCAAACCATAGTCAGTACTCTGGTTACTTCCCTGCCCACTGTCCTCTTGCAGTATGCACAATAAACTTAGTTTTGCAATTCTGGCCTCAAGGGTGAATTCCTTTTCTCCTGCCAATCCTGTCCCTGCTACCATAGGAACTGGCTATCCAGACTATTTATTACACATGGACGAGGAAGGGAAGACATTGGAGAGACCAGAGTGAACCTCCACACCTAGCAAGTCTGGTTTATAAGTAACAGTGAAGTTGTTGAAAGAGAAGCCATTTCAGATGTAGCCAGTGAGCTGCTTATCACACTGGCTCTTGTCCTATCCTCCTCATATCCTGTCATCTTGCTCCTTGAGTGCACATTTTTAGCTATATTCGTTACATTGTCTCCTGATAATTTCATGCTGTACATTTCCACCAGGGACTCTGTTAATCCCCTGAAAATAATAGTCTGCAATCTCAGAGGTAGAGTGCTTGCCTAGCATGTAGGAGGCTTTGGTGGTTTTTTTGTTTGTTTGTTTTGTTTTTGAGGCAGGGCCTCTCTGTGTAGCTCTGGCTGTCCTAGAATTCACAATGTAGACCAGGACAGCTTCAAACTCAAAGGCCCAAATGCTGAGATCAAAGATGAACACCACCACACCTTGCTGGCTTTGGATTTGGTAACCAGCACTGAAAGAAGAAAAAAGTATCAGCAGTGATGTCAAAATTATAACAAATTTTATTGGCTTTATTTGTAATTCATTTATCAGAACAAACTTTATCATTCTAATAGAATAAGTATGACTTTTACACACAACAGTATTACAAGAACAAGGAAACCAAACAATAGGGGGGGGGAATGCTAGTTCCTGGGCTGCAAAGATGGCTCAGTGGTTAAGAGCACCGGCTACTCTTACAGAAGATCAGGGTTCGTACCCAGTACCCACATGGTGGCTCACATGCCATCTTTAACTCCTATTTTAAGGGATCTGATGCCCTCTTATGGCCTCTGTGGGCAGCAGGTACACATGTGGTACACAGACATGCATGCAGACAAAACACACAACTACAAATACTACCACACACACACACACACACACACACACACGTATACACACCTACATACATATACTACATACACACACAAACCCCGTATACATACACAACCACATACATACACACAACCATAAATATACCTACATACACACAACCACATACACACCTACATACATTCACAACACACATGCACACAAACCCTACACACACATACAATTATACACATACAATTGTATACACACACCACACATACACAATTACACACATACAATCACACACACACATAGCTGGGTTACCTCTTCTTTAAAGGGAATGTCTTTGGTTGGTTGATTTTGAGACAGGATCTCACTATGTAGCTACCCAGGCTGGCCTGGAACTCAGACTCTCCATAGCTTCTACCTCCCAAATACTGAGATTAAGGCATGAACTACCACACTGAATCAAATTTCTCCAATCTGATTACAGCTTAACTCTCACATCTTTAGGGGGAAAAAATGGTCAGCTTGATTTGTTGAGGTCAGTTGCAAGCTAATATAAGAGTTCAGTCAAACAAACAGCCTCCTATTGTTTTTTTGGAAACAGTACATAGTGTTTAGTCTTTATGGTAAACTTGACTTAGAATGACTTAAGGGACGAGAAGAGATGCAGGATGCATTCCCAGACCCTAGTCAAGAGCTCACCACTTCCTGTAACTCCAGTTCCAGGGAATCTGATGCCCTCTTCTGGCCCCTGTGAGCAACTGCACTCATGTGCACATAACTCCCATATAGACACCCATATGGGATTTTTAAAAACTTTTTAACTAAAAAAACAGAAAGAGAAATGAATGAGGACACCTGTGTACCACTGAGGACATTTTCAAATAGGAATAACTGAGGAGGGGGAACACATACCTTGAATGGAGGGAGGGGACTCCATCCCATAGGCTAGTGCCCTGGACAGAATACAAGGGGGGGGAGGGGAGAGAAGGCCAGGAGAGAACTAGCTTCCCATCGTCTGCTCTGCCACTGTCTCCCCACTATGATGGACCAGACCCTCTGAAAATGAGCCCAAATAAACCTTCTCTTTAAATCACAGCACTGCACAAAGGCTAATGGCAATTGCATATGTTAAATTACTCATCTGATTGTAGTCTACATACTGGCCAGCCTTTGCAATTCAGTTTAGTTTCAAACACTGCTTTGTTACATAGACATTCTGGAGTTCATACTGTTTACCTTGGAAGAGTGCAAACCCCAGACAAAGATTCATTTAGCCATGCTCTCTCCTCCTTACCTCCTGTAGCTGAAAGAATTGAGTCATTAACCAAACAGGACTTGAAAAGAGTCCTTCTGCAGCGCCTTGATCCCGGCACTCAGAGAAATCCTATCTCAAAAATGAAAGAAAAGAAGAGAGCTATTCCTAGTCTATATGCAGCTCCTGAAACTTGGAGTCTCTTTGGCTTGCTTGCTTGGTTGGTTGGTTTTTTTTTTTTTTTGTTTGTTTGCTTGGTTGGTTGGTTGGTTTTTTTTGTTTGCTTGGTTGGTTGAGTTTTTTTGCTTGGTTGGTTGGTTGGTTTTTTTGTTTGTTTATTTGGTTGGTTGGTTGGTTGGTTGGTTGGGTTTTTTTTTTTTTTGTTTGCTTGGTTGGTTGGTTTTTTTGTTTGTTTGGTTGGTTTTGGTGAGAAGTAAATCACCAGCTTTTGTTGTTGTTTTCAGGTTATTTGGAAGCATGGCCTCTGTATGTAGCCCTGGCTGTCCTGGAGCTCACTGTGTAGACCAGGTCATCCTCCTCTGCACAGTGAGTTTGAGGCCAGCCTGGGCTACATAACGGCAATGTCAAAACAGTAACAAGAAGAATTAGGCATTCTTTGCTCATGTAGTTTTTTTCCCAGAATATAGAAATAAAATTACCTCTTGTATGGAAACCTTTACAAACAACTAAAACTGTGTTCTATTAAAAAGAAAACCACTCGGAAATGTCAAAGCTTGAGAATAGATTCTGTTCTTTGCAAATGACAACCACAGAAATACCACAAGTCAAGGAAGGGGATTTCCTGGCTCCCGCTTCCAAGCAAGTTCCAATAAATGAAGGTGGAAGTCATTGTCCCTTTGAAAAAACTCACTGCTGGCAAGATTAACACACTTCCTTTCGCTCGGTTAGGGTTTTATTTATTATTTACATTAATGAACTAAGATGACTGTCTTGCCTCCACACCCAGCTCTCTGTTTAGGATTTTAAACACACGCACAAGTACTTCAGCAGATGACAGACCTCTGGGCTTTTGTTGGATTCTGAATGTGCTGAATAGTAAATTGTTTGAGGCTAAAGTCATCGTCCTGTGGTATTAAATGGTATTAAGTCAGACAGATGATGCGTTTCTGAGGAGGGGACAGACATCCAGGAGGATGCTTGCACACTGGCAGGGCAAAGCACAGGCTTTGAAGACAGAGTCTGTTTGCATTCCATCTTTGTTTCTTTTTAAAATGCTTTAAATTGTATTGTTTGACACTCCATGCATGTATGCAGTGTATTTCTACCACATTCAGACACCTCTATTCCCACCTCTTAACTCCCTCCTTCCCAAAAGCAATGAGTCTTGTCTGTCTGTCTGCGTATCTATCTACTACCCACCTATCTATTTATCACTTATTTTTGAGGTAGAGCCTTGCTATGTAGCCCCACCTGGCCTGAAACTCACTGTATAGACCAGGCTGACCGAGAATTTATAGCAATCGTCCTGCATCTGCCTCCCGAGTGCTGGGATCAGAAGTGGGCACCACCATGCCTGGCCGCTTTTTGATGTATTAACCGTGAGTAATGAGGCAAGTTTCTCAGCTTCACTAAGCCCAGATTCTTCTTTGCAGTAGCAATAGTAAAGACTCACGCAGATTAACTCAAAGGACACCTGGCCCCTGTCGTCACTAAATTCAGATTTCTTCCTCTTCGCCCACGCTGAATCTTCAGGAGGCAAACTGCATGCCCTGCAGCAGAATCTGATCTATTCGTTCTTCCTCGTTCTTTTCAGTCAGAGAACGATAGGCGTCTGCAGAGTATTGGGGAACAGGAGAACACCCGAGCTCGAGGACCGGCCTCTGGGATAAGAAACTAGTTCAGCAGGAAGGGCGCACCGTCAGTCCCTTACGGATCATATGCTCAAGGTGTCCAATCTCATCTCACATGTTTAATACCTCAAATGTCACTCAGGGGGGGGACGCCTCTCTAGGGAGGGCTCAGAGAACAGTACCCGGCTGTGGTGGAAGGCTGACCTGAGAACACCTTTTAGTCTTTCTCTATCCCTCTTTGTCCTCGTGTAATTTAATTATGTCCTTTCTTACTGCAGCTTCTAAATTCAAAGACACTTATTATTGGTGCCTGTCACCTTAAATTACCAGATTCTGGCCCCTTACTCCCCCTCCCATCTTTTTCCCATAGAAGGGATATCAACGCTACCTAGTGTAAGTTGCTTCTGGGTCCTCCTCCATGTCTCCAGCACACCTGCCTTTTCATAGTTAACTTCTATTAACTCTAAAAGGCAGAAGAAAACATCCAAATGCAAGGTAGCTTATTGGGAGATCTTCACATCCCATTAACACACAGATAGCATTTGTGTTCAGCTTTCTGAATATGCTTGTGGGATCATGTGGGAAAGCTGTTGATTTCCACCTTCAAAGTGTAGAACATAAAGTCATCGTCACATGACCAGTCACACATTACAGTCTGCATCGCCATTCCCCTCTACTGTTGAATAGAATAAAGATTCTGTTCTCTGTATACTGTTGACGCACTATGTGTACTGCACTGTTAACCTCACAGCTACAAACTTAGCCTTATGTCTAGTTTTCAAGGAAGGCAAGCCACATTAGAACTTACACTCTAATTTGGGGTTGGTTTGTTTTATTCTCTTTTGTTTTCCAGACCGGCAGGCCTTGAATATGCAGTGATCCTGTGGCTTCCACCACTCTAGTACCTGGATTGCAGACGTGCCCCACCATGCCCAGAGTGTGAGCTCATTCTCTACCCACACCTCCAAGCTTTCACTGTGTAGTTTAGACTAGAACTTGACATCCACCTGCTTGAGCTTCTCAAATGCCAAGATTATAGGAATTCTGGGACTGCAGGCATGTACCATACATACCTGGCACAAAAGCTCTATCTATCTATCTACCTACCTACCTACCTACCTACCTACCTACCTATTTATCTACTGAGATTGTGAGATAGAGTCTCACTCTGCAGCCCTGGCAGGCCTAGAACTTGCTATGTGGACCAGGCTGGCCACAGACTCATATTGGTCCACCTACTTCTCTGCTTCCTCCCAAGTGCTTGGACCAGAGGTGTGTGCTACCACCTTCCACCCTAGCTTTCTGCTTCTTTTGATCATTTTGAGTTTGACCCTGTACAGCTAGCAGAGCAAGTTTTTATACATTCTGTTAGAGTGTCATGCATACCTGTATCAGGCATGGTGGTGCAGGCCTGTAACCCAAGCAAACAGAAAACCCACACAAAAAAACACATACTTATAAGGAAACATTCTGAGTTTTTAGAATTTTATTGAAATCATTGAAGATCTCTATCAGGCCTGTCTAGTCTATAGCCTTTGGGTCACCTGCACCCCAAAATAGCTATGAATGTGGCACAACAAGTTTATAGATGACAACATGACTTATAGATGAATATTCCTGGAAGTGCATGAGGTAATATGCTGTTTATATAGAGAGGGTTTTGTTGATGTTGTTTCTGGGGCCCAGAAGCAGACACCACCATGTAAGGATTAACTTGGTGTAGGGTTATATATGACATTTTATACTGAGTGTGATGTCAAGTGTCTGTAATTCTAGCATTGAGAAGGTGAAGGCAGGAGATTCAAGAATTCAAAGACATCTGGCACTATTAATTCACAAGACCTTGTCTAAAAATCAACAACAACAACCAAGCCAGGTATTGGTATTGCACGCCTTTAATCCCAGCACTCGGGAGGCAGAAGAAGGCAGATATCTGTGAGTTCAAGGTCAGCCTGGCCTACAGAGCTAGTTTCAGCACAGGCTCCAAAACAATACAGAGAAACCCTGTCTCTGGGAAAAAACAAAACAAATAAACAAAGAAACAAAAAACAAACAAACAAAAAACAAAAAACCAACAAAAGCCAAAAAACAACAACCAAACCAAAACAAAGCCAAGAAGATCCTGGTAGCATATCTCTCTAATTCTAGCACTTTAGAGGCAGAGGCAGGAGGATCAGGAATTCAGCTGCCTGAACTACATAATACCCTTTTTAAAAAAATAATTAAGTTATAAATGAATATTAAAAAGTAAAGATAATAGTTTGGATCATAGTTTTATGAGATGTTCAATAACATGTTTAGAAAATTGCTTACTTATTTGGAAAAATAGTACCATCTTTATGTAGTGTAAAAATATATTCCAGTGGGGTGGTGGTGGCTCACCCAGCACTTGTGGGACAAGTGCAGATCTCTGTGAATTCCAGGCCAGCCTGGTCTACAGAGTGAAGAGTGAGGACAGACAAGACTGTTAATTCACCCCTATCTCCCCCCGCCCCCAGAAAAAGAAAGAAAGGAAGGAAGGAAAAAAGAAAGGAAGGGAGGGAGGGAGGGAGGGAGGGAGGGAGGGAGGGAGGGAGGGAGGGAGGAAGAAAGGAAGGAAGGAAGGAAGGAAGGAAGAAAGAAAGAAAGAAAGAAAGAAAGAAAGAAATGAGGGAAGAAAGAAAGAAAGGAATGAGGGAAGAAAGAAAGAAAGATTTGGAGCTAGCTATTCACTGAGACATTACCAGTGTGTATCTTATTATTTGGTGTGTATTAATCAGGCTGGCCTCCAGCTCTGTACGTAGGCAAGGATAACTTTGAATTGTTACTCCTCAAGAGGGCCTGAGATACAGGAATATACTGCCAGTCCTAGCCTTTCCCTGTTTGTTAGACCTCTCCTCCATTCTCTCCACAATCATTTAGAAACACAAGAGATATTTTAGCTCCTGAATCACACAGCACAGGCCATGGGAAAGATGTGGTTCACAGGTCAGAGATTATCAACACTTTAACTAGAACATGTAATCTGTGTTGTTACAATGAGCTAAGCCAGCGTTAAATCATTAACTGCTCATTGTAACTGACATTGCAGGCTATTGCTACTGCCATTTCTTTAAACCCGGAACACTGACAAAAAGACAGTCAAGATAACTACTATACTCTGTGGTGCTTAATCTTGGTTGTCTAGATTGAGAAACACCAGAATTACTAAAGCCAGGTGCCTCTGGGCACGCCGATGAGGGAGCTACCAAAAAAGACTAAGTGGAGAGGAAACTCAGAATTCAGGTGTCAGTTATCCCAGAGTCTGGGAGCCTAGGTAGAACAAAATAGGGAAAGAAAAGTGTAGAGAGCTGCGAAGTGCCATGCCTTAAAGATGGCGCTGGCTTCCGCCTTCCACCTCCCCAAGGGTGAGTGCTCTCTGGTGTAAACAAGCCCTTATTTGGTTAAGTGTATTCAGCCTGTCTGCTTCCGCGTTAGAGTAACCTATCTGCAGGGTCCATGTAGCTCACTGGGGTTGGTTAGCTCAAGGGTATTTAAGCCTGTGCAGGAGTCCCCCGGTCTCTCGAGGGTCAGAGGAAGCATGTACAAGGATCCTGATTAAAACTGCATGAAGAAGATCTTCCCGGAGTCACGTCTTCCTTGCTGGCAGGGGTAGGCGCGGTACAGAAAAGAACCTGCTATCTCTTTCTGTCATCCCCTTCCCTCAACACGCCTCCTTATGAAGGACTGAAACCTTTGGAATCATGGACCAAAATAAATTCTAAATTTGTTTTGTTGGATATTTTGTCATGGCATAGTTACTAGGCATAGAGGGTCACATGCTGTATCCCCAGCACTCAAGAAGCTAAGGCATGAAGAACAGGGGTTCAAGGGAAGCGTGGCATACATGAGACCCTGTCTCAAACAAACAAACAAACAAACAAACAAAAACAGCTTTGAGGATGTAGCATAGTGTTAGAACATTCATTTGTAAAAGGGCCCCAGACTTAACAGGCCCTGAGACCTTAGCAAAACCGACTCCATGTTGGAAGTACCATTCAGGCCATAAAACTCAGCACATAGACAACCACACCTGCCAAAACTAAAACAAAGGCCTAATCCATCAAAGTCTATAGTTCAGGGAATGTCTCTAAATGTACTAGCCTTGCCTTTTGGCTTCTCTAGCTCTGCTTTGGGCTAACTTTCTTTTTAATGGAGTTTGTCGACCCAGGACATAATTTTTTTACTTAAAAGCTCATCCTGCCCATTCTGTATGGAGAGCTACTTTGCTCAGCCTAGATACAGGGGTGTTGGGGGTGGAGATGTGCTTTGGTCTTACCTCAATGAGATGATGGGGCAGACTTAGTAGACTTCCCAGGGGAGGTCTTACCCTCTCTGAGGCACAGATGGTAGGTGGAGAGAGGGAGTAGGGGGAGCAGGAGGAGAGGAGCGAGTGGTAACTGGATTGGAATGTAAAAAATAAAAACATGTCTAAGAGAAAAAAAAACTCACCCTGAGAAAAGTTTGGGCCTATACTGGGGGTACACCAGGCTACACTACAAACACCCAGGGTAGTTACCAGCTAGCTAATGAAGACTTTCTATTGGCTTAAACCTTTGTCCAAGCAGGCTTCTCTGGTGGGTACCCAACAATAACTGGGTTCAGGTCAAGAGCTATAAGAACAAACAACAAAAAAGTTAAGTTTGAAGCTTTCATCAAAACTTACAGCTCTAGGGGCAGGAGACATAGCTCTGCAGTTAAGAACATTGACTGCTCTTCCAGATGATCTGGGTTCAATTCCCAGCACCCACATGGCAGCTCACAACTGTCTGTAACTCTAAGATCTCACATCCTTACACAGACATACATGCAGCAAAACACCAATGGCA
This sequence comes from Cricetiscus sungorus, assembly GCA_030556225.1. Classification (NCBI taxonomy): domain Eukaryota; kingdom Metazoa; phylum Chordata; class Mammalia; order Rodentia; family Cricetidae; genus Cricetiscus; species Cricetiscus sungorus. The sequence goes on along the minus strand of JANBXA010000031.1, from coordinate 3,653,996 downwards.
TACTGGAACCTTTTCTAAAATAAGATTTAATTTCTATTTTTGTTTTGTTTTGTTTTGTTTTGTTTTGTTTTGAGACAGGGTTTCTCTTTGTGTAGTCTTGGCTGTTCCAGAACTTGCTCTGTAGACCAGGCTGGCCTTGAACTTGGAGATTTGTTTGCCTCTGCTTCCTGAGTGCCACCACTGCCAGGCTATTTTTATTATTTTAAATTTTGTATAGGCATGTGTGTCGGCAGGTGGATATGAGCATGTGACTGCAGGTGCTAATGGAAACCAGAAGCATCCAATGTCCTGGAGCTGGAGTCACAAACGGATGTGAGCCACATGATGAGTGCTGAGAATTGAGCTCAGGTCCTCTGGAAAAGTAGCAAGTACTCTTAGGTACTGAGCCATCTCTCCACATCTCCTCAGCCTTACTTACTGAAAACTGTCTGCACAGTCTTTGTACCTGGAAGATGGTCCATTGGTGTTTTAAGTCTTTGGTGTTTACCTTCCCCCTTGATTGTGTCATATCTGTCACTCTATTATTTTTGGGCTTTGAATGCTTTTTGAGACTCTGATGCCAAATTGGTTTGCTATCTTTAGAGAGTGACACTCTGCTCAGAAGCATAGGCACCACCTTCTTTATAAGGATTCATCTAATTGACTAATTAGCTAACTAGTCTGGGCTTATTATCTTGGTATGTCCTCCCTTACGAGGGGCTGCTAGGGGCCACAGCTAGGACCTTGTGCATCCTAGACGGGTGCTCCACCACTAAGCCGTAGCCTCAGCTTGGCATGCTCTGGGCTGGAGGGATAGCTCAGCTGTTAAAGGCTAGGCTCACAACCATAAAAATTATGTTTGTGACCGGGCAGTGGTGGTGCCCGCCTTTAATCCCAGCACTCAGGAGATAGACGTGGGTGGATCTCTGTGACTTTTAGTCCTGAGCTACAGAGTGAGTTCCAGGACAGGCTCCAAAGCTACACAGAGAAACTCAGCCTTGAAAACTAAAAAAAAAATTTAAAAAAAAATTGCATTTGTGTATGGTGTGTGTGTGTGTGTGTGTGTGTGTGTGTGTGTGTGTGTGTGTGTGTATACACCCATGTGCCACTGCAAGACTATAGCGGTCAGAGTGGTCAGAGGATAACTTGTGAGAGTTGATTCTCTCCTTCTACCATGTGGGTCTCAGGGATGGAACTCCGGTCCTCAGGCTTGGCAGCAAATGATTGTACCCACTCACTGTGTCACCAGCCTGCTGGGTCCCTTCCAGGACAAACTCAAGCCTTCTTACCTCCATGGAAATGTGACTGAATTTGAGTTATAGTTGTAAATATTAATTTTATTGCATTATTTTGGATTTCTTCTGTTAGGCACCAAATTTGTTGTCTAATCTGTTTGTTTTTTTTCTGGTTTTAATATAAGATTTATATTATGCTTAATTATGTGTAAGTGTGTGTCTGTGCACATGAGTGCAAAAGCTGGCAGAGGCTAGAAGTGTCAGCACCCCCAGGAATTAGAATTACAGGCAGCTCTGGGCTGCCACGTGGGTGCTGGGAACCAGACTCGGGTCCTCTGGAAGAGCAGCAGGCCCTCCTAACTGCCAAGCCAGCTCTCCAGGTTCCCTGAATTGTTTCTGACCTTTAGAATTTTTGATTTGGGGTGGAGATTAAGGCTCTGCAGCAGGGTGCTTGTCGGCCACACTTAGCCCTGGGTTGGATCTCTCAGGGGAGGGGAAGGGCTTAGTCTCTATTTGTCTTCCTGTTTCTTACTTCCATATACTACACAATTTTTCCCCAGATATCCTTTCTCATGGATTTGGGTCACATTCCCAGGGACACTGACTCTGAGGCAAGGTCGCATCCCAGTTGCTTGCTGGAGAGTGCCCTTGTGAGAGAAGGGAGGGCAGGAGGGAGGCGGCAGATGGTTAATGTTTAACCACCAGCTCTCAGGAGGACAAAAACTTTGATCTATAGCCTCTGACTACTTTCAGTATGTGAATACTCGAATCTTTGGCCGATTGCTCTGGAACATAGATAACAGTAGACATAGTACAGTAATAAGGAAAGGAAGCTGCTGAGTGACTCTAGCTTTGAATATAATTTATTTAAATTTGACTTTATATCTGGGTGTGGTGGGGCATAAGCCCATCTGGGCCAGTAAAGCAGAGGGCTCGAGTTCCTTGTGAGCCTTGCTGATTGTATATAGTGAGTTCCTGGCCAGCCTGGGCTACAATGCAAGCTGTGACCTTAACAAAGTTAAATCTTATATCGTTTAAGTTTTGATGATGGCTTTAACAGCTTCTTTGCAAAAATGTCCAAGTAGCGGTTGGTTCTCAGGCTAGTGGGAAGCAGATGCCCCACATCGCTGGTCTCCATGGTCTCAGCTGATCCCATAAGGAAGGGTTTAAACAAAGTCTCTTTTGGTTGCTGTAGTTGTCTAGACAGGATCACATGTTCCCCAAGCTGACTCCAAATTGGCTATGTAACTGGTGACGATCCTGACCTTCCAGTCCCAAGTGCTCAGAGCACAGGAGTGAGCAGCTGGGCCCACACACGAGCTCTGAATCAGACTGGCCCTTCAAGGGACTTCATACCCTACACCAGGAAGTCACTGTTGCCAATTATACCCTGAGGAAAAGGGGTGACCTTGGGTGAGGGGGTTCCCTTTGCCCTAAGGGAAATTTCCAGAGGAGGACTAACATTACCAGTAGCATGCCGTGCACGATAACCCAGAAGGGTTGCTGGGGACACAGAGCAGCCCCATGGTCGTGAACCTTGTAATTTTATTTCATTTTCTATTCTGAACCTAGCCTTAAAAACTATGGTTTTCTCTGGGCATAGTGGCACACATCTTTAATACCAGCACTTGGAAGGCAGAGGCAGGTGGATCTCTGTGAGTTTGAGGCCAGGCCAGTCTATTATAGTGTTCCAAGACAGCCAGGGCTACATAAATGAGACTCTGTCTTGGAAAAACTCAAACTAAAACAAAACAAAACAAAAAAAAACAAAAAAACCTTACTGTAGTTCTGTGTATGTGTTCTTTCCTTTTCTCCCTTCAAACCCTCCCATGTATCCTCTTCCTTTCAAATTTATGACCTCTTTTTTTCTTTAGCTGTCTTATAGGTATGTGTGCACGTGTGTACATACATTCAAACACACACATATAAACACACACATTGTTAAATACATAAATACAACCTGCTCAGCCTGTATAATTGTAAATGAGCATAGTAGAAAACACCTTCTGACCCTCAAATCAGAGATTTACATTAGAAACTGGACCTGGCCTTAAGCTAAGCCACCTGGCACAAGTGAGCAGACCTGGGGACAGAGGCTTAGGACCACAATTAGAAATGTAGAGTCATGAACCTTGGGTGATGGCCCTCAGCATAATAAAATATACTAACTAGTGTGTCTACCTTCCCCATCCTGACAATAATGTCACTTTTATGTGTTTTCAGGGCCGACCGTTTGCACTAGATGACAAATTGGTGTGATCTTCCTAAATCAGCTTTTAACATTTTCATCTTTGGAAGACAATCAGGAAGAGTTCGATGGTGTTCCTATTTTTTTTTTTCAGCTCAAGGGCGCCATCTTCTGTTATGACGATGAGTTGCCATTTTCTGGAGTTCCCTATCTACCTGCATCCAAGATCTGGGATTACAGATGTGTTCCATCAAACAAGCCTTCCTCCCCTCCCCACTTCCCTTCCTTTCTCTCTCAGGTGTGTGTGTGTGTGTGTGTGTGTGTGTGTGTGTGTGTGTATGTATGTATGTATGTATGTATGTATGTATGTATGTATGTATGCATGCATGTATTGAGATGGTCTCACACTGCAGTCCAGGCTAACCTGGGACTCACTGTGTAGTCCCGCTGGCCTTGAACTCTTAGTTATGTCTCTGCCTTGGCTTCTGGCGTGTGGCAATTACTGGCGTGGCCTCCACACCTGGCCTGATATGTTCTCCTTACAGTCAAGCGTCTCCTGATTCTTGTGTTTATTGTCAGGAACAATTATTTTACTTTTCAGTTCCCAAAATAGATACTTTCTCAGGGCTGCCACCGTGGTTCTGATGAATTTTCCAACTGTTATTTCTGTTGCCTGTGGCAACATGCTGGGTTTCAGAGCAGTTCTCAGCGTTCCCACTGTGGGTTACCTTCCTTCTTGGAGTGAACCATTGCTCACTAATGACCTTAGCTTCCCCGTTCTAGTGGCTGCCACATGGTCTTCAGTGTTGTTTCCCCAGGTTTCTGGCAAGCTGGAGATGACAGAACTTTCCCTTCTGTGTTTAATTGCATGTAGGCACCCCTATTTACTTTCTTTTTATTCTTCTCATACATTCATGGCAAGATGTGGCATTATCTCCTTAAATTTTGTTATTCTGCCAAATAACCTATCCATTTTCATTGTTAAATGTGTTATTCTGGTTAGAAGAGTCTATCTCCAGCTGGACAGGAGGACCACAGGCTCAAGGCCTGCTTGACTACAAAGTGAATTCTAGGCCAGCCTGGGGAAGTTGCTGGGATCCTCTTTAGAAATCAAACAAAATGTGGGAATGTAGTACAGTGGTAGAGCTCTTGCTGACATTCCTAAGGCCCTGGGTTCCATCCCCAGTGTTGAGAACTGAGCAAACCAAATAAACAGAAACCTTTTACATCCTAAGTCAAAAAGATTTTCTTTTGAAAGTTATCCCAGTGTGTGCATGTGAGCACGCATGTGTGCGTGCGTGCGTGCGTGCATGCGTGTGTGTGTGTGTGTGTGTGTGTGTGTGTGTGTGTGTGTATGCCAGAAGAGGGTATTTTGTCCCTTGGGACTAGAATTACAAATGATTGTGAGATGTGTGGTATGGGTATTGGAAATCACTCAAATCCTGCAAAAACAGCACGTACACTCTTAACCACTGAGCCATCTCTCTGCCTTCCTTTTGTAAATTTTTACTACATGTATTTGGCGTGAGGACAACTTGTGAGAGTTGCTTGGTTCACTCCTGTCACATGGGTCCCAAGGTTGGAACCAAGTCCTCAGTCTTAGTGGCAAGGAAGCACCTTTACCCTTTGAGCCATCTCCCTACACCTTATTTTCCACTGATATCTTTAAAGGAAAAATATTTTCTTCTTAATTTTATGTGAATGGGAGTACAGGTGCCCATGGGGCCCAGAAGAGGGCACCAAATAACCTGGTGGCTGTGAATGCCCTGATGTGGGTGCTAGGAGTTGAACTCTGCTCCTTGAAGGAGCAGCCAGTGCTCTTACATTTGAGGGATCATCTAGATCCTCCATTCACATCTTAAATCTACTGAAAGTTTGCCTTGTTAAGTGTGGAAGGGATCTAGCTTAATCTTTCCAGGCTGGCTTGGTATTCAGTATGTAGCTGATGGTCACCTCAAAACTCTTGTCAAACCTCCTGCCTCAGCCTCCTTAGCTGAGATTATAAGTGTGTGCCACCACACCCAGTTAGAAACAAGCTTTTTCTACAAAGTTTCTAAGTAAGCTGGGTGGCGGTGACACACACCGTTGATCCCAATACTCAGGAGGCAGAGGCAGGTGGATCTCTGTGAGTTCAAGGCCAGCCTGGTCTACAAGAACTAGTTCCAGGACATCTAGGTATACATAGAGAAACCCTGTCTTGGAAAAACCAAACAAAATGTTGGAACATCGGAGTGCTCAGGAACTGTGAAGCAGCAAGCTGGACTGGGAATCTTTGCCACCGTCCTGGCATTGCCGTTTTCAAATGTCAAAGTTCCATGCAGTTCTATTCCAGAGCTTTCTCTCTGTTCTGTTGGTTTGTTTGTCCTCATGTCTGTTAGATATTTAGTTTGTCTTGAGCCTTAGTACAAGCTTGGCAAATATTTATCTCGGTCACACCCCAGCCTCCCAGCCCTAGTTCATTCATTCCTCCTTTTTGTTTTTGCAACAGGGGTCTCACTGCAGCCCTGGATGACCTGGAAATTGTTATGCAGCAGACCAGGCTGGACTCAAGCTCACAGGGATCACCTGCCTCTGTCTGCCAAGCACTGGGACTATTCCTAATCCTACCTTCCTAACTTCCTTCCTAACTTCCTTCCTTCCTTCCTTCCTTCCTTCCTTCCTTCCTTCCTTCCTTCCTTCCTTCCTTCCTTCCTTCCTTCCTTCTCCTTTTTAAAACAATTTCTGAAGTTAGGGCCAGGTGTGTAGTTGGTTCAGAGTTTGCCTAATATGCCTGAAGCCCTAGGTTGGATCCCCAGGATGTCAGAGTTGGCATGCTGGTACGTGACTGTCATCTTAGCATTGGGGAGGCAGACACAGGAGGATTAGGAATTTGAGGCCATTCCAGGATGCATGAGTTCATTTCTCAAAAGTGAATATATAATAAAATATATGTGTGCTATGTCTTAGGGCTTGGTGCACTGTCTCCCCTTTAGCTTTTTGGTTTAGTTTTTGTTCAGAATAGATACCCCTTTTTTAGATTACTGCCCCAAGTATATTTTATTTATGTGTATGTGTATTAGGGTTTTCTAGAGAAACAGAAATGATAGAACGAATATATATGTATGTGTATGAATATGCATGTGTATATAAACATATATGTTTGAGATTTATTAGAGCAACTTACAGATAATCATTTGACTATTCCAACAATGCTGTCTGCTGATGGAAAGCCCAAGAATACAACAGTTGTTTGGTCCATGAGCCTGGATATCTCAGTTGGTCTTCAGTGAGCACTGGAATCCTCAAGTAGGCTTTAATGCCAGTGGAGGAATAAACTTGCCAGGTAGAAAGATCAAACAGGCAAAGAGAAAACCCTTCCTTTTTCCATGTCCTTTATATAGACTGCCAGCAGAAGGTGTGGCCCGAGAGTTTAAGGTGGACCTTCCCACCTCAAATGATCCAGATTTAGGATGGGTCTTCCTGCTTCAATATGATCCAATTGAGAAAATCTTCACAGGAATTCAGTAGCTTGGGTTTTGGCTAATTCCAGGTGTAGTCAAGCTGACAACCAAGAACAGCCATCACAGTGTGAGTTTGTGTGTACCCTGTACACAAGGGTACCCAAACAGGCTGGAGAATCACATGCCTTGGAGATGGAGTTAGAGGCAGTTGTGAGCTACCACACATGGATGCTGTGACCAAACCTGGGTCTTCTGTAAGAGCAGTGAGCACTTTTAACCCCAGAATCCACTTTCCAGGACTAATTTTTTAATTTATTTATTTTTATTTTATGTGCATTGGTGTTTTGCCTGCATGTATGTCTGTGTAAGGTTGTCAGGTCTCCTAGAACTGGAGTCACACACAGCTGTGATTGCTTGGAATTAAACCCAGGTCCTCTGGAAGAGCAGCCAGTGCTCTTAAGTGCTGAGCCATCTCTCCAGTCCCCAGCACTCTAGATTCTTAAATGAAGCGCTTCTAAAAAAAAAAAAAAAAAAAACAGTTGCTATTTGTGTGTGGTATGTGTGTGTGTGTGTGTGTGTGTGTGTGTGTGTATGTGTGTGTGTGTGCACTCCAAAGCTCTCTAAGGGGGTTGTGCTTGTGGTGAACTCAGGGCCTTTCAAATGCTAAGCATTTGCACTACTACACCTCTGACCCAGCAGGCATTAGTTGTAGTAGAAACAGCATCTCACTGTGAACTCCTGGCTTTCATAGATTTTGAAATCTTTCTGTTTCTGTCGCCCAAGTGCTAGGGTTTCAGATCACCACTGTGCTCGGCTCAGCTAAGTCACCATCTTAAATTTAATGCCTCAAAACGCTTTCTATAGTTCAAGTTTACTTGAAATTATTGGTTAAATTCGGAAGAACTGATATCTGTCTAGATGTGTAAAGTTTTCTCCTTTAATCTATAGATACAGTTTTCTCACATTAAAACATTGTAATTCTTGAAAGAAAATCTTCTGACTTGTCAAGTCTACATGGTGAATATGTATGTGATGTGTGAGTTCATCTAATGGATAATACATATGTATGGTTTTCCTGAAATGGAAACAGAGGTGATTTATTTATCTAAAAAGGGAAAGTGGGACTAGAGAGATGGCCTAGAGGTAAAGACTGCTCTTGTGTAGGGCGTTGGTGGTGCACGCCTTTAATCCCAGCACTCAGGAGTCACAGGCAGGTGAATCTCCATGAGTTCGAGGCCAGCCTGGTCTACAGAGAGAGAGTTCCAGGATAGGCTCCAAAGCAAGGCAGAGAAAACCTGTCTTGAAAAACCAAAAATAAAAACCAAAAATCAAAAAAAGACTGCTCTTGCAGAGGACCTGGGTTTGCTTCCAAGTACTCACGTTGCATGGCTCAAACTGCTTAGAAGTCTGGTCCCCAAGGGATCTGCTACCCTCTGTTCTCTGTGGACACTGACACTCATAACTAAACAATCTGTAGATGGAAAGGAAAGCATCCTGACAATGGCATGGACTAATGAACCGAGGGAAAAGCAGGGGCTCAAGCCTTTTCCTCTGTCTTTCGAGTCTCAGCGCTGGCTATCCAGGAACTCACTCTTCATTGTGTAGTCTAGGCTGGCCTTGAACTTGCACAGGCACGTGCTCTCATCCCTAGTTTGTTTTGCTACAGAGTAGTATATAAGAGTCTATAAGGTCTCATGTAGCCAAGGCTGGTCTTGAACTCTTACTGTAGCTAAAAATACCTTGAATACCTGGTCTCTCTGCCTCTACTTCCCTGGAATTATAGACTTGACCCACCTGACCTGACAACATTTATTTATTCTTAAACCTATTTTCACCAGCAACCCGGATTCATCATCTCTTGTACTTTCTTTTCCCAAAAAATTTCTTGGCTTGTTCGTGCTTGATGAATTTACATATTGACACATGTGGGGTCATGTGTGAAGGTGTGTGTGGATGCATGTGTACATGTGTACTGGATGTCTTCCTCAATACCTCTCCACTCTTTTTTTATTTAGTCAGGGCCTCTCACTGAACCTAGAGCTGGCTGATTTGGGATAGTCTCCCTAGCCATCAGCCATCTCTCCAGCCCTGTTTTTATTGTTTTTGCTACAGAGTCTCTGTGTAGCCTTCGCTGGCCCAGAACTCACTTTGTTAGATCAGGCTGGCCTCTATCCTTCAGTGACACTTCTTACCTGTCTGTCTGAATGCTGAACTACATGTGTGCGCCACCATGTGGCTGTTTTTATTCTTGCACTGTCTTCATGTGCCTAGTTTCCAACTGTCTGGAATGATTTCACAAAGAAGCTCCCTGTTCTTCGAAGGCTTGGTAAAACTCACTGAAAACGCTTATAAACTGGGTGCTCTTTTCATTGGTAAGGCCTTTAATTACCAAGTTATCTATAGATATTTTGTCTGTTGATAAGTAGTTTCTCTGCCAATTTTGGCATTTTAAAATTTCCAAAGAACCATTCTCTTCATCCAGTTCATAATTATGTAATTATATAATCAACGTAAAGAGGGCCATCTAGCATGGTGGTTTATTTTTCTCATCTCAACTGATCGAGAGGTTGAGGCAGGAGGATGAGAGTTCAAGACCAGCCCCAACAGCACAGAGAGGCCTCGTTTCAAACAAGCAAACAAACATTGTCCCCTGCCCCTGCAGGGCACTTACTTCCCCTCTTGATCTCATCATGTAACTTGATTATTCCTATCTTTTCTTAATCAGCTCATTAGAGAAGTCACAGTAAGCATTAATCAGTTAAATGTACCAATGAGAAGGCAGAAGATCAAGTTGGCTCTAAAGCTGGCAGTGAAAAGTTGAGGTCTTGGCTAGAGAGAAGGCTCAGAGGTTAGGAGTGACTACTGCTCTTTCAGAGGACTGGAGTTCAATTCCCATGTTGGGTGGTTCACAACTGCCTGCAATTGCAGCCCAGGAGGATCTGACATCTCTGGCCTCCATGCTCACCGACACTTATGTGTGTATACCTTCACAAGACTCCCCCATATATATATATAAAAGCTACATATACATGCATATATGTGTGTGAGATATATATGTGTGTATACTTTTTAAAATAAATATATATTAAAATAAAACTCTTCAAAAAACTAGGGTCTAATGCTTGCATGCCTGTAACCTCAGTCTTGTACAGACTGATGGAGGAGGTTCACCATGCGTTCAAGGCAAGTCAGAACTGTATATCATGGCTCTATCTCATAAAAACAGTAAGGGCTGGTGGGGTGGTGAGATGGCTCATTGGCTAAGGTAGAAAGAGAAGCAACTTCATTAAGATGTCCTCCAGCACACATATACACTGTGGTTCACCAGCTTCCATACACACTGCGTACCCATACACACATATTCAGTAAAGTTAAACAATGTTACAAAGGAGATATAACTAAAAGTACTCACCTAGTATGCAAGCCTGAGGACTCAGTCTCCACTACTGAAGTATATAAACACATGCACGAGAAAAGAGTTGGATGTTTATGAAAGGAGAAGGTTAGCACTTCCCTTGACAAGGATGGAAGAGGCCTTTGGGCCTAACAACACTTATACAGTTAGGGCATTGCCACCTACTTTGTGGCATCTAACCACTGTTGCCGGGCGGTGGTGGTGCATGTCTCTAATCCCAGTACTTGGGAGGCAGAGGATCTCTGTGAGTTCAAGGACAGCCTGGTCTACAGAGTGAGTTCCAGGACAGGCTCCAAAGCTACACAGGGAAACTTTGTCTTGAAAAGCCAAAACAAAACAAAGGAAGGAAGGAAGGAAGGAAGGAAGGAAGGAAGGAAGGAAGAAAGAAAGAAAGAAAGAAAGAAAGAAAGAAAGAAAGAAAAAGGAAGGAAGAAAGGATTGGGGGCAGTGGTAGGCCAAATCAGGCAAAAGGTTTGTGCTGCTGAGCCTGATGACCTGAGTTGGACACACGTGTTGGAAGGAAAGAAGTTGTTCTCTGACCTCTATACACACACTATGGCATGTACACACCCATGCAATAATTAAGCTGGAGAGATGGCTCAGCAGTTAAGAGCGCAGGCTGCTCCTCTAGAGGGCCTAGATTCTGTTCCAGGAATCTACATGGAAGCTCTGTAACATGGGCCCCAGAGAATCCAACATCCTCTTCTGTTCTCCTCAGGCACTGTGCACATAGTGCAAAGATATATATGCAAGCAAAACAGCCATACACAGAAAACAAAAATAAAAGTATTTATAAATAAGTCTAAACAAATATTTTTAACAAAGAAAAGGACTGGGGTGAAGCTCTGTGACAGGGCACTTTTCTAGAGCTCTGTCCAAGGTTGCTCCCCAATATCACATACAGGAAAGTCAGACAGTAGACACAGAGGAAAATGGAAGAAAGCAGGGGGGGGGGGCGCGGTGAGGCCTGGTGCTGTCAGTTCAGTAGAGATATGAAGTAGATAGTTTCAGGGACTAGGGTCAGAGTTAAAGCCACAGCTGAGATGTAAATTAGATTGTTCAGTAGATATGTGGTGTTTAAAGCTATGAGACTGGCTGAGACCATTTAGATAATACAAGGTGATGGTAATACAGGAGAAGACATTCAAGGAGTAAACTGCAACCCTCTCTGGTATTTTGAGGACAGGAGGGACTATGAGGGAGTCACAGAGAGGGCTGAGATGCAGCTCAGTGGGCAACAGCATTTGCAGTGCAGCGTGAGGACCTGAGTCTGAGTTACCAGCACCTGTGAAAAAAAAAGCTGGGCATTGCCATGTACAACTGTAACCCCACCCCAGTGGGAGGAGACGGGGGCTCACAGGCTTGCCAGGGTAGGTCCAGCTTCAGTGAGTGACCTCTGTCTCAAGGGAAGAAGGAGAGTGACAGAGCAGGTCATCTGATGGCCTTCTCTGACCACCACATGTGTGCCTATGGATATACCACACACACACACACACACACACACACACATACACACACACCGAGAGACAGAGAGAGAGAGAGAGAGAGAGAGAGAGAGAGAGAGAGAGAGAGAGAGAGAGAGAGAGAGAGGAAATATAGCCAGAAATGGAGAAAGCAAATCAAGATAACAGAGTTCTGGAAGCTTTGTTTTAGGATGGGGGTGCCTTTCTATGTAGCCCAGGCTGGCCCTAAGCTTCCAACCCCTGTCCTAGCCTCCTGAGTGCTAAGGTTCCAGATATGTGCCAGCCACGCCCAGTGCCATACATTTTAAAGGGGATTTACATTTTGCTATAAAAGGAGGAAGAGCAACAGGATAGCACCTAACAAAGGGGGGTCCAAAAGAACATTTCTATTTATTCTTTTTGTTTGTTTTGAGACAGAGTCTTACAGTGTAGCTCTAATTGGCTTGGCACTTGCTATGTAGACCAGGTTGGCCTTGATTTCATAGGGATCTGCCTGCCTCTGCTTCCTGAGTGCTGTTATCAACAGTGTGTGCTACCATGCCAGGCTATTATTCTTTTCAAAGGACTATTTATTTTTATTTTATGTGCATGAGTGTTTGCTTTCACAGATGTATGGGTACCATGTAAGTTCCTGGTACCTGCAGAAGCCAGAAGAGGGTGTCAGATTCCTTGAAAGTGGAGTTTCTAGACAGTGGAGAGCCGACACATGGGTGCTCAGAACCAAACCTGGGTCTTCTGCAAGAGCAGCTAACACTTTTAGCCCCTGAGCCAGCTTCCTAGCCCACGATTGATCGATCTGTCTGTCTATCTGTCTGTCTGTCTATCATCTATTCTTTCATTCATTTATTCCTTTTCTCCTTCTCTCCCTCCCTCCTTCCCTTCCCTTTCTTCCTCCCTCTCTTTCTTCCTTCCTTTTTTTTTTTTTTTTTTTTTTCTTTCTTAAAGCTGGAGGATAATTTTATTACGGTTTAAAAGCAAAACCCTCCCCTAGAGAGGAAGATGCAAAAGAGGAAGGGAGAAGGCCATGTTATTTATAAGCAGCCACTTTGAGGAAGGTGCAGCAAATAACAGACAAAGAACAGGATGCCTCAAGTATCTGACAAAGCATGTCCAGGCTTTGACAAGATCCAACAGAGAAAAGGAGAAATTTCCTTTTTCTGAATTAAGGACACAATGTGTGCATGTGTGTATGGGTGCCTGCATAGGTCAGACAAGGGTGTCAGAGTTGGAGTTACAAGCGCTTGTGGGCATCTCAAGTTGAGTGCTGGAAATCAAACTTAGGTCTTTCTTATGCGCTTACAGCCATCACTGCTAACCACTGGGCCATCCCTCCAGCCTCTGCTTAGCATTCTTTTTAAAGTTGAGAGGGAATCTGAATGTAGTGGTGCATGTTTCTAATCCTAGCACTTGAAGGTGACAGAGGTTCGCCACATAGTGAGTTGTGAGCCATCCTGGGCTACTGAGACTGTATTTCAAAATAAACAGATAAAGTTGAGAAGTCTTGGAATAGAGGGGTAGTAGTGGCTAGAGAGACAGGACCACATAAGGAAAGAGATGCAGATTTCTCAGAATCCAGGTGGGTGTGAAGGCCCATCTGTAATTTCAGCACTCAATGGAAGAGAGAGGACACTCAGAGGGACCTGGCTACCCAACTAACTAGCCATATTGACTAGCTCTGGGTTCAACTGAGAGACCTTGTCTCAGGAAAGAGGGTGGAGAGTAACTGAGGAAGACTCACAACATCAGCCTCTCAATATGTACACACACACATACCCATACACACACCAGACATACACATATACATGACAGACACATACATACGTGTCAGACACACACACACATGACAGACACACACATAACAGACACACACATGCATGACAGACATACACGTGACAAATGCACATGATAGACACACACATACATGACACAGACACAAGGCAGACACATAACAAGATACATATAGATGATACATATATGACACACACAGTATATACAACACACATACAACAAACACACAATAGGCACATACATACATGACAGATACATATGAGGACATACATGACACACACACACCAGACACACACAGATGAGTGGTGGTGGGAGAGCATGGTGGTCTACGCCTATGATCCCAACACTTAGAAGGTAGAACTGTCAAATCAGGCCAACCTAAGCTACATAGAAAGCTTGAGATCAGTCTGGGCCACATGAGACTGGGTCTCAAAATAAACAAATAAGGAACATGGGAGCTGGAGAGATAGTTCAGCAGTGAAGAGCTCCTGCTGCTTTTCCAGAGGACCAGAGTTCAGTTTCCAGCACCCACATCATGTGGCTCACAGCAATCTTTAACTCCAGCTCCAGAGAATCCAAAGCCGGACTTCTGCAGATGTCTGCAGTCACATGCCCATACCTGCGTGCAAACACAAACACCTACACATGTAAAAAAACAATTTAAAATAAATAAATTAGGAGCCTGGGGAGATGGCCTTCATGGCAAAAAACTTACCACAGAAGTCTGAGGACCTCAGTTCGGATCCCCAGCACCCACGTAAGAGCTAGGTGTGGCTACACAGCACTCAGGAGACAGAGACACACAGATCCCAGAGCTCACTGGCTAGCCAATCTAGCCGATTCAATAATCTCCAGGTTTGGTAAGAGACCCTGTCTCAAAAACTAAGATGGAGAACGATTGAGGAGCATACCTAACACTAACCTCTGTCCTCTACATGCACATGGACACACACATGCACACGTGCATACAACCACATAAACACCTACATACACCACACACACATTAAGGGAGTCAAAACAGTTTGCTCCCAGTGTAACAAGGAATCCAGTTACCAGGTGAAGGTGGAGATGATCTCAGTGATTCTGAGAAACAGGAGAAAGCACATAACTGTTTAGCAAAGCCGGAGTGAGTATATTAGAGAAATAGGGTATGTTCACCAGGTAGTTTTCTGGGGCCACCAGGGCTTAATGATTATTTAAGCAGAGACCAGACAGCAAGTTCAACTGTTTTCCCAAAGCTGTATTCAGCTCTTGGGGTGCAGGCCTGCAGGGGAGGGAGAGAGAAAAAACTGTATTTAAGCAAGACTGTGGTCAGCCTAGGGAGTTCAAAGCCAGAGAACAGTGAGAGGATTTTCAAGTGTGAGGAAGGGGTGGGTTATAACCATTGTTCTTGAAATTCAAGCTGGGCTACAAAGGGAGAATGCAGCAACTGGAACATTGTAGAAAGGTTATTTTGTTTTTGCAGAGTATCAGGAATGCCTAGGCAGAAGACAGTCCCTGGAAGAGAACAAGGAAGGCACTAGATCTCATTATAGATGGTTGTGAGCCACCATGTGGTTACTGGGAATTAAACTCAGGATCTCTGGAAGAGCAGTCAGTGCTAATCTCTGAGCCATCTCTCCAGCCACCTTCCTTTTCTTTTTTCTTTTGTGGACATGGGTTTAGGTGCCCTGAGTAGCCTTGAACTTAATAATAGACAAGAATGATTGAACTTCTGGCCCTTTTGCTATTAACTCTAAATTACTATGCCTACCTTTAGACAATGTTCTTTTTGTTTTGTTTTGTTTTTTGTTTGTTGTTGTTGGTTTTCTGTTTGTTTGTTTGTTTGTTTTTTTGTTTCTTTTTTGGTTTTCCAAGACAGAGTTTTTCTGTGTAACAGCCTTGGCTGTTCTGGAACTCACTCTGTAGACCAGGCTGGCCTCTAACTCACAGAGATCTTGCCTACCTCTGTCTCCTGAGTGCTGGGATCAAAGGCATGTACCAGCACCACCCAGCTAGATAATGTTCTCAAGATCTACAGGCAGCACAGAAAGCAAAGAGTAAACATAGCAATTTATATCCACAAAAGACAAAAAAATAGACATCTGCTCTCTGTGGGCTTGTCTTTAGCTTTGTAGTCACTTGGTAATCTTCTTAGACCTGGAAAGAAGACGAGATAATTAGTTATATTATATCACAAATGGTCTTAAACACATTCATAGGAATAGAGGTGTGTGGTGTGGTGTGATGTAGAGAAAATCAGTGCAGAGCTCATAAGATAAGCCAGGAGAACCAAGGCCTAATTCTTTATGTTAAAGTCACGTTAAGGAGGCTGACTTAGTGAGTCACAAGAGGAGACACATCCAGGAGGAACAGGGCTTGACATTAGCTTTATTACCTATTGCAGATGCTATTATACCTAAAGCTAGAACACAGCTAAAACCTTGACAGTGGGCATCACTTCAGGGAATGGACTTGCCACCATTTTTCAAATTTCTTATCAAAAAGAAACTATTGTTCTAATGACATCACCTCAAGGAAACAATCATATAAATTGAAACATGTACACAAATATTCGGTGCAGAATAATTTGTAATGTTGGAAAACACCTTAATTCCTACCAGAATGGTTCAATTGTTTATATTTAATTTTTAAATTATGAGCCAGGCAGTGGTGACACACACCTTTAATCCCAGCACTCAGGAGGCAGAGGCAGGCAGATCTCTGAGTTTGAAGCCAGTACAGCCAGGACTACACAGAGAAATGCTGTCTCAAAAAAAAAAACAACAACAACAACAAAAAAAAAAACTATATTTACTTAGAGAATTCCATGGTGCTTACATGGAGGCCAGAGAACAATTTTTGCCAGTTGGTTTCCATGTGAGTCTAGGGATTGGAATGCAGGTAGTCTGTCTTAGTGGCAAGTGCCTTTATCTGCTGGGCCATCTTGCCAGTCCTATGTTTATTAACATAGAAAACTATCAAAGAAGTATGTTTAGTGAGACAAAAGCAACTTTAGAAGCATGCCCATAGCTTTGTGCAGTGACAGTGCCGTAACCAATAAGGTTTATCGGAGGCTTGAACATTGCTGATTGAGAGTGTCTCCCAGCACCCCACTGCAGCATGGTTGGCAGTGCCAGTCTCTGTGGAGACAACAATTCTGGCCCAATAAAGATATTTAAAAAAAAAAAAAAGTGCCCATTGTGAGTGTTTTGCGACAGACGAGTCTGTGCTCCCGTCTAACAGGTAAAAACCTGAAAAACGGAAAAGACTGATAGAGATCTAAGAAAGAGTTGAGGAGGTCACAGGACAAGCTGCCTGTCACCCACATTGGAGAGATGGAAATGCAGATATGGAAAAT
The DNA here is from genome assembly GCA_030556225.1 of Cricetiscus sungorus. Classification (NCBI taxonomy): domain Eukaryota; kingdom Metazoa; phylum Chordata; class Mammalia; order Rodentia; family Cricetidae; genus Cricetiscus; species Cricetiscus sungorus. The sequence goes on along the minus strand of JANBXA010000031.1, from coordinate 3,637,148 downwards.
CACAATTTAACAGAACAGAAACCAGTGGGCACCAAGGTGAGGAGAGGGAACCCTGAGCTGGAACTACGGGATTGCTGGAGGCTCAGTGAGAGATAGAAGCCCAGGGGGGCCAGGACATGATGCTACCTTCTCTGTCTTTGTGCTACCAAGGGGAGGGTAAAAACAGTCATTTAAAGTGAGCCAGGGCACGTTTCTTAACAAGGTCTGCTCCCAGAAGAGCTGTTTGACCAAAGCATAGACTGCCTGAGGGAGAGGCTGTCCCAAACTGCAGCTTCCTCTGGTCTCCTGTCCCATCTAGCAGAGAAACCAAACCAACCCCCAAACCATGAAGCATGATGAAGTCCACAATTTGGGGTGCTGGCTCAGGGCCGAGGGGGGCTTCCTACCCAAACTTTATCACCACAATGGAAGGGTATCTTCACTGGCGTTTCTTTAACTTGCCATGCCATGTCTGTGATTTGACCAAAAAATAAATTACATGCAATTCAAAAAGTCAGATTGCTGTTTGAAGAGACTGGTGTGTTGGACATAGCAGTGGTTAGGAGCTGTTAGGCTGGAAAGCAATCTTCTTTTTCTCCGTCTTATTTTTTGTTTGCTTTCTTGAGACAGGATCTTACATTGCTCAGGATGACCTCAAGCTCTCTATGTAGCTGAAATTGGCCTTGAACCTGGGATCCTCCTGCCTATGCCTAATAAAGCTGTGGTTCTCAACCTGTAGATCAAGACCTCATCTCTCCCTCTCATCCCTCCCCTCCTCCCTCTCCTCTCCTCTCCTCTCTTCCTTTTATTTTCCCCTCCCTTCCCTCTTTCCCCACTGCTGGGTCTTACTACATTGTCTTAAAACTCATGATTCTCAGTCTCTTGAATGCTTGGAATACATGTGAGTGGCACCAGGTCCAGCTCAGACCACAAAGTTAAAATAACTAGGATTATTTATCCTGTAAAATAACAGGATCAGAGATCCTGTCTCCATATAAACAAACAAAAACCAATGGAGAAGAATGCATGTTTGTGACTTGTATGCAAGCCCTTAGCTCTTCTATTTTCATGCCTAAAGCCAACACACATGGACAACATTGCCAAGTTCATCTTCGAGCTGGGGATGGACTCCCACTCTCTTGAACCATGTTAGCAGCAACTTTTTGAGTCTATTGTTTTCCAGGAACAGAAACTCTCGCCTCCCTCCACCTCTCGTTTTTCAAGACAAGGTTTCTCTGTGTAGCATTGGAGCCTGTCATAGAACTCACTCGGTAGACCAGTCTGAACTTGAACTTTTCTAGGTGGGTCTTGCCCCTGTGAAGCCTTTCCTTTGTTACAGGGCAGAACAGACCTCTCCTCAATGCCACCAATCTTCTCAACAATCACAGCCTCTGTAACACAAGCCCTGGATGCAACCTTAATCTTCCTGGCATGCTTTCCTCTCCAAACTGCGCGTCTCATTTTTCTTTCTGTTCTGCTTGCTCTTTTTCAGTGTAGACTGGAGTAAGGGGAATTAATAACAACCACACTGCAGTTTCAACATTATGCTGTCTTGAGGTTCCTCCTTTGCCAAAGAAATTAGTCCATTGCTTTTCAATTTAACTCAGGCAAGTTCTTAGTGCAAGGGCAGAAGGCGCCTACACTCTGCGAAAATATCACAGGGATGGTCTCTCTCCCAGGGAACAATAGTGTTCCCCTCTGAATCCTCTCACGCTGTACCTCTGAAGTCCATATTGCTCTCAGCACTACTGTCTTTCAAGATCTTGCTAGAACATTCCTTTAAGCAGTGTTTACAGTGTTCATTTTTTTTTTCTTTTTTAGTCCAAAGTTCCAAGGTCTTGCACATTCCTCAAAATAACCAAAACCAAAACCAACCAAACAAACATGGTCAGGTTCTTCACAGAGCAACCCTCTCTCTGGTCCCAGCTTCTTTTGGATGTATTACTTTAATGTGTCTTGATAAAACACTATGATCAAGACAACTTATAAAAGGAAGAGTTTTACTTATAAAAGGGTTTATGTTCCCAGAGGGCTGAGTTCATCCCAGTAGGGAGGCATGGCAGCAAGAGGCAGGGGGCTTCACATGAAGCAGAGTAATAGGAAATGGGGTCTGCTATAAAACCTCAAAGCCCATTCCCAGTGACAGACTTCCACCAGCATGGCTGTACCTCCTAAACCTTCCCCCAAAGCACCACCAGCTGGGAAATAAATGTCCAAAAGTCTGAGTGTCAGTCAACCAAGAACCACCCACATTCCAGAACCAGGTACTCCCCCTACCTTCAATCATCTTCATCACTAAAGGCCAATGTGATGCATTACCACTGTCCCATATTTTCTGTGTGCATGTTCTATACCCCCATAAAGCTTGCATCATCACAGTCTGCCCTCTCTGTCTCTCTCTCCTTCCCTCCCTTCCTCTCCCTTCCTCTCTCTCCTTCATTCCCATCAGAAGTGGCCTTTCACACACACACACACCCCTCCCCAGTAAATCTCTTGTGTGAGGTCTGTTGCTTGATGAGCTTTTTGCAGCATGCCTTGGCTACCCTTTGGCCATAAAACCCTTAGACTGAGTCTATGGGGGACATTTATTATTGAAACCATGACAACCACTATATCCAGATCAAGGCATTTTATTTTCTTGTGGTACTGGAAATAGAACTCAAGCCCTTGAGCATGCTAGATACAAACATTCTACAACAAAGCTATCCCTCCAGCCAACAAGACCCTTTTATAATTTTAGTTATATGTATGTGTCTATATGTGGTTTGTGAATGAATGGGGAGAAGAGGGAAGGGGGAGGAGAAAAGAGGAAAGAAATTGAAATTCTTTGAGTCTGTTTAAACAGGAAACCATACAGATTTCACTAAGTCCATCTTGAATCAGGTGCTGTGGAAGTAAGGCAGATGTTAATCAAAGAAAATTTTAAATGTCTTGTCCTAAAGCATTTTGATTGTATTATTTTGTTTTTGTTTAGTTTTCAAGACAGGGTTTCTCTGTGTAGTCCCGACTGTCCTGGAACTCTCTGTAGATCAAGCTGGCCTCAAACTCACAGAAATCTGCCTGCCTCTGTCTTTCAAGTGTTGGGAGAAACTTTAATTGTTTTAGTTAATTACTTCCCAAGGCTACAACCAAAATACCTAGAAAAAAATATATGGCGAGGAAATATTCTTTAACTTATGGTTCTAGAAGGTTTGGTCCATCAGGGTCAGGAGGGAGTGACAAACTCCCAGGGCTCACATTGTGATGTGCCAGGAAGCAGGGGTAAAAGAATGCTGAGGGTGCTCTGTGGGGACCCCCAGTGAGTGAGGGGGGCATTTCTCCTCATCAAATTCTTTCTGGCAATGCCTCACACACAGACACACCCAAAGATGAGCCTCAACACCTCCTAGGGGATTCTAAATTCAAGACTGGCTGGCCTTAAACTTGCTATGTAGCAAAGTATGGCATTGAGTACTGATCCTGCTGTCTCTACCCCTAAATAATAGAACTATGGACATGTGTCATCATGTCTATCCAACTCCTTTTCTTCACATATGTGTGCTCTAACATACATGTGCACTCTGCACACACACACATACACATGTATTTGCCATAGATATGATCTGGTTTTGCTTTTTAAAAGTTTTTAATTTTTGTTGTGTGTGATAAGTGGAGCCAAAGTCTGATGATCGGGTGTCTTCCTTGATCACTCTCCTAATGTGGGATGTCCTTTTGAATTTTGTAAATATATGTTTCTCTTATTGGTTGATGAATAAAGCTGTTTTGGCCAATGGGCATGCAGAATGTAGCCAGGCAGGAAGTATAAGCAGGGCTACCAGACTAGGAGAATTTTGGGAGAAGGATGCAGAAAGTGAGTCTTGAGAGACACCATGTAGCTACCAGGAAGGTAGGATACCCAGGCATTCTCCAGTAAGATAAGGCTATGTGGAGATACGCAGATTAATAGCTATAGGTTAATAATTAAGAGAGCGCTAGACAATAAGAAGTATGAGCCATCGACCAAACAATTTATAATTAATATAAGCTTCTGTGTGTTTATTTGGAACTAAACAGCTGTGGGATTGGGTGGGAAAGGAACTTTCTTCAACATGTTATTTGGTGCAGCATCTGTCACTGAGCCTGGAGCTCAGTGATTCATGGGCTGGCTAGTCAAAGTAATCCAGAGATCTGTTTGTCTCCTCACCCTCCCTCTCAATGCTGGGGTTACAAACATGTGGTGCCATGCCCAGCTTTTTTATATGTGTGCTAGGGACCTAAACTAGGTTAGGAATTCCCTTTATTTTATTTTATTTTTGTCAAAACAGTCTAGTAGCAATGTAGGTTATGCATCCTTTTAGACTGATTAGTCATATTTTTGGATGTTTATTTCACCAGGACCAGTCAGCACTCATATCTTGTCCTTCTAGTGAGAGAAGGCAAATTTTTATTTCAGTCTTAAACACTAGGCTAACCACACAAACTTAGGTTCTCTATTGGTGTGGCAGGCACTGTATCAACTAAACCATTTCTCCAGCCTCCGTGTTTGCCTTTGAGACAGGATTTCACTGTGAAGGCAAAGCTGGCCTCAGAGTTTTAGTCCACCTACCTCAGTCTGCTGAGTATTGGGATAGTAGACATATGCTATGATCTGTGTTTTTATATTGCTTATACATAATTTATTGTTGTTATTGTTTTGCTGGGCTATAGATGGAACCCCAGGCCCAGGGCACACTAGCAAGCACTCTGCCATTAAGACACATCTCCAGCCTTGTATTAAGAATCTTTTTTTCTTTCCCAGCACTGAGGGTTGAAACCAGGGCCTCACATATGCTGGGCAAGCACTCCATCCCCAACTCTGTCATTTCGTTTTCTGGAGCCAAGACCATGCTATTGAGCCCAGACCAGTGTTAAATTTATGTAAATTCTCCTGCCTCAGCTTCCCAAATGCTGAGATTATAGAGTGATACCCAGGTGTAAATGTCTTATTTCATGGTGACAGCCATCTGAACTTCAGGACCTGGATTTTAACAAAACAAATTAAACTCCCCTGGGGTGATATTTTGTTTATGATCTAACAAAGCTTGCCTGAAGATCAGAGTGCAAAACTAGCCACACTAGTTAGCCATAGAGGCCAGGCACTGGTGGCACACCCTTAATCCCAGCACTCAGAAGTCAGAGGTGAACAAATTTCTGTGAGTTCAAGGCCAACTTGGTCTACAAAGCAAGTTCTAGGACAGCCGGGGCTACAAGGTGAGACCTCATCTCAAAAAACAGACAGAAAACACACAGAGAGCTTAGTGTGGTACCATATGTATAGTTCCCACACTGGTGACTTGTGCAGAGTAGGGGTGAGACACTCTTATGGTTCCATAGTTTGAATTCTGTTGAATCACATTCCCATTTAAACCCTAGGAAATTTCCCAGTGAAAGTGAGGCATTTTGGAGTTTGTGTTACCTTTTCAAGACAGAAAATTATTTAATATTCTAAATGAAAAATTCAGAAAATTGAACTTCTTTCCCTAAAGTAGTTCCTAAGAGGAGTATAACACAAATTCTAGTCTGTTCTTCCTTTTCTCTGCCTCCCAAGTGCTGGGATCAAAGGTTACACCACCACTCCTGACTTATATATATATTTTTAAAAACTTATTTGGCTTCACTGTGTTGCCAAGGGCTAGTCTCAAACTCATGGGCTCAGTTGATCTTACCACTTCAGCCTCTCAGTAGCTGGGGAAGCAGGCAGATACCACCAGGTGCATTTAAGGTAGTGTTATTAAATCATAACGTAAAAAAAGCATTCCCCATGCTTTGCCTGGTACCAGCAATAACAAATAAGAGGACAGAATTCTAAGCTGATTTCCCTCCCTAGCATTGTTTGACATTAAATGATGACATCTGTAGGTCTATAAAGAGAAACACTGACCAATGTTGAATTTGTTTGGACTATTTTGTGAGTATAAACTAAACTCACATCAAATACTTACTTTGATTATTCCTCAGTGCTGCAGAGAAAGTCAAGTTAGGAAGACCTTAGAAGATAGGACCAAAGACCTGGGTACCAGAGTACCCAAACCTTTACTCACTGTGACTGAAGGGAAGCAAGAGATTTTCTGAAGGTCCACTGAATGTCAAACTGCAGCAGCTTGGGAATGTCCGGGTACCCACCCAGCTGGGTCCAGAGTGTGTTCAAGGATGTCTTCTCTGTTATTGGGTAGCTTGAAGTGGACAGGTCAGCATTCCAGATATCCTCCATCTGAGGTTGCTGTCTATAGAGTCCAAGGGCATGAGGTAAAGGATGGAGCTCCTCTGAGCTCCACAGCCAGTGGAGACACACGTGTCTCTTCCCCTTCCTCTTCTACACCCACCCATGAACTTCCTTTCCTGTCCATACCCCAGGGAGCCTTAGCTGGTGCCACTGGACAGAGATAAGGGAAAAGCAGGATTTGCTGATGTAATTACCAAAACACCACTGTGACCTAGCCATCCATTTTAAAACTACCTTCTTAGCCTCCTTAAGTACACAGACCATGTTTATCTTTTCCCTCCAAAGCTTTTGCCGTCTTTAAAAAAGAGATAGAGCTGGCTGGTGGTGGCATACACCTTTAATACCAGCACTCAAGAGACAGAGGCTGGCAGATCTCAGTAGGTTCAAGGACAACCTTGTCTACAAAGTGAGTTCCAGGAAAGCTTCCAAAACTACACAGAGAAACATTGTCTCAAAAAACCAGAAAAACAAACAAAACAAAAGAATAAACAAACAAACAAAACAAAAGGAGCAAACAAACAAAAAACCCACCTTTATTTTATTAAGAGAAAGGGGTAGAGGTGAGGGAGAGATGGGCAGAGGACAACTCTGTAGTATGGTTGTCTCTTTCCACCTCTTTGTGGGTCCTGGAGCTTGAGCTTAGACACAAAGTCATGCCCAGTGAGCACATTTATTTGCTAAGTCATCTTGCTTCGTTTTTAAAAAAGGAACTCAAAATTAAATGCTAAATATTTAAGCAGAAATATGTGTAAATAAACCTTGCTAAGCCAGACATGCTGGCAATAGCTTTGATTCCAGCACTCAGAAGACAGAGGCAGGTGGATCTTTGTACATTCCAGGCCAGTCAGGACTACATAGTGAGATCTTGTCTCAAAACAAAACAATAAACCTTGATGAGTTACATCCACATTCTTGTGCCATATCATAACTGTGGGGAAAGGAAAGCTCTTGGGTAGAACTGAAAAAAAAAAAAAAGAAAAGAAAAAAAAAAAAGAAATTATGGATTTTCGAGACAGGGTTTCACTGTGTAGCTTTGTAGACCATGTTGACTTCTAACTCTCAGAGATCCACCTGCCTCTGGCTCCCGAATCCTGGGATTAAAGGTGAGCGCCACCACTGCCTGGCAGAACTAAAATATTTTTAATTAAAAAAAATAATAAAGCATCAGGTACCACCTATCACCAAAAGTTTAGCATCATTCTATTACATACCCTAATGTTCTGAGTATGTCAGGTTTTTTGTTGTCTTCAGTTAATAAGTCCAAGACTGGCTTGTGAAATTTGGTAAAATCAGGCATCTTCTTAAAGCTGGAGACCATCAGCACAGGATGGCTAAGATTTAGTTTAAACACTTTTTCAAGCTAGAAACAAAACCAACAACAAAAACAAGTTAATAGACACAGAAGAGAAGGCACAGTATCATTTCTCAGCCTTCTGGACCAAGTAAAGTGTGAAAAAGAGAGTCAGGAAAAGCCAGGAACATTAGGAAAGTCTGCTTTGTTCCAGACAATAACAGAGCTCTGTGCCCACACCCACAATTCCTTTCAGAGGAGCCAGGAGCTGAGACCATGGCCCGAAACTGTGTGTAGCTCAGCCTGGCCTTGAACTTGCTTCTCCACCCTGACCAGAGCCTTCTTCCTTTTTCACTCCCTTCTTTGTTCCTGGACGCCCATACTTCACACCTGGATTCTGACTTCCCTGACTTTAGCCCAATGGTTCTCAACCTTCCTAATGGTGCTAACCTTTAAGACAGCTCTTTGAGTTGTGGTAACACCCCAACCATAAAATTATTTTCATTTCTACTTCATAACTATAATGTTGCTACTGTTATGGACCATAATGTAAATATCTGTATTTTCCAATGGTCTAAGGTGACCCATGTGTACACCTCCCAGCACTCATGAGGTCTAGAGGCCAGCCATGTAGTGATATTTTATTTGTAATCTAATAAATAAAGCTTGCCTGAAGATGAAAAGTGCAGAGCTAAACCACTAGTTAGCCACTAGTTAGCTACACACCTCTAGTTAACCATAGAGGACAGGCACTAGTGGCCACACCCTTAATCCCAGCACTTGGGAGACAGAGGCAGATATATCTCTATGAGTTCAAGGCCACCCTGGGCTACAACACCAGAAGAAGGTGATGTGATCCCAGCACTTGGAATGTCACACTTTTAAACTCAGCACTAGAGAGGAATATAAGACAGGAGTTCAGTGCAGTCTTGGGCAGTCTGAGGTTTGGGTGGAGAGCATTGCAGTCTACAGTCACTTTGAGGACAGGATCACTCTGGTAGAGGTGAGAGCTCTCTAGTGGCTTGTCTGCTTTGCTTTTCTTCCACTTGAGCCCCAGTATACGTCTCTGGGTTTTTATTGTTTATGCGACACAGCCTGGTCTACATAGTGGGTTCCAGGGCAGCCAGAGCTGCATAGTAGAGAGATCATGTCTCAAACAAAATAGAACAACCTTGCTTTTGTCTCAAGCTGGAGAGCAGGCATGGAAGGTGAGCTACCTGGCTGAAGAACTCTGTCATGTACCATAGGCACTGTTTCCTCCTCTGCTCTAGCTGCTTCTGCTTGTCGCTCCAGAACCCCATCACCTTCTTCTGGTAGTTATCAATTCTGTCCAGCATGATGTAGAGGTTCTGAGTCTCATACCCTTTCCCAGTATTTTTGATGTTTTTTAATCGTTTGGTTATGTTGTTTCTTGAAAAAAAAAAAAAAAAAGTCAAGAATTAGATCCATACAGTTCCCAAAGCTACCTTGGCAAACCTGACTTCCATTTCTTTCCATTCCTATCTCACTCTGAGTTACTAGGAGGTATGAGAGGGGGCAGGGAACTTGTTTAATGAAATCTTTATCCAATTCCTGTGTAAAAATAAATTTCTGAGCTAGGCAGTGGTGGTGTTTGCCTTTAATCCCAGCATTCAGGAGGCAGATGCAGGTGGATCTCTGTGAGTTCAAGGCCAGCCTGGTCTACAAAGTGAGTCCAGGACAGCCAGGGCTGTTACAGAGAAGCGGTGTCTGGAAAACAAACAAACAAAAAATTTGTGGTGCTATGTAGGGATGGAACCCAAGACCTCACACATGCTGCACTTATGTTCTACCACTGAGCTATGCCTCAGAATATTTGCAGACATAGTTCTGGAGGTACTAACCAATTCCAAGGGATCCAGTGCCCACTTCTGGCCTCCATAGGTACCAGGTATGCACACAGTGCAGAAATATGTAGGTAAAACACTTGTACACATTAGTGAATAAGTATATAGATAAAAATTTAAAGATATCATGTATCATACTTAGATGGGAAAATTATATTTTTAGTGGAGATAATCAAGGTTTTAGTGTTTGATAACTACCAAATCTCATTCTCACCTATAATTCCAGCTGCTTTCAGGAGGATGTTTTGTGTTTTCTTTCTGGTTTTTTAGTCCTATGGGAGAGTCAGGCAGATCCTTACACCCAGGCACCTCCCTAAGCAGGCAGGACACCCTTTACACACTCACCTCAGCAATGAGGACTCAGGCATCACCTCAAACTATTATTTTCCTTACCATATAAGTTTAAGGCATTTTGTCTTTATAAGACAGGGTTTTACTATATTGACCAGGCTGGCCCCAAACTCTGGTGTTAGCCTCTGGAGTTCTGGGATTGCAAATGTGTAACATTTGTAGAAACCTGCTATTAGAAGCCTGGGTTGTGACAATGAAGCTTTAAAATAAAAGGGGGGAAAACCCAGTATACACACACACACACACACACACACACACACACACACACACACCAAACTCATAAAGAGTAAGGGCATGAGGAAGGTGACTAGGACTAGGAGGAGCTGTCCTGGGACAGCAGCAGCTCAGTTTAGTGACATATGCCTGTAATGCCAGCAATTAACCTTAAACAGTCTCAGCTGCTTGGGAAGCTAAAGCAGTAAGACACTAGCTTGGATAATTTAGAAAGACCTTAAATACTAAAGAAGGGGCTGGGGAGATGCTCAGTAGCTAAGAGCACTCTGGCACAGGACCTGGGTTGATTCCCAGCACCCACATGGCAGCACACAACCATCTGTCACTCCAGTTGCAGAGGATCCAATGCCCTCTTCTGAGCTCTATGGGCACCAGGCATGCACATGGGACAAGGATGTAAATGCAAGCAAAACATCCATACCCACAGAATAAACTAAAGTTGAAGGAAAAGAAGGGCTGGGATGTTAGTTTGATGGCAGATAGCACTAGCTTAGCCTTAACAAAACAAAACAGAAACATTTTTAAAGCCTGGGTGTTATTGATCTAGAAATGTTAGATTTAATTTTTTCCCATTTGTACAGGAGTAACATTAAATATGTAAGGTTTATCTATCTGGGTTTGATTATAGAAACTATTAAAAGTACTTTCTAAAAATTGGGAGGAGAGAGGGCTAACTGGGCATGTTAGCTGTTATCACAGCACTCAGGCAGGAGGGTTGTCATGAATTTGAAGCCAGCATGGACTGCATAGTGAGTATATGTCATTCTGATTACACAAGACCTTGTCTCAACAACAACAAAAAAAAAACTCAAAGAATTTATAGTAGATATACATTGAAATTCCCTCAGTAGATTAGGTGGATTATTTTATAAATAGCGACCAAGTAATTAGGCAGTAAAAAAACAAAACAAAACAAAACAAAACAGAACCTGAAACCCAGATCTCATAGTAGAAAGGTGTGAACCAAAGACTTATGTGCAAGGAAACAAACTGAGAAAGGTTTTCTGTTTTGTTTTGTGACAAGGTCTCCTGGCTGTCCTAGAACTCACTATGTAGACCAGCCTGGCTTCCAACTCAGTTCTACTTGATTCTGCACCCCAAGTTCTCAGATTAAAGGCAGGCACTACCACACCAGACCCCTGCTTTTAATTCATTGATCAACTGATAAATTTAGAGAGAGTCTCATGTAGTTCAGGATGACCTTGAACTCACTAAGTAGCTGACAATTGTCCTTGAATTCCTGGCCCTTCTGCCTGTACCTCTAAAGTGGTTGTAATAGCAGGTATAGACCAATAGACCTGGCCTTTTCTAATATTAAAAAACCAGGACCAACAATAGAGTTGTTATGGTAACACCTTGTCTATAACCTGCCATTTCCCACTTAAGAATTTATGCAGAGTTGAGTCTAATGGCCCATGTCTGTGCTCCTACTCAACTGGAGGCTGAGGCAAAAGGGCTGAGAGTTGGAGGCCAGCCTGGGCTATACAGTGAATTTCATGTCAGCATAGGCTTCAGGGTGAGCTTTATCTCAAAAAAAAAAAAAAAAAAAAAAAAAAAAAGATAAATAGGTAAATCAGGCCAAGCATGCAGTGCATGCCTGTAATCCCAGTATTGGTGGAATTTGGCAGGGAAAGGGGTCCAGTCGTCCCTGCCAGCCTAGTGTGACAATTTCGTGAGAGATGCGGTCTGGAGAGAATAGGTGTAGGGTGACAGAGGAAGACATCTGGAATCCCATCTCCTCCAGCTTCCCCATGTAACACATACACACATACGCCCCCACACATGTCCTCTAAGCCCTGAATGCTAAACACACACACTTCTGCCTCCAGCTCCCAGGCAGTAGAATTACAAGCCGGTGCCATCGCAGCTGATTTCCTTTTATGATCTTAAACCTCCACCCTGTAGATCCTTAATGGGAAAATTACAATGTGTGATGTGGGACTAGAAAGATGGCTCAGTGGTTAAGAGCAGTGGCTGCGCTTCCAGAGGACTTAGGTTTGGTTCCTAGCACTCACATCATAGCTCACAACTAACTCCTGTTTCAGGAGATCCAGCATCCTCCTTGAGCACACACGCACACGCACACACACACACACACACAGCAAAGTTATGCATGCAAACAAAATACTCATACACATAAAATAAAAACTAAAACAATTTAAAGCATGTGGCCTGATAAACATGAACTAGAATTCTAGGCAGTGATGGAAGGTGTTCAACATCAGGACTATACCAGAATATTGTATATATAATAATTATATTTACCTGGCAAGCTGGATCAGCCTATAGGCAACATACTTGCGGAACAGATACCCCAGGCGAACTGTATTCATATGGAGCAATTCAATTATGAGATTCCTGGCAATGGTGTGGTACTGTGAAGGGAGTCCAGAAGTTTGTGCAGCCTGATTTAATATAACCAGGTTTTTCCTTTGAGCCTCCACATCAACAACATATCTGTCTTCAGGGTGCTGGGCAGCGAGGGGGGACTCTATGGTCTTGGCTTTCCTTGTGCCAGAAACTGGGGTTAGTATCCGGGGCTTGTCTATAGGGGGGAGCTGTGGTTTTTGGCCCCATTCAGAAGGTAAGGTCTGTGATGTTTGGGAGAGTTGAGTGGTAAGAGACGGTAGTGTCCTGGAACTAGTGACATAAGGTTGGAATATTCCAAGTGGTTTTGTGCCAGAAGAACCTTGGGGTACTGGGGATTTTTCTGAAGTGTCAGAAACCTTTGGCACTCTGAGCTTCTCCACAGGGAAAGGAGCCGGAGGGACCTCAAAGCCCAGAGCAGCAGTTGCAGGTTTTGGAGAGCAAACAGCTTCTGACCTTTTCTGAGAGACCGAGGCGGGAGAGAGTCTCTGAGGTCTCCCAGGGACTGGGAGGGCCTCTGCTGTGGGTGGACGAGCTAGGATTGGAGTTATTCTTAGAGCCAATTCTTGCTCAGGAATGGTCAGTGGTGGCCTTTGCTGTTCAGGGCTAGAGTAGGTCTGCCTGTAGGGTGCTTGCTCATTGATGACTGGAGGCTTGGAGGGGAAGATTCTGGACATTAGGAGCTCCCTGGGGACACCAGAGACTCCAGAAACAAAGAGTCCTGGAAACTCTCCAGAGGTGGGTGGGACTCCAGATACAGGCGGTGGGGTCGTCTTTCTGTGGGCAAAAAAGTGTCCTGGTATTAGAGGTGGCCAAGTGTCCCCAGGTTTGAAGAAATTCCAAGGACCAGGGGGTAGCCCTGGAATGAAGGGAGCCCCAGGTGTTGGGAGCTGTCCTGGGGTAGGAGGACCTTCTGGGATGGGAAGCTGTGTGGGAGTGACTTGACCTCTGTGGGCTGGAATCTGTTTGTAGGTGGGAGAGATGCGTGCTGCTTCAAGCTTCTCAAAGTCAGGAAGAGTGCTTGTTCCTAGGCTCATCCTAGGGGAAAGAGGGGCTGGGCTAAAAGGAGGCCTTAATTTGTGCAATTGTTGAAATAGTCTGTCAGAAGGAACCAGTGTCTCGGGCTTTTCCAAGGTAAGAGGAATTTGAGCTGGCTGATAATCAGCAATTCCTGGCGATGCTTCTTGAACATTTTCTGGTGTGGTTAAAACCCCCCATTTCCAGGCCAGTTCTTCAGTGAGTGCATCTTCTAATGCTGCCACCTGCTCACAGGTGAGGGTGATAGCTTCTGCCTGAGTTTGTTCCTGGGTAAAAGTGACACCCAAATCCTGGGCTTTCTCAAGTGTGATAGTGAATATTAATGTTTGTTTCTCTCCTGGACCAAGGTGGCCCAGCAACAGGGCCTGCATGGGTGTGAGGGGAGCTTGCAATGCCTGGACTTGCTTATATGCCTGGGTCTGCCCTGGTGTGAGAGTTATTCCCAGCACCTTGCCCTGTCTCTGTGGAAGTGGAACTCCAAATATCTGGGACCACTGCATAGTTAGTGGGATTTCAATTGTCTGGGTCTGTTTAGAAGCAACAGTTGGTTTTGGTGTCCGCATAGACTCTGGAATAATAGGGATTTTCAGGGTCTGAATTGGCTGTGTAGTAGGAAGGCTCCTTAGTGCTTCTACCTGTTCATAGGTTAATGGGACATCCATACCCAGTGTCTGTAACTGAGAAGGAGTGGGAATGATCCCCAGGGCCTCAGCCTGCTCAGATGTGAGAGTGATCCCCAGGGCCTCAGCCTGCTCCAGGGTCAGACTGATCCTCTGAACCTTGGCCTGCTCAGGGGTGAGAATGATGCCTAGGGCCTGGGCCTGCTGAGGGGTCACACTGATCTTCTGTGCCTTGGCCTGCTCAGGGGTAAAAGTGAGTCCCAGGGCCTGGGCTTGCTCAAGGGTCAGACAGATCTTCTGTACCTTGGCTTGTCTAGGGGTAAGAGTTATCCCCAGGTCCCAGGCCTGCTGTGGGCTGAGAAAGAGTCCCAAGGTATGGATCTGCTCAGGAGTGGGACTGATCTTCAGTACCTGGTCCTGCTCAGGGGTCAGAGTGGTTCCCAAGGCTTCAGTCTGCTGAAGCATAGGCGCTATCCCCAGGGCCTGGGCCTGCTCAGGGGATAGAGTGATCCCTAGGGCTTGGGCCTGCTGAGGAGTCAGACTAATCCTCCGTGCTTTGGCCTGCTCAAGGGTGAGGGTGATCCCTAGGGCCTGGGCCTCATAGGGGGTCAGACTGATCTTCATGTCCTTGGCCTGCTCAGGTGTAAGAGTGATGCCCAGTGCTTGGGCCTGCTGAGGGGTGAGACAGATCTTCTTTATCTGGGCCTGGTGAGGGGTGAGTGTGAGTCCTAGGGCCTGGGCCTCCTCAGAACTTAGGCTGATCTCCTGTAGTTGAGCTTGTTTGGGAGTGAGAGTAATCCCCAGGGCCTGCGCCAGCTGAGGGGTGACTGTTACACCCAGGGCCTCAGCCTGCTGAGGGGTGACTGTTATCCCCAGGGCCTGGGCCTGCTCAGGAGCCAGAGTGACCCTCTGAGTCTTGACCTGCTGAGGGGTGAGAGTGAGCCCCAGGGCCTGGGCCTGCTCAAGGGTGAGAATAATCCCCTGTGCTTGGGCCTGCTCTGGAGTGAGAGTCATCCCCAGAGCCTGGCCTTGCTGAGGGGTCAGACTGATCCCCTGAACCTTGAGCTGCTGAGGGGTGAGCTCAATCCCCAGGACCTGGGCTTCCTCTGGGGTGATGGTGATCTGCTGTGCTTGGGCCAGCTGAGGGGTGACTGTTATTCCCAGGGCCTCAGCCTGCTCAGGGGTCAGAGTGACTCTTTGAGTCTTGACCTGCTGAGGGGTGAGAGTGAGCCCCAGGGCCTGGGCCTGCTCAAGGGTGAGAATAATCTCCTGTGCTTGGGCCTGCTCAGGAGTGAGAGAGATCCCCAGGGCCTCAGCCTGCTCAGGGGTCAGATTACTTCTTTGTGCTTGGGCCAGCTGAGGGGTGAGAGCGATCCCCAGGGCCTGGGCCTGCTGAGGGGTGACTGTTATCCCCAGGGCCTGGGCATGCTCAGGAGCCAGAGTGACCCTCTGAGTCTTGACCTGCTGAGGGGTGAGAGCGATCCCCAGGGCCTGGGCCTGCTCAAGGGTGAGAATAATCCCCTGTGCTTGGGCCTGCTCTGGAGTGAGAGTCATCCCCAGAACCTGGCCTTGCTGAGGGGTCAGACTGATCCCCTGAACCTTGAGCTGCTGAGGGGTGAGCTCAATCCCCAGGACCTGGGCTTCCTCTGGGGTGATGGTGATCTGCTGTGCTTGGGCCAGCTGAGGGGTGACTGTTATCCCCAGGGCCTGGGCCAGCTGAGGGGTGAGAGCGATCCCCAGGGCCTGGGCCTGCTGAGGGGTGACTGTTATCCCCAGGGCCTGGGCATGCTCAGGAGCCAGAGTGACCCTCTGAGTCTTGACCTGCTGAGGGGTGAGAGTGAGCCCCAGGGCCTGGGCCTGCTCAAGGGTGAGAATAATCCCCTGTGCTTGGGCCTGCTCTGGAGTGAGAGTCATCCCCAGAACCTGGCCTTGCTGAGGGGTCAGACTGATCCCCTGAACCTTGAGCTGCTGAGGGGTGAGCTCAATCCCCAGGACCTGGGCTTCCTCTGGGGTGATGGTGATCTGCTGTGCTTGGGCCAGCTGAGGGGTGACTGTTATCCCCAGGGCCTGGGCCTGCTGAGGGGTGACTGTTATCCCCAGGGCCTGGGCATGCTCAGGAGCCAGAGTGACGCTCTGAGTCTTGACCTGCTGAGGGGTGAGAGCGATCCCCAGGGCCTGGGCCTGCTCAAGGGTGAGAATAATCCCCTGTGCTTGGGCCTGCTCTGGAGTGAGAGTCATCCCCAGAGCCTGGCCTTGCTGAGGGGTCAGACTGATCCCCTGAACCTTGAGCTGCTGAGGGGTGAGCTCAATCCCCAGGACCTGGGCTTCCTCTGGGGTGATGGTGATCTGCTGTGCTTGGGCCAGCTGAGGGGTGAGAGCGATCCCCAGAGCCTGGTCCTGCTCAGGGGTCAGAGTGGTTCCCAAGGCTTCAGTCTGCTGAAGCATAGGCGCTATCCCCAGGGCCTGGGCCTGCTCAGGGGATAGAGTGATCCCTAGGGCTTGGGCCTGCTGAGGAGTCAGACTGATCCTCCGTGCTTTGGCCTGCTCAAGGGTGAGGGTGATCCCTAGGGCCTGGGCCTCATAGGGGGTCAGACTGATCTTCATGTCCTTGGCCTGCTCAGGTGTAAGAGTGATGCCCAGTGCTTGGGCCTGCTGAGGGGTGAGTGTGAGTCCTAGGGCCTGGGCCTCCTCAGAACTTAGGCTGATCTCCTGTAGTTGAGCTTGTTTGGGAGTGAGAGTAATCCCCAGGGCCTGGGCCAGCTGAGGGGTGACTGTTACCCCCAGGGCCTGGGCCTGCTGAGGGGTGAGAGCGATCCCCAGGGCCTGGGCTTGCTCAGGAGCCAGAGTGACCCTCTGAGTCTTGACCTGCTGAGGGGTGAGAGTGAGCCCCAGGGCCTGGGCCTGCTCAAGGGTGAGAATAATCCCCTGTGCTTGGGCCTGCTCTGGAGTGAGAGTCATCCCCAGAGCCTGGCCTTGCTGAGGGGTCAGACTGATCCCCTGAACCTTGAGCTGCTGAGGGGTGAGCTCAATCCCCAGGACCTGGGCTTCCTCTGGGGTGATGGTGATCTGCTGTGCTTGGGCCAGCTGAGGGGTGAGAGCGATCCCCAGAGCCTGGGCCTGCTCATGGGTCAGAGTGGTTCCCAAGGCTTCAGTCTGCTGAAGCGTAGGCGCTATCCCCAGGGCCTGGGCCTGCTCAGGGGATAGAGTGATCCCCAGGGCCTGGGCCTGCTGAGGGGTGACTGTTATCCCCAGGGCCTGGGCCTGCTCAGGGGTCAGAGTGACTCTTTGAGTCTTGACCTGCTGAGGGGTGAGAGTGAGCCCCAGGGCCTGGGCCTGCTCAAGGGTGAGAATAATCTCCTGTGCTTGGGCCTGCTCAGGTGTGAGAGAGATCCCCAGGGCCTCAGCCTGCTCAGGGGTCAGATTACTTCTTTGTGCTTGGGCCTGCTGAGGGGTGAGAGACACCCCCTGGACCTGGGCCTGCTGAGGGGTCAGACTGACCCTCTGTGCCTTGGTCTGCTCAGGAGTGAGAGTGAGTCCCAGGGCCTGGGCCTGCTGAGGGGTGAGAGTGAGCCCTAGGGCCTGAGCCTGTTGAGGGGTCAGACTGATCCTTTGTTCCTTGGTCTGCTCAGGGGTGAGAGTGAGCCCTAGGGCCTGAGCCTGTTGAGGGGTCAGACTGATCCTTTGTTGCTTGGCCTGCTCAGGGGTGAGAGTGATGCCTAGTGCCTGGGCCTGCTGAAGATTTAGCATGATCCTTGGTTCCTTGGCTGGCTTAGGAGTGGGGGTGAGCCCTTGATCCAGGGCCAGTTGAGAAGTGAGAGTAATGTCTTGAATTTGCTGGAGAGGTAGAACTGTTCTTTGGGTAACAGTGGTCCCAGATACCTGTACTTGTTCAGCAGTTGTTTGGGGGATTTGCATTGCCTCTGGTTTTCCTGATGTGAGAGACCCCAGTGGAGTCCGTGTCTGCTCAAGGATACTAGAAACTCTGAGATGAGTCCCTGATTTTTGCTTCTGCTCTGCTGTGGGAAGAGGGATCTGCACTTCTGTGCCATGTTCACGACTAAGGGGACCATGCAAAGCCTCTTTCTGCTCAGGGATTAAGGATGTCATTGACATCTGAGATGCCTCAGAACCTCTTATCTGGTCCTGCTCAGGGACAGGCATTGGGCGGGACTTTGCAGAAGCAAGGAGGGTCCTGGAAGGGGGGGCTTGCTTTTCATGGAAGCTCTCCATTGCATCAGGATCCACTTGGAATAACTGTCCTTGACTAATCTGAGGTTTCAGGGCTTTCATCCACCTGGGTGTTAGCACCATTGCAGTATGGGTGATTGTTTTCATTAGATCTTTAGGCCTTGACTCAGTCTTTTGTTTTAGTTTGCTCCCTTTTGGCCTCTGATCATCTTTTGCATCTTTCATTGTCTTCAGCCTTTCCTTATCGGTCTCCTCTCTCACCTGCAGGACCTGAGCCGGTTTCCACTCCTCCAGCTTTTGAAGTCTTTGCTCTTCCCTCGAAGCATCCTCTTCCTGCTTTTGTTGCTCTTGACTTTCATCCGTCATCCTGTCTCTATCACTCTCTAGTTCATCTAAGAGTGCTTGTACTAGTGTCCTAATTGCTGGGTCTGTCATCTCACTTAAGAGAAAGTTGCTAATTTCAGACTTGGTCCTGACTGATGCCTGCTTAAGAAACAGCTGTGGTGTGATGTTTTTGCCAAATATGTCTTTAAATTGTCCCCTTCTTGCATCTTTGTATGTCCTCAAGGTTTTAGTCACAGTTTCAGCCACTTTTTGGAAATATTCCTCCATTTTTGCCTTTATGGTGTTTAATTTTTCAATTTCTGCTTTCCCTAACAACTCCTCCTCCTGTATACTCTGCTGATCAATAGCCTTTCCTACATTATTTATTTTTTCTCTAAGGAAAGCCAATATGGCTCTTTGAAATGATTCCAGATCACTTTGTTCACGTTTGGCATCAGGACTTACTGAAGTCTGTTTAGGGGTCCTGGGCTTTAATTTACCACGGTGTTTTGTGGTGCCTGGCATTTCTTCTGCTCTTCCAGCTGTGGGTTTTTCTTCTGCTCTTCCAGCTGTGGGTTTTTCTTCTGCTCTTCCAGCTGTGGGTTTTTCTTCTGCTCTTCCAGCTGTGGGTTTTTCTTCTGCTCTTCCAGCTGTGGGTTTTTCTTCTGCTCTTCCAGCTGTGGGTTTTTCTTCTGCTCTTCCAGCTGTGGGTTTTTTCGCTTTTGCTCCTGATTTGTGTGGCTCTGGAGTACTCTCAGGCTGGATTATCTTGGGTACTTCTCCTGTCTTTGCTTCTTTTTCTGTTGGAATAACAGTGGGTTCTATTTTAACCTCTGATGGGCCTGGGCTTCTTCCAAGTGAGTGCTCTGATTTGCCCTTCTTGAGTCGCTCCCACATACTACTTGCTGTACTCTTGACCTCTTGGCCCTGTGGTTTGCCTTCTTTTCTTCTCATGTCCAGTGCTTGTAGATCAGAGAGTTGACTAGACTTGATATCCAGGAAACTCTTTTCCTCCTCCTTATCCAGATCTGTGTCTGAGACCTCAGCTAGCTGTGGATGTGGGAGGGGTAGCCTTTTCTGGGCACGATCAGCCTTATCTTCAGCTTGCTGTTTAGCCATGTCTGGAGCCATTTCATCTTGGGCTACATATGTCATAGTCGTGTCCCACTTTACTGCAGGAGCTCTGACCCCCTTGTTCTGGGGCTCATCCATAATCTTTTCAAGCTCTTTGTTTAAAAGATTGTCAATCTCCCTCGGGTCTATATCTTTGCCTATGGGTGCCTGTGGAGACATCACAGCTAATGATTTCAAGGGCGTAGTTGGGAACAAGAGTTGGTGTCCTAGAAAATATTTGATTCGAATAAGTTGGTCACACTTTTCTTCAGTAGCTTTAAGTTTCTGTTGAAGTGTTTCATTTTCTTCACTGAGTTCTTGCAAGGTCTTCTGTGAGACGTCTCTTTCTGTTTCTTGTTCTTCAATCAAAACTGTGTTGGTAACATGAATGTTCATAAGTTTCAGTTCCTCATTGACTGTGCTCAGGGCTTTGGAGAGGTTCAGCACCGTTGCTGATATATATTTAATGGCATTGTTTTCCAGTTTGCTGAATATGGATGTGCTGATGAGTTCTTGTAGCATATCTTGAATCTCTGAGATCTTACTATTTAATGCAATTTGGTCACAAATCATCTGATCTGGTCTTAAAGCATGGGCTGTGGCAGGCCGCTTTACAATACGTTCCTTCCAAGCTTTCCAGAGAGTACCTCTAGCCACTGGAAGAAAAACATAAAAACAAAAGAGCAGAGTTACATTTCTTCTTTTATATTGTGCTGTGTCCATGTTTAAGCCTAAGAAACTTAGCCTCAACTAATGAATGCATACAGGATAAATATTCATCAGAAAAGATTAATAGCATTGGATTTTATAGTCATTAGCCAAAGGTAAGATCTCACCTTAGCATAGATAATGACTAAATACTTGAGGGAGAAGAGACAAACCTCCAATGCACAAGAATGGAAAATAACATGTAGATACTCTACCCTACAAGATCAGTAGCTGCACTTTCTTTGCTTATAGGATATATATATATATTTCCCTCCAAAGATTACTTCCCCCCAAAAGAAAGGGTGTAGGCAGATGTCTCCTATCCTGACTGCCTGCTCCCCAACCAGGCAGAGGCTCTGCCAATGGTAAGTGCTCAGCCAATAGCTCAGGCTTATCACTAACTAGCTCCTACATTTCAAATTAACCCATATTCTTTATTTACACTCTGCCACTCAGCAATGCCTTTATTAACAGGCATATTAATCTCCTGCTCCCTCTGGGTGACCTCTTGACTCTGCCCTTCTTCCTCCCAGAATTTTTTCTGTATCAGGCTGTCTCATCCAATTTCTTCCTGCCTAGCTTTTTATTAACAATGAGAGCAATGCACATTTATAGTATACAAAAATTGTTACACAGCAAAAGTGGGGAAAGTATAACATTTTTTTAATTCAAGGTCTCCTGAATGGCCTAGAACTAGAAATGTAGATCTAGTTAGCCTCAAACTCACCTGCCTCTACCTCCAGAATGCTGGATTAAAGGTGTTCGACACCATTACCTGGCATGGTCACCATGCCCAGCTGTACTTTAGTTTTTGAATCAGAGGTCTGTTCTGAACCCAAAGTTTGTGAAACCAGTGACACTGTCTGGCTAGAAAGCCCCAAGGACCCACCTATTTCCACATCCCCAGCTCTTGAATGACAGATGCCCTTGGCTGCACTCTAAGTACTCTAGCAGCTAAGAGGAGGCTAAACAGATGAGACAACTCAAGGTAATGTGGTGCTCACAACCAGAACAGAAAGGGGTAATAGGCGAGGACCAGGAGGTCTGAATATATTATGCAATTTAGTTAATAATAATGTGCCATTCTCGGATTCTTCTTTTTTTTTTCCCCTTTTCTTTTTGGTTCTTTGAAATGAGATCTAATTTGCTGTGTAGTCAAGGTTGGCCTTGGACTCTGGATTCTCTTGCCTTTACCTCTCAAATACTGAATTACAAGTAAGCAACCACACCTGGCTTCAACTTTGGCTTCTTAAATATAATGAGTGTACATACTAATGTGAGATGTGTATGTATTCAAAAGATTGTCCTAGTTAGGGTTTCTATTGCTTCAATGAAACACTATGACCAAAAGCAAACTGGAGAGGAAAGGGTTTATTACACTTCCACGTCATAGTCCATCATTGAAAGAAGTCAGGACAGGAACTCAAGCAGGGCTGGAACCTGAAAGCAGGAGCTGATGCAGAGGCCATGGAGGGATGCTGCTAACTGGCTTGCTCTTCATGGCTTGCTCAACCTACTTTCTTATAGAACTGAGTACTGACTATCAGACCAGGGATGACACCACCCATAATGGGCTGCTCCTCCCATTAATCACCAATTAAGAAAATGCCTTTATAGCGGGATCCTTTTGTTTTGTTTTTTCAAGACACCCTCTCTCTTCTTAGTCTTGGCTAACTTGACACTCATTTTGTAGATCCGGCTGGCCTCAAGCTCACAGAAATACTCCTAGCCTTGCAGCTGGATCTCTTGGAAGCATTCTCTCAACTGTGGCTCCCTCCCTCCTCCCTGATGACTCTAGCTTGTGTCAAGTTGATATTAAACTGTATGTTGCCATGGTCCCGTCCATGATGATAATGAACTAAACTCTTTCTTTCTTTCTTTCCCGTCCATGATGATAATGAACTAAACTCTTTCTTTCTTTCTTTCTTTCTTTTTTTTTTTTTTTTTTTTTTTTTGTTGTTATTTTTGAGACAGGGTTTCTCTGTAGCATTGGAGCTTGTCCTGGAACTAGCTCTGTAGACCAGGCTGGCCTTGAACTCACAGAGATCCACCTGCCTCTGCCTCCTTCCTGAGTGCTGGAATTAAAGGTGTATGCCATCACCACCGGGCTGGACAAACTTCTAAAACTGTAAGCAAGCTCCCAATCCTTAAACTAGCCAGTATAAGCCAGGTGTTGGTGGTGCACGCCTTTAATCCCAGCACTCAGGAGGCAGAGGCTGGTGGATCTCTGTGAGTTCAAGGACAGGCTCCAAAGCAATATACAGAAACCCTGTCTCGAAAAACCAAACCAACCAACAAATAAAAGACTAGCCAGTACAAAGATTTTAACTCTCTCCTCTCCCTCTTTCCCTCTTTCCCTCCCTCCCTCCCTCCCTCTTTCTCTTCTCTCTCTCTCTCTCTCTCTCTCTCTCTCTCTCTCTCTCTCTCTCTCTCTCTGTATACATGTATGTGAGCCCCATGGAGAACAGAAGAGGACATCAGATCCCCTGCAACTGGAGTTATACACAGTTGTGACCAAGTGGGTGCTAGGAATCAAACTGGGTTCTCTGGAAGATAGGGTAATGCTCTCAACCACGGAACTATTCATGGGCCCACTAATGAAAGATACTAATAAGAGAAAACTATGGAGATGTATACAAGAACTCTGCTGTTTCCAGCCCCACTCAAAACCTAAAGCTGCTCTAAAAAAAGTCAAGACCATTTAAAAGTAAAGGTGGCTGATGATGAGCTGTGGATGGCAGATGGGGTGCACTCATTTAATCCCTGCACTTGGGAGGGCAGAAGCAGGTGGATCTCGTTGTTTGAGGCCAGCCTGGTTTACAGAGTAAGTTTCAGAACAGACATGGGTGGAGTGGGCCGGAGTGATTGCTCAACGTGGGTGGAGTGATTGCACTGCCAGCTCTTCCAGAGGACCCAGAATTTGATTCCCTACACCCACATGACAGCTTTTACCCTTCTGTAAACTCTAGTTCCAAAGGATTTGATGCCCTCTTCTGGCTTCCAAAGGCACTGCATACACACGATGCATAAAGGTATATGCAGGCAAACACCCATGTAAAAATAATAATTTAAAAAACAGTTAAAAGCAGTAAGACTTTGCCCACATGACCCAATTGTATTCCAAGATGCCTCTTGATATTTAAATTTTGATATTAGATATTTAGATTTTTGCCATATGAGTTTGGACCTCCTCAATTATCCACTACCCAGCAAGATAAAGAAATAATTATAAAACGATATAGTTAGGCCACACATCTTTAATCCCAGCACTCAAGAGATGGAGGCAGGTGGGTCTATGTTATTTCAAGGCCAGTCTGGTCTGCATACCAAGTTTCAGGACAGCCAGGTCTACTTGTTTCAAAAAATAAAATAAAATAAACAAAGAACAAACCCACAAAAATTATGTTATTGCCAGGCAGTGATGGAGCACACCTTTACTCCCAGCACTCAGGAGGTAGAGGCAGGTGGATCTCTGTGAGGTCCAGGCCAGCCTGGTCTACCTAAGGAGTTCCAGGGCAGCTTAGGCTATATAGTATCCAGCAAGGAAGTGCCTGCTGCAGTACCTAACAACCTGAGTTAAATTCCCTGGAATCTTCCTTGTGGACAGGGATGCTGATTCTCACAGATTATCCTCTAACCTCCACATGTGTGTCTCACACACACACACACACACACACACACACACACACACGCACACATGCACGCACACGTGAATAAACATAAAATTTTAATTAGAGTCCAGTATCCCATTTTCAATAATGAGTAGAATCACTCCACAGAAAATCAGTAATTCACAGCAGGTTTGTAAACTGTCAATCAGTTCCACCCCTTAAAAAGGTGTAATCATGTACCTCTTAAGCACACCTGGGCCTTGCTCCAGGATCAGCCATATGCTAGACCAGAAAACAAGCCTCAGTAATTAAAATCATATGAATGGTCTTCAAATGTGGTGGGATGCACACACCATGCCTATCATCTATCTGTCCATCTATCTAATGGATTATATATAGTCTCTTATTTGATTATCCTTTTCAAATGATCCTCCTGCCTCTAAAGGCACCGCTGTGCCTGACTTAACACAAGTTTTTAATTGAGTACTGAAACCATAGTCAAAAGGAACCCTGTTAAGTCAATTGGAGCTTACCAACATTGGAGCTTGAATCCAGTGGGTCCCCAGATATGCCAAAATGAAGATTAAAAAAAAAAAACAAACAAAATCACAGCTTGTCAGAAAATATTCACAAATTCCTTTTCGGATAAAGAAAGTTTTTATATAGCCAGATGTGTCATGTGTGTATAATTCCAGCATTTGAGGGCCTGCAGCTGGATAATCTCAAGCTCAAAATGGTCCAAGCTACATAGCAAGTTCTGGAGCAGCCTGGGCTACGTTGTGAGACATGCTGAGCTGTTATCTCACAACAAAACAAAAAACTTTTTAATTTCTGTGAGTTCAACAACAGCCTTGTCTACAGAGTGAGTTCTAGGACAGGCTCCAGAGCTATAGAGAAACCCTGTGATGTTGCCTGCAAGGTATTTGCAGAGTAGATCATCTTCAGGTCACTTGGTGCTTAAGACTTTTGAGAGCAGACTGGGGGGCTGTGAGACATTCCCTTGGTGCCTTCAAAACTCCCTGTCCTGGGGCAGGCTGGGCCACTAGTTCCCCCCCAGGGAGAACCAACAATAACAAAACACCACAAGAATAAACACATCCTGCCCCTGAGAACAGCTAAAGGTGAATTGCCTCCAGCAGATGTCAATGTTCATCCCGTGGTATAAAAACACTAGCAGTGAGTGGAAAGGCTAGCTGGAAACTTAAACTCGGAGAGAGAGCGCAGGGAAATTCCAACTGCCTCAACTTCCTTAGTTGATTTCAGGATGATGATGCAAGCCCTGATTGGATGATGCTTCCATGGTTCGTTTGCTTTCCCTTTTGAAGTGGGAGGAGGAAGATGATGGTGGGAGATGAGACAGGGTCACACTGTGTAGTCTTGGCTGGCCTGGAGCTTTCTAGACCAGAGTAGTCTCAGACATGAGATCCTCCTGCCTCAGGCTGGGATTAAAGGATAGCTACCACACCTGGGTTTGGTTTGCTCTTCTGTCAGGACACTCTTCTCTGCCGAACCTTGTAAACTGGTGTGCTGAACGTTGTAAACTGATATGTTGCTGTCTGTCCATCTGCTGCTTTTATCTACCTGCTACTGTTACTCCTTTCCTTTTGCTTGCTTCATGTGTAATAAGCTCACTCATTAGAAAGTTAAAGAACAGCCATCATAGAACATTCTCCAGATGGTACAGAAAGTACATAGGAATCTTGCTCGGAATCCTCCATGTGCAATTTTAAGTGCAACTAACAAATAAAAGGGGCAGAAGAGAGGGCTCCGTGGTTATGAGCAATGGCTGCTCTTGTAGAGATGTCAGTTTCAATTTCCATGAAGCTCATAGTCATTTGTAACTCCAGTTCTTGGAGACTCTGACATCCTCCTCTGGCCTCCAAGGGCATCAGGCATGAATGTGGTGCAGACACTCATGTATGCAAAATACCCCCCACACACAAATGAAAAGTTTATAGAAAAATATAAGATAAACTGGATGTGGTAGCATATGTTTGCCATTCCAGGACTTTGGAGGTGGTGACAGTAGGATTAGGAGTTCAAGGTCACCCTTAGCTATTTAGGAATTTCAAAGCCAGCTGGGGAATATGAGATTCTGTCTCAAAAAAAGAAAAGCCAAGGACATGGGGAGTAAAATAAAGGATGCAAAAGAACAAGTATTTAATAGATATTTTCACCAAAGCAGATATAGGAGTGACTGAGCAGCACACATCATTTAGTCTCATTTACGTATTGGTGATGTGAAATGTAAATCCAAAGGAAATACCTCTTCACAAGAGCTAGCCTGGGTTAATAAAAAAGAGTAATGGGCTTTGAGGATGTGCAAGAGGTAGAGCCTTCCTACATTACAGACAGAAATGCAAAGTAGTGAGCCACTTAGAAGACAGATTTGCTATATGGTCAGGAAATCTTCTTGTCTACAAGTACTGTACATGCATGCAAACTAAAACGTGCCTCACAGAAACATGCACATGTATGTTTATAGCAAGAGTGTTCAGAAAAGTCAAATGTGGAAAACATCTCCATGTCCCTCAATTGGAACACATCAACCACACACAAGGCTCAACAGAAAGGATCCAATTACCATTGTGCCCTACAACATTGTTAATGAAGCGTTAGGCTGACTGGAAGAAGGCAAGCAGGCAGGACAGACGGACCTAGCAGGCAGTTAGGTGTACTAGCTCACATCTACACTCCCAGCCTTCAGAAGGCTGTAACAAGAGAGGGGGTTCCAGGCTGACCCAGATTACATAGCAACACTGTCTCAACAGAACAAAACAAAAACCCACATATAATCTTATTATATAAAATAGTTCAAATAAATTTATTGAAATGCAGTAGATTGATTAATGGTTGTCAAGGACTGTGGACTGGAATGAAGAAGTCTGTCTACACATGAGCACAGATCTTTTTGGATAATGGAAATGTTTTAAAATCAGACTGCCACGGGCTGGGGGTGTGACCAGTGGCAGAGGGCCTAACAAGCAGGAGGGGAGGCTGAGTTCAGCCTCCAGTGTCAGCACCAGGTAGGGAAAAGGTGATGATCACACCACAACATGCTGTGAATTTACGGAAATAATTGTGCGCTTCTCACATGTACCTTTTATGGAATGCAAATTATACTCCAATAAAGCTGTATTTAAAATTTTGTTATTTTATGTGTACAAGGGTTGTGTCTGCATATATGTTTGTGTGCCATGTAAATGCAGTGCCTGAGAGGAAGCCAAAAGAAGAACCAGAGCTGCCATGTGGGTGCTGGGAATGGAACCCAGATGCTCTGGAAGACTACCTAGTGGTCTTTACCACTGAGCCATCGCTCCAGCCACTGGTAGAGCTGTATTTTTGTTAAAAAAAAAAAAAAAAATTAGACCCCACTCACTTGCAAGTATTACAAAGTACACTCACATAATTTTCTCTTATGCCTCTTCCTTTCATCAAAGAGCGCTGTGGCAATTTGACACAGAGTGTTGACATCGATGTCCATGGTTTTCAGTATTTCTGGCATCATTTCCATTTGGGCGATCCAATGGTGGTACTCATCAATATCAATCTCAGCCACCTCAGACAGAATGAAATCTAGAAGAGATGTAATAATACAGGCTTATGATATTTGGTAACTATACAACATGGTTCCATTAGAGAATAGAGTGATCTTGTGCTTACTGCTACCCTGAGCAATTTCTCTATTAAATAATTATACAGGTCGAGAGACCTGGAATAGAAGCCCAAACAGTTAAATCAGCAAGTTAATAAAATATTATCCAGGTTTAAAAGCACCATGTTTGTTTCCCTCATTTGGCCCAGTCTTGCCTCCTACATCTAGCTAGTACCTCAGCATCCTCTCATGATTAAACTTCTCCACTCTCTCACTAATAGGTCTTTCTTCCCTCTGAGCCTGTCCAGACACTTACTCCATTCTTCTAGCCAGGACAGAAGTTTCATGAGAATCCTTTCTCGGAAATCAATAGTCTTAACATACGTAGCGATCTTTTCTAAGAAAACCTTTCTCTTCTTTTTCTGGTTTTCTGAGAGGGAGCTCTTCCTTCCAGGGGACGAGCTGTCAATATCATAGCGAATCATTATCAGCTCCACTCTGTTCATTATTTGGACTAGCCGTGAAAGGATATCCTATAAACAGGAGGAATAACACATTAGTTTGTCTGGTGATGTGAATAAAAATGCACCCAGAGGTCCATAATGAGAGGCACTAGAGGAGGTGTGGCCCTGCAGGAGGAAGTATGTCACTAGAGAGTGGGCTTTGAGGTCTCAGAAGCTCAAGCCAGGCCTAGTGTGTCACTGCCTGTGGATCCAAATGTAGAACTTCCAGCTGCCTCTCCAGCATCATGTCTGCCTGTGCCACCAAGTTTCCTGTCATGATGACAATGGACTAAACCTCTGAACTGTAATGCAGACACAATTAAATGTTAGAGTTGCTGTGGCTGGGTGGTGGTGCACGCCTTTAATCCCAGCACTCAGGAGGCAGAGGCACTCAGATCTCTATGAGTTTGAGGCCAACCTGGTCTACAGAGTAAGTTCTGGACAGGCTCCAAAGTTACAGAGATAAACCCTGTCTCGAAAAATAGAACAAAACAAAAAACAAAAAGAAAGAAAGGAAAAAAGAGAAAGAGTTGTTGTGGTGTCTCTTCATAGCAATAGAAACTCTAAGACAGTTTAACATAAGTTTTGGTCATGTTTACTCTCAGAATATCAGTAATTAATATAAACCAGACCCATTGAAGTCTTGCTAGGGTGGTGAGATGGCTCAGTGGTTAAAGGAACCTGCTGCTAAGCCTGGAACCTGGGTGTGGAGAGAACTAACTCCTGCCAGTTGCCTTCTGACTGTCACATGCATGGGCACACAAATACAAGCATACACCCAAACAAAAACCAGACAAAATAGAATTTTTCAAAATTCTATTTTGTTTTGGTTTTTGAGATGGGGTTTCTCTGTGTAACAAACAGCTCTGACTGTCCTGAAACTCACTATGTAGACCAGGCTGGCATTGAACTCACAGAAACCTACCTGCCTCTGCCTCCGGAGTACTGAGATTAAAGGTGTGTGCCACCACTGCCCTGAAGAATTTTTTTAAATTCTTAAAGTCTTGCTGGTTAACCCAAGCTTTTGGGTGACTGACCGGGAAGATTGTGAGTCCTAGGCTAGCCTGGGCAATTTAGGGAGGCCCTCCCATGTCAAAAACAAATGAAGTGTTGTTGGTGTGGCTTTACTGAGTCCCAGCTTTTCTCTCACTTAAAAAAGAAAAAAGTCTTAAGTCAAGGTACGGTGGTTGATGCCTGAAGTCCCAGCACTCAAGAATTATAAGCAAGAGTTCAACCTAGGCTACATAAGGGGTTTGAGGCCAACTTGGGCAACATGAGAGACCCTGGCTCAACAACTCTCCAAATAAATAAGAAGAAAACATTTGCTAGCTTTCATCATTTAACAAGACTGAAGATCGTTGGGTTTGGAGCTGGCTTAGGACTCAACTGCAGAACTTTTGTTAAAATAGTGTTTAGAGCAGGGTGTTTTGATCCCAGCACTCAGGAGGCAGAGGCAGGTGGATCTCTGTGAGTTCCAGGCCAGCCTGGTCTACAGAGCTAGTTCCAGGACAGGTTCCAAAACAAAACAGAGAAATCCTGTCTTAAAGAACCAAAATCAAAACAAAACAAAAATATTGCTTGGTGTCACTTAACAACTCTGAACTGCCTCTGTTATCTATAAAGCAAGACTGCTAAAGGCAAAGTGTAAGTCACTTCCTTTTTATGGAAGTGGGCATTGAGCCTGGGCCTCACATATCCTCTGTAGGCACCCAACCACCAAACCCATGCGTCTGGAATCCCAACACATGGGAGACGGAGGCAGAAGGATCAGAAGTTAAAGGTCATCCTTGACTACACAGGAAATTTGAGGCTACCCCGGACTACAAAAGACCCTGTCTTAAACAAATAGCGAAAAACTGTATAAACACACTGTCAGAATTATCGGAGAGCTGGATGACTAGCCTCTTCTAAAAGGTGCTGAGGGGACTGATGGCTTAACCAGGAAAGGTGCTTGTTGTCAAAAGACAACTGGAGTCCCATCCACAGATCCTACTAGTGGCAGGAGGGAACTGACTCCTAAGGGTTATCTTCCGACCTCCACTCGGTGCTGTGGGATGTGAACACTTGAACACACAAATGTGCACACCTGTGTTGACTAGTTTGCCGTAAACTTGACACAAATAGGGTCATCTGGTGGCTTAGGGTTACCATTGCAGAGATTTAACACCACGACAAAAAACAACTTGGGGAGGAAAGGGTTTATTTCATTCACAGTTCTATAGAACAGTTCATCATCCAAAGCAGTGAGGGCAGGAATTCAAGCAGGGCAGATACTTGGAGGCAGGAGCTCATGCAAAGGCCACTAAGGGTGCTGCTTATTGACTTGCTTATAGCCAGATGTCATGAAGGCACTTTCTCAAATGAGGCTCCTTCCCTGCTCTCTGATGACTCTAGCTTGTGTCAAGTGTCATTAAACTATCCAGCTCATCTGGCAAGGGGGAACATCAGTCAAAAAAATGCCCCCATCAAGCTGGTCTGTAAACAAGCCTTTGAAGCATTTTCTTGATTCAGGGTAGATATGGGAGGGCCCAGCCCTCTGTGGATGCTTCTACCTGGAAAGGTAGTCCTGAGTCATATAAGAAAGCAAACTGGGCAAGCCACGAAAAGCAAGCCAGTAAACAGCTTTCCCCCATGACCTCCGCTTCATTCTTGCCTCCAGGTTCCTGCCTTGGCTTTCTCTGAAAATGGACTGTAACCTGAAAGCCAAATAAACTCTTTCCCCCCCAAGTTGCTTTTCATCATTGTCTTTGTCACAGCAACAGAAAAAGTAAACTAAATGGTACCAATAATAAGGCATTGTTGCTAGTGGTATTTAGTATTGCTACAATAAAGTGAATTTGTATCAGGATCTATTTGTAGCTTTCACATTTATTCAGTTTAACTTATACTTGAAAGTCTATCTACTTCTAGTTAAATTTAACCTAGGATTCAAACATTGAGAGGCATGAGATCATAACTAATTTCCTTTTGTTTATTCATATTCACATTCATTTTAATGTATGGCTATAATTAGTAGAACATTTATGAAGGTAATTTATTTATTTGTTTTTTTTCCCCAAGACAGGGTTTCTTTGTGTAACAGCCTTGGCTCTCCTGGAACTCTCTTTGTAGACCAGGTTGGCCTCAAACTAACAGCGATCGCCAGTCTCTGCCTCCCAGGTGATGGGATTAAAGGTGTGCACCAACATTACCTAGTAGGAAAGTAATTATAAAGGAATCAAAGAAATGTTGAAAAGTATTTTAAAGCCAGATGTAGTGACACATGCCTATAATTGGTACTAGTAATTGGTGGCAGGAGGAATAGAGGTCAGAGGATCAGGAGTTCAAGGCCAGCCTAAGCTACATGAGATTCTGATTTAACAAAACAAAATAAGGTATTTTGAGAAGGCACAGTGGAGGCTTAGGGATAATAGGAATGTTGTGGAAGCATGAGAAGCTGAGTTCAAATCAGCATAAAAGTTTAGCATGGCTAAGCATGCCTGTAACCCCAATACCCAGGGGCAGAGACAGGCAGTTCCTAGAAACCCAGAGGCAGCCATCTTAGCTGAAACAGTAAGCTTTGGATTTGGTTAGAGACCGTGTCTCAAAGGAGAAGAGTCATAGAGATGGAATATATATATATATATGGATATATAAAACAGAGGAAAACTTTCTTTTCTGGTCTTTGAAACAGGGTTTATTTGTGTAGCCCTGGCTGTCCTGTAACTCCCTCTGTTGACCAGGGAACCTCAGAGATCTGCCTGCCTCTGCCTCTTGATTGCTGGGATTAAAGGCATCAACCAACGCCAGGTTATAACAAGATACTTTTTATGGTTTTTCAAGAAAGGGTTTCTCTGTGTAACAGTCCTGGTTGTCTTGGAACTCACTTTGTAGACCAACCTGACCTCTAACTCACTGAGATCTGTCTGTCTGGCTCCCAAATGCTGGGATCAGAGGTGTTTGACACCACTGCCTGGCAAGAATAAGATAAATTTAAAAGAAAAATATTGTAGGCAAGTATGGTGGTTTGAGTTAGACTGGCCCACATAGGCTCATTTATTTGAATACTTAGATACTATTGAGTGGCACTGTTTCAAAAGGACTCGAAGTAGTAAGAGGCATGGCCTTGTTGGAGGAAGTATGCTGCTGGGGAGTAGGTTTTGAGGTTTCAAAAAGTCCATGGCAAATTCAGAGTCCTCTCTCTCTCTCTCTCTCTCTCTCTCTCTCTCTCTCTGTGTGTGTGTGTGTGTGTGTGTGTGTGTGTGTGTGTGTGTGTTCCTTCCCTCTCCCCCTCTGTCTGCAGAAGACCAGGGCACAGCTCTCAGCTACTGGTCCAGCTCCATGTCTGACCATGCTCATTGCTGTGATGATAATGGACTAAGCCTCTGACAGTGTAAGCAAGCTGATGAGGGAAGTCCTTCTGTATATATGTTTCTCTTATTGGTTGATGAATAAAACACTGTTTGCCAATAGAGGCAAGAAGATAGGTGGGACAAGGAGATCAGGATAATTCTGGGAAAGGTAGGCAGAGAGAGGCTGCCAAGGACGCCATGTAGAGACAAGGAGGATAGGACATGCCGGGTGCTCTCTGGTAAGATAAGGCCATGTAGAAATACATAGTTTAGTAGTTATGGGTTAATAATTAAGACAGAACTAGCCAATAAGAAACCCTAGCCATCGGCCAAGGGTTTCATAATCAATATAGTGTCTCTGTGTGTTCATTTGGGGCTGAAGTGGCAGGACCTAGTGGGACAAGAACCTCGAACAACAGCAATCCTTCAATAAAATGCTTTCTTTCATAAGTTGACTTGGTCATAGTATTTCTTCACAGTAAAAGAACAGTTATTAAGACACCTAGTGTGGTGGTGTGTGTTTTTAATCTGAACACTCTAGGAGTCGAGGACAGAAGATCTCTGTGAGTTCTATCCCAGCCTGATGAGTCTGTAGCAATGACAGAATTAACATAAGAGGTCCACAGGCCCAGACCTCATCCAGACAATATGAAACATCAAGGCAGTGTCCCTCCCTGCCCAAAGCCGTCAGTCCTATAGAAATGTCCTTTGATGAGAACAATGTAGATGAATTCCAGTATACAGAACATAAAAGAACAAACATAAACTTCATCAAAGGATTAAAGTTTATAGAAAAAACAGCTCACTGACCTTAAAGAAAATGAATTCAGTGCCTCAATGATGCCCAAGAAAACACAAACATGAAAGGGATTAAAATGATGAAGGCAATCCAGTATTTGCAAACCAAATTCAACAAAGAGAAATACTAAACAACCCAAGGTGAATTGATAACCCAACCAAAAACACTCAAGGAAAAGCCTTACAAGTAGGGTGAATAAGCAGAAGATTAAATATCAGGACTCAAGTATAAAGTTGAGGAACACCACCAAACAAGCAAAGATTATGAAAAATAAATTAAAAAATAAGACCACAGGAAAGGAGCATGCAGGAAATGTGGGACACTATGAAAAGACCAAATCTTTGACGTATAAGATTGGACAAAGGAAAAGAATGCTAGGTCGATGGGGTAGACCAGATCTTCAACAAGATGGAAGAGAAGTATGTCCCCAAACTAAAGAAAGACATTGATAGAAGAAACACACAGAGCACCAATGGATAAGATTAGAAAAGAAACTCCACATGGCAAAACACTAACTCAAAACACTAAACATACAGAATGAAAAGAAAGCATAGAGGGCTGCAATAGAAAAAACACAAGTCACATAGAAAGGAAAACCCATCAGCGTTGACAGCCGATTTTTCAGTGGAAACACTGAAAGCCACATAAGCCCAGAGAAATGCACTCCAGTCTACTGTACCCGGCAAAACTTTCTGCCACAGTTGAAGGAGAAATAAGAAATAGGAATGGCTAAAAATAATCTCCCCAAAAAGTTTCACGTTCCTAGCACTTCAGGAATTGCAAATCAAATCAAGTTTGAGGGAGCTGTAGAGATGACCCAGTGGTTAAGAGAACTGGCTGCTCGTGTAGGGGATCTAGGTTTATTTCCCAGCCCACATGATGCTCACAACTATCTGTAACTCCAGTTTCAAGGGATCCATGCCCTCTCTGGCTGTTGTGGATACTGCATGCACATGGTATACAGACACACATGCTGGCACATGAAAATAAAATTTTCATATGCATGGAAAATAAAATTTTTAAAAATTATTTTAAAGAAAGATCCCAAAACTACTTTGAGATTTCAACTTACCCCAGTCAGAATGGCAAAAATCGACAAAATCACTGACAACAAATTCTGAAAAAATGTGGGAGAAAAGGAAACCCTCATTTATTGTTGGTAGGATTGCAAACTGGTCCAGCCACTCTGAATTTTTCTCAAAAAGCTAAAAATAAAAGTATCATATGATGAGCTATACCACTCCCTGGCATGTACCCAAAGGACTCAAAATCTTACTCGATAGATACTTGTTCAGCCATGTGCATTGCTGCTCTGGTCACTGCTCTGCAAAAAAACAGAAACAACCTAAATATCCTTCAGCTGATGAATGAGTAATGAAAACAGGGCACATATACACTATGGAATGTTAATCAGCTATGAAGAAAAATGCAATCATGAACTTCGTAAGTAAATGGACAGAACTAGAAAAGATTATATTGAATGAAGTATCCCAGTTCCAGAAAGTCAAGTATTGCATGCTTTCTCTCATATGTGACTCCTAGCTACAAATCTTCATATATGAGTATGCATTTGTGGTAACTGCAAAAGCCAGGAAAGTCAGAAGGGACAATGGTTATGATGAAACCAAGATGAAAAGCAAGAGAGGAAACAGACTAGCAGGGCACATGTACATGTGATTTGAAGGGAGAAATAGGAAAAGCAAGGGGTTATTTGGGAGTGCGGAGGGAAAGTAACACAGAAGGAACAGGAGGGAGATGAAAATAACAGCAAGGATGTCTGGAGAAAGTAATATTATTGTCTATCTCCCTAAAATTGTATATAATGCATATAAGACTATGTGTGTACATGTACAGATATAGTTTAAATGGTATTTCCCCACCTGGGCCAGCATTGTTCTGCTTAGGAGCCATCCATAGACTGTAACAAAAATCCCAGTGTAAGGCATGAGAAGCCCCTTCATGAGTCATTGACCAAGAGAGTCCAAGAGACCACAAAACATTACAGGCTGTGGCCTTTGCCCTTGGTTGCCTCACAGGTTAAAGGGCAGTTCCTACCACCGAAGGTACTATGTACTTTGGATATGGGACTCAGAGGGTCTGAGATGGACCTGACCTGAAAGACTCCTCTCAGAAGGTGCCATGCAAGCCTACAAGAGAGGGAAGTGAACAATAGTCCTACCAAGTTACAATGCCTATGAGCCACAACAACCAGTGTGGCACTATGACCCTAAAGGTGCGATGTAATTTAAAACTCACTCGGAAAGAGGGAAATCATGCCTGGTACTGGAAACCTAGCCAACTGCTTGTAGTGAGGTCATGGGTCTTGGGGGAGAACCTACAACTGCCACTTTACTAAACAACCATAATTCCTAACTGTGTTCTATTTATCCTTATACTCACAGATAAATGTAGCCCTCACCTCTCAGCAAAGAAGTTTGTCCGCAATAGGTGAAGAACGTTAAGGGAAACCACAACTGGTCAAAGTAGAGAACAAGTGATTGCGTGCTGCCCCAGATCCCATCTACACACACCTCCTGCACCTAAGGCTCAGGAGAAGAGACAGGAGAAAGAGACAGGAGAAAGAGACAGGAGAAAGAGACAGGAGAAAGAGACAGGAGAAAGAGACAGGAGAAAGAGACAGGAGAAGAGACAGGAGAAAGAGACAGGAGAAAGAGACAGGAGAAAGAGACAGGAGAAAGAGACAGGAGAAAGAGACAGGAGAAAGAGACAGGAGAAAGAGACAGGAGAAAGAGACAGGAGAAAGAGACAGGAGAAAGAGACAGAAGAAAGAGACAGGAGAAGAGACAGGAGAAAGGCTGTGGGGCCCAGAGAAACGGGGTGTCTGCTGTGAGGGCGCGACTGACTCCTACAATTGTCCGGGGAAATACACCCAGGAACACTTCCCGAACAAGGCCTGAACACCAACCCATGTGGTAACATGGAAGCATGGAAATCTCACAGGGCCCCAACTCTAGACAAAGAATTATAGGCAACTAAGGGATTTTGAGAGTGGGAGAAATAGTTTTCTTCAGTGAATGGACCCCCAATTGGTTACTAAATTTCAAGTGGCAAGCCTAAAAAACATATACATATAAGTTAACAATATGCAGACTGCACAGGTTGTATCTATATATTTAGGAACACACACACACACACACACACACACACAATAAAAAGAAGAGGACAGGGTCTATAAAGTAAGAGCAAAGGAGCCGTTAATGTGGGAGGGGCTGAAAGGGAAGAAGGGAAAAGGAGAAAATGATGTGTGTGTGTGTGTGTGTGTGTGTGTGTGTGTGGTTCTTTTTGAGACAGTGTTTCTCTGTATATTCCAGGCTGTCCTGGAACTCTGTAGACCAGGCTGGCCTCATACTCATAGAGATCTGCCTGCCTCTGCCTCATGAGTGCTGCCTCATGAAAAGGTGTGTGCCACCACTGCTTGGCTCTGCAATTATATTTTAATTTAAAAAATGTTTTAAAGCTAAAATATTTAGAAGAAATGGTAAAATTCTTCAACACATATGACTTGCCAAAATTAAGTCACAATAGATTTTAAGTAGACAATTTAAACAGACCCATAATAAACAATGAGATTGAAGCACTAAAATTTTTTTTGAGGCAGGATCTCATGTAGCCCTGGATGGCCTGGATACTTTTTTATAGACCAGGCTATAGAGAACTCACAGAGATCCACTTGCCTCTGCTTCTCAAGTTCTGGGAGCAAAGGCGTGTACCACCGCACACAGCCACTGAAGTAGTCATTGTAAAGTCTCTCCATAAAGAAAATCCCAGAATTGATCAGATTCACTTCAGAACATCCCAAGCTTTTAAGGACGATCTGATACCAATGTTTGGAGGATGATTTCATAAAGCAAAAAGGGAGAGAACACTATTGTTTATCTGACAAACCAGTACCATCCTGGTATCCAACAAGGTTGAGGACACAACAAAAGGAAGAACTGTAAATACAAAGTTTCTTAGCAAAATACTTGCAAACTGAATCCAAGAATACATCATGAAAATCACACATCATAAATATGTCAGTGTCAGCCCAGGATTGAAAGCTTGGCTAAGCATATGTGAATCAAGATTGTAACACATGATATAAATACCTCAGGGACAGAAATCACAAGACCCTGTCTGTAAATACAAAAAAATAGCATTTGACAAAGTTCAACCTGCCTCTATGATAAAGGTCCTGAAGAAATTAGGAATGGAAGGAATATACCTCGATACAATAATACACTTCTAAGAAACCTGTCGCCAACATTATATACTAAATTGAGAAAAAAAATGAAGAAAGCATTTCCTATAAAATCTAGGGGTCAGAGTGTTCACTGTTTATGCTCTGGTCAACATATTGCATACATTCTTAGCTAAAGCAATTAGACAAGAGAAAAAGAAGGGGTCTGTGGTTGTGTGAATGAGAATGGCCCCATAGGCTCATATATTTGAATGCTTGTTGCTAGTTGATGGAACTGTTTAGAGGGTTACAAGGTGGGGCCTTGTTGAAGGAGGTGTGGCCTTGTTATAGGAGGTGTGTCAGTGCAAATGGGTTTAGAGGTTTCAAAAGCCATCCAGGCCCAGTCTTTTTCTTCCTGAATTGTTGCAATATGTAAGTCCTCAGTGGCTGGTCCAGCAACATGCCTGTCTTCTTGCTGCCATGTTCCCCACCTTGATGGGGTCATGGATTCACTTTCTGAAACAGTAAGCAAGTCTCCCAATTAAATGCTTTCTTTTATAAGCTTGTTTTGGTCTTGGTGGCTCTTCCCAGCAATGGAAAAGCAACAAAGACAGGATACAACTAGGAAAGAAGACTTCCTATTATCCCTATTCATAGATGATATGGCACTAAAGGACTCTACAGACTCCCCCAGAACAGTCTCCATTGGAGCTGATAAATATTCTCAGTGAAGTTGCAAAATACAAATTCAACATACAAAATACAAACCTCAAAAGCTTTCTATAGAGCAGTGTATAGGCTTTTCTACTGCTGTGATAAAACACCACAAACAAGGCAGCTTATAGAAGGAAATGTTTATTTGGGCTTGTGGTTCCAGAGGGTTACGAATCCATACCATCACCATGGTGAAGCATGGCAACAGGCATGGCAAACTATATCAGAAAGCTGAGAATTTACATCTTAAATCACAAACAGTAGAGAGGGTGCAAACCAGGAATGGCATGTGGCTTTGAGATTTCAAAGTGACATACTTCCTCTAGCAAAGTCACGCTTCCTAAACCTACAAGCAGTACCACAAACTGAAAACTGAAAACCAAGTATTGTCTGAGCCTATGGGGACATTCTCTTCCAAACCACCACACACAGTAAAAAACTTGTCAAGAAAAAAGGAAAAAAATCCCATTCAAAATTCCTTTTGTGACTCACTATGTCACACTATAGCTCCCATGACAAGATTTTTCTTTCTCCTTTTCTCTCAAATTTTATTTGTTATGTTTTGGAGGTATCTTAGATAGGGTTTTAATTGCTGTGAAAAGATACCATGACCATGGGCATTTTGTTTTGTTTTTCGAGACAGGGTTTCTTTGTGTTGCTTTGGAGCCAGTCCTGGAACTAGCTCTGTAGACCAGGCTGGCCCAGACATCTGCCTGCCTCTGCCTCCCGAGTGCTGGGATTAAAGGCAGGTGCCACCAACACCCACCTGACTGTGGCAACTCATAAAGAAACATTTAATTGGGGTGGCTCGATTACAGTTTCAGATGTTCAGTCCATTATCATCATGACAGGGGAGTATGGCAGCATACAGGCAGTAGTAGCTGAGATTCCTACATCTTGTAGGCAACAGGAAGTCAACTGAGACACTGGGCAGTATCCTGAGCATAGGACACCTCAAAGCCCTCCATCATAGTGACACACTTCCTCCAACAAGACCATACCCACTCCAACAAAACTACACTTCCTAATGGTGCACTCCCTATGAGATTATAGGGGCCAAGTACATTCAAACTACCACAGGCAGGGAGGTTGCAAGGGCAGAGGGTGAATATGGGGAGATGAGTGGGATCAAGATTCATGATGTGAAAAACACAAAGAATAAAAAAATTCCTTTTAAAGGTAGATATGGTTGCTCATGTCTTTAATCCCAGCACTCAGAAGGCAGAAGCAAGAGTGTTTAAGGCCAGCCTAGACGACATAATGAGTTCTAGTACAGTCAGGGATGTGTAGAGAGACCCTGTCTTAAAAAAAAAAAAAAAACAAATAAAATAAATTCCTAAAAAAGAAAAAAACTAGAAACAAATCTAACCAAGAAGGCCAAAGACTGCTACAATAAAAGCTTTGGAAACACTAGGGAGGTCTGGGGAGGCAGTGTTGTTGGTCAGCTACCTGCCACTAGAGCAGCCACCACTGACCCATCTGCTTTCCACTTTACCTTTCTGAGAAGACCCTTCAGTGACCTGGAACTCACTCAGTAAGCTAAGCTTCTTGGCCAATACATTCCATGGATCTGCTTGTTCCCACTTTCCCCGGCTAGGATTTGAAGTACATACCATCATGACCAAATTTTTAATGTTTTTAACCTGGGTTATGGGACTCAAACCCAGGCTGTCAGATATTGCAGAGGAACCTTGGGTGACTGTCCAGGCAGCCAGCTGTTTTTGTCATTTCTTATGTTTTGGAAGTTGCTTGCTTGTACTTTCTGCTTACTCCTGTAATATTTTCCTTCTCAAGTCTTTGATGGGGTTGAAGACTGGACAACTGCAGTTATAGTTCTCCTGAATCTTGGCAAGAGACATATTAGGTACAAAACTTTGGGCTCTTCAGGAGAGTAATCTCTATAAATTTGAGTAATCTCTATAAATTTTCCACTTATGGACTGGACATTTAGAATGTATGTCTTACTTAGTAATTGTTCTTGTGTGTAGCTTCCTTTGTCTGTACCTTTCCATTCTACCTGAACAATAGTTGATAATTCTTTAGTTTGTTTGGTTTTTGTTTTGCTTTTTGAGACAGAGTTCTCTGTATTGCTTTGGAGCCTGTCCTGGAACTAGCTCTGTAGACCAGGCTGGACTTGAACTCACAGAGATCCACCTGCCTCTGCCTCTTGAGCACTGAGACTAAAGGCATGGGCCACCAACGCCCAGCTAAGGTGATAATTCTTATTGTATATAGTTTTATTATGTTAGGTTTAGAACCTTTACTTCTCAATTAGGCAAAAAGGGGAAAATGTTATGGAATTTCTGTCACCAGTCTGCTAGCCAATAGAGAGGAACATTTTTTGGCCCAAGGGTTAGAGGTTTTGGTCCAGTTGTGGTTGCTGGTGGCTTGGGTGAAATTCCCATTTTGTGATTTTTGTGCACAGATTTTGCTTGATAATAAACAGTAAAGGAATGCTTTGACCACTCTTTTTCAAGGCTCACACCAATTCTTTTTTTTGGGGGGGGTTGGTTTTCTGAGATAAGAGTTGCACTGAAGAACATGAAGTTGGCTAGCTAGGGAGGTGAGGAGGGTCTGGGAGGGATAAGGAAGGAGAAAACTGATCAGAATATATTTTATGAGTACAATTTTTTGGGGGGGTTTCTAGCTGGGGTTTCTCTGTGGTGTTAGAAGCTGTCCTGGAATTAGCTCTTGTAGACCAGGCTGGTCTTGAACTCACAGAGATCCACCTGCCTCTGCCTCCTAAAGGCATGCACCACCACTGCCCGGCGAGAACAATTTTTTTGAAAAATAAGGTTGTTGAAAGAGGTGTGTCCCTAGGGGTGGTCTTTGAAGTTTCCAAAGCCCATGGCATTCCCACTTAACCCCAGCTCACTTCCTCTACTTTGCAGATCAAGATGTAAACTCTATCCTGTTCTTGCCACCACCATGCCCTTGCTCCACCATCATGGGCTCTAATCCTCTGAAACTGCAAGCCCCAAATTAAATTAAATTTTGGTTATGGTAGTTTATCACAGCATTAGAAAAATAACTTGAGAAGAAGTTGGTACCAGGAGTGGATGTTGCTGTGACAGGCCTGACCATGCTGGCTTTTGGAGGAATGAGGAAGACTTTGAGGACATAGAATTAGAAAATGTTTGAATACTATAAACAGGGTTTAATGGGACATCCTAATAGAAGCTTGAACAACAGTAATGCTGAGGGTAATATGGACTATGGAGGCCCAACTCAAAAGAGATTTCAGAGAGGAACAAGGTTAGTAACTGGGCAAAGGCCATTCTTGTGATATTTTGGAAAAGAATGTGGCTGCCTTCTGCCCTTGACCTAAGAATCTGCCTCAGGCTAAATTTAAAAATAATGAACTAATTTCTTTGGGGAAGGAGATTGCAAAACAGACTAATATTCAAACCCAGGACAAACGGCTGAGGTATCTATTACCATATCGAGGCAGACGCGGGTCACCAGGCTCTCCCAGCATTCCTCAGTCCCTACCTGTCTCAGGGTCCTCCTGGCTGGCATACCCTACCCTCCCTACGCTAACCTCTCCAGCCTAGGGGCTGGGCTGCCCTTCTCCCAGGCACTCCCCTATAGACTCCAGATATTTTGGTCACAATAACCCTTTTTTTTTTTTTGACCCTCTGCCTTTTTGATCTCTTGGCCCATGCTGCCCCTCTTGGTTGGTGGCCCCTCTATTGCTGTCTCTCTTCCTCTCTCCTCACATGGCTCAGAGCAGTCTGGCCATGTTCACTCTGGACTCCATTGTAGTGAGGGATATTCACCACCCCCAGCACCCCCACCACACCCCAACCTGTAGCGCTGACCATGCCTGTTTGGGTCACAGGTTCAGATGTGACCAAGGGTAGGATTAGCTCGATCATTTGGTTCTGGTTGGGTTGCAGAGAGCAGCCTGTGTGGATCCTTGGAGCGGGAACTTGAGGCAATCAACTGTTTCTTGTGTAAGTGCCTTCTCCCTGAATAAAATCATATTAACCTATATTGAGCCTAGCACAGTGAATCTTGTTCTGCGCGTCCACACTCTCCCAGATGTCTCTGCATTTGCCTGTTTTCTCCCTTATATCTACAATAAAAACCTCAATCCCGTAGGAACAGTCATGTTCTTTTATTTCTTTTTTCGTTCAGTTATTAGTAATCACTCTTATGCAGGTCTACAAAGAAAAAAAAATAAGTAGGATAAGAAGAAATATAAAATGTACAGTTTGGAGCCAAAAAGCTGAGCAAAGCTTTTGTGCTCAGAGATGAATTAAAGAAAGGTCTGCTCCTAAAGGGAGCAAAGGGAAATGTGCCCTCAGGGCAAGACCCCATCTAACTAAGCTTCCAAAGGCCTGAGGAATTTTCTATTCCTAAAAAGCAACAGCAAAGAAAAGCTAGTGCCATTGTGACTCAAGGGGCCATCCCAAGCAGGCTACAGAATTCAGTAGTGTCACCCACATAGTTCTGACTTTATGGTCAAGAAGGACATCTGTGTAAAGGGGTCATGGAACCTTCTTCCACAGTTAAGGAGAGCCACTGAGGTCAGGGTGGAGGAGAACCCTGAGATGCCAAGTGTGAAGCTGTGAAAGTGAGACCCCATAATGCTGGGGATGCCTGAACTGTGGGATGCCTGCCAAGGGGAGCTTCAGACAGGTCCAGAGGGAAGGAAGCATGTTGGTGTGATGTAAACAGCAAGGCTGAAGGGTGGAGCCTTCTGAGGCCTCTGACATCAGACATGGAACTACAGGATTTGGAGTTTGCCCTTCTAATTTCAGGTTTTCTTTGGTCGTATAGTTCTTCTCTCTGCCCCCACTCCTTTTTTCGACTGGCAATAATGTATGTTCTCCAACAGTGTATTGGAAATGCTTACTTTGCTTTTTTATTTTGAGTTTACAGGGCGTTGCACTAAGAGATTGCCTTGAATCTCTAGAGAAACTTTGACCTTTGGACTTTTAAACAGTTGTGACTGTAAAAGACTATGGGAACCTTTTACATTGGACTACATGAATTTTGTATTATGATATGGCCACAAACCTATGGGGGCCCAGGAGCAGAACGGAGAGGTTTGAATGAGAACAGCCCATAGGCTTATATGTTTGGATTTTTTTTTTTTTTTTTTTTTTGTGAGCTTTGAGGTTTCAAACTTGACTGTCTCCAACTTGAAGATCAAAACATGAGCTCTCAGCTGTTACTGCCACAGTGCCCTTGCTCCACCATCATTGACTCTAACCCCTTGAAATTGTAAGCCTCACATGGAATTCTTTCTTTACATGTTGCCTTGGTCATGGTGTTTTATCCCATCAATAGAGTCACAACTAAGACAACCAATAAAGCTGCTAAGGGCAAACATTGCCGTTCCAGTTGTGAGAAACTGGAACAGGAAACTGTGTGGGAAATTAGAAAGTGCCAGTATCACAAACATTTCCTCTCTCTCCTCTTTTTGCAGTGCTGGAGTTGAGCCCAGAGGCTAACTCACGCTGGCCAATGGCTTTATCACTGAGCTAGATCCTCAGCTTTGATTTGTTTTTTAGATTACATTTATGTATTCACTTGTAGGGAGTGCAAGAGCCACTCCATATATGTGGAGGCCAGAGCACAGTTGGAGGCTTGATTCTCTGCTTGGGGTATAGCTTCAGGTGGCAAGGCTTGGCACAAAGAGCCTAGCCAGCTGAGCCATCTCCTCAAACCCACCTTTTGACTGTTTTTAAGACAAGTCTTGTTATTATTCAGCTCCCCCTGGCCTCATGTTGGAATGCAAGCTCATCCTGCCATCATCATCCTTCTGAGCGCTGGAATTACAGATGTGCACTGTCGTTATCAATTGATATGACTTTACTTCTTAATCATCCAGACTAATTCAAGTGTGAACAGACTGATACAGAGTTGGAGCTTGCTATCAGCAGTCAGTTTGAAGTCAAAGTTAACTAAAACTCAGTCAGCTATCTTGGATGTAAAATGTTTTGTTTTTTTTTTGTTTTTTTGTTTTTTTTTTTTCCAAACAATTCACCTGGTCATACAAGATTCTGAGAAAGTGTGGTCTGTAAACTGATCGGCTACTTACCTCTTTGGCCCGAAGGACCTGTGCTTGCTCAATCTTATTGATGACTGCTTTTACTGATAATGGGATTTCGAGTTTAGAACTCTCTGAATTATAATTGCTTTCAGTCTTTCTTTTCATGTTGTTGTAATCCTTGAATTCGTTGTCTGAATCAGTCTCACTGTTGACATCACTTTGCCTTTTGGCAAACATTTTGAAAATTTGGGCGATTTGTTTGTATTCCTTCTATTTTTCACAAAATATAGGTGACTGTTAATAAAAGTGTCCACTGGGAAGCTGCAAGCCTACTTCAAGAGGTTGTGGCTTACCCTACTTGGACCATCTAGAAGCCTTCTAAAGTTAAAGTCTTGATGATGCTATTAATAGGCCTATTGTGACACTATCATTGTGTAGAACATTGAGGAATGCTTGCTCTGTGCAAAGAACTAGGCATTCTATGCGTTGTGATAGTAGAAGGGGGAGGGGAATGAAAGCCTAGATAGCAGGAACACTAAAAGGACTAGAAGACATAGTCTTGCATTGATGAACTTAGATTCTAGGTGTTGGA